>CM027120.1:21645983-22245983 GCA_015476505.1 Urochloa ruziziensis
TTTCAGAGGGGATCTGGTAAGGTTTAAGTCACCCCCAACGAGGCAGGGTTCTTGTTTCTATTGTCAAAAGTGTGCAAGTTCAGCTAGGAATTCTTTTTTATTTTCCTCCTGAGCACACCATATACATTATCAAGTCCCATTTCTTTTGATGTATCTTTGATGGATTCACTGGATTGCTAGAGTAGATCGAGTGGGTATTGCATGTACAGGATACCTTTCTGTTCCCGTTGTTGTTGACGACCGGGGGGACGGGAGGGCGTAGTGATCTGCATATGGCAGCGGCGGTTGAGTAGACATTTCAGGGACATGCCGTGGCTTGGTGGAGCATCTCTTCAGGCAATCACCTCCTCTCGATCGGTTAGGTACGGACGGTGGGGAATGGCAGCAGCAACGAACCTCGTGTCTAGTGCCATAGCCCCCACCTCACTATATAGGGCTGCGCGACAGGGGCCCACCAGCCTTCTATTGGGCTGGCGTCCCCCGATCAGGACGCGAGTCAAGGCCCAGGCCAACTGGCTGGAGATCACCTAACAATCTCCCCCCTTGATCTCAACCATAAGTTTTCTTACACTTCAGCTCTTCGCTTAGCATCCACTTCATTACAACAAGCACATTGAGCATGGGTCTCTTGATTGTCATTTCAATCGGATTAACCATCCACAACCTTATCCATTTTGAAGATATAACTTTGGGCCTTTTAGTCCGAAGTCATAGGCAATACCATGAACCCATGTCGACTCTGTGTCCTCTGCACCACTGGGTGGTAAGCCTTTATAGACGGATCCATAAGTACTTGATTGTTGCTTTTCAACATGATTTGGACTTTCTCCTTTACATGTATGCCTTTCTGTCAATGTGTTTGGCACCACACTTGAATCTTGTCATAGGAGTGTATACTTGGATGGTTGTTGCTGTTGTCAACCATTATCAATTCCGGGCATAGGTTTTTCTCATCCATTTTGCCTGTCCCTCAGCCTCATATCATGCTATACTAATCTTTACATCATATTGATGATAATTGTTCAACTCTTTGGAGATGTTCCACACAAAAACCTCAAATGTGAAAGTTAGCGACAATTGTGGATTTCGCTACACATTTCACAAGTTCTACCCTGCACTCACAATCTTTGAGAGCACTGGTTATTTTTTTTCTAATATAGCGAGACTGATACAATTAACTCTAGCCCAGTGATCTAGATCTGGACTGGTCATTGCCAAAACAACCGGATATTTGAACTACGTCAAGGTAATGTTATTCTTTGTTGCATCTTTTGCATTAGGCTCAAACAGCTGAAGCATATGGTACATATTCTTTTAATCTTCTGCTTGTTGGTTCTTGGAACACCTATAGTTCCCATAACCATCACTTGTTCAATGAAAACACTAAAGTTTTCAAACCATTACCCTTGACTTGAAGGACAGGCGTAGGCTTTCTCGCATGCACATTTTATTTCATCAGAAACATTTCTTAGCGTGCATGTGCGATATTCCTAATATCCCTTTTTTTCATCTTGATGAATTTCACCGAAATTGAATCTTTGAGGACAAGACTTCCTTGTTTTCTTTAACACTGCATCACTGCTAGTAATGAAATGTCATCTACATGAACTTGAATTAGGAAAGATCTTCCCATTCCATACCTTTATACAAATACAATTATCCTTTCTTTTTCTCTAACCAAAAATAACTGAGTCTTAACTCAAACCCTTTGTCTAGAGACTTTCTAGCCTATAAATAACTTCTTCAAGCAGCATTCCTTATGTTCTTTTACCTCCATGACAAACCTTTGGCTTATGACACAAATCACTCAGGATGTTGCTTTACTTTCATCTGATGTAACTCAGATAATGATGTGCCATTACTTTGTGCAAAACTTTCGATTTATGCGACTTCACTTCTCTACATGTTCCCTTTGGAGTCACAATTCGACTGTCAGACCCATCACAGCCTGATGTTTGGCTCCATTAGTAATTACTGAGTCCCAAACACGTTGGAACTTATCGAGTTTGAGCCCGGTGTGTCCGAGGACCGGTGGATGGTCGCTTCCTGGTGTGATGAGTGATTGACAACGTGGTGTGGATTGACGTTTCCCTTGGCTCAAGTATTGCAGGTGTAGAATGCGGCTTGGTTGCATTGGTGCAGGTGAAGAACAGGCGCGAAAGGTCTTAGCCATGGCGGCCTCCGAGGAGCGGAGAGACAAGTAGGCTTGGTTCGAGGGACCCGTGGCCGGTGGATCAAGTGCGGTTCACATGCTGGCAAGAACGAGCAAGGGGACGTGGTTCCGGTGCGAGGTAGCGGCTCACAACCGAAGCTCGTACGCGGACGAGAAGCCGGCGCAAGGTGGCGGCTAACAACCGAAAGTTTGCGCGCGGGGTTTGGTGATTTGGCCACAAAATCATCGGTGGACGGTTTCCCTTGGTTTGGGGCCTCAAAACCAAGGACCGAGGACTCGACGAGGCGAACTTGGGCAGCTGGGCCTGTGTGGGCTGACAGGGGCGGTTTAACCGCCCCCCAGGGCCGGTTTAACCGCCCCCCTGGGCTGGCCCAAGAACGGCGTCGAGGAGCTTCGATCCGGAGGACACGCGGCGTGACCTGCAAGGCTTGCGTCGGAGGAAGCTAGCTTGCAGTGGAAGGTGCCCGAGCCGGAAAATATCTGAAGATCAAAATGTCAAATTTGCCCCTGAGGGGTATGTATCACTTAGGGGTAGTTTAGTCTTTAGGACACCACCACTTGGACTACTAATAGGCCCCTTCAGGGCTGGTGGCTGTCATCTCTCTAGTTATCTCTTTAGGTTTTACTTTGAACTTGTTTTCCCTTCATCCCCTCCACCTAGAACTACTTCGAATCATTCCTAGTTTGTATAGGTGAATTCATGGTTATGTGATTGAGTTTGTGCTGCTCATCTTTGTGCCATGATTTGATTTCCCGAGCTCCCTTTCCTTTTTCTATTTTCGTGGGTATTTTCGGAGCTATTTTTGGGGGATTTCGTTCTTCTTGTTCTAGGGCGTTTTCTCTCGGATTTCTTTGGGGGATTCACGTATGAGTGCCTTGTGCCTCTTTTGCTGGTGATCCTTTGCCCCCAAACGCCGAGAATCGCTCTGGATTTGAGATTTTCGGGATGAACTCGAGGTCATGGTGTTCTTCGCGAGATCTGCGATTCCGGGAGTTGTACTGAGTTAGAGGCCGAGATCTTTTGGGAAAACACTCCACTGGAGGTCTAGATCATCTGACCAAAATCTCGCCTCAAGAGCTCAAGCGGTTTGGGAGATCCACTTTTGTTTTGACTTTTTCCCGAGCTCCCAGGCCCGGGCGGTTTAACCGCCCCCCTGGCCGGTTTAACCGCCCCCCCTGGGTGTGTTAGATCGAGCCGGTTTCGGGTCGTTTTGGTGTTCGTTTCGATTGGTTCGAGTTCCGCTGCTCGTTTCTTGTTCCTAGGGTCAGTAGCTTGACAGTGGCTACGTGATCTTGGCAAGATTGCTCTCGGAGGTTTCGGAGTTGTTTGGGAAATAGCCGGATTGTTGGAAAGAATTTTTATCGGCTCCCATTCACTCCCCCCCTCTCTGGTCGCCGTTTCGGTCCTTCAATTGGTATCAGAGCCGGTTACGGGTCTTTGCGACTCTAACCAGTCTAAGATCCAAAGATGGCGTACCAAGATCGGGGTTCCGGGCCTCCGCACTTCGATGGGAAGAACTACCCGAACTGGGTTGCGCGTATGGGCGCTTTCTTGCGAGGCAAAGGAAATTTGCTGTGGGATGTGACGAAAGATGAAAACTATGTCAATCCCACCAACTTAGATGCCCAGGATGCAAAGGATAGATTTGAGGCGAATGCCTAGAGCTGTTGACTACTTGTTCCGTGCTTTGTCTGCCGAGGAGTTTGAGCGTGTTTTGGGCGAGGACCTAGCTAGCCAGATCTGGCAGAAGCTCAAGGTAGCCCACGGTGGTGATAGCCATGTCAAGGCTAGGCTTTTCTCGATGTACAGGAGAGAATATGAGAATTTCGCTCATTTGCCTGGAGAGTCGGTTGATGCTTTGTTTCAGCGTTTCACTTCGATTGTCAACAACATGAAAGCCAACATTACCGTGCTCCCATACTCGGATCATGACCGAGCTATCAAGCTCCTGCAAGCACTTGATAGATCCGTGTGGGGTGCCAAGGTTGAGGCGATCATGGAGTCGGCAAACTATGAGACTCTTTCTGTTGATGAGCTTTTCTCGAAGTTGAAGTCTTCTGAGGTGGACAGACAGTTGCTTGCCAAGGCTAAGAGTCCGACTGATCCCCATAGTCTGGCTCTAGTCGGTGGCTCTGGATATGGACATGCTAACACTCCTAGACACTTTGCGTTGTCTTCTCTTGTGTCTCCTTCCAGATGAAGATATGAGGTGCTGAGCGAGGAGGATCTCGCGTTGCTCACGAGGAGGTCGAGCGGATGTACCAGAACCGCAAGGGTTCGAGGCGTGCCGGGAGTACGTGCTACAGATGCGGGAAGATGGGCCACTTCATCGCCGAGTGCCCCGAGGAGATCAAGAACGACTACAACCGCAAGCACCGCCCGCGAGACGACACAAGCACCGTCCCAAGGACGAGTACCGCGCCAAGAACAAGAACAAGGAAGAGAGAAGATCCAAGAACAAGCACGGTGGACACAAGAAGCACAGATCTCGAGCGATGGTGTGCTGATGCGAGCGACATCGACACAAGCTCCACCTAACACGTCGTCAAGCTCAAGGCAGTGAGATGAAGACCGCGCCCCGCAAGGATAAGAAGAGCTTGAACCGCAACTTCAACGGCATCTCCTTCGCCGCCGTCGACTACTGCACCATGGCGCACGACTCCGTGAAGAGCAAGGACGACTCCGACTCCGACTCCGAGGATGAGGTATTGACAGATCCCACCTCTTTGCGTCAGGAGATTGCTAGGATTAGAGCAGTTGGTCGATAACCGCGATGATGTGCTTAGGAAGACCAACAAGGAGAAGAGGGAGTTTAGGTCTTTGCTAGGAGAGTCCAAGGATAGAGTGGCTGAGCTTGAGACCTTGCTTTCTGAGACTGGAAAGAAGGCTATGGAGTTTGAGTCTTTGCTTTGCGAGTCTAGGGAGAGAGCAGCTTAAGCTTGAGTCAGAGATTGCTGTGTTGAAAGATGCTCCTCTTGTGTCTGATGAAGTAGAATGCTCGTTCTGTGATGTGCATATTGCTGATCTGGTTGTGCTTAAGGAGAAAACACATGAACTTGCTTAGATGAACTAGAGGGTGCTAGGGTTGAGCTTGCTGAGTTGAAGTCTAGGTCATCTTTGCTAGGTGCTTGTACTTCTTGTCCTGCTTTGCATGCTCAGTTGCTTGAATCACGCACCATGATTAGTTCACTTGAAGCACAACTTAAATCTCCCATTGCAAATTCATGTTCTGCTTGTGATGTTGTTGCATTGAAGAATGTTGAGCTAGAGCAGTGTGTGAATCGCTTGCAAGATGAGAATGATGAGCTGAGACAGTGTTTGGGTTGGTTGTCTGGTCGTGAGCCTCAGCTCAAGATGTTGATTGCTGAGTTTCAAGAGAGCTGATGGTTGTGGTCTTGGTTCTGAGAAGGTTGGTGAGAGTAGTGGTGAGAGAGAGAGAGATCCAGAGAGCTCCACCGCAAACATTCCCACAAACCCACCAAAAGCCATTCTCAAGAACACCTTCACACCCAAACCAAACCACCTGCTGAACAAGCTTGACACCACTCCAGATCCTCCCAAGTTTCCACCTAAGTCAGAGAACTTTCAGAGGAGAGTGACCTTTGTGAGGAGTGGGGTTTACCAGCCGAGAGAGAGGGCACAGCCGAGAGAAACCCCAAAGCCAAAGCCAGTCCGCTTCCATTGTGAGCATTGTGGAAGGGATGGACACCTTGAGGAGTTTTGTTGGAGGAAGAAGAGGGAGGTGAGAAGAGAGAAGGAGGTGGGGAACAGGGACAGGTACTACTCTTCTCGTAGTGTGCCTGTGTCTCGTTCACCCTGGCCGAGAGGCGACGCCTTTGTGCGCACAGTTCCTGTGGTTGCTAGTCGTGGTGTTCCAGCTAGTCGTGAGTTTGCTAGGCGGCCTCCGTTTCGCTGATCAGTTTGGTTCAGGGAGGTTCGACCGTAGCTTTGAGGCTAGGAGAGAGTCTAGGCCACGTTTTCCCCCGCGTGGTGCTAGAGGTCCGATGGTGAGAGACGAGAGGGTTTCACGTGGTAGAGTTGATTTTGCTAACCTCTCTTTTGAGCAGATGGCCCGACACTGGTTTGACTCGTTTGTGCTAACCCCAGTGTCGAGTCATTCGCTCATTCTCGTTCTCGTTTCTGATTGTGCAGGTGGGAGGCTTGGAGAACTTTTGGTTGATGGATTCTGGCTGTTCGAGACACATGACAGGTAATGGTAAGTGGTTCTCCAGTCTCACCCCGGTGGTGTCCAGGCAGTACATCACCTTCGGGGATAAGGGTAGAGGTAGAGTGTTGTCTGAGGGTGCTATTCAGGTGAGCTGACAATTTATGTTGAAGCGGGTTGCTCTTGTCAAGAATCTTGGTTTCAATTTGCTCTCAGTTTCTCAGCTTCTTGATGAGGGTTATGAGGTTCGATTTAAGCGTGGTGATTCTAAAATTCTTGATTCTCGAGGTGACCTTGTGTGTATGATCATTCCCGAGGGACAGATTTTTCGTGCTGATTTTTCTCGATCTTTTGGTCCTTCACGGTGTTTGATCGCTGGTACTTCTTCTGAGCTTGGAAGTGGCATAGGAGATTGGGTCATGTGAGCTTTGACTTACTCACACGCTTGAGTGCTCTTGACCTTATCCGAGGATTGCCCAAGCTCAAGTTCGAGAAAGATTTGGTTTGTGCACCTTGTAGGCATGGTAAAATGGTTGCTGCTTCCCACCCACCTTTGACAGATGTTATGACTGAGCGTCCAGGGGAGCTTTTGCACATGGACTTGGTTGGCCCCGCTCGCGTTCGTTCAGTTGGTGGGAAGTGGTATGTTCTTGTGGTTGTGGATGACTTTTCTCGGTATGCTTGGGTGTTCTTTCTGGCGTCGAAGGATGAGACATTTGATTTTGTTCGAGATCTGATTTTGAGGTTGAAAAACGAGAGTAATGGTGGTGCCATGAGAGCTATACGTAGCTGACAATGGTACGGAATTTAAGAACACTCGTTTTGATGCCTTCTGTCGTGATCTTGGTCTCGAACATCAATACTCTTCGCCATATGTTGCTTGTCAGAATGGTGTTGTTGAGAGAAAGAATCGAACACTTTGTGAGATGGCTAGGACGATGCTAGATGAGCATAGGACTCCTAGGAAGTATTGGGCAGAAGCGGTGAACACAGCTTGCTATGTTTCAAATCGGATTTTCCTTCGTGCTTTCAAGAAGAAAACTTGCTATGAGCTTTTCCATGGTCGTTCCCCCCGTGTGAGTCACTTTCGGGTCTTTGGTTGCAAGTGTTTCATCTTGAAGAAAGGAAATTTGGACAAGTTTGAGTCTCGTTCGATGGATGGAATTTTTCTTGGTTATGCTAATCATTCTCGAGCATATCGTGTGCTCAATCTTGAGACTAACCAAATCATGGAGACTTGCGAAGTCACCTTCGACGAGACCATTCCGTGTAGCTCTTCTGCTTTTGAGTGTGCAGGTGATGATGATTTGGGACAGCCCATCTTTGAGGAAGAACAGCCTGATGATGAAGATGATGAGGAAGTTTCAGGCACCGTGTGGAGATCGTGTACCTTCTACTTCCACTACTACCACGACGTTCGACGACGGCCCTCTGCTACACCTTCGTCGAGTCGCGCTCCAGATCGAGTTCAAGTGGAAGCTGATGTTGAGGGGGAGGCAATCTCGAGGCGAGAAGCTCCCCGGCTGGTACAGAGGGATCATCCACCTTCGAAGATCATCGGGAACATTGGATGAACGCACTACACGGTCGAGGTCACAGAACATCTCTCATTATGCTCATTCTGCTTTTGTCGCGTCTTTTGAGCCCAAAAATGTTGGACACGCTTTATCTGATTCTGATTGGGTCAATGCCATGCATGAAGAGCTTGAAAACTTTGAGAGAAATCAGGTGTGGAAGTTAGTAGAACCACCTCCAAATTGCCATCCTATAGGAACCAAGTGGGTGTTCAAGAACAAGAGGGATGAGAGTGGTGAGATTGTGAGAAACAAAGCGAGGTTGGTTGCTCAGGGGTTTTCGCAGCAGGAGGGGATAGATTATGAGGAGACATTTGCTCCTGTTGCCCGTTTGGAGGCAATTCGGATCCTTCTAGCATTTGCAGTTGCTAAAGGGTTCAAATTGTACCAAATGGACGTGAAGAGTGCCTTCTTGAATGGGGTGATCGAGGAAGAAGTGTATGTGAGGCAGCCCCCGGGTTTTGAGAGTGAGAGATACCCACACCGAGTGTACAAACTCCACCGAGCTTTATATGGCCTAAAGCAAGCACCCAGAGCGTGGTATGGCAGGTTGAGAGGGTTCTTGATTAGCAAGGGGTTTGTGATGGGGAAGGTTGATAAAACACTCTTCTTGTTGAGAAATGGCAATGATCTCTTAATCGTTCAGATTTACGTGGATGATATCATTGTTGGTGGCTCTTCTCATGATCTTGTTGCCAAGTTTGCAGACGATATGAGCAGGGAATTTGAGATGTCGATGATGGGAGAGTTGCAGTTCTTTCTCGGGCTGCAGATCAAGCAAACCAAGGATGGGACGTTCGTGCACCAAAGCAAGTACACCAAGGACATTCTCAAGAAATTCGACATGAGCGACTCCAAGCCGATGACTACACCGATGAGTACGACTACAGCTTTGGATGCGGATGAGGACGGAGAACCAGTGGACCAGAAGGAGTACCGGAGCATGATCGGCTCCCTCCTCTACTTGACGGCGACGAGGCCGGACATACAGTTCAGCGTGTGTCTGTGCGCTCGTTTTCAGGCTTCACCGAGGACTTCACATCGTCAGGCCGTCAAGCGGATTTTCAGGTATCTCAAGTTTACTCCTGAGCTGGGTCTTTGGTATTCTGCCGATTCCACTCTTGCACTTCATGGTTTTTCTGATGCGGATTTTGCTGGATGTCGTGTTGATCGCAAGTCTACTTCTGGTCAGTGTCAGTTTCTTGGTTCGTCTCTTGTGTCTTGGTCTTCTCGCAAGCAGTCTAGTGTAGCCCAATCCACCACAGAGGCCGAGTATGTTGCTGCTGCTAGCTGCTGTTCTCAGTTGCTTTGGATCACTTACACCTTGAGAGATTTTGGCTTAGACATGTCCCATGTTCCACTTCTTTGTGACAGCACCAGTGCCATAAGCGTAGCCAAAAATCCCGTGCTTCATTCCAAAACCAAACACATAGAAGTGAGGTACCACTTTCTGAGAGATCATGTGGAGAAAGGAGATATTGAGCTTGCCCATGTTTCTACCCAAAACCAGCTTGCAGACATTTTCACTAAGCCATTTGACCAAGTTACCTTCACCGCTTGCGAGGAGAACTTGGTGTGTGTGCAGTTTTCTGAGCTGAGTTTTGGAGGCTTCTCTTGTAGCATATGTATATTTTTGTACCATCTTTGTATCTTGATGTACATTTTTCTTGCTTTTGTATCTTGATTTCATCTTTTGTATCATATCTTAGGATGAGCTTCTCCTATATGCAGTGATTGGTACAACTTGCTACATTTTAGAGTTTAGGCAGGCTGGCTAGGGATTGATTGTATGGATGGCTATGCTCTTGATGGTTTTGATATATATTCTATTGAGATAGTCTCTTTTTGAATTAAAATGACAAACTGAACTTAAACTCTTCACCCATGAGTAAATGCCTTTGCATGTCTTGTTTGAGCCGAAATGGCTATATCTTGCTTAAGATCATGCTAGGATGTGATATTCTTTTCAATTGGGTCAAAGATCTTTGTCATTGTAAATGTTTAGCCCATGCTTTATCTTGTGGAGGAGCATAAGCTTCTTTTTGTCGCAAATACATTTCATGTACCATGCTTAATTTGAAAAACTTGAAAAATGAGATGTATGCATGAAGAAAGATGAGAAAAAGATATATTTGCAGAAAATTATGCTCATGTCTCTATGCTTTCACCATTGCACACACTTGCACACATGGGTGCTAAGCGGTTGCATGTTGTTTGCCGGAGAAGTCTCCCATGAGAAGTGAACACATGGCTCCGTGCTTTGACATGACATGAGGTAGAACTTGGGCGTTTATGATGATCTTTTGTCAAGAATGCTTGTCCTTTCATGATTTTGGTGAGATGAAGTTCATTTTTGCTTGAACAATCCATGGTTGAGGACTTTGCTCATGTGGTGACATTTTTGATAAAACTACACAACTTGTTCATGGCTTTGTCAATTGGATATATGTCTTCACCTTCTTGATGGCAATGCCCGTGTGACACAACTTGTTCATGGCTTTGTCAATTGGATATATTTCTGGAGCATTTTGCAAGGGGGAGACTTTGCTGAATTTGTAAGAAAGCTTTTGCTCTAGAAGTTGTTGGATTTGTGTGAGAGTTTGAAAGTTTTGCCAAAGTGAGAGTTTTCGAAAAATTGTGAAGTTTCTCAGAGTTTGATCATTGGAATATCTTGCTGGGCATATTTGGAAGGTTTTCAAGTTGGAACGGCATCGTTGCGAGTTTGTTTGCGCAATTTTGGCACTTTGGCCTTGGTCATCTGCCAGGGGCGGTTTAACCGCCCCCCTGGGCGGTTTAACCGCCCCTGTGCTGAGTGCACAAGATTTGTGGAAATTTGAGCCATTTTCGAGTGTTTTTCGCACGCACAAGTTCACTTGTTCAGGGGGAGTTGCATCTTTGCAGGGGGAGTGCTTTGAGTGTTCTGAAAAGTGAATTGGAAATTTGTGATTTGTGCTTTGTGCTTTTGTTCTTTTGCCGATGGTGTTGAGCCCTTTCGCTTCTTCTTGAAGGGTCAGCGTTTCTGGAGCTTTCTCTTGCAGAGTGACTTTGTTCTCGGCTTGTTCTTGCTTTTTTTCACTTGCTTGAGTCTTGTTTTCGATTTCTTTTATATTTTCTTTATATCAATGGTTACTATGTGTGTGTTGTCAATGCACTCATCAAGGGGGAGATTGAGGACCCGGTGTGTCCGAGGACCGGTGGATGGTCGCTTCCCGGTGTGATGAGTGATTGACAGCGTGGTGTGGATTGACGTTTCCCTTGGCTCAAGTATTGCAGGTGTAGAATGCGGCTTGGTTGCATTGGTGCAGGTGAAGAATTGGCGCGAAAGGTCTTAGCCATGGCAGCCTCCGAGGAGCGGAGAGACAAGTAGGCTTGGTTCGAGGGACCCGGTGACCGGTGGATCAAGTGCGGTTCACATGCTGGCAGGAACGAGCAACGGACGTGGTTCCGGTGCGAGGGTAGCGGCTCACAACCGAAGCTCGTACGCGGACGAGAAGCCGGCGCAAGGTGGCGGCTAACAACCGAAGTTTGCGCGCGGGGTTTGGTGATTTGGCCACAAAATCATCGGTGGACGGTTTCCCTTGGTTTGGGCCTCAAAACCAAGGACCGAGGACTCGACGAGGCGAGATTGGGCAGCTGGGCTGAGGTGACCAGCCAGGGGCAGTTTAACCGCCCCCCAGGGGCGGTTTAACCGCCTCCCCCTGGGCCGGCCCAAAAACGGCGTCGAGGAGCTTCGATCCGGAGGACACGCGGCGTGACTGCAAGGCTTGCGTCGGAGGGAAGCTAGCTTGCAGTGGAAGGTGCCCGAGCCGGAAAATATCTGAGAACCAAATGTCAAATTTGCCCCTGAGGGGTATGTATCACTTAGGGGTAGATTAGTCTTTAGAGCACCACCACATGGACTACTAATAGCCCCTTGCAAGGCTGGTGGCTGCCATCTCTTCTAGTTATATCTTTAGTTCTCTTTGTTTTTCTCCTTTGGACTAGTTTCCCCTTCATCCCCTCCACCTAGAACTACTTCGAATCATTCCTAGTCTGTATAGGTGAATTCATGGTTATGTGATGGAGTTTGTGCTGCTCATCTTTGTGCCATGATTTGATTTCCCGATCTCCCTTTCCTTTTTCTATTTTCGTGGGTATTTTCGGAGCTATTTCTGGGGGATTTTCGTTCTTCTCTTTCTAGGGCGTTTTCTCTCGGATTTCTTTGGGGGATTCACATATGAGTGCCTTGTGCCTCTTTTGCTGGTGATCCTTTGCCCCCAAACGCCGAGAATCGCTTTGGATTTGAGATTTTCGGGATGAACTCGAGGTTATGGTGTTCATCACGAGATCTGAGATTCCGGGAGTTGTACTGAGTTAGAGGCCGAGATCTTTTGGGAAAACACTCCACTGAAGGTCTAGATCATCTGACCAAAATCTCGCCTCAAGAGCTCAAGCGGTTTGGGAGATCCACTTTTGGTTTAACATTTTCCCGAGCTTCCCAGGCCAGGGCGGTTTAACCGCCCCCCTGACCCGGTTTAACCGCCCCCCTGGGATGTGTTGAATCGAGTCTTGTTTCGGGCCGTTTTGTGTTCGTTTCGATCGATTCGAGTTCTGCTGCATATTTCTTGTTCCTAGGGTTAGTAGCTTGACAGTGGCTACGTGATCTTGGCAAGATTGCTCTCGGAGGTTTCGGAGTTGGTTTGGGAAAATAGCCGGATCGGTTGGAAAGAATTTTTATCGGCTCCCATTCACTCCCCCCTCTCTGGTCGCCGTTTCGGTCCTTCAGAGTTCAACTCATTTTCCATGGCCACGAGCCACTTCGATAAGTGAACGCCCTTCATGGCACAAACTCTATCATGTGGGGCTGGTAACGTTCTTTCTCATGAGCAATACTGGGTTCTATCGGTTCCTGAAGGACAGGTTCCAGATTTTCGCTTATTGTTGCCACGAGTATAGCCGCCAAGACGGCTCCTGAATCATCGAAGTGAGTACTTGCGCCCTCTCCTCCTCAAGATTAATTTATCAAGTCGCCATACTCCCCTTCATCATTTCATCCTTTATCTCAAGTTTGCCAATGAAACGGCAGATTTTGGGATCTGCTTTCCTATATATGGGTTAAATACTACAGCCTCAGTTGAGCTCCCCCACACACACGCAAGTGGTTCAGCGAGGGTACTTACTTTGTACTCTATTGAGAATATGAATAGGGTTTTTAGCACCTCCACCCACAATCCCAATGGTTATTTTTTTATGTTTCATTCTGCTGAGACTTGCCCAATATAGAACACTGGGTAACTGCGCTATCTTTCTTGAAACTTTATAAAATTTATAAAATTCAGGAATTTAGCTATTTCTTTACTTTAGGGGTATTGTCATTATGACCGTCGTACTCCCCCTGACGATCACGTTCATCATTTATAGATCACTTTGCATTACATTAAGTATTGGGGAAGTTTATCTATTCACATTTTCTTAATTAATTCTTATATTTCTCCCCCTCGAAATGTGGTTAGAAACTTTTTACCACAATTTCGAATCCTTTCAGAACTAATGTGAGTGAGGAAATTTTAATTATCTTCTTTGTCTGCATGATTACATCATGCAAAACAGAATTATTACTTAGCTCGTACGGGAGTGCCTTTCCCTCATAAGAACTCAACATAGTTCTTTTATCCTTAGTCCTCTTGCAAGCGACACTCGCATGTAATTCATGTCTTTAGGTTCTTAAAAATTCATTGCTTGCCTCCCACTATGGGATACGCAAAAAGCACATGAGTTATAGCAACTTTCTCCCGCCTTGTAGGATAAGTCTTTTACCAACCTTCTCCCGGCATGAGGGATTGTCAAACATAAGCATTATTTCAACTGTACCCCGCCATGTAGGTAATTTTCTCAAACTTTTCTCGCTATGTGGGTTGCCGTTAAATTTCTCCCTTTACGGGTATTTGCCATGAGGGACATAAATGCCAGAATTGGCTCTTTTGTATGCATATTCAATCATCAAATTCAGATCTTTAAATCTGAATGTTCTTTAACACACATGCTTAGCCTGACTTTGGTCAAAAATAAACATGCATGTCAATTATTACTTCTCATCATGATAATTGAAAATGTAAATACATTCTTCTTTATAGATTACATGAAAAATACTTCTCAATAATCTATCTTTCTTCTTGGATCACTGTCCAAGAATGCTTTCTTTTGAAGGCGACTCTTTAAAGAGAACACTGTGTTATGTGTTATGGCCTTCTTCTTTTGTTATCTTCTGAGTCTCAAGTACCCAGATCATTTTTCTTACTGCAATCAAGAATGAAACCATGAATATCTTTTGTCTGAAAAAAATCAACAATAATGCCTATTAGACTTTCAAACATTTATATTCTATTCTATATCACCTTTGGGCAGAAAATAGAACGGAACAACATCTCTTTACATTAATTCCACATCACCTTTGGGCAGAAATGAAAATAACGTAAAAACTTTAAACATTTCTCTACTTCAAGAGCATTTCTTAAACTTTATCTCTACATTAATTTCACATCACCTTTGGGCAGAAATGAAAATAACACAGAAATTTTAAACATTTCTCTACTTCAAGAGTATTTCTTAAACCTTATCTCTACATTAATTTCACATCACCTTTGGACAGAAATGAAAATAACGTAGAAAACCTCAGTTATCTTAAAACTATACTCCTCAAAATAAATTGTCCCTATGGTTTGAATTTAACATGAGGATTTAATCAATTGCAGTGGAAACTTTAAACATTTCTTTGCTTTTAAGAGCATTTTTTGATCTTTATCAATTCTCTAAAAAATTGATCATTTTGATGCAAAAATTTATCAGAGATTTAAACTTTAAACAATGGACTCATAGAATTATAATATTGTTATCGTCAACTTTGGCCAGAAAAATAACAATATGATAATTTTCACTTAAATAAAAGTCTTTCTACTCCTCTAAATATACACAATTTAGAGAATGAAAACTTTACTTTGCAGCGGAAACATTAAAAATTATTTAGAAGTAACATCTCAATTAAACTTTACTTCTCTCCAAAACAAATCATCCCTTTGGTTCAAGTTTGAAAGAAGATAAAACTTTACAAAATGCGTTAAAAGAATGCGTCTGAAAATGTCAAATTAATTCACAAACTTTACTGTTCTTAACTTCTTTTCGGCTCGGCTCGAAAAACGGTCGGCGGCCCGCTCGCTCGCGCGCGTGCGCTTCTGGCCAGCCATGGCCCAGCAGCTCTGGCTCAGCACGGCCTGCTCGGTGCGGCCGCTCAGCCCATCGCGCGCGTCACGCGGCCTGCTCTAAGCCCAAAAATAGCCCAGCCGTGGCTCGGCTTCCCCTACCCGAGCTGATCTAAACCGTTAATCGCATCAGACGGTCGTCTGTTATTCTCGCGGGGACAAAAACCGCCTGCGTGGCCGGCAACTCCCCCTAACCCTAGCCCGTTTTTCTTTCCTTCCCCTTCTCCTGTGCCCGAGCCCGCGGCGCCGCCCGGACCGCGTGGCCTTTCCTCCGTGCCATGGCCGAGCCATGGCTGGCCGATCTCGGGCGCGCTTTTATTCTTCTTCCTCTCCTAAAACCCCGCAGCACCCAGCCGCCAGCTGCAGCGCAGCCGGCCGAGGCGCGGCGGCTAGCCGCCCGTGGCGACCTGGGGCTGGAATGGCAGCGCCGCCGTGGTGACCTCTCGCCGGTGCGCGTGCTCGACCGTGGTTGAGCACGCCGTCGAGTGGTCCGCGCCGGTGCTAGGCCCCAAACCCGGTTTTCCACTCCAAGCCCTTTCCCTTGCGTCGGCGAGACGACGGGGGTGGCGGCGCCCTTCTCTTTCCCGCGTGACGGCGGTGGCGACGGAGAAGCTCGGGTATTTCTCCCTCTCTTCTCCGTCCTCATTCTTTGGTGAGGGTTAGGGATTCTAGTTTCTCTCCATTCGATCTGTGATTTAAAACACCTTTTCTTTATACCGTGACTCTGATCTACACTAAAAACCTGGCTCTTGATACCATTGATAGGATTCACTGGATTGCTAGGAGTAGATCGAGTGGGTATTGACATGTACATGACATACCTTTTCTGTTCCCGTTGTTGTTGACGACCGTGGGGACGGGGAGGTCGTAGTGGTCTGCATATGGCTGCGGCGGTTGATGTAGACATTTCAGGGACAATGCCGGTGGCTTGGTGGAGCATCCCGTCACTTCAGCACCTCCCTCTCAGATCGGGTTAGGGTAGGAGGACGGTGGGGAATGGCAGCAGCAACGAACCTCGTGTCTAGTGCCATAGCCCCCACCTCCACTATATAGGGCTGCGCGACGGGGCCCACCAGCCTTCTATTGGGCTGGGCGTCCCCGATCAGGACGCGAGTCAAAGGCCCAGTTGGCCTTTGGGCCAACTGGCTGGAGATCAACCTAACAATCTTATCCCATATATTCATTCTTAACATGAACTTCCCTTCTTCAAATCCCCCTACATCTAGTGCTTCAACATTGATTCCTATCAAAATTCCTCCAGACTTGCCTCTGGAAGGAACCCATTTCCACAGGTAAGAATTCTGGGGGACTGGGGGTGAAATTTCCTTAAAATGCTATCAGCTATGTCTTCTTGCATGGTTTCCTGCAGGCAGACAAAATGGAATTTGTGCTCAAGAATGAGGCTTCTAAGAAAGGAGGAGACACCTTTTTGTTTGATGCCCCTACAATTCCAGAAGATGCCTTTCATGATTTTCCTTTTTTAGAATTAACTTTGGTAGGCTTTCTAGTAGGGTGTCCCTGAGTATCAGCCTTCCCAGATTTGTCCCTGCCAGGAAGTTCCTCGGCCTTTTTTTTCTTAATCCCTGAAAGGCTTAGCCTTTTTGGTGGGTTTCTTTGCCTTTTTGATTTAACAATATCATACCCCTCTATTTCTGATTCAGGATTTTCAGATTCAAGCCATTCAAGAAGATTTTCCTCTTGAATCTCTTGATGATCATTTTGTTGTTCCTTAGTACTGTCCATATTTGACTTTTGAGCAATCTCCTGTGATTTTTTATTTAGTTCCTATCTAGCAATTTCCAGATCTCTCATTATATCAATATTGACAAAATCACAATCATTTAACATAACACCCATCATTCAGAATGGAAAATGAATTGTAATTTGCATTCTTACCTTCAAGTGATCTTTTCTTGCTTGAACTCCCGTGAATGTCAGCAGTGATTATCTTCTCAACCCTTTCACTCCATCTTCTATCTTCCATGTCCTTTTTCATCTTGTCACTTGGATTAGTCAACTTCTCCATATTAAATTCAACAGAGTTGTTATCCTTTTCATCTTCATCCAGATCCACTATCTTGATAGAGCTTCTAGGATCATCTTTCCCCATTCTTTCAGCCATGAACTCCTCAGACAGTTTGCAGTTTATGTCACATCTTGCCAGCCACACATTACCTTGAGCTTTAGATGACTCAGCCTCCCCTCCTAGATACTTGTAGGCTTGAGTGGCAAATTCATCCTGCTCTTCACTAGCCTCACTGGATCCCCCACCATTATCATCATTGCTGGGCTCATATGTGGCAGCAGGGATAATTTCCCCATCTTCCTGACTGGAATTCATTGTGTCCTTATTGTTGATCTTGATCAAGTCATGTATGTACCCTGGTGTCTCCAACTTATTTGTGTTCAACTTTGCAGGGGCAGAACCAGAAATTTTCCTTGGTGCCTCTTTGCTTGCATTTACTCCAGAAGAGCTGCCTATGTTGTTGTCCACCTCAGTCCTCATCTTCTTGGGACTTGGTTGTATTTCATCCTCTTCAACTGGAACTGCTTGCTTCTGTTTGTTTGTATCAATCCTGTCAGGCTCCTCTAGCTCAAAGTAGAAGTCATATATATCTAGTCCCAAGGCACCTTCTGCACAGGGAGCACCAACTCAACATCTCTGCATGCTATCTTAACTCTGACAAACTCTTGCTTGAATCTGGTACCTTCATCAATAGCCACTATTTTTCCTACTAATCCACCAACTTTAGCTATTGTCCTGACCCCCGTCTGATCTATTGGAATGCCACTCACTTTGAACCAGCCCATCTGTAGTCTTCCCCTAGCATACATTGCAGAACTCCATTGTTCAATCTTTATGTGAGCATCCACGCTTCTCATTCCCAGATTAAACTTGCTGTAGTCCTGAATCATCTTCACAGTGGGGAACTTCATTGTGAATTTATTATCAGCTACCCTCTTAGCTACCCATTTCCAGCGGGAGCTATTGATGATGCTCCTGAACTCTTGCTCAATCTGTTTGGCAGATAGTTCTCCCCTGATAACAGTGATTATGGCTGTGTTTGCCTTATCACGCGCCGCACTATGATCTATGAGCTCATCAATGAAGAAGAAGCTTTGATCTATAACTTGCGCAGCACATAACTCTGGGCCTAAATTCCATAGAGGTTCCCTTTTGCAATCATATGTGCCATGATTGGTGTATCCACACATTTCGCAGCCCGGTTTCCTCCTGCAATCCTAAGTACTGTGATTCCTCATACCGCATACATTGCAACCAGCATTCCTTGGGTTGTTGGGGGGCGCCTCTGCATGAATCTGCTGCTGCTCAGTACCTGAGCCTGCAGTCTTTTCCTTCCCATGATTGTAACCTTCCCCAGCTTGCTCTTCTTGTTAATTCATCCCTTCCTCCGTCATCTCTTCTCTGTGACCCCACTTCTGATTATGCTCCATCCTTTCAAACACCAAAGTGCCAGCCTTGCTTTTGTTTGCTTCACGTTCCTAGGCTTCAGATGCAGCAGATTTGCCCAGATCGTTTTCCCTCTTCTGATATTCTACATTGCCCGAATCCTCCTAATATCCTTGCCCATGCCTTGATTATCACTGTTAGCAAAGCGAATTATCTCCTGGGCTCTACTACTGCCGGCGCCTTTTGGGCCCTAAGCCCATGCGCCAGATATGATAGGATTAGGGAAGGATAGACTCTATTAGGCAAGGATCTGCCGTGATTGGGTGTTTCTATAAACCCTAGGCCATCCTTGCCTATATATGTAACCCATGCCTTACACCCTAATCAATCAATCTTTCCGAGCCATATCTCTTTCATGGTATCACGAGTCCGGGCCATTGCCCTGATTCACCTTCCGCTGCCACCGTCGCGCCCAGCCCTGGCCGCAGCGACCTACACCGGTTCCACGCCGCTGCACCTAATGGCCGGATCGGAGACTCCCTCCGCGGACGGCGCCGCTGCAGCAGCCGCCGCCATCGCCGCCGCCGCCGCCGCCGAGAAGTCTGGCACCGACGGCGCCCCTAACACCGCCCGCGCCGCCGCTGAGGTGGCACAATGGGCCAAGGCCGCGCGCGCCAAGGCCCGGGTGGACGCGCGCGCCGCCAACCTCGCGGCGGCCAAGGCCGCCGAGTCAGAGGCCGCCGACGCCGCCAAGGCGCGCGACGCCGCCACCGATCGCGCCTGCGAGGCGCATCTACGTGCGCCGCGGCCCGCGCCGCCGCCGACGTCCCCTCATCTGACGACGACTTGGATGGGGAACCAGAGGAGCCCAAGGACGCCAAGGCTGGCGACGATCTCCAGCAAGCCATGCTCATGCACGAGGCCGCCGCCATCCTCAACCTCCACGCTCAGGCTGTGGGTGTCCAGAACATCCGCAGCCTGGTGCCCATCGTCCTCGACCTTGCTGCCGGGAACTACGCGCGGTGGCGCGACCAGTTCCTCCTCGCCGTCGGCAAGTTCTCCCTGGAAGAACACGTCCTTCGCGACCCGCCGTCGTACGCCTTCCCGGACTGGACTCGCATGGATTGCGTGGTCAAGTCTTGGATCTACGGCACCATCTCCAACGACCTCGCCGACACCGCCATGGAACGGGACACCTCTGCCCGTGGCGCCTGGCTTGCTCTCGAAACTCAGTTTCTTGGCAACAAGGAGACGCGGGTCCTCTACCTCGACGCCGAGTTCCGGCAGTACGTCCAAGGTGATCTGTCTGTTACCGATTACTGCAGGAACTTCAAGCAGATGGCCAAGCGGCTCCGCGATCAGGGGAAGACCGTCACCGACAGGACCCTCGTCCTGAACGTGCTCCGCGGTCTCAACGACCGCTTCACCGCGATCGGGCTTCACCTCCGACGCGCTCGACCCTTCCCCAACTTCGACCAGGTCACCGCTGACTTGCTGATGGAAGAGCTCAACATGGCGAACCGCTCCTCCGGCCCGCCCACTGCCCTCGTCGCCTCCACGGGCGGCCAGCGCTCGGGCGCGCCCACTCCACCGGCGCCCTCTCGCCCTCCCAAGGGCGGCTCCGGCTCCGGGGGCGGCGGCTACAGCCAGCAGCCCAAGGCGAAGAAGAAGAGCAGCAAGCCGCGCCAGCCTCAGCGCCCTCCTCAGAAGGACGCACAGCCAGCCAACTCCTCCACCAGCACCGGCGGCACCAGCTCTGGCGCCACCGCGCCGACCGGCGGCGTCCCGTGGCCGTCGCTGTACAACCCGTGGGCCGGGACGATACAAATGTATCCCGGCCCGCGGCCGACACCTCCGCAGCAGCCTGCTTGGCACCCAGCAGGCCTTCCTGGTCCAGCATCCGGCGCCCCCATCAGCGCCGTAGCAGCACCAGCTCAGGCCTCCGCCGGGGTTCTTCGGCTTCCCTGCAGTTCAGGCGCCACCAGGGGGTTCCTGGGTCCCGTCCCAGCCACCCACCTACTACGCCTCGCTGCCCGGGACGCCCTCCTAGGACGCTCAGTCCCTCGCCTCCACGTTCAGCACCGCGATGCTGACACAGCCCCAGAGCAGTGAGTGGTTCCTCGACACAGGTGCATCCTCCCACATGACTCCTGATGCTCATATTCTTTCACATTCTAGCACTACTCGGTCATCTCTCCCAAATTCAATTATTGTCGGTGATGGGTCTCTTATTCCCGTCACTTCTTCTGGTCGTGCTCACTTTCCAGGACTACAACTCAATAACGTTCTTGTTTCTCCAAAATTAATCAAGAATCTTATCTCAGTTCGTCAGTTTACTATTGACAATAATTGTTCGGTTGAATTTGACCCTTCTGGTTGCTCTGTGAAGGATCTGCTGTCCAGGACCGAGATCATCAGGTGCAATAGCTCCGGGCCGCTGTATCCGCTCCGGCTTCCTGCTGCACACTCCTTGGCTGCCACCACCACTTCCACGCTCTGGCATCGGCGTCTCGGTCATCCCGGCCATGAGGCTCTCTCTAAGCTAGCACAAACTCTTCCTGGTTGTAATAAAGATGCTACTTCCTCTTTGTGCCATGCTTGTCAATTAGGTCGTCATACTCGTCTTCCTTTTGGTGTGTCTTCATCACGTGCTTTGCATAAATTTGATCTCATTCATTGTGACCTATGGACATCGCCGGTAGCAAGTGTCTCTGGTTTCAAATATTATTTGGTCATTCTTGATGATTTTTCACACCATCTGTGGACTTTTCCTCTACGACTTAAGTCTGACACCTTCACCACTTTGTCTCACTTTTTCGCTTATGTGAAGACCCAGTTTGGTGATACAGTGAAGGCGGTTCAGTGCGACAATGGCCGCGAATTCGACAATTCCAGCGCCCGCACGTTCTTCCTCACCCATGGCATTCAACTTCGCATGTCGTGTCCCTACACGTCTGCACAGAACGGTAAAGCTGAACGCACCATCCGTTCTATCAACAATGCCATTCGCTCCATGTTGTTTCAGGCCTCGCTAAAGCCCTCCTACTGGGTTGAAGCGCTCTACACGGCAACTGTCCTGTTCAACATTCTTCCCACCAAAACGCTGCACTTCGGCACGCCCCACCGCGCCCTCTTCGGCATGGATCCCTCGTACGACCACTTGCGTGTCTTTGGCTGCCTCTACTACCCCAACCTTTCCGCCACAGCTCCACACAAACTTGCGCCGCGTTCTTCTCGCTGCGTTTTCTTGGGGTACTCCGCACATCACAAGGGTTACAAGTGTCTCGATCTTCAGACCAACGGGGTGCTGATTTCCCGTCACGTCATCTTCGACGAGTTCACTTTTCCCCTTGCTGAGCCGACCACCCCATCACCCTCGGCGGACTATGATTTTTTGGAGGACTTCTCTAACTCGGTGCCCAGCCCCATTGGCTCGTCACCAATTTCTGTTGCAGGTCCTCCTGTCGTCGCTCCCTCGTCACCTTCGGTGCCTTCCATGGCACCAGCTGACGCCAGCGCCTCCCCCCCCCCCCCCGCAGCTTGGGGGCGCCTCGACGCCGCCTCGTGCGGCCTCGTCCGTTGCGACGCCGCCTCGTGCGGCCTCGTCCGTTGCGACGCCACCACCCGCGCCACACGCGGCCTCGACAGCTTCGCCATCCGCGCCACGCGCGGCCACGATTGCGTCACCAGACGTCCTTCGTTCGGCCACGGTCTCGCCACCCGCGGCTCCTACGTCGTCGTCCCGCGCCGTCCCGGTGCCACGGCACCCTCTTCCACCGCAGCTACGGTTCTACTCCCGACGACCCTCTGCACCGACAGTGCCTGCGCCTCCCGCAGGCGCACCTCCGCTGCCCAAGGGCGCCGTGGCCATTCCCCCGGTCGCCAACGACCACAGGATGACCACCCGCGCCAAGATTGGTCTTCGCTTCCCAGCAGCCTATCAGGCGGCGCCCCTGTCCCCTGTTCCTCGGACATACCGCGCCGCCCTCGCTGATCCCTACTAGCGGGCTGCCATGAAGAAGAACACTCGGCACTCCTGGAGAATGGGACGTGGGATCTTGTCCCGCGGCCACCCTGCGCCAACATCGTCTCCGGCAAGTGGATATTCAAGCACAAATTCCGCGCCGATGGCACTCTTGAGCGCTACAAGGCGCGTTGGGTCCTTGGTGGCTTCACCCAGCGCCCCGGGATCGACTTCGACGAGACCTTCAGCCCGGTCGTGAAGCCAGCCACAGTTCGCACCGTTCTGTCGCTGGCTCTGTCTCGGGGCTGGGGCATTCGCCAGCTTGATGTGAAGAACGCATTTCTTCACGGGACACTCTTCGAGACCGTCTACGCTGCTCAGCCTGCCGGTTTTGAGGACTCGACACGCCCCGGCTTCGTCTGTCGCCTCAACAAGTCCCTCTACGAACTTAAGCAGGCGCCCCGAGCATGGTACAGCCGCTTCGCCACATACCTGCTCTCGCTCGGCTTCGTCAACGCCAAGACCGACACGTCCCTGTTCATCTTACCATCGGGGAGGCGACACCATCTATCTCCTCCTGTATGTGGACGACATCGTGCTGACAGCGTCGTCCAGTGCCCTTCTTGAGCGCACTATCGCTGCCCTACAGCGCGAGTTCTCGATGAAGGATCTCGGCCCGCTACATCACTTCCTGGGGATGCGGGTTCAGCAGCGTGATGGTTGCCTGTTCTTGTCCCAGCGCCAGTACATGATGAGATCTTAGAGCGTGCTGGCATGGCGCAGTGCAAACCGATCTCTACACCGGTTGACACCAATCCCAAGGCTGCTGCAGACTCAGGACCACCGGTTTCAGATCCTACCGATTTTCAGAGCATCGCTGGAGCACTGCAGTACCTCACCTTCAGTCGCCCTGACATCGCTTATGCTGTTCAGCAGGTCTGTCTGCACATGCATGACCCCCGGGAGCCTCACATAGCGGCGCTGAAGCGCATTCTCCGCTACGTCCGAGGCACTCTCCACCTCGGCCTCATGCTGCGCCCCTGCCGTCAGGATGAGCTTGTTGTGTACTCAGACGCCGACTGGGCTGGATGCCCTGACACTCAGTCGATCCACCTCAGGGTATGCAGTGTTCCTCGGCGACAACCTCATCTCATGGTCCTCGAAGCGTCAGAACACAGTCTCTCGCTCCAGTGCCGAGGCTGAGTATCGAGCCGTCGCCAATGCCGTGGCTGAAGCTTCCTGGCTCCGACAGCTTCTGGGCGAGCTGCAGTCACCCTTGCGCCGTGCCACGTTGGTCTATTGTGACAACATCAGCGCGGTCTACATGTCCTCCAACCCGGTTCAGCATCAGCGCACCAAGCACATCGAGATTGATCTCCACTTCGTGCGGGAACGTGTTGCTGTTGGTGACCTCCGCGTACTTCACGTGCCTACGACCTCCCAGTACGCCGATGTCTTCACCAAAGGGTTGCCGTCCTCAGTCTTCACGGAGTTCAGGTCCAGTCTGAACGTTTATTCCACCGACGATCAGACTGCGGGGGCGTGTTAGCAAAGGGAATTATCTCCTGGGCTTTACTACTGCCGGCGCCTTTTGGGCCCTAAGCCCATGCGCCAGATATGATAGGATTAGGGAAGGATAGACTCTATTAGGCAAGGATCTGCCATGATTGGGTGTTTCTATAAACCCTAGGCCATCCTTGCCTATATATGTAACCCATGCCTTACACCCTAATCAATCAATCTTTCCGAGCCATATCTCTTTCAATCACCAATCCCACCATGCCCTCCATGCGGATCATGAAAGGACTCACCTCCATTTTGCCCGTAGTTGTTCACTTGTTCTCTCCTTTCTTCTTTCCTCTGCCACACGTTGGTCCGGGCTCCAGTGCGTCCATCACCGCGGCCGGTGCGCCCAGATCCAAATCCCTCCCTTCTTCCGCCACCTCGAGGTTGATCCATCTCGCCAGATCTCACAGCCTCAGCGTAGGATTTGGGTTTGGTGGAATTTTTGTTGGGTTTGCGAAAATATCCCACGAATTTCTCAAGGTTGGCGAATCTCGGTTTCACGGGGGAAGGGGAATTGGATTTTGCTGTTTTGTCGAACCCTAGCTGCTGGGGCTGGGTGTGATCTGCGGGCTGATTCCCATCACCACTTGAACTATGTTCCTCCCCCTCACCTCCTTTCGAGATGTTGCCGCGTGTAACTTTGTTAGGGTTGATGCCCAGGATTCCTTTGTCTTCATCACACGGGGGTGGTGATCTGCGCCTATTGGTTTCGGGATTCGGCCCAAATCCTGACAGGTGGGGATCAAAATCTTGATTCGAATTCGGCTCCTTCTGCCGTACCGCACTATCCGCTCCATTTCCCTCGTTAAAAGTTTCAGATGAACCCCATCAAAATTCGATCGGGGCGTATCTAATTTTGACCGAGTTTCGGTTCATGTTTTTGACGGGGAATCGCGGTTCCGAGCAAGCCCGCTGGAATGCTCATGTCTAAGGATCAATCGGAAAGTTCAACTTGTCCGGCATCCCCCATCCCTGTGGGATAGGTCGAAACGTGTTTGGGCACGCCATGAAATTCGGCGCGGAGACGCGGCAGCGGCGTGGCGGCGGCGCGACGGCGCGGAGCCTCAAAGGAAGGCCAATCGCATTGACCGTCTTCAATTGCGAAGACTTCTAAACTGAGTCATTATATTAAGACCTACATATCAATGACTAATGATGGATCGAATATGGAAAAAATTAGGGAAGAAATACTGTTTGCTTAGAAATAGATAGCATAATGCTCGCCTGTTGCTACGGTCAATACATATAGGAAATATGGGATCAGCCTTGGTGTGCATCCTCGCCATCTGCACCCGCCCCTTCCGTCGCCGTGCACGGGAGCAACCCAACGTCGACAAATCCGCTGGCACCCCTTCCGCCCACCACAAAGGAGCTTAAAGCATGGGCTCTCGCTCGTGGCCTCCACCGTGTCGGCGGTAGGCGCCGTTGTACTGCTCGTCTTCGCGCTCCTGCAGCTTTGGTGGCGGCAACCGTAGTCATGGGAGAGCGCGAAAGGTGGTGTATCCTGCGTGGGTGATCCAGCTCCACCTCCCAGTCCACCTGAGGTACCTCTTCCTCTGCACCATGGTGTTTGCCGCGATCTTCTTTCCCTATGCGGCGAGTCATCGACGAGGTAGCACTGGGCCCTCCTACGCAGCGCCAGCGACGACGGCAAGGTGGCTCTTGCGGCTCTCGTCCGTGGCATCACCCTCCTTTGTGGCGGCAGCGAGGCGGACCTTGCAGCCCTCTTGTGTGGCGTCAGCGATGACGGGAGGTCTCCGATGAGTGGCGAAATACTCGTGCTAGATTATTAGCATGACTAGTCATCAACCCGTGCATTCGCACAGGCTAGTTTATATATCATACAACTCACATCTTCCTGTGCGTTGCACCGTCTATGTTTTATGTAAATTGGCGCTGCACTGTACATTTCATTAATGCTGGACAATACTAATAATTTGAAGATAAGGATAATTTCTTATCTTCCTCCGATGTTCTTACTATATTATCGATATTATAGAGCTGATATTTTTTTAATACTGCAATTTCGATTAGCCTACTTCACATCACAAAATCCGTTAGTTGGGCACTCTTTCTTTGTGCTCATCTGCACAGTTTGTAAGATTAGAGAGGTGAACAGCTGTCAAAACTGAAGGATAGCACATACATGATTTTTTCGTGACGGCATCGAACGGCATCGAAGTATCCTTGATGTCCTGGACTCGATCACAGAACTTTACCTATCTTCTAATAAGATCGTCATAGGAGCACGCTGAGAAGGATACAAAAACGAATCAGTATTGCGCCTCAAAGCGTGGAAGCAGTATGGAAACCATTGGTGATGCTTGGCAAAGATTTTGTGAATGTGGGTAGTAGATATCCAATGTTCGATTGGTAGGCATATTAAACCATCATCATGGATAAGCATGACCCGCTTCCCAGCCAGGACACAGGATCACCACGTGCGGTGGCAGAAAACAACAGAAGCATGAGGTCTCACTAATCAGGTGCACGATAGGAGCTGCACGGAGGCATCAATTTGGACGATGAAAGTACCCCGATTGCTCGCCGATGTATTCTATGTCAACATCGCGGCGGCGGCAGGACTGGCAGCTAGGGCACGCTGCACGCCTTCACCTGAGAAAAAAAAACGCTTCGAGAAGGGATAAAATACAAGGGCAGAAACATTTACGTGGGCCAGATTCTCCTTCATATACTACTCTATGTAATTGGGAGATTTGGTCTCAACCGTTTGTGTGTAATTAGAGGGTCAATTTTTTTTTCTTTTTCTACCATTAATGTGAGATTTTCTAGAGAGTCTGTGATTAGTATAGGTATAGGGATATAGATGAGCTAGCCGGGTTATCATGCTGACCCGTCTCTATAGATATGCTATAGTGCCGGGCCCGGGCAGACAGTTTGGCATGATGGTCCGACCGACAGGAGAAAGTCATCGGGTTGGTATTGTCAGGCCTAGCTGGGTAAAGACAAATCGGGCTAGTGCCGTGCTGGATTCGTATAGGATAAGATCTGGCATAGTTGATTATTAGTTCTTATGATATACGTTCAAGGCCCACCTGTCAATGATACAAGTTGCACCAAACCAAAACTTTGAGGAAGAAACGCTATTTGCTCTAGTAATTGGTATAGATTATACTAAAAGGTGCGGCTAACTTACGACCAGCCTAAATAGGACGGTTGGACGGCCTTATGTTTTTTAAGTAATAACTAGCAAATATGTCCATGGATTGCAATGAGCTCAGATTGAATATTTATTTAATGATTGCATCATCTATTTTAATTTGTTTTAGAACCAAACTTCGTACCATGTCTAGACATGTTATGCTCTTGCGGAAACATGTCTTTTAATAAATATATTTGTAACAACACACAATATGTGGGAATTCAAAACTGATTACCCTTTGTGAGCCACACGATTAGATGCGAGCCACACAATTAGACAGAAGACAGAGCTTTAACACCAAAATTCAAATCGAATTAGTGCATGCAATGATAGATAGATAATTGCTAAAGATTTTTTGTTGCTTCGATTCCGAGTTGAGGTAGACCTCAATTTGGATGGGCCTGCTCTAAAGGCTTCCGACTCTGCGTAGACTTTCAAACTGAGTCATTTAGATCAAGACTCACCTGTTAATGACAAATGATGGACCAAACTAAAAATTTAGTGACATTATTTTACTTTAGAGATAGGTAAAAAGAATATCCTGCTGTTGGTCCCACAAGACCCCACCTTACTGTTCCTGGCGGCAACCTAGAGCGCCAAAAAAGCCCCCACCTATCAGGTCCACCGCGTCCCCATGCCCCCTCTAGTAAACATAACACGCTGGAAAAAAGGAGGATCTGCCGCAAGCATCAAAGCATACATGGCGCAAACGTGGCGGCCGCAGCCAGAAATGTAGATCGAATTTGCACGTGAAGCATGCAGAGTCGCTCAAAAAAGAGCGCAGATCGCATCACTGGAAAAAATGTGCACAGATCATAGACACACGATTAGGTTTGGCATCTACCTACAGAAAAGGATTCAAGTTGATTTCAAACAAGGAGTAAGCGCTCGCGTCGCCCCCGCATAGGCGGCTCGGGCGGCACGGAACCAGCTGCTGCCCCCCTCCCCGACAACCACCCTCGTCGCGCCGCCGCCTGAGAGGGCTGCCGAAAGCCCATGTGGTTCACGATGAGGGCAGTGGCGGGGCCTCTTCCCTGTCCTCCGGTGGATCTAGGCGGATGCGGATGCTTGACCGCCTCAGGGTGGTGCCCTGCGACGCCGCCGCTCGGCGGCCATGAATCTGGCACTATGATGGCCAGATCTAGTGGCTGTGCGGTCGGGCCCGTACAGAATGAGGCGGAGGAGATGCCCTGGCCGGTGACGGGGCGGGCGGCGCCTCGGTGGAGGAGGACGTCCCCTTCGGCACGCGACTCCCGTGGCCGAGGCAGGATGTATCGCCCGCAGAGGTTGCACGTGCGGGCAAGGGCTGCGACGTTCAGTCGGTGGCGGCTGCGTGCAGGCGGGCGTGGTGGCGGAGCCATGTTTCTGCAATGGCATGGTGGCTCCATGCTCCTTCAGTGGCGGCATGGTGCCACGGTCAGTGTGGTTTGAGTTGCAATGGTAGCACCAAGGTCAAGCTACCTTTCCTTGATCGAGGAGAAGCAGGGACAGACACAAGGAGGGTAGGCGGGTCAGAGATGGCGCACAACAAGGATGTCATGCGGTGCGGAGGTGGATGCACGACGCACAGGAGGCTGCTCGCTGCATGGATCACGATGGAGGCGGAAAGAGGCCGCGCGGAGGTGGTGGTGGCTGGTTGGATATGGGGGTGCTGGTAGGGAAGCGGAGTTTGTTGGTGATAGCCTTAGTGGACAAGGACGACTTTTGCAGCTGCAGGTAGGGGGCGTTGGGTGAAAGCTCTGCTCTGTGTGTCCGACTAACAACGATGACATTGTGGGCGTCGCTTGTCATGGCGCTTCCCTCGCTTTAGTTTTGGAACTCACGGTGAAAAACTTGTGCAGGATCCCTTGGGTGGGCAGCGACGACGCACCTTGCGTCGTGTCCTTCTTGAAGGTGTCGGCTTCGAGTTCCTTGCCGATGGTCTCTTGGTCTTGCATGGTGGCGATCGGTCACACATAGTGGCAGCGATGTTGGTGCCAAGCTTCAGCCATGGTGATTTATGGCCACCCGTAAAGTGGATGGAGACCCAGTTGTCAAGTCAGGGAGTGGATGACCATTGGGGCTGAGAGCGATCAAGATGTGGTTATTGGTGCAGCGTCTAGAGCAAAAGACTTCTGCCCGACGGTTGGGGGTGACGGTCGGGGGGGGGGGGGGTGCTGTGCGCCAGGAGTGACGACGAAATTGGCCGAGACCGACGTGATAGGAGGTGGTCGGCAGATTTGCTTCGCCAGAGACCTATGTGAGATGACGCATTGGGCAGTCCTGCACAGCGGCGGCTGATCCGGTGCGAGGTGATCCTCTGATGGTTGCAAGAGCCCCCATGTGGTATTCTACTTTCTTCAACGAGGCGATTAGGTTGTTTGATGCCGCAGTTTGCTCCCAGATCTTTGGTGGATGCGGTTGGTAGTTGATGTCCAGAGGCAGCTGCTCTTGTATTGGTTCACAGCGACGAACCTTGCTTAGCAGCGGTTGGCTAGGTGTGGGACATCATCGTTTCGACAACGGTAGCAGTGACGATGGCTCGTCCTTTGTTGACCATGTGCCCAGGTGATGGTGCTGTTGTTGGTACTCAAGTGGGATTGTGGTTTGTTTGGTGGTGTCACTACCCCCAGCCGACCAACCAGCGGGTAGGTGGAGAGTTTGAGTTCGGCGAGCATTGATGTCCCAATCGAACCCGCTGTAATTTTTCTTAGTTGTTTTTTCTGTAGTTTCTTTCTTTGCCTGGTTATGACATCCGAAGGACATAATCTTGTTATTTTTCTGCTACATCAATAGAAACGCACATGTCGTGTGCCGTTTGTTAAAAAAAAGTTGATTTCTAACATGGGCTCCTACAGTTGGCATCTACCTCCATGAGCACGAGCTCCTACTGCTCCTCCTCCCTCCTCGATTTGGTTTCTCCATTTTGCCAACAAACCGAAAAAATAAGCACTCGAATAAAATTGATTTCAAACGCAACAACACAAACTGTACAAATGATACCTCACCTTCACTTGCATCTACTCCTCTATCAGCAGTTGGATCTCAACACATCTCTGCCCAAAAATCCATTAGAAAAAATCGACCATAAAAATCTGTTCATTACGAAAAATGGGGAAGAACATGGACCAAATGCATGGAACAAAGTGGCAACGACTCGCCTCTCACCTCTCCACCTCTAATATGTGCTTCCCCGCAGCGCAATTGCCAGATCTGAGCGAAAAAAAGATGAATCATTGACGGAACCTCTATTCTGTGTCCACCCAGTCCCACCGTCCGATCTTCCGTTCCATCCAGAGCCCGCATCGTCGGCCCATCCTCGCACGCTGCTCGACTCGGCTCGGCTGTGAGCCGAGCCCGAGTGCCAGCGCACCCACCAATTAATTAAAAAAAACGATCCCCTAATTTCTCCTTCCCCACGCAGATCGGCGACCTCCGCAGCTCCGCTGGCCCAAACCCGACCTCCACGGTAATCCAGCGACGGCCGACGACACCACCTGGAGCAGCTGGCCGGCGATGGCGTCAAAACCTGGGGGCAAGCGACACGCTCCGCATACCGGTCGTGACCAGGCAGCGGCCTTCGTCACGACGAGCCGGCGGCAGCCCGCCGCCCTCAATGCGGCAGCGCAGGACATCAGGTCGTGCTTTCCGCATCCCCCATTGGATATTTCTTGATTCATCATTGTGATTCCTTCAGGAAGCAAGTCCATCCAACACTGGATCCTCATTATCCATGCATCCCTCTACGGCCCCTCGATTTGCTGGCGGTAGCTGCTGGATCTCTGTCACGGAGCACACCCACTAGAACAGAGCACGGGAGATGGAGCAAATCGATGCAGGTACCACCTACTTGCAAGCCTAATCGACATAATCCTGGCGGATCTGAGCACAATAGAAGAATCTGGGATTCAGATTTATGTTTTGTTTTAGGTTGATCCCATCCAGCCTAGCTGCGAATTAAATTCTTCGTACTCATTAGGCCTCAAGCCGTTCGTTTAGTTTAGGAGTTGATTCCCCTCTGGATCATAATATTTTTCCTCACTGTACGTCTATTCCTTTCAGCATTTTTCCAGCGACTTGTTTAGCCATGAGGAATTGGGAGTTCTTATAGTAACCATATCATCTAAATTTTAATTCTACCTCTACGCTTTTTCATTCAGATTTCAAGGTCTTCAGTAACATTGCTCTATTGTTAATAGATCATTATAGTAAACCATTTACAGAAAATATTATTGAAATTAAATGGCATACAAGGAATATGATAGGATGCTGTGGTTTCCACTGCTTGAATACTGTATTAAGAGCATCATTGTAGGATCTGTAAGGATGACATAGGAATTCCAACAATAATTGCATGAATAGCTATTATATGTGTTACAATTGAGAGTGTACCATTTCCAATTTTTGTTCGCTCCTCATGTTTTAATTACTTTGGAAGATGGCACATGCAGTTTCACAATGTGTAGTACTGGCATGACATGTGCCGGTTATTGTAAGTCTGCAGAGACACTAGCACTAGGTTCCTCAGAACCTCTCTATGCAAAATATTGATAACTCCCCATTCTGATATAGTAATTGAAATATTGTAACTATTCCATGGTAAATCGATCTCATCATTATAGTAACGTGTTTCTCAGTTCCGCTTGACACCAATTTGTGGTAACTCTGGATCCTAGTTTTGTCTTTAGCCATTCAAATTATTGTAACTATTTTATGATAAATTTGCTGCATCATCATGGTTACTCACTACTACACAAACCCTCATCACAACCGGTTCCAAACCCCTATCACAACCGGTTTTGGGGGGCGGATGAGATAAAGCGGCTGTGATAGTCCCCACTATCATAGCCGGTTTTCAAAAAGCCGGCTGTGATGATCACCCATCACAACCGGTTTTTTTCTAGAACCGGCTGTGATAGTGGGGTGATCACAACCGGTTTTTGTCTAGAACCGGCTGTGATGGGGGATATCACAGCCGGTTCTAGGCTATGGCCGGCTGTGATAGGCCCCCTATCACAGCCGGCCATAGCCTAGAACCGGCTGTGATCTTTTTTTTTAATTTTTTCATATATCAAATATATTTCGCATATATATCAAATATTCCACAATATCAATCACATATTCAGAACCCACATATAAAGCACGATGCATCCAAATATAACATTTCAACGAAACCATCTAAACGTTATTACATTAAGTTCATACACATCAAGTTCAATAGATGCATATCAAGTTCCGCTACGCTACGAGTGCATGTCAAATATATTACAAGTTCCATCTAGTCTCACGGCTTCATAATGTGGTATTCTCCATCTTCGGATATAACATGTTCGAGAATGAACCCGGCAAGCTGTTCTGAAAGTGCAATTATCTCGGTCGCAATCATCTCGGACGCACCAACCTCGGCTTCCTGCAACATGAGTGAGAGCGAAGCAAGCACATGAGTAGTGAAGCAAGAACATGAGTTAGTGAATCAAAAATGCATTAACATATATGGCTAAAACTATTGAGAAAGTAAAAGACGATACGAACCCTAGTTAGGTTCACATAAAGCGGTAAACTCCCACAAACCTGTCTCTCTAGAGCGCTAAAGTCATCACCAGTGTAGCAGTTGATGTAGTGCATGACATAGTACCCGCAGTGATTGTTTCCCATCGGCTGCTTTTTAATCCACTTTGTAGATGATACAATGAATTTATCTGTGACGAAGGGTCTATGCAACCCTTTGTTTTCCTTTTTCTTGCAATACATTTTGAAAGCCCTACAGGACATTTCGGAGTGAATGTGATTAGACAGATGCAATCAATTTTGATCCAAAAGAGTGATTTGTCTATACTTTATTAGTACTTGAATGAGTGGATCGATCATACGAAGAGGCCTATCTTTTGAGTCATAAACCTTGATGGAACTTTGAAGAATGCAAATATCCAAGAGAACATAATGGTTGCTGTAAACCAAAGGGTGGAACATGATCATTTTTGCCGCGTAAATAACAACAGTTTAGATAAAGGAGAGATGGAATGTAACTAGGAACACACTTACAGGAAGTTGTACGGTAGAAGTATGCTTTCCTTCATTTTAAGAAGGCAAAAAGCATTGTACAAATAATGCATGGTATCAACATTTGCAAAATTCTTCTCATTTACTGCAACAGGGTCCAAGAAGGCTATGTCTTTAATCCCACACTCTTTTAACAAGTGGGACTCCATCCTAAAAAAGATCTAGTTGTCAAATGCATTGTGTTGAGCAAAAAAGTGAACAGAATGTACATCAGAAGAGAATACTTACAAGCACCACAGGAAGAGGATGTTGACGTCGAGAGCATCTTGCTGGTACAACTCAAATAGAGACTTGTATTCGAGGTACCTGTCGTGACGAGGACTGCCTTCAATTATTTGGCCAAAGAATTCCTTTGGGTACCTCACTCCAAAGTAAATGCCGGATTGACGTTTGTACCAATCATGCAAATTCCTCATCTTCATCGGTAGCCCAGCCAATTCTTCTGGGCAAACTAGGTCTTTCCCGTGCTCAAACGTCCAAGCTAATTTTGTTGGAGCAGTGACGAGGTAACCATCTTCATTCGCTATATTGTCCAAGTCTTCCTCAGTCATGCCACTTCCTTGCAAAATTGAGCTTTAAGTGATTTCTCCTAATCAAGGTTATCTTGGTGCTTCAGCTTGCTAAATTCAACATTGACTTCTTAGCAGTGATTCGCTCAAAGTCTGTCTTTGGCGGTTTGTTATTCCCCGTTTGCTTAACCAAGCACAACTTGTGAAAGTGCTCAACCGCCTGTTTGCCTAGCGTCGGCTCGTCCTTATCAGGGAGGAGGGATGTTATGCTTCCACTCACCGCTTTTTTCTTCTCTTTTAGTGGAGGCGGGCTTGAGTTGGATGCTCGCCGCTTCTGCGATGATCTGGTCCTCACCGGACTTTCAGTGAATGCACTTAGCAAGGACCTCGTAGCCGGCCTGCGAGGAGGAGTTGGTTCCCTTGGGGAGGTTTCTTTCCTTGGAGGTGGACTTGGTTCATTCCGAGGCGGACTCTGATCTATTTGAGGGCTAGGCTGACTTGGTACCCTCTCTGGTGGAAAGTGTTCTCGTCTGACGACCCTTCCGAATCCGAATCAGTAAAGGATATGTAGCGCTTCCGCCACGCCACAAAGCATCCAAGGTTATCCTTGAGCTTAATCTTGTCATCCTGCCCTGCAATTTCCAACTCAACTATGCCGTATTTCTTCTTGACAAGTGCGTCAAGTGTCACTCTTGCAAAACCGGTCGGCAGTTCTCGACAATGCAAAACCTCTTTCTCTCGGGTAGGCTGAGCTAGACCTATGGCCACCTTGGTCTTGATAAACCCCGACATCACATATAACTTACAAGCCTTTGGTTCAGTGATCTCATCCACCGGGAATCTGTTATTGGGGTCTTCTACGGGGGGATGCGCGTTACTCCCGCAACTGCTTCGAGGCAGCACAACTGGGCTAGCGAGAATGTCGCAGCCATCTTGAGCTGCAACAAGAGGACGCTGGCTCTGGCTTTGCTCAAGCAACTCTCCACGAATCTCTCGCGAATCGTCTCACGCAACTTTGCTTGAGAAGCATCCATTTCATCACGAACTTTCTGCATAAGATCTTCAACTACAGATGCTTGCTGTAGAACAGTGTAATGTGCTTGCGTGAAAGCATCAAGGTCATCGATCCTGCTCGAATGACGGCCGATCGTCCCCCTCCCAACCAGCCTTCCCTCGTGGCGTGATAAAGGCACACCGACTCTTGGCAGATCCAAATAGTATGTGCAGAACTCAATTGCCTCCTCAGTCTCCCAACCATTTGCCATGCTAGCCTCCGGTCTGAATCTGTTTCTAACATACTTCCTAAGCACACTGTTTAACCTCTCGAAAGGAAACATGTTATACAGGAACATTGGACCAATTGATTTTATCTGAGCAACAAGGTGAATAAGCAGATGCTCTGACATGTCAAAAAATGTCGGTGGAAAATGCATCTCGAGCCTGTTTATAGTATGGATCAGGTCTTCTTGAAGCTTGTCTAGCGTTGTTGGATCTATGACTTTGTGTGATATAGCATTGAAGAAAGAGCACAACTTTATGAGGGGATCCCTCACCTTCGGTGGCAGCACACCCCTTAACGCAACAGGGAGAAGTTGTGTCATGATAACGTGGCAGTCGTGGGCCTTTATGCAACTCATGTTGAATTTTGACTCCTGTATGTTGACCAGCCTCCTGATGTTGGCCGAGTATCCGGTGGGCACTTTCAACTCATGAAAGAATTTACAGATCTTCTTTTTCTCGTCTTTAGTCACTGTCCATGAAGCAACTGGAAGCTTCTTTTTCCCATCAGGCTGTATGATAGGATGTAGTTCAGGCCTGACACCCCATTCTTGTAGGTCTTGACGGACTTCCTGTGAGTCCTTTCCCTTTTTTTTCATGGCCATTAATGTTCCGAGGGTGCTCTCAGTCACATTTTTAGTTAGATGCATGCCATCGAGTGCGTGGCGAATAGTCAGGAATTCCCAATATTGAAGTCTAAAGAATATAGACTTCTTTTTCCATAAAGCGCCTGCTGGTGCGGGTACACTTCCTTTTCCCTTTCCAAATACCACATCAAGTTTGCTGACTATTTTAAAGATCTCGTGTCCATCGCGATAACTCGGAGCCGAGCGCTCCTCGGTTGTCCCATCAAATGATTTCTTGTTCCACCGATATGGGTGATCTCTGCGAAGGAACCTACGATGGCCCATGTAGACCATCTTCTTGCTATTATTTAACCATCTAGCGTCGGTCTCGTCGACGCAAACCACACAACCATTATAGCCCTTTGTAGCCTGGCCAGATACAGTACCAAGGCCGGGGAGGTCCGTGATTGTTACGAATAACAATGCTTTCAACTTGAAGTGTTCTCTCTTGTACTCATCCCAAACATTGACACCATGATCCCACAAAAGTCACAAGATCATCCACCAGTGGCTCCAGGTACACATCGATTTCATTTAATGGCTGCTTTGGCCCTTCGATCAGCAAAGGCATCATAATATACGTCCGCTTCATACAAAGCCAAGGCGGAAGGTTGTATATGCAAAGAGTGACAGGCCAGGTGCTATGTTTGCTGCTAACCATGTTGAAAGGATTCATACCATCAGTACTCAATCCGAACCTTACGTTCCTTATTTCACTGGCAAATTTCTTCTTGAAATGATAATTGATAGCCCTCCACTGTGAACCGTCAGCCGGATGTCTAAGCTTTCCATCATTCAGACGCTCTTCTTCATGCCAACGCATAAGCTTTACTGTCTTTGGGTTTGCAAATAAACGCTTCAATCGATGAATCACGGGAAAGTACCAGACGACTTTGGCGGGTGGTCTTTTATTTCGATCACATGTCATATGTATAGCTGATACAGACTTGTACCTTGAAGCTTCACACACTGGGCATGCATCTAATTCTTTATAGTCACCACGATATAAGATGCAATCATTTGGGCATGCATGTATTTTTTGTACTTCTAGCCCAATCGGACATATCATTTGCTTTGCCTGGTATGTGTTCTTCGGCAACCCATTAGGGCTGGGAAGCATCTTCTCCAGAATATTCAGCAAAATGTCAAAGCCCGTGTCTGACACACCATTTGTTGCCTTCATCTCCAGTAGCAAGAGGTCAGCTTCAAGTTTCGACATGCTACAACCACTGTACAACGGAGTCTTTGCATCCTTTCTCATCTGCTCGAGCTTTTTCAGATTCTTTGCATCCAAGCATTCTGGCTCCGCATCACGTATCATCTGGTCAAGACCATCAACCACATCATCCGCAGCTAATGTCTCGGCGAAGGTTTCACCGATGTTTTCCATATATGTTTGTTCGACCGGTTCTGGCTCATTTTCAAGTTCCACTGCCTGTGTGGCCTGATGGTGTACTGTTTCCCTAATCTTCTCTCGGGTAGTTTGCTGCGTGGTTTCATTCTCACCTTCCTCACCATGCTTATTCCAAATCTTGTAGTTTGGCACGAACCCCCTAGACAACAAATGATACCGGATCTGCTCGATGTTACGAAACTGTTTCTGGTTTTTTTGCAGTCATAGCATGGACAATACACATATCCATCACTCATGTTGATGTAAGCCTTCGCAACCTTCACAAATGAATCAACGCCGTTGATATATATGACATCTCTTTTGGCCGCTGGCCTGTACATCCAGCCTCGATCGTTGTCCATCTAAAATTCATGCCAAAATTCAAAATCTAGTGGATGAAACATGCTCAAATTTGAAATGGTTGCTAGTTACCCACCTCAAATTAAGTTGATGGAGTGATTCTTCAAAGAAATCCCACTTTGTACATTGAAGGTTGGCAACAAATCCTCTCTAAAATGGAACAAAAGCCCCTCCATCAAATTCATGCCAAAATTCAAAATCTAGTGGATGAAACATGCTCAAATTTGAAATGGTTGCTAGTTACCCACCTCAAATTAAGTTGATGGAGTGATTCTTCAAAGAAATCCCACTTTCTACATTGAAATTTGACAAGAAATCCCCTCTAAAATGGAACAAGAGAGCCCCTACATCAAATTCATGCCAAATTTCAAAATCTAGTGGATGAAACATGCTCAAAATTGAAATGGTTGCTAGTTACAAACCTCAACCAAAGTTGATGGAGTGATTCTTCAAAGAAATCCCACTTTCCCTATTGAAAGTTGGCAACAAATCCCCTCTAAAATGGAACAAAAGCCCCTCCATCAAATTCATGCCAAAATTCAAAATCTAGTGGATGAAACATGCTCAAAATTGAAATGGTTGCTAGTTACCCACCTCAAAATAAGTTGATGGAGTGATTCTTCAAACAAATCACACTTTCCCCATTGCAATTTGCCAATAAATGCTCTCTAAAATGGAACAAATTCCCTCCATCAAATTCATGCCAAATTTCAAAATGTAGTGGATGAAACATGCTCAAAATTGAAATGGTTGCTAGTTACCCACCTCAAAATAAGTTGATGGAGCGATTCTTCAAAAAAACCAACCTTTAGAGAGCAATTTGGTGAAAATGGAGAGCAAAAAGGGTTGAGAGAGGGGTGGGCGTCGGGTTGAAGAAGAAGGGGAGGGGAGGGAAAGAGGGTTTTGTACTGTACAGGCACATCACAACCGGTTTTAATAACAAACCGGCTGTGAAAGGGGGCATCACAGCCGGTTTGTAAGAAAAACCGGCTGTGATGTGCCCGGCGACTATCACAGCCGGTTTCTAACAAAAACCGGTTGTGATAGGGGTCATCACAGCCGGTTTTGACGTATGCTTGCCCCACCTAACTAAAAACCGGCTGTGATGCCCTATCACAACCCGTTTTGCCAAAACCGGTTGTGATAGCCCGTTTGAGAAAGTGGTTTGTGTAGTAGTGACTTGTTCCTCAAAACAGCTTGATGCTAAATTGTAGTAAACTATTACAAGGTAAATTCATCCCAGCATTGTTGTAATTGGTTCCTCGTAACACAATGATGATAAATCACTCCTCTTAGTATTCTCCGGATCCGTTAATATAATTCATGTATTGTCGTAAATTATAGTCAGAAATTTACGTCAATCGTTGTCTTCTTACAGTAATTTTGACTTATATAGTATGTGGTAAATTAACCATATAATTTACTAGTTTTTTTTTGGAATTACGTCTTTCACCAGGTTATAAGGGGCACATATTCTGGTAACCATTTACAAAAATTATCCTAACCACATACAAGGGGCACAGGTTCTAGTAAAGCATTTAGAAAAACTCTCGTAAAATTCTGGAAAATCACTATTGGTAGACTCTTGCATTCTTGAAACATGCAATTGTTTCATGGATATGGTAATCTGCTCCCAGTTTTCTAATTCACCCTTTTTCTTTCGAAAGAACCGGCACACTACTATTGTAAGTGATACTGTAGAAACTTGATGACATCATTGTGGTCATTATGTCAAATTACAGTAGTAAATACTGCAAAATTATCGGAAATCACATATTCTTGGTTACAGATTGTAGTAACCATTGGAACAGATTACCATAATCACATGTTAGGGGCATATATTATAGTAAATCTTTAAAAGAACCCTCATAAACATATTCTTGGAAAGTTTTTCTGCTGCGTGCACTTTGAAAGAAGCATGCTTGTCTTATCTTGTTGATAAGTCCCCAATTTCTGTTGCTGCATACAGATTGAAAGTTAATTGATCTCCATGCACCTCGATCCGGCACTCGATCGGCATCAGCCGTGTGCCCTTCTCAGCTCCTCACAGCGCATGCACAAAAGAGATGGGCCAAATTACTGCAGATACCTGCCTGCAGCAAAATTCTCAACCGGTCGCCAATGAAAATCTAGTTGTAAGTGATGCCTAATCGATGTTCAGTAGAAAGAAGCCATAGATGACAGGGTGAATCTACTCTCCATATCCAGTTGATTTCTGATTATTGTATTAACACGTACATTATTCAGACTGATTTCTGAAGATTGTATTAACAAGTACATTATTCTGGTCGATTTCATCATCACCTTTTTAGTACCAACTAAATCACAGCAGCAGTAACCAAATTTTTTAGCCTGCAATGTACTTTCTTTCTACTATTAGTCTTCTACTAGTATACCTTGATCATTGTGTTCAGTAGACAAAAGTAATGTTTATCAGTCTCCAATCATTACGTAATTACCAACTTTCAGTCAGTTCTACTTCTTACCATTCAGGTATTTGCCTTACAATATGTGCAGATGTCCGTCATGATCATTTCTTAGTATGATTGACCACCATTCTCCCTAATTTGTTGCAGACAAGGGTCGATTAAGTCATCACAGGAAAACGGTTGTGCTTGGTGCTAGAGGTTCCCCGCCAATCCCACTCTGTGCCAATTCCATTACTGAATAGATCACTTTTATAGTAAATTACCAGGCTGCATACAATTCTTATAATTTACTAGATCTTCATTGACCCGCACAGTTGTAATCTAACTATATAATTTACTACTTTTCTAATCATGTTGATTTCACCGGGTTTTATAGTTGTGTTAACTTATCTGTTCGATTCCAATCATATTAGTCTCCTTATTATGAAATGTGAACATATTTTTACTACTCTCCTTATTATGAGGTTTTCAGGTGATGAGGCCTTCTACTTCTAGCAAAGTTCTGGGCAAGACACGCTCACGTAAGAGCAGCTAATAGGCAGCTGGGCGCATGGTCAATTAGTCTGAGTTCAATATGATCAACTAGCCGCAACCGAACGGGAGAAGCTCCAAATGATTTTCTCAAATTCCAGATGTAGACGTATGTATCTATAAGCGTGTAATGTTCTCTAAAATTATTGTACAGTACCTAAACCAAGTCGTACTTTATACATGTCCCACCAAAACAGCTGGTGTGTTCAAATTAAACATCTCTATATATTATCGTAATTCACCATATAAATTCCAGTAAATAAGCCATATGTTACTAAACCATCTTTCCTAACAAATGTATTATTGTAGTAAATCATCAATCAGATAACTTCTGGTAATTTACTAAAGTCATTGTCGTAAAAATTGAATTATAATATTGTAGTAACCCGCTTATTCTCGTAAATGAATTACTAAAGGCTTTTGTAGTAAAAGTGGAACTATAATATTCCAGTAACTTGATCCATTCATTATTGTAAACGAATTAATATTTAATTTTTGTATTATAGTAACCTGCAAGGTTAGAAAAAAAAAACCGTAACTTGAATGCACGTGTAGACAAATGCAGCCCTCTTATTCTCGTAACTTTGTATGTTCCTAGACAGCTGTTTTGAAAAAAAAAATCGGCTTTGATAATAGTAATGACTAATAACCGTCGGTCCTCCTGGCGCTCATTACGTAATGAATCTCGGCTCCGTCACTCGGCTCGCTAGTTACGTGGGAGCCCGGATCGGAGGGAGGTGTGGTAAATGCGATCGCCTGGTGGCCAACCCTCGCGCGCTGGATACAGAATAACTATTCTGTGCCGGCCACGGAGTATACTCGCCCTATATATATATATATATATATATATATATATATATATAATGCACCTTGTTGCATTCTGTATAGTGAATGCACAGACCTTGCGGGCCCTACGAGTTGCGGCAGCAGAGCTAATCCAGTTGCAACTACTACACTTAACAAATTGCAACTTGACGAAACTAATTGCAACAGATCTGTTATAGTTGCAACCAGACATGAACTTTGTACCAGTTACAATTACGACACTTGACAAATTGCAACTTGGCGGAACTAAATGCAACAAATCCGGTCCTTGTTTTAGAAAGCAGATCTGTTCCAGTTGCAACTAAACGCGAACATGCTACGAATTGCAACCGGATGACTAGCCCAATTGCAACTACGACACTTGACCATTTGCAACTTGACGAAAATAAATTACAACAGATCTCGGTTAGTTGCAACTGGACACGACCCAGTTGCAACCTAACGCGTTGCGCACTAAGTAGTTGCAATTGGGTGCAGTACAGTTGCAGTTATGCGATTAGGCAGTTGCAACCAGGGTGGGTGCATTCTCTACAGTAAATGCAACAAGGTGCATTATAAAATTTCTATATATATATATATATATATATATATATATATATTTGTCAATAGCTTTGCGTCCTAATGCTTTTATTGCTTCTGATGATGGCCGTTATACTGAAATTTATAAATATATGTTATTGCAAGCATGTGTGCTGGTAATTGTAATTCTGTAGATACACTATAGTACCACGTTCCTGGAAACCTCATGATTATAAATTGTAGTAACTCTCCATTCTGATTATCCATAGATCTCATTAGTGATCAGTCCATTGCATCAGGATGTGAAGTTCCTCCGGTATCCATGTTTCCTGATGTTACCAGGTTCAATAAATTTCATTGATTCACCAGATTCAGGTAGCTGTAGATTTAGTCTTTATAGTTTCATCCATTTTGTTAATAGTGCCAAATCAAAATCCAAGAAACTGCACCCTATTTTTGGAGATACTATTGTGGTAAATTGCTTATGCCATTGCAGTAATTATCTCAAATTATTGTAAATCACATATATGGGTAACAGATTGCAGTAATCATCTTCAAAATTTATCATCAATCACATATGATTGGGAGCAATGGCTGATCACGATGGTTGATCACCAGACAGGCTGACATGGATCTAGTACAACACAACAACAACAACATAGCCTTTTGTCCCAAGCAAGTTGGGGTAGACTATAATTTCATATATTCATATAGCTTATGATTGATTCTATGTAGTAGCAATTGACGGTTGTTTATTTTTGTGGAACCAATTTTTTTACATGACTGTATAGTTAATTCTGACATGACACCACACAATTCTTATAACTGAGAGTCCATGGTCTTGAGGACACACTGCGCTACTGTAAATATGTCATACCATTTGCTGATTTTGCTTTCAAAAGTTATTTTAATTTTATTTTACATAATTCTAGTAATTTTACTAGACCTTCATTGTACATAATTCTAGTAACTTGATGACACAGTTACCGTAACTATATGAAATCAAATTACCAAAATTCACACATAAGGGGCACTGATTCTAGTAAAACATTTAGAACAATTCTCGTAAACACTCAGATTTCTATGTCCATACATTTTCATTCAGATTGCGAGGTCTTCAATAAAACAAATGCAGTGTTAAAACATTCTTATTTTACTACAAATGCAGGAAGGTTGTGGAGGGCACTGCGCGGACTCTGTTCCATCAAGCATACTCGATCAGATTCAGTTGGCACAACATCAGGTTGTGTTATATCCATGTAAAAGTCCAGGTCGTATGGTTAGAGCAATGCCGGATAAAATGAGGAAGCAACCGCTTTAGATTCTACAATGTTTAGTTATGTGGAGTAGTGTCATGTTATATTATGATTATTGAGTCTATATTGTCATTTGTAATCGAGGTAGTCTGAAAAAGTGTTTTGTTTCAGTTTGTATTGTGGTAACTCACCATATATTACATTTAACAACTCAACATACGCCCAGATATAGTAAATTACGAGTTACGACATATGGTGCAGTGTACAAGATATGGATTCTAGTAAACATTCTATTGTTATCTCGAGCATTTGAATTTTAGTAACCATGTCACAATAAATCTGTCTCTTCAGTATAGTGATTGGTTCCTCTGAATAGCTTAATGTCAAATTGTGGTAACTTCACATCCTAATTTTCATCTAGAGCTATTGTGAAATATCGTAACTGTTTAATCAGAATTGGCCATGTTATTATAGTAACCAGTCCCTTCTGAAAAAGCTGGAGTCCAAATTGCGGTAACACTACAGTTCGCACATACATCTCCACACGAGAACATCAACGAATGTGGTTTCTACCTAAAATGTGGTAACTCTTCACTTCAAATTTTGATAACAATTTTACGGTAATTAAATTTGGCTTATCTTCATAGTTACATCCTAATTTTCATCACACGGTAAATTCATGCTAGCATTATGGTAACCAGTTCCGTTGGCAGTATTCTTGTAATTGCCTAAATATTTACCAGGGTTTGCATGCACTAGTGTTCTATTCTCATAACACTGGCACATGCCTAATAAAAAAAGTAAAAAACGTACACATGCAAGCAGGTGTACACAAAACGCTTCATGTATTCTGGTAACCCGTCACAATCGTGAACTCAAATTGCGAAATCACTAAACTAATCAACGTGTGAATTATTTACTGGATTCGTAACTTGGACGTACGCTGCACATGCATGTATTCTGAACGTATATTTTGATTACGAGATCAAATCCGGCTGAAATCTCGACCGATGGCGGTGATTATTATATAATAATGACTCCAGCCGTTGATTACGTAATGGCTCTCCGCGCTGGCTCGCTCGGTTGTCGGCTTCGGGAGCTGCCGAGGGGAACCAGTGATGGCAAATCTTAGTACGCCATGTGGAGTGGCTACAGAATAGTTATTCCATGGCCGGCCACTGGAGTATATTCGCCGTATATATATATATATAGAGAGAGATCGGAGTGAAATCCCCTCTAGTCCATTTGGTTACACGGCTTAGTAGCACGTTCGCACCACTAGACACGGGTTCGATTCCTCGTTGGAGCGGATTTACGGGGCTGGTTTTAAAAAATTCCCTCGCTCGCGTAGCCTTGGTTCGGAGGTTTTCTGGATCCGGATCCGAAGACGGTTACTTCTTCTTAATGAAAAATCATGGGGCTCTTTCCCCCACCGGGCCAAGTTTTAGAGAAAGATGGGGGCAAACTAACCCTAGAGATAGATGGGGGAGAGGAGGCGAACGAATGCAAATAGAGTCATGGTTTCAAACTTATGATCATTAGAGAATAATATTTGTTTACAAATCTTACCACTCCAAGATTTGCATTGTAAAAGTTAAAAAAATTGTTGGCTAAATATTGACCAAAGATTACGAACTTTGAATCTTTATATCCGTGCGCGCCTTATAAACCCAAACGGAGGGAGTATTTGCTAGAAGTAGCCTAATAGATTTCGTTTGTCAGTGTAACTAGAAGGAATTGTAGCACATGAGTACGATAGGAAGGAATTATTTGGAAGTCAAACACTGAAGGACCGATTAGGCGACCAGAGAGGGCGGGCGAGTGAATGGGAGCCGATAAAATTTCTTCGCAACGAATCCGGCTTTTCTCCCAACTCAACTCCAAAACCTTGCAACATGATCTTGCCAAGATCACGTAGCTACTGAGAAGCTACTGACCCTAGGAACACGATCACAGCAGCGGAAACCAAATCGAGCAAATCGAACCGAAATCGAACCGAAATCGAACCGAAGCGAGACAAATCCTTCTCTACCCAGGCAGGGGCAGTTAAACCTCCCTGGGGCGGTTAGACCACCTGGGGGGCGGTTAGACCGGCCTGGCCTGGGAACATGGGGTCCGAAAGTCAACACCCAAAATCGAATTACCCGATCTTCCAAACGGCTTGAGCTCTTGAGACGAAACTTTGGGGAGATGATGTACACCTCAAGTAGAGGATATGCCCCAAAAATCTCAACTTCTAACTCACTAGAACTCCCGGAATCTCAGATCTTGCGAAGAACACATCCATCCCGAGTTCATCCAAAATCCCCAAATCCGAAGCGATTCTTTGGGTTTTGAGGGGGCAAATCAATAGGAAAAGAGTCTCTACGAGCTCATATGTGAATCCCCCAAGCAATCCCACAAAGAAACGGCCTCAAACACAAGGAATCAAAAATCTAGCAAAGGGATGAAAAAAGAAATCACACAAGTAGGGATGAAACAAAGCCAAATCTTCCACACATCACGAGGTCAACTTCTTTACAAAGAGGTTAGCGATCCTCCCTTCATCCTACCCTCTTGAAGATTTCTCCGGTGAAGCACTTGGCTAGCCTATAGAAAACTAGAAAGGAAAAACTAAAGGAAAATAGTTCAAGTGCAAGGGAAATAAACTAGGCTACATGGATAGCAGCCACCAACCCCTAGGGGGTCTATTTATAGTCCAAATGGTGGTGCTCTAATGACTCAACTACCCCTAAGTGATACATACCCCTCAGGGGCAAATTTGACTTTTGAATCGAATCTTTTCCGGTTGGGACACCTTCCACTGCAAGCTTGCTTTCCTCCGACGCAAACCTTGCAGTCACGCCGCGTGTCCTCCGGATCGAAGCTCCTCGACGCCTCTCGGGCCTGCCCAGGGGGGGGAGGGGCTTAAACCGGCCCTGGGAGGTGGGGTTAAACCGCCCCAGGCTAGGCTGGCAGCCCACGGCCCGGAACGCCACGTCGAGTCCTCGGCCTTGGGGTTTTGAGGCCCAAACCAAGGGAAATCGTCCACCTGATGGTCTTTTGGCCAAACCACCAAACCCCGCGTGCAAGCTTCGGTTGTGAGCTGCTACCTTGCACCGGCTTCATGTCCGCGTACGAGCTTCGGTTGTGAGCCGCTACCTCGCACCGGAACCACGTTCCCTTGCTCGTTCTTGCCACCATGTGAACCGCACTTGATCCATCTGGCCACCGGGTCCCTCGAACCAAGCCTACTTGTCTCTCCACTCCTTGGAGGCCGCCATGGCTAAGACCTTTCGCACCTGTTCTTCACCTGCACCAATGCAACCAAGCCGCATTCTACACCTGCAATAATTAAGCCAAGGCAAACGTCAATCCACACCACGTTGTCAATCACTCATCACACCAGGAAGCGACAATCCACCAGTCTTTAGACACACCCGGTCCTCAATCTCACCCTTGATGAGTGCATTGACAAGTATCACATGAAAAACAGAAAAGAAATTGAAAACAAAGCTCAAACAAGTGACTAAAAGCAATAACAAGCTGAGAACAAAGTCACTCGCAAGAGAAAGCTCCAGAAAATGCCGACCCTTCAAGAAGAATCGAAAGGGCTCAACACCATCGGCAAAAGAGAAAATCACAAAGCACAACCCACAAATCTCCAAAACACTTTTCAAGAAACACAAAGCACTCCCCCTGCATAGATGCAAACTCCCCTGAACAAGTGAACTTGTGCATGCGAAAATGTGTCGAAAAATGGCTCAAATCACCACAGACCTTGTGCTCACTGCACAGTGGCGGTTAACCGCCAGTGGGCGGTTAAACCGCCCTAGGTAGTTCCAGCACAAAAGAAGCAAAAACTTCACACAAAAGCTTGCAAAACATTCAAAAGCGTCCTAGCAATGTTTTCCTTCCAAAAACTCTCCCTTTTCAGAAATTCTCTAGAAACTCTCCCCCTTGTTGACAATGCACAAATCAAGGACGAAAAATGCAAAAGATGCAACTACAAGCTTCTCAAATATACAATGAGCACTACAAAATGCTACAAGTTAGAGAAAAGACAAGCTAGATAGTTCATCGTGTCAAGGCAAGCCGCATTGTACACCACGCCACATTCTACACCTGCAATACTTAAGCCAAGGCAAACGTCAATCCACACCATATTGTCAATCACTCATCACACCAGGAAGCGACCATCCACCGGTCTTCGGACACACCCGGTCCTCAAACACTATATATTATTATATGCAAATGGGCAATGAACTCTTTCATCCTTCATGTTTCTAACTGCTGCGTGGTAACTTCCAAATTCAGAGAAACCTAGAATGAAAAATGAGCAATCCTAAGCCAATTTCTTTTTTTGAAAAAATAAGTGCTTCTCAAACTATAGCCCAAATGAAAAGGGTAGGTGCAGAGAGTCAATGGAAGCTGCTCTAACGAATCAAAGTAATTAAGTAGTGTTGGTAGTGGAAGTCTCTTGAAATTATAGAAAGAAGGGCTTTGTATGTCTAATACACACGTATAGATACTAACATAGAAAACGATTAATCATAGAACCCATATGATAATATAGGTTCTTTTTTATATCTTTTAGAATGGAATTAGGAGATGAGAGATGGCACTCTTCCCTTGTGGCGCCCCCTCGCGGCGATCCCCGATGGCGTGCTCCCCTCTGATGGCTCCTCCCATGGCGCCCTCTGATCCTACACGCCATGGCGGGACTCTCTGATCTAGATTTTGATCCAGGTCTAGCTTTCCAACAGCTAGTTTGGAATCGCTTCTCTTCTCCGGTTAGTTTTTCCCCCTCCCAATCGTCATCTGAGTTTTGGCTGGTCTGCTCTTTTGGTCGTTCGTCGATCCGCTTGGATGAGGATTCTGTGGCGCTGATCCTCCAATCTGTTCTTGGTGGTATTGATGTGGATTTCAAAGTTTTACATCTTTCCGGGTGGATGTTCCACCTCTCGGTTTTCTCCAAGAATGTTGGCCTCATGGTTTACAGACTGAATAAAGTCATTTGCAAACACTTGTCCATTTTCTTTGCGTTGTGGGGGTAATGGAGGGCCTAATTGGACCCGCGAGTATAAAATTTGGTTAGCCTTGGAGGATGCCCAATGGACTCATGTCCTTGGCAAATCCAACAAAAAGTCCTTTGCTGATGTTGTTCGTGAGGATTCTACGGTTAAGTCTCAGTCTAAACCTAATTCAGCCTTTGCTCACCTCTCCTTTCCCAAGGATTACAATCCTCAGCTGATCGGTGGTGGTCAGAAGAATCTCCAGGCTAAATCCATTTTCACGAGGCTCTCCTACCTGATGAACTATTTCTCTTCCAATTTCTCGTCCGAAAAAGTCCTGGATCGGCTGTGTGCTCTTCGCTGGCGAGTTAAACCTATGCGTGATAAGCGAGAACATTTCAAACTTCTGTTTCAAAATGCTTCCCCGTCAATCATGGCCCAGCGGATGGATTCTGGGAAAGTCTGCACCATTTGTCTGGCCCAGGGACACGAAAGGAAAGATTGCATCTCAGATATCAGGTGTCGGGCCTGCTTTGGATATGGTCACTTGGCTTTCTGTTGTTGGGCCGCGAGATCTACGGGCCGCGTCTATCGCAAGAAACAAATCCCTTCTCCGCGACCAAGTTCCATCTACCTCAGGTGCTCACCTAGACGCTTTGCCTTCAAGGCACACAAACTGAGAAAACCCTCTCTCCTCGAGCTCTCCTCCCTCATCTCCTACCTCCCCTGCATCGTCGCCAACTCCTCTCATGGCGAACATCGCCGTGGATCCTCGCCCCTTCATCCCGGCGGGGTTCACCTTGCTTCAGCGGGAGGTGATTCATGAGCCGACATGAATGCGGTCCTTCCTCGCCTTCTCCCTGGACAAGGTGAATGAGGACCATGCCATTGCAATCACGGAGCCGTCGGTGGCCAAGGAAGATTTTGCGCCCTTCGCTAGAGAGCTTCATCGCTTCCTTCTTGATAATCAGGTTCGCCACCTAGAGATTCAGTTGTGCCCGATAGGGGAAGCCTATGTCCGGTTTGATTTGACTATGCAAAGGGAATCTTTTGTGCTTGTTGATCCTAGACAGTTCCTTGGGTACCAGCTTAGGTTTATCAGGCACAATGAAGGTGTGAATTTCAGGGATCTGGATTTAGATCGTGTGGTCTGGCTTATGATGCTTTGTTTTCCCCTGATGCTAAGAATCTGATTAGCCTAGTTGACAAGAGCATTGCGGGTTTTGGTCAGCTTCTGCATGTGCATGGATCATACACCCTGTGTAGATTGATTGCAAGGTTATGGTTAACAAGGATGCAGATGTGCCTGAAAGCATCACGCTGTCAGCTGGGTCTGAACCTCGTATCCGCACATGGACTATCCCAATCTTCATGCTTCATGCTTCTGATGCGGTTATGGGTGGGGATGAGAGCCCTCTTCCAGTGGATGGCCTCATTCATCCCATGCCACCACCAGCACCAAGATGGATGGGCCCCCATGGACTTGCAGGGGGTCATGTTGTTGATAATGTGCAAGATGTGGGCTTTGGTAATGGCAATGCACAGAACATGGATCAGGCTGGAGATGTTGATGCTGAAATGCAGGGTGTGGAGCCAGATCCTAAGGTTAATGAGGTTTTGGATGGTGCTCAAGAGACTGAACAGGATTGTGGCATGGACACTGATTTGATCAAGAGTACTGCATCTGTTGGTGTCAAAGAGGTTCCTGGCCCCTCGGTCTTCCTGGATCAGGTGATCTCCCTCCACCGATCCTCACCTCCAGTACTTCCTATCAGTACTCGTATCTTTCGTAATCTTAGCCTGTTCATTATTGATCTATCAACCAATGCACCATCCTTCTTTTTCGACCAGTATCTCCTCTGGTTTTTGGCTAAGATTGTAATCGATCCATTGGAGGTGCAGGACTTGGGTCGCAAAAGGAACCTGATCCTTGAGGATGTCAAACCTGTTGTGGATGTTGCAGATGATGAGGTGTGCATCATCTCCGAGGAGGAGATGGTGGTCAAGACCCCACGCAAGCGTAGAGCCTGCAAGCTCAAATCACCCCTCTGTGAGAAGTTTGTGCGTCGAAGCTCGAGGATCAACAAAAAGCTGGGAGACTTTCATGATCAAGTCAGTGCAGATGATCATCAGGCTGCAAAAGAAGCTAGAAAGGAAGCTGAAGTGGAAGCTGTGATGGAGCCAATCCCGCTTGAGATGGTGCCTTCTGATGCTCTGCAGCTCCAGCCATATGTTGGCTCTGCTCTGAAGGCTGATGCCCCTCCACCTTTCTTTAGTGTGGAAAATGCTCAGGCAATAGCCACTGGTAACTTAAAGATGCAGGCTGGGACTGTGTCGGCTGATGCTCTCAATGAGTCTTCTGATGATGAATAGGTCACCTTCAGTAGCTTTCACCCCCAGTAGGGATAGTTGCACCTTTTGTTTCCCTCTAGTGAACTGGCTTGCGTGCCCAATCTGTCGTTCCCTTTCAGTTTCTTTTGTTGGATCAATGTGGTCGTGTCTGAACCTTGGTGTGCTTTCATATCTGAACCTTGGGGTGATATTTAATTTTATCTACTTTGCTTACTCTTATGCCCTGTTTGATCATCTCTGGCTCCTGGTTGTTCCTGGAGACTTTGGTGTGCCTGTTTATCCCTGGTTTTATAATGAATAACACAAGAGACTGGAATATTTTGGTTTGGAATGTTAGGGGGATTAACTCTCAGAACAAATGGGACTGCATCAGGGATAAGATAGCTGAAAGTAATGCTGCTATTATTTGTCTACAAGAAATGAAGCGAGCCTCATTTGATATTTCATATATCAGGAAGTTTTGTCCATCGACAGTTTTCGCATTTTGCCTTCTCTCCTTTTGATGGTGCATCAGGGGGTTTGCTTATTGTTTGGAATGGCTCAATGTTTTATCTAGCAATGCCTACTCTGTGATACTTAAATTCACCTCCCAAATTGTGACATCTCTGATGTCTAATCACCTCATTAAGGCTTAATGGACAATTAAACTTGTGGTTATGACCAAAGTCCACGCCTGAAGTAATGGATTAAAATTCCATGTACCGAACCTTTAGAGCTTGAATTGATTTGAATTCAAAATTTCGCTTAAAAACTTGAAAATCTGTCAATAAGAGAGTTGTCCCAAATTTTATAAGGAACAACTTTGTTAATTGGTGGTTTTCAAAATTTTGAGTGGAAGATGCTCTAAATCATGGTCAAACAGCAGCCAAACCTGTTTTTCAGCCAACACTTAGAAAATTTTCTAAGTCTGGACAGCAGCAGTTTTTCCCAAAAGTTGAGGCTTGCCATTTGGATTTCCTTATATAACTTTTCATGAACTTCTCTCTAAGTTGAATCATTGATGTTTGGGCTTGCCCTTGGTCATGTTCTCCATCAAGGATTCACACCCTAAGCATTTTAAATTTGCTTGGGAAGAGGGTTAAGTCGAATGAACTCCTGGCAACTCGGTGAACTTTGACCCTTCTCGGTTGGCATGGTTCAAATTCGAATTTTCACTTAAGAACTCGAAAATGTGCCAATACAAAAGTTGTTCACATTTTCATGGGACACGACTTTCGTATTTGGAGATTTTTGAGTTCAGTTCAAAATTTAGGAGATATTGGAGGTCGAACAGACGCACGCCAACTGCTCGACGAAATGCCGGCACTCCCGAGCGCCTGCGCGTTCCAGCCGACCGCGGCTTCTTCCACGCGGCGCGCTGCGCCTGAGTGTTCCGACCGCCGTCAGGCCTTGCCCACCACGTGCCTCGACGTCCGCGCGCTGTCCACGATGGCCCACACCCCACGCCCGACCGGCTCCCCTGTCCCCCGCCAGCCTCCGACCGCGCCTCCGGCGCCGCGCCCCTGCTTGCCACGCGGCAGAGCGCCGCGGCCGCCAGCTCCCGCGCCAGGCCGTCGCCCAACCGCCGCGCAGCGCGCCCCGACCGGCCGGGGACAGCGCCGCCCGACACCGCCGCGCCACGCCCGCCTTCCGACCAAGCAACCGTGCACGCCAAGCCGCCCCGCCGGACACCCCCTCCACGTGGAGCTTCGGATCTCCAGACCCGCCGTCCGTGCCTCCCGCTGGCCGCCTATAAAAGGCGCCAAACCCCGAGCTCCACCGGCGCCCCCCCCCCCGCCGCCGCTATGCTTCCGTCCCGCCGCCAGGCTGCTCGACCTCCGCCGCGAACGCCTCCCCCCGTAGCTACATGAGGTCGCCAACGTCTTCCCCCCAGCCGCCGTCCCTCTCCTCAACACCGCCGCCAGCTCCTCCAGCGCCCAGCTCGCCGAAGCTCGGGCATAAGCGCTCGTGATCTGCTCCTCCGACGGCGAGCACCCTTCCGGCCTTCTCCAACCCGAGTGATACGTCAAATCGGTCGTGGGTGAGTCCCTCAACCTCCCCGTGCCCTTCTCCGACCAAATCCCGGCTGCCCCTCCGCCGCTCTCCGCCGTGCGCGCTGTTTCCGCCGCCGTCTTCCCTACCAGCACTCGCCACGCTCTTGCTGCAGCAAACACTCGAGCACCTGCAGCAAACCACTCGAGCCCTGCAGCAAACCACTCGAGCCCTGTAGCAAACCACTCGAGCACCTAGCAGCAAACCACTCGAGCGCACCTGCAGCACACCACTCGAGCTCCCCCAGCCCTCAGTCGAGCGCCAATTGCCACTCTAGCCGCCAGAGCAAGCTCGAACAGAGCCGCCGCCGCCCAGCTCCGCCGTCCGCCGCCGCCACTCCCCTCCGGCCGCCCAAACCACTCGGAACCCACTCGAGGTGAGGCGGTGAGCACCCCTGAGCACCCACGACTGGTTATTGTTGAACCCCGTGGTCCCACTTCATCGGAATCCGGCCGACCCGCCGCCGGCCATGGCCCAGGGACCACATTGCAAAGCCACAAATCTTTCTAGGGGCCTTAGCGCAAGTTTCCAGGGGCTAATCTGTAATTAGATTGTTCAGATCTAGGATCCAAATCCTGAAACTTTGAAAATCGATTAAAAATCATAGAAAAATCAGTAAAATGCAAACCCAATTTTGTTGTACTGCTGGTGTTGTGCTCTACCTTTCCTAGAAAGCATGTATAGGTGTTTCTGAGTAGATTTTAAATTAGATTCAAATCTGTTCAAACTTAAAAATGTGCACAGTTTGAAATATACTGCCTTGTTTGTGCTAAATTTTGGATATGTTGTAGCTGATGCAATGTTTAGGCTCCTGTAAAAAGTTAGCACGAAATTACCAAATAGATTTTGAATTATTAATTGTTTAGCCAGACTGTGCATGTTTAGTTCAACAATTTTAATCATAAATCTGTACAGCTTCTGAGCTCAATCTTTCTGCAGCAGCTCTGTTATAGACTTAATGCATTTCTGTTAATAGTAGAGCTTAGTTTAAGCTGGCTAACTTGCACTTTTAATTCATACTAGTTTAAATCTTGATAAATTCAAACAGCAGGATCTTTAGATCTTTTGGAGCTATCCTTTGGCATGTGAGCTTGTTTAGGCTAGTATAGGCTCTGGTAGAAAGCTAAGGACAAATTGCTGTTAGTATGATTTATTAGGATTTATTCTTGATGCTAGTGTGGTAAGTTTGTGTGATTTTTCCTAGATGCTGTATTAATCTTTTTACTCTAATTTTTGGTCAGTAAATCTAGCAACACACCAAGAACATACTATAATTTTCTCACATTTAATGGAAGTTCCAAACTGTCAGAATAAATTATGAAAGTTTCGTTGCTTAAAAAGGGTAATATAAGAATAAGTCACCTCTTTAATTTATTAAATAACTAAACACATTACACACACCCTTGCTGTTTTGTGGTGAAATCAGAGTTAAATAATAATAGATGTGTACACAATCACCATCACAAACCCAAATTTCTTTTTGTGAATAAATACAAACTTAATTAAAGAATGGAAATGTTAGACAAAGTTTGTCTAGGTGATTGTGCCAATCAATACACCCCGGGTTTATCGTGTGAAACACGATGCTCGATATAACATCATTCTCTTATGCATTGCATCTCGTATAGGAACGACTCTCGCCGACGGAAGCCACAAGCCGATCCAGGCGCAAGAAGAAGGACGACACGAGGAGAAGCCGAACGTCGTCGCAAGCAAGTCAAGACCCGAACCAAGTTCGGAAGAATCAATACTAACCTAGCTCAGGATTAAGGCAAGCCCCGGAGCATGTCCTATGTTTCAAATACATGCAACTATGTTTTGCTAAGCTTATGTTTGTGCATTTACGTTCAGGAGTTGAATTGAAACCCTAGTTGCATGATCCTAGGTACCTATGCTATGCAATACTAGTATGATAGGTCGATAGCTGCCCCGCTATAAGGACCCCGGTAAAAGTCGAGTGATTTCCTGTCACTCGCGAGATATAGGAATCAACTGCTTTACTTATGTTGGAATCATAAGGATGACGGACGGGGATTTTTGGTCATGTAGATGCCCCGTCTGTTTATGAAAAGTTGCTAAGGTCGAAGAGTGCCGGCGATGTTGGTCAAGTGTTTGAAAGCACTAAGCACTTGTTTGGGCATGGGACCGGTAAGTTTAGTACCTGTTCGGAAGGGGGCGTGGCCTTGTCCTGCTTGCCCTGGGATTTATCCCCCTGTCGCTGACACGTGGCTCAAGACCGAGGCCGGCCGGCTACGGCCGCGAAGTATGACCGGCTAAGGCTTGTGTCCAAGGGGAGTGGGCTCGGATTAACAAACCCGGAAGACATGGGAACGGCCTGGTTAGCGTCGACCCTCGGGGTTGGTGCTTTTCCGTGTGTTTAGTATCCACCTTGCAAGGTTAAAATCGGTTCGAACTGTCTGTTTCTCGCAGCTAATGAGACTACTTGATCTCTTGCCGCACCGAGTAATGAAAGTGGAACATGATGATGATAAACTTGCTGCTTGCTTAATGTTTGCTCCACTTGCTTGATTAGTATAGGTTGCTTACCTAGAATGGTTAACTTAACTAGAACTTGATGCTAAAATATTGAAAGTAAGGATCCACTATTAGTCGCTATTTGGCAAAACAAACCCACCAGCCAAAAGCCTTGCATGTCTAGAAGTTGGTGTTGTAGTTAACACCCGACGGTTAAGTCTTGCTGAGTATTAGTATACTCAGCCTTGCTTGTGGAATTGTTTTCAGGTAGCGCTCTTGAGGAGATGGTTGCAGGTCTTACCTGGCCAACCACCCTTCCTCCTGGTTGGACTGTTGTTTGGGACGAGGATGCTTCAGAGTGACGTCACGACGGCTTCACGTGATGTTACTACCGCTTTCGAATAATAGTTTATTTTCGCTGCTTTCGAAAACTCTGATTTAACAGTTACGTTATGCATTGAACTTGGTTTGTAATAAATTACCTCAAGTGGGACCTATTTAATACTTGTGGAGTGTTGTAATCTCTGGGATCCACCTTCGAGTGGGTATTTGTATGACTTGTTTCGATCGAGGTAACTGTTCGTGGTTGCATCGGGCTCGACCCGACAGACTGTCAGATTACTCCGATTTAATTGCGTGACTGACCAATGGAAGGTTAGCGCACTTAAGCCGGATTAATTTGAGCGGTTCTGCCACAGCTGGTATCAGAGCGAAAAGTCGTACACCAGAGGTTCACACGGTCCCAACACACTTGTTTCGGAATAAAACTTGACCAACTAGTACTTTGTGAAAACTCGTTGGATCGCTAAGGATTAACTAGACCGTGAAGCCCTAGAGGGAATTTCGAGTTGTTTCAGGTGGCTTGCTAATTATGGTGTATTTGACTAACCTGCCCAGCACACCTTGCCCACGTGTTTTATACGTGCGCTGGTTTCTGTGCCCCGCGTGCACGAAGGGTGATAGGATCTCCATTCCAAGGAACCTATCATTACGGTTGTGTATGAGTCGCCACATGTTTTATATGTGAGCAAGGTCTTGATGGTATGGTTCTAATTCAAATGAGCCTATCATCCTGGTTGTTCACCATGTTCGAGACATGTGCACGATGCCGCATCACGAGTTATGCGAAGGGTTGTGTGCTCTATTCAAAAGGAGCGTACGACCTAGACTAGATACAGTGTCCATGCAGTGTTGAACGCATGGATACCGTTTTTATAAATGAACGGTAATGAATGGGGACGCTTCCGTGGCGTGCTGGCACAGAAGGTTCATGGTTTTCTTGCAGGTACACTGACTCCGTTCGTTAGAGTTACGATGGTCTGAGTAACGACTAGCTATTATAGGGAGAGACGTATATTGTGCCTCGCCACCGGCAACTAACTACGTACGCCAAGGCTTCTTGGTATTTGTGAGGACGATTTTTTTGCATCATGCTAATCACCTTAAAAATTGTTAAGCTAACTAGAGGCAAAAGGAAATAAAAATCGTAAATCCCACACACTTCCAGAAGTCTGTCAAAACTGTGTTTCTTGCTGGTCCGAATTTTTTTTCGGGTCATTAAAACATCTCTGATGGCTAGGCACCTTAAATAAAAGTTGTTCATAATTCATAAGCAAGCTTCTGTAAAAATTTCAAGATTTTTGGGTAAGTAAAACTTGAGTTGTGTTTAAAACAATTGTTGTCTGTTTGCAGAAAAATCTGGGTTGATAGCAGTGTAGTAGTTCAGTTTTTGTCCCACCTTAGAGCCAAAACCCGCTGAACCTTTGACTACCAAAGTTGTGAGTAATTTCACCAGGAAGATACTCATGAAATTTCAGCTCCATTGAGCTAGTAAGTCACGCGATACGGAGATTTTGTGATCCTCGTCAATTCTGAAATCAGCAAAGGCAGAGAGGCAAACATTGAATGGTTTCACCTAGTTGAAGTTTGAATATGGTCTTGAGATGAATACCAAAGTTGTAAGGAGTTTCATAATGGTGATGCTCGCAAAATTTCAGCTCCATTGGTTGAGAATTGAGGAAGTTATGCACATTTTAGTGAGCCTCAGCCATTCTGAAAACAGCAAAGACGGAGATGCGAATTTTGAATTTTTCGCCCTAGCTAGAGTCCGAATCTGACTCGGAGTTATAAACGAAAGTTGTAGCTCGTTAAATTCCCTAGCTACTGGCAAAAATTCACAAAAATTGGACATGCGAACCAGGAGTTGGGAATTTTCTTGTGTAACCACCTTGCTGAAGGGAAAACTTCCGCAATTGATTCTCATTGCCTTCACGCCTGAGTTCCTTGTTTACCTTGTAAACAAGTTTAGTCGCGTGGCAATTAAGTAAATTATATTGCGAGGAATGGAAGAACACACCGATTCCGATTTGGTTCTGAGCGATAACCATGAGGAGAAGTTGAGTTCCGAAGGCCATGTTCTCGGATTGAGTTGGAAATATTACGACGTGGAGTGTTCCGCTTGATCAGGTTCTTCTGGCAGGATTTAAGTTGTTTGCGGACGTTAACTTAAGAGTTACATGTCATGAAGGACTGCCCGAAGCTCTTGGAGTGGTTTACTATAGACGTTTTGTTACACCGTACGCTCTCAAGTTAGATAGGTGACCACTAGCAGTTTTCTCTGACAAGTTTCTACTCATCGGATGGCTCTTTACTCAACACCCTTGAGCAACAGTAAATTCTTGTCGAATACCTCAAGTACATCTACATCCTTTGGACAGCTAGATGTACTCACACCTTTTTGAAATGACTATTGGATTCTTCCTTGCCATTACACCCCTATTCTTTTGATTCATGACATATCCAACTATGCCTTGAATAAATCCTGGTCTTACCTCCAATGTGACATCCTTCTCACATGGATAGAATCCTTGATTGCAACTTGTAAACCTTGTCTCACCTTCGTTGTCCCGCAAGCATCGGTTAGACATACATGAGCATTGTTGCAATATTCATCACCCGCATTCCACGGTTCGGTATGCATGAGCACCTCATTGCATGGTGTGACTGCACCTCATGTTCTGTCGCATGCTGACACCGTGCCCTGACCTGACGTGCCACTGACTCTTGTCACCTCCGTCTCTTTTGATATTCGGGTTGTTGTCCCCTTCCATCTCTCGTGAAGAAGCATTCCCTAACCTATGGTGCCGTGACGGAACCTAAGGTTTTTGTGTGTGCGACGGCCACATAAATTCCTACTAGGAGCGCACTGGTATCTCGGTAAATGAATGCGACTTCACCAGAACCTCTATACAGCAACCCGAATATGTGCCCCTATCTTGGTGACCTCTTCTGACCAATAACGCGTTTAGGGTGTAGCTAAGGCGTGCTAACGTGCATCCAAGCATATGCATGTGCACCATCCGTTCATAAGCATGTGCACCATCCACTCATATGCATGTGCTTCACGCAACATACACCTCATCATGGACATACGTCATATGCACCAATATTCTCGCATCATACCATGTGCATCATTGAAACGGCATCATAATGCATCATGACGTATGCAACTCACTGATGCATGGATCACTTCACGAGTACCTTGCATCATGCCAGCGATAGTCCTTCTTGGTGCATTACCACCTTTCCAACCCGACCTGTGCACCTCGAGTCGCGACATGCCTCCTTGCTCTATTGTCGTGCAAAGTATTCATCTACGAAATCCTTGCATCAAGCAATTAACCATGTTTCCCCTACCAGCATCTTGTACTTCGTTCATGGGATAAAACTTTGAGCTTTGATGATCCGGAAATTTCATTTAAACCTATCTTTTCCAAGGCTCATCACCTTGTACATTCAAGATTGCCCTATGATCTCTTGTGAGCTTTTCTTGCCCGCCTTGTTTTCTCCTTAATGTGAATTTTCCCACTTGTGAACGTTCGTCACCTTGTTCTATCATTACGTATCTACCGTGTTCCACCTCTCTTTCTTATCTTGGAGAAACCTGACTTGGTGAAATCTCGTTGCAAATTCCACTGACCTATAGGTTGCTCAATCTCCTTTTGCCTGTGAACTTCAGGAGTTGCACTAGTTGTAGTACAACGGAAAGATCAAGAACGATGAAGAATAGCGAAAGGTTCCAATCGAGTTCTAATCTAAACAGATCTCGCCAGCAAGAACGATTCACTCCATAGCAGAATGAAGGCTCTCCACGGTCAGACATATACGGGAGACTAGTTTTAGTGTTTTCTTCAGGACAGTGGTAATGTTGGATCAAATAAGGACTTTTAATAGAGGACGAAAGACCTCTCACGCTCGAAGCAAGTCATCTCGAGTAACTTTTCAGCCCCACACCTTACTCGTTTCCCTTGGTTGGACGAGCTAATTCTTGGTTCCAAGGGAAAATGGCAGAGGTTGGAGGAAGTTCCTTGCAGGATATTAACACTCACGGATGTACCTCGCTAGGTGGTTAAAGGAAAGCCAAGAAGCAAAACTACCACCTAATTCCCTTGTGTCACAACTCTCTCTTGTTGTGTTTCATCTTTATGGCTCCTTACAGTTTGCAATTTGGAATCATATCTATGTGGCTAATTAGAACTTAACTACAGGACGATGACTCCCTCTACTAAAGACTCAGAGACTTGAAGGACCGAAACGGCGACCAGAGAGGGGGGGAGTGAATGGGAGCCGATAAAAATTCTTTTCAAACAATCCGGCTATTCTCCCAAATCAACTCCGAAACCTCCGAGAGCAATCTTGCCAAGATCACGTAGCCACTGTCAAGCTACTAACCCTAGGAACAAGAAACGAGCAGCGGAACTCGAACCAATCGAAACGAACACCAAAACGACCCGAAACTCGGCTCGATCTAACACACCCAGTGGGGGGCGGTTAAACCGGCCAGGGGGGGCGGTTAAACCGCCCGGGCCTGGGAGCCTCGGGAGAAAGTCAAAACAAAAGTGGATCTCCCAAACCGCTTGAGCTCTTGAGGCGAGATTTTGGTCAGATGATCTAGACCTCCAGTGGAGTGTTTTCCCAAAAGATCTCGGCCTCTAACTCAGTACAACTCCCGGAATCACAGATCTCGCGAAGAACACCATGACCTCGAGTTCATCCCGAAAATCTCAAAACCAGAGCGATTCTCGGCGTTTGGGGGCAAGGGATCACCAGCAAAAGAGGCACAAGGCACTCATACGTGAATCCCCCAAAGAAATCCGAGAGAAAACGCCCTAGAACAAGAAGAACGAAAATCCCCCAAAATAGCTCCGAAAATACCCACGAAAATAGAAAAGAAAAGGGAGCTCGGGAAATCAAATCATGGCACAAAGATGAGCAGCACAAACTCAATCACATAACCATGAATTCACCTATACAAACTAGGAATGATTCGAAGTAGTTCTAGGTGGAGGGGATGAAGGGGAAAACAAGTTCAAAGTAAAACCTAAAGAGATAACTAGAGAGATGATAGCCACCAGCCCTGAAGGGGCCTATTAGTAGTCCAAGTGGTGGTGTCCTAAAGACTAAACTACCCCTAAGTGATACATACCCTCAGGGGGTGTGGATTGACTTTTCCCTTGGCTCAAGTATTGCAGGTGTAGGATGCGACTTGGTTGCATTGGTGCAGGTGAAGAACAGGCGCGAAAGGTCTTAGCCATGGCGGCCTCCGAGGAGCGGAGAGACAAGTAGGCTTGGTTCGAGGGACCCGGTGGCCAGTGGATCAAGTGTGGTTCACATGCTGGCAAGAACGAGCAAGGGGACGTGGTTCCGGTGTGAGGTAGCGGCTCACAACCGAAGCTCGTACGCGGACGAGAAGCCGGCGCAAGGTGGCGGCTAACAACCGAAGTTTGCGCGCGGGGTTTGGTGATTTGGCCACAAAATCATCGGTGGACGGTTTCCCTTGGTTTGGGCCTCAAAACCAAGGACCGAGGACTCGACGTGGCGAAGACGGGCCACTGGGCTGTGGCATCAGCCAGGGGCGGTTTAACCGCCTCCCCCTGGGCTGGCCCAAAACTCGGCGTCGAGGAGCTTCGATCCGGAGGACACGCGTCGTGACTGCAAGGCTTGCGTCGGAAGGAAGCTAGCTTGCAGTGGAAGGTGCCCGAGCCGGAAAATATCTGAGAACAAAATGTCAAATTTGCCCCTGAGGGGTATGTATCACTTAGGGGTAGTTTAGTCTTTAGAGCACCACCACTTGGACTACTAATAGCCCCTCCAGGGCTGGTGGCTGCTATCTCTTTGGTTATCTCTCTAGTTATCTTTTAGTTTTTCCTTTGAACTAGTTTTCCCTTCATCCCCTCCACCTAGAACTACTTCGAATCTTTCTTAGTTTTGTATAGGTGAATTCATGGTTATGATGGAGTTTGTGCTGCTCATCTTTGTGCCATGATTTGATTTCACGAGTTCCTTCTTCCTTTTCTATTTTCGTGGGTATTTTCGGAGCTATGTTTGGGGGATTTTCGTTCTTCTCTTTCTAGGGCATTTTCTCTCGGATTTCTTTGGGGGATTCACATATGAGTGCCTTGTGCCTCTTTTGCTGGTGATCCTTTGCCCCCAAGCGCCGAGAATCGCTTTGGATTTGAGATTTTCGGGATGAACTCGAGGTCATGGTGTTCATCATGAGATCTGAGATTCCGAGAGTTGTACTGAGTTAGAGGCCGAGATCTTTTGGGAAAACACTCCACTGGAGGTCTAGATCATCTGACTAAAATCTCGCCTCAAGAGCTCAGCGGTTTGGGAGATCCACTTCTGGTTTGACTTTTTCCCGAGCTTCCTAGGCCTGGGCGGTTTAACCGCCCCCCTGACCCGGTTTAACCGCCCTCCCCCCCTGGGTGTGTTGGATCGAGTCTTGTTTCGGGTCGTTTTGTGTTCGTTTCGATCGATTCGAGTTCCGCTGCGTATTTCTTGTTCCTAGGGTCAGTAGCTTGACAGTGGCTACGTGATCTTGGCAAGATTGCTCTCGGAGGTTTCGGAGTTGGTTTGGGAAAATAGCCGGATCGGGTGGAAAGAATTTTTATCGGCTCCCATTCACTCCCCCCCCCTCTCTGGTCGTCGTTTCGGTCCTTCAGTGACATTGTGTTATTGACGGTCATGTAGGTTGCCATGGCCGGAGGAGATCGATGCGCAGCATTAGTGCCGCAGGCGGAAGGGGCCACAGTGCCATACTATGCCTCTGCATCAGAGCTCAACTCATACTGGCAGTCAGTGTTTCCCAATAAAGCCATGCCGTCAGCCATACTGGACCACTTGAGTGCACCATCTGGTATCTCTCTCATACACACAATATATCTCCGCAAACTATATGTGTTATGCCTTCGAAAAAATATGTCTACATTTTTCTATGATTGGACTCTAATGGCTTTTTCAGTTCCCTAAGTACAATAAAACGTATTTTAACTATACAACGTGCATATAAGCTGTTAATTTGTCTAACACCAGAATCAAAATATCTCACAGGAAACGAGAAGAAAGTCAAGGAAAGTGAACACTACTGGTCTGTATACTTAGATCAGCTTACCAAAGGAGATGCAAAGATCTTTCATAACTGGGCACACAGGATAGCTTCAGAGAAGCTGCTCTATCCAGAGAGTGTCTTTACTGCAGGGTCTAAGATCAACCTCTACATCGACCGGGCAGCTGCCTTGCATAGTGCTTGGCTTCGTCATGACACCGCCGACTCGATCCCGATGTCCACAAAGAACTTCACCGAAATCGTCATGACTTTCGTGCCAGTGTCCCTCGCTATGGCCCACGACATGTGGTCCACACTGAGGTCATGCGAGCACCCCCGTGAAGTAGCAGGTGAGCAGAAGGCCTGCACCATGTCCGTGGAGTCCATGCATGGGTTCGCCGCATCAACTCTTGGGACCAACGACCTCCGTGCCATATCCACGTCCCTCGACGTGCCCGAGGATGGCATCAACTCGCCGTCGAACAGGTACAAGGTGGCGGCAGTGCGCGCGGTCACCGCCAAGGCAGCAGCCAACACTATAACCTGCCACAGCATGAGCTTCCCGGTTGCGTTATTCTACTGCCATGCTGTCAACCCAACGAGGATATATGAGGTCACACTACAGAGGGATAGGGAGGACAATTATGTCCCTGTGCTGAAAACACCACCGGTTGTGCGCGCCATTGCAGTGTGCCACGTGAACACCTCAGGGTTTGACCCCACGCTAAAGTATTGGGTCAAGCTTGGTCGCAAACCAGGACAAGCCTCAGTGTGTCACTTTCCTACCAGGGGTGATGTCCTTTGGGTACCCGCCTCGGCAGCCTGAGTAATGGCATGCTTGATCTCAAGCCTTTGTATGTAGAAAATAAGGAAAACGCGCGTGCCTTGAACTGGGCTTTGTCCCGAGCACTTCAATGAAAATGGCTATAAATTGAAATATCTTGCAATTGTTTGATCTTAGTGCTTCGATGAAAACGAGTTACAGACTTAGACTTGCAGTCCTCCACTTATTTAACTTTCTCCACCACATTGCAGCAATGCAGCTCCATTCTTAGTCATCCAAGTGCATGCATGCATGCCAGGACATGCATGAAGTAGTTGATGTGGCTGGCAACAGTTTTAATTTCACGCGGTTAAAACGAGGTTCCACGGCAAGGGAGAATGAAACAGCATATGTTTATCTGGCACGGGTAAAAAGCAGTGCCGCTGAAACACTCATCTGGTGCGGGTGAAGGCTAAAGGGAGAAGATAGCGTCTGGCTGATGATGTAGCTAAAATGGGCTCTCTATGTGTGCATCCGAACTGGTTTGCTCTCATTTGGAAAGCAAATTAAAGCCCCACTGAAAGGAAATATCTATTGACTTAGATTAAATAGAAAGCACCATGCGTAATTGATCTCTTGTTAGGAAGAGATTATATGGAAAATCCAAAGAAGGAAACGAAGCGAAACAAACAAGTTATCAGGCAACTGGTTTGGCAACACTAGATAAGGATGGATTCGAATCGAATACGCTTCGAATCGAATTCGGATAGCACTATTTACCATATTTTAAATCGAATTTGGATACGAATACGAATCTTATCGAACATGAATACAAAATGAACAGTTCGAATTCGCATTCACATTCAGATATATACTGGACTTGGAACTAGTGTCATTGCGATTATTTATTTTCTTTGTTAATGGTTTTATAGTAGATCAAAATCATGATACGCATAGTGAATAAATTATGAGACTTACACAATAGATATACATATCTATTGATAAATATTTCAATAATTAAATATATTGAAGCATTTATATATTTCTATAATGATATAAAATATTTAGTAAGAAAATAAGTACATGTATAAATATAATATATTCACTAAATAAATAAAATAATATATTTAACATGAGATACAGAGCAAGCTTGCAAAATGATATGCACGCATATATTTGAGAAGGCTTCGGTCCTCTCGGTGTTCCGGTGCACACGTCTACGCACGGGAAGAACGCTTAGGGCAGGACAGGTGGTTATCAGCACTAATCACCCTCTCTCTTCTCTCTCAGTTTCATGCATGGCAAGCTAGTAGGGTGAGTCACACGGACAGAATGGATCTGGAGGATTAACCTGCACGTTGGAGATCGATGTTACAGCAACTGCTGATGCTCGATCCATCCTGAAGCCGCCGAGGCGATCATCATGACTCATTCATATCGCTACTACAACAACGATATGTACGAGGGCCCTCTTTTTTCACGGCTGTTTCCCTATGGGCTGAAATCCTAGGGAAAAGCTCAATAAACAGTAGGGAACGAGTTTCCCTACGGGGTTTTGGTAGGGAAATATTTCTAGGAAAAATTTGACGGGTAGGTATTGCCCCCTAGGATTTTTCCTAGGGAAAGAATGTTTCCCTAGAGATTTGTAGTTGTAGGGAAACTTGCTCAAATGGCATTGCATCCCACGTGGAAAGTTTCTTTCCCTATGTTCAATTTTCCAAGGGAAACTGTTGAACGAGTACAGATTTTCAAATAGTACAATTTCATTTTCCGGTGCTAATTCAATATTTGATATTGCAATGCTCATTGACAAATTGATTCACTGGAGTGATATTATGCAACAAGATTTTTATCTGCAGCTAATTTATTTCTTTGGATTAAAACTACATACAAGATTCATCGGTAACAATCGTCAAAAAGAAAAAAAAAAAGAGGGAAGAAAATATCAGCTCCTTCCGGCCACCGCTCACTGGATCCGCAGTCTCCGCTCCGCTCCGCCTGGGCGCCCGGCACGGTTCGCTGGAAATGCCGCTGCAGCTCGCCGGCACTGCGGCGCTTCTCCACTTCATTCCACGATCTCACACGGCAAAACATCAAAATCAACTCAAAATCAGTCCGAGTAGGAAAACACCAATGAGCTAATTATCAGGACTACTGATGACGTTACGTTGTGCTTGCACGCCGATCGTCAGTCGGAGCCCCCCCTCCCCTTACCGCCGGATCGCCCATCGGAGCTGCAGCCTTGGCTCCACTATGCCTGGCACGCGGCTGTCGCATGAGCTCGCCGCCGCCACTGGGATGCGTGGCGGCACAACTCGCTCGCCGGAGACGCAGCTCGCTGCGCGGGGAACCGCAGCCGCCGCGTCGCTCCACCCAGAGAAGCATCGCCGCGCAAGCTCGGCGGAGCTGCACCAGGCGCCGCCGCACATCCAGCTCCGGATGACCGGATCCCCGCCGATCACTACTACGCTCCACACACATACCAGACGTCCTCACCGGGAAACAAGCGAGCAGTGATAAGCTAAGAGAGCCGATGTGAGAACTGAGAATAGAGATGGCAAGAGAGTGAGTAGAGTGAGTGGCTGTGGCTTCCGAAAGCAGCTTTTGTGCGGTGCGGCAGCTTTCAAAGTGCTGAAGCTCCCTGGCGCAGCTTTCAAAGCTCTATGGCTTCCCAAAAAAGCTGAAAGCAAAACCAAAAGGCATACCTATAGATATCCTAATGGACCGCCCCTCCTGGCCCTGGCACGGGCCGACCTTGGCCCGCCCTTCACCGCGCCGAGCCAGGCCCGGCCCTATACCCCACCGTGTCGGGCTGTGCCGGCCCACAGGCTGAGCCAGCGGCCTGCCGAGGAGCAAGGGGAGGAGGACTAGGAGGCGGCACATATAGACACGCCGGCAGGCAGATGATCCTGGCGACGACGGGTGGCACGACTCAGGTGGCGATGGCGGCAGATCTAGCCATCCAAGCGACGGTGGGTCGGTAGCTCCGGTGGCGGCGGTGGTCATGGATCCAGGGGACGGGGACAATAGCGGTGGCGCCTTAGGGGGGAGAGGGGCAGGATGCGGCGGCGTCGAAGGGAGCAGAGGGGCGCACGGGTGTTGCCGGAGCTAGCGCTAGAGCCCTGAAGGGAGGGGAGGAATGGCGTCGGCGCTGGACGCCTAGAGAAAAGGGAGGCGATCGATGCTCAAGGGTTGGGGAGGGGGCGCTGGCCAGCTGGGATTAGGGTTAGGGAGGCCATTATCGGGTCATCCTACTAACTCCGTGTCGGGCTATGCTAGCCCATGGGCCGGCCCACGCCCAGGCACGCTGTCAGGCCGGACCAGCCCGGGAACGGAGGAGGCCAGACCGTGCTGTGCTTGGGCTGGACCAAATTGACCGTTCTTCCATCAAAAGTAGCCTTTACGCGATGTATTTCTTATAGCACCTTTGGTGTTGCTTTTTCTAGCTGTGAGAGCGAGTGTTTCAGAAAACTTTATCCGCTTGCCACTACTTATAAACGTGTAGCTGTTCATTCTTTCTTTCCCCGATGCCTCCTGTCGCTCACTCTGCTCGACGACGCCTCATGCCGCTCACCGCTCCTCTGCCTCCCCTCAAGCCTGCGGACCTACGGCCGTACCCTTTAGCGGTGGCGCCCCTACCCTGCCTCCTCTCAAGTCATTGGTGGCACTCCACCCACAGAATAGAGCCAGCGGCATCCCTCTTCCTCCCCTCGAGCCTGTGGCGGAGCCCCTCGTCCGCTTTCCTTCAAGCTGGCGGCGGTAACATTCCTCCGCCTCCCCTCGAGCCAGCGGCGGCCCTCCTCCAATGGAATCGAGCCGGTGGAAGGGAGCGGTGGAGCCACATCGATTCGTCCTCCTCCTACCAGAGCCGGTGCGATTCGTTCTCCTCTGCCCTGAGCTTTTCCCATGGCTGGAGCTACATCACTGGATTCCCAAAGCGACTGCTTCTTCGTTCCTCCATGGCTGGAGCTGTAGCACCGCTTGCTGGACGAGTACGACTAGAACAACGGCAATTGTTTTGGGGCAAGTTGAGTGGGAGACGCTGGCGGTGGTTGTCGATTTGGAGAAGAGAGTGGATAGGAAGAAGCACCGCTGGAAAACACCACATTGGCTTGCGCATGTTAGTGTCGGCCAGCCTAGAAACGGTACTAATGGTAGAATTTAGTACCAGCTTCAAGGAAACGGTGTTGTGGAGCCATGAACTACGTATGCGAGTGGATTGACACCTATGCAAGTGAAAAGGGAAAATGACGCCGGATGCATTAAAGGTACGCGAGCACAATCAATTCTTCTAATTAGTTTTAATTTATTATTTTTTATTCTCATGTTTTGATCTGGAAATGTTACTGTGTTGGAGTATTAAAGAATAACTCATCGAAAATGCTTTGGTTAGGGCAGTTCAAGAATCTGTCTGTGGATTTTGCTCGATGAAGTCATAAATCCCAGGGGGAATACTACAGAGATTCCAAGCAAAGTGTCAGCAAACTTGATATCACTCATGACTATCCGTGATGCATGCTTAATTTGTAATATCTCAAATACTAAGTAATTTATGGATCTTTCAAGTATTGTGTAGTATGAACTCTATGTATAATATTAATATGATATCGTCTTAATATATTTGCAATGCAAATAGTACAGGTATATAGTCTCATTCGATATAAGTACACATACAAATAAGTATAAAAACAAAAGGAAATTGGAAAGAATAGGGAAATAGGAAAAAGAAAAAAAAAGACTATAGTGTCATCTGGTAACACCAGGCGGTACTAAACTGCCAGCATGGCCCCTCGTGGGGTCGCGCAATTTAAGTACCAGATGGTCTTACCGGCCGGCACTAAAGGGGGCACATTAGTGCCATCCAATTAGTACCGGCCATAGGGACCAGCACTAACATGACAAGCACGCTCGTCGCCCACAGCCGCCGCCGGTGCTCGCCCGACCGCCGCGCACCACACCGGCCATGCGCTACCGGCACGCCCCACACGCTCGCTGCCCTCAGCCGCCGCGCTGCCAGTGCCAGCGCCGGTGAAGATGAAGTTGAGAGGTTCAACATTTTTTAAAACAATGGCCATCATTTTTCCAGGAAGTACAACATTTTTAAAAAATGTTGGTCAACTTTTTAAAAAATGTTGAGGTTTAAGAATTTTGAAAAATGCTGGGAAAATATTGAGGTTGAACATTTTTTAAAAAATTTAGAAAAGTATATAGGTTGAACATTTTTTAAAAATGTTGGTCAACATTTTTTAGAAAAAATGTTCTGGTTGAATTTTTTCAAAAATGTTGGTTAACATTTTTCATAAAAACTGTTAAGGTTCAACACTTCTAAAAGAATCTCGAAAATGTTGAGGTTTTGCTCAACATTTTTTGAAAATGTCGACGATGAAAAGTGAGGTCCAACATTTCTTGAAAATGTTGGTCAACATTTCTAAAAAAACGTTGGGGCTCAACATCCTCAGAAAGATAAAATGTTGGTCAACATTTTTGTGTTCAACATTTTTTCAGTGAAATATTGGATGGCCCATTACCAACTGAGATTTGGTAGGCTTTATAGATGAGTGGGTTAAATCCTCCACTAGATGTATAGGAGCCCCGGGGAAAAATAGAGGAACTAGCCGGGAGAAATCATGGGTGGGTTAAAAGTTAAGTTATTTGCCTGCTTGGATCAAAAGATTTTTTATTTGTTTAAAGAAGGAGGTTTTAATTCCAAAATTAATACATAATTTGAAGTGTGGTTTGAAGTACGCATAGAATTGAGAATTTCTGGAGGGCTTTAGGAGTAGATGTTGTTTGAATGTACCCACGGTATCCGGGTTGGATAGGGGTTGTTGGCACTCCTTAGCCTAACGAATCCGCCAGCGCACGGAGACTGCTGTAGCCTTTCACCAGGGGAGTAAAAACCTGGATATCAAATCCAAGGAACGGCAGACGCGACTAGCCTAGAATTTTCTAACCGGACCCATAGAGGAGCCAAAGGATAAAAGGGTAGAGAGCTTAACCTTAGTTAGCTATTCACTACTCCAGCAAATCTATCTCTATCTAACCTGGTCTGATTCGACGGCTAGGGCGGGAGAACCACATAATAAGGTGAGAAATGGGGGGCTATCTTCTGGCCCTAGCAACTACTATTATGAGTACACCTAAACATGGTGGAGTACAAGGAACGGACAGGACTGTCACCACCTGCCGCCTACCACAACTGTTCCGTGGGGTGCTACACAACCCTCGGCAGCTAGCCAGCACAGGCACAATGCCTAAGCTTTCAGCTACTGACCTCCACTCAACGCGAAGGGCTTACGAGGATATCCTAAATGGGCGTCGCTGTCACCCACGTAGACAAGAGATCCCGCAGACCAATGATAGGAAAGATAAACCGCTAAAAGTAATAAATAAACTAGTGAAATACTAAGGCAAGAGACCGAGGAAACTTACTGAACATAACTCCCTAAATATATTCCTCGGGGGCAGAAATAATGTTGAGAAGAGACCGAGACAACTCCCGAACTCTCTCTACAAGCTTGGCTGTCACCCAAGTGCTCACCCTCTACTCTCTCTACTCTCAAGATGAAGCTCTACTCTAAACTTCTCTTATCTCCAAAGTGGTGAGTCTTCTCAAGGTGAAGAGGGGTCCCTTTTATAGTCTTCAGGGTCGGTTCCCGGCATCAAGCTTAAGCTAAGCAACAGATTAACTGTCACGCCTAAGGGGGCACGTGGCGGCATCAGAGCCAGGCCGGCCGGCCTCCCTTAGGCCGATCGGCCTCGGCTGAGTGCCCCGTGGCACCTCCTTCTGCAGGGACGCTCCAGATGATCTCCTGAGGTCGGTAACGGTTGCGTTGGGTTAAGGCTTGTCCGAGAATCCTAGGTTGTGTGCCCTTCAATCCATGCAAACCATTGCTTAGGCCTTTCAGGTCCTTGGATCCAACCGACGTTGATCTCACGTCTCAGGATCATTGGCTGTGTGTTTGTGATCTGTGGGATCAGTGACGTGGCCAGAAGCCTCAGAAGGGGGTCGGTCGGCCTGGGTCTGGGTTAGGCCGGCCGGCCTGCCTTTGTGCCCAATGTGGCTCTCTTTTCACCATGTTGCCCCTTCACTCACAAATTATCCAAAACTTGTGGAACTCGTTAGAAATAATCAAATTTACTTTGAAGGGGCCTTTGAGAGCCTGAATTTCGGTGGAATGTTGGTGGTAAAACCGTACGATATCAACCACCAACACGCCCCCTACCTAAACTTTGCTAGTCCCTTAGCAAAGATGGAATTAAAACCATGAGGACTTTAACAAGTTCAGGTCATGAATCAAGATATGCACAAGTAGTACTTTCTATTTTTCTTTCATACCTTGGATTCCGGTGGCTAATGCCTTCGCCTTCAGCGGTTGAACCTTAGAACAACTCGACGATTAGCCTGCACACTTATCCATATTAGCACTTGAAGTTTTTGTTGATTTTTAAAAAAAGTGAGGCATATCCTTTACCTTTCTCAACATTTCTCTCAGGTCACTTGAAGTGGTTGGATCTCACTTGAACTCTACACTCAACTCATCTCCTATCTAGGCTGATATGATGGGTTTCGGGTAAGGATAAGTGGTTCTCATCTTCATCGTTTATTTTGCATGATCAAGCAATTTGTCAAAACTTTTCAAGCCAATCATAATCTTTGGTCATGTGCATGTGTATTGTGACGGTGTTTAATTAACTTAATCACCTGCTAAACCTTGTATCTTAGCCTAATTAGGTGTAATTAAGCCCCACCTAGATTTTCACTTAAGGAAAGTCCACCCAAAACCCTTTGCACCTCGGTGAACTTTGGACCTTTCCTGGTTGGCATGGCTTGAATTCGAATTTTCACTTAAAAACTTGAAAATCGACCAATACAAAAGTTGTTCAGTTTTTAATGGGACACATTTTTGTCAATTGACTCATTTCAAGATTTTGAGTGAAAGACCCCTTAAATCTCAGTCAAATTCAACAGATCATCAGAAGTTCACTGCCAGCCGGCACATAAGTTCACCGGTTTTCATCTCGTTTTTCCCTTCGATCTACTCACTTTACCTATGGTCACCCTTTAAAAAACTTGTAGCTGGTAGTCTGGGACACGACTTTGCTTTTTGAAGATTTTGAACTTCAGTTTAAGACTTCGGAGAAAATCGTGTTTGAACCGACGCCCGTCAGGTGTTCGATGATATGCCAGCACTCGCGCGTTCCAGCCGGCCGCCTGCCACTTGGTGCCTGCAGCCTGACACAAACGCCGAGGCCGACCGAGGCTCTAATGCGGACGTGCCGTCCCAACCCCAGGTGGGCCCACGCGTGCCTCGACATCCTCTTTGTCCCCCGCCGGTCTCCCGACCGCGGGCGAGCCGCCGCTCGCACGGCGCCACGCGGTGCACCGCCGTCCGCCGCTGCCCGACCGGCCGCGCAGCCGCGTCCCGACCGTGATGCGACGCCCGTCCGGCCCTCGCTGTCCCCCAATCCCCTGCGCTTGCTTCACCGTCTGCGCCCGACCAGCCCCGCTCCGCTCCGACCGGCACCCGACCGGTGGTCGAGCTCGCCGTGGCCGCCAAGCCAATGCGCCGCCCGAGCCGCCATGTGCCGTTTCGGAGTACCCGAGCCGCTGTCTGTACCTCGCCCTCGACCGCCTATAAAAGGGCCGGCACCCCCCTTCTTCGCGAGCTCCCCGCCGCTGGCCATTGCCGCCGCCAGGCTGCCGCCACCGCTCCCCGCCGTGCACGCTGCTTCGCTGCCGCGGAACACTGCCAGAGCTCGCGCACGCGACCACTCGAGCTTCCCTAGCCCCCAGCCGAGCCGCTCCGCCGCCACCATCGCCGGCGTGGAGGCTGACTCAGTGCCGCCACCCCCTTCTCCTCCGCCGGCTGCCTCCGTTCCTTTTCCGCCCGCGGTTCCTCTACCAAATCGATACGTGGTGAGCTTCTAGGCACCCCTAGCATGATCTCATCCAGCCCCACGGCCCCCACATCGCCGGATTCCTGCCAACCCGCTGCCGGCCGTGACCCAGGGACCACATTGCAAACCTTTAAATCGTCCTAAGGTCCTTTGTGCAAGTTTACAGGGGCTAATATGTAAATAGATTCTTCAGATCTAGGGTTCAAATCTGAGATCTTGTAAAATCGGTTAAAAATCACACAAAAATTAAAAAAATGCAAACTCGACTTTGTTGAACTCCTGGTAATGAGGTCTATCTTTTATAGAAAGCTTGTATAGGTGTTTTCTTCTTAGATTTCAAATGAAGTTTAAATCTGTTCAAACTTAAATTTGTGCATAGTTTGAAATCTATTGCTTTGTTTGTGCTAAGTTGTGGATATGTTGTAGCTGACGAAATGTTTAGGCTCCTGTAAAAAGATGGCACAAAGTTACTTGGAGTTATGATTTATTTAATCTGTCAGCACACATCTAGATCTATGAATTGTATTAATTAATCTATTCAACTAATGAGCTCAGCCTTTTTACAGTAGTTTTTTAATATCTTGGTGCATGTCTGGTAAAAATTAGAGCTTAGTTCGAGCTGGCTAACGTGCTCTTTTAATTAATAATAGTTTAATCCTGGCTAATCCAAACAGCAAGATCCTATGATCTTTTGAAGCTACCTTTTTGCATGTCAACTTTCTTATACTAGTATAGGCTCTGGTAATTTTCTAAAGATCAATTGATGACAGTGTGATTTATTAGGATTTATTCTTGATGTTAGTATGATGTTCTTGTTTGATTTATTGTGGTAATTGTAGGCATGATTTTGGCCTAGTTTTTGGTCAGTCAATCAAGTAAACCGCCAAGAGCATGCTGTAATTTTGTCACCTTAAAATAAAGTACCAAACTGCCAGAATAAATTATTGAATTTCGGTGCTGAAAAGGCTAAATAGAAATAAATCACCTCCTTAAGCTATTTGAATAAATTAAACAAGTCACCTCACACAACCTTGCTGTTTTGTGCTGAAATCAAATCAAATAATATTATATGTGTACACAATCACCATCAACAAACCCCAAGTACTTTAACTACAAACTTAATTAAAGAAAGGGAAGGTCACACCAAATTTGTCCAGGTGAATGTGTCACTCAATACACCCTGGGTCTATCATTATACAATTATGATGACTCGATACAAGATCATATCCTTATTGCATGTGCATTCGTGTAGAACAAGTCCCCGCTAACGGCGACTACGAACTCGTTCCCGCTGGAGGAGAAGGCCAAGTGGAAGGAGAAGTGAACGCCGTCCAGGTCGAGCAAGACCTGAACGCAGCTGCAGAGGAGTCCCAAGCTAACAACGTGCCCGAAGGCAAGCCCCAGAGCATGTCCCATATTTCGAATACATGCAACTATGTTTTGCTAAGTTTATGTTTGTGCATTTACGTTTCAAGCATTGATTGAAACCTTAGTTGCATGATCCTAGATACCTATGCTTTGCAATACTAGTATATAGGTCGATAGCTGCCATGCTATAAGGACCCGATAAAAGTCGAGTGATTTCCTGTCACTCGCGAGATATAGGAATCAACTGCTTTACTTATGTTGGAATCATAAGGATGACGGGCGGAGATTTTTGTTATGTAGATGCCCCGTCCGTGTAAGCTAAAATTTGGTTAAGGCCGAATGGTGCAGTACCGCTGGTTAAGTGTTTTAAAGCACTAAGCACTTGTTTGGGCATGGGACCAGTAAGTTTAGTACCTATTCGGAATGGTGCGTGGCCTTGTCCTGCTTTCCTTGGGATTCAAACCCCCCTGGTGCACCTTGTGGTACATGCTCTGAGTTCCGGCCGGCGCGGCCGTGACCGGATAGGACTTGTACCAAGGGGAGTGGGCTCGAATTAACAAGCCAGGAAGACATGCGTAACGGACCTGGTTAGTGTCGACCCTCGGGGTTGATGCTTTTCCAGTGTGTTTAGTATCCACCTTGCAAGGTTAAAATTGGTTCGAACTGTCTGTTTCTCGTAGCTAATGAGACTACTTGACCACTGTACGGCATTGAGTAAGAAGTGGAACATGACGATGGAAAGAAACTTGATGTTTGCTTAATTGCTTGCTCCACTTGATTGGTTAGTATAGGTTGCTTACCTAGAATGGTTAATTTGAACTACAACTTGATGCTAAAATATTGAAAGTAAGGACCCACTCTTAGTCTCTCTTTGGCAAAACAAACCCACCTGCCAAAAGCCTTGCAGGTCTAGGAGTTTGTGATGTAGTTTTCACCCGACGGGTAAGTCTTGCTGAGTATTAGTATACTCAGCCTTGCTTGTTGAATTGTTTTCAGGTAGTGCTCTCGAAGAGATGGTTGCAGGTCTTACCTGGCCAACCACCCTTCCTCCAGGTTCGACCGTTGTATGGCATGAAGATGCTTCTGAGTCACGTCACGACGGCTTCACGTGATGTTACTACCGTTTCGAATTAAATAGTTTATTTTCCGCTGCTTTTCAAACTCTGAGACAACTACTACTTTATGCATTGAACTGGTTTGTAATAAAGTACCTCAAGTGGGACCTTTAAATAATTGTGGATTGTTGTAATCTCTAGGACTCTCCTTCGAGAGGATATTTGCATGACTCGTTTCGACTGAGGTAACTGTTCGTGGTTGCATCGGGCTTGACCCGACAGACTGACATCTTAATCTATTTTAATTTCATGATGACCAATGGAAGGTTAGCGCACTTAAGCTAGATTAATTTGGACGGTTCTGCCACATGTATGGAGAATGTAGTCCTTGTATTCTAGCATCATTCATCTTTCCCCTTTTCTTTCTTTCTTTTTTTCTTCAGAAGATCATGAGTGTACTCACTCTTTCTCTTCTCTCTCTTTTTTTAGGGGGATGAAGTGCCATTGATGACATTTGGACTTTATTTGTGATCGTGTATGTGAATGACCAAAGATGCAGAACGACAAGAATTGTAAAGGCAATAGGCTTGAGCTAGTTCAAAATTCAAAACATGGCTATGTGGTTGTTCAACTTGAAATTGTATATGGCTCTGGGTAGGATTTGTCAAGTTGATCAAGATAAGGACAGCCTCAGTTTTGCATATTTTTTTTCAAAATAAATCCTCCAAGGCTTCAAATTAGGAAAGGATTAGCTTCTCATGTCATTATATCTTAAGAACCAACAAGCGGAAGGTCTAGGAATCCTATATCCATTCCAAAGGCAACGAAATACTAGATTGAAGGATCCACTTGTGTAAACTTGATAGCATGCGGCAGGGTTCACTTAGGTGAATTTGATCAGGATTTATAATAATTTCATGCATGAACATTTGGATCAAAATCACAAAAGTGAAGGAGTTAGAAATCACGAACCTTTACCCATAGTTGAGCCAGCATGCCAGTGCTCAGGCCAGGGCCGATCGGCCTAGGCCTGGGCCGGCCGGCCTGGTCTTGTTGCACCAAGGCGAGATTCAGGTTCCTGTGCATGTTTCATTTGTCCATGTACATATCCTGCATAGGATTGAATCGAGGTGGCTCAAGAGGGGCCGATCAGCCTGGTATAGGCCAGCCGGCCTGGCTTCGTGGCCGTTCGGTCTCAGTTTCGTGCAGTGGCCTGATATTAGTGTGTGTAACATGTTTTCCTGCGTGCTTGATCAAAGGTTAAACCAGGGGTGTGGTTGGCACACAAGTGTGCCCCAACCACTTATTATTTCAAGTTTTTATTTAAACCAAATTCAAACATTTTTATTTTACTCATAGATGGGGTGCGGCTGAATACAAAGGGAAATTAAACAAATAAATTGAATGAAATAAATGCAGCACTCAAATCCTACCCATCTATGCCTTGCTAGCCTAACTACTACTCCTTCGGGTGATAGAGGTGTTCGTTCCCGGTTGCCTTCGCGAGGTGCTTAACCTTAGAGGTCAGCGCCTTGTGAAGGATCTCAATCTTGTCCTCCGCCTCCATCTGCCCGATCATCATCTCGGCAACGCGCTTGTCCATGTTATTCACTTTGAGCTGGAGCACGGCTAGCTTCCTACTCAGCTCCTCCATGTCCTCCTCCTCTTCCTCCTCGGACCACTTCATCCCCCCTGGAGGACCGCGGATGGGAGGAGGCGATTGGTGGCGCCTCATCCCGTCCTTGGCCATGAGGGAGGGGGAGAAAAATCCCTTCCCAAACCCTGGCCCGCTGCGACGCGGCGGACTAGGACCTCCGGGCTTGTACTCCGGCAAGGACACCAGCGATGGTGGAGAGGTGGAGATGAAGAGGGGCACTGCCTTCAATGATGACAGCACGAGTCTCTTCCCGATTGCCTTCTTGGGGAACAAAAGTCCCTCAGTTGGCCTTTGGAGAGTCTTCGACCGTGAACCCCCATCTTTCTCCTTTTTTGGGCTCTAGGGCCAACCCTTGGCAAAAGGAGGATCGAAAAGGCGGCGGGAGCAGGCCGGCCGCCCTTGCTTAGGCTGATCGGCCTGGGGTCGACGCCGCTGGCCCTCCGGCGAGGCGATGATCACCTCGATGAACGCAGACTTCTCAATGATCTTGAGGTTGCTGATGTTTGAGGGGCTAGGTTTGCCTTTTGATGATAATGGTGGGGAGAAGTTGCTCCCGGTGACCGAATTTGAGGCTTGGACTTGGAGTCCTCCTTGGTTCTTCCAGAAGAAAATCTAGGTTTTGGCTAGCAGAGGTCTAGGGAAGAAAAAGGAAAAAATCTAACCTACATAAGGGCCATTTTTAAGTCCTGCCCGGACTGGGACTTGGTAACTCAGACAATTCAAAGACGTCCATGTCTTCGAGGTCCGACATTTCGGATTCAAGAAATGTTTTCAATCTTTGGGCGTTGGCCTTGGAAATATTTCCATCATCATCCTGGAGGGTTATCGCGCCATGACCGGCGGCATTTAGTACGTTAAAGGGGCCTTCCCACTTACTTCTAAGCTTACCATGACCAAACAAACGAAGGCGAGAGTTAAAAAGTACTACCTTGTCTCCTGCTTTGAATTGCTTGATCTTGATCCGCTTGTTGGCACTCTTTAGCGTCACGTTTTAGCAACGCTTCAAGAGTGCGTAGATATATCGTTGTATGCAAAAGGATTCTGCAAGCGCACAGAATATATCTCGTTGTAGCACTTCACCCAGGAAGTTATCCCATGGTATCGTATATATATTACCGCAGGGAAGCAGAGTGGTTAAACTAAGTCTGCGCGAGTGACAGAGACTCTTGTTTGGGGTTTCCTCTATAGCCCTTCGCATTGGGTGGAGGTCAGTGGCTGCAAGCTTAGGCGTGGTGCCTGTGCTGGCTAGCCATCTCAGGTTATGTTGCACCCCATGGAACTACAGTGGTAGGCGGCAGGTGGTGACAGTCCTGTCCATCCTTTGTACTCCACTACGTTCGTGTGTACTCATAACAGTAGTGTTGAGCCCGAAAGAACCCCTCTCTCATCCCGTTCTGAGTTCTTCCTGTTCTAGCCGTCGAAGCAGATCAGATTAGATATAGATAGTTTGTCTGGGGTAACGAGTAGCTAACTAAAGTCAAGCTCTCTACCCGCTTACCTTGTGCTCCCTGGTGGGTCCGGTTAGAAAAGTTCTAGCATAGTCGCGTCTACCGTTCCTTGGATTCGATATCCAGGTTCTTACTCCCCTGGTGAAAGGCTACATCGTACTCCGTACGCTTGCGGATTTTTTTTTTGAGAAACCGGGTTTATATTTCATTCATAGTTTGATGGTTACAGCCCATGTTACAAGGACGCACTCGAAACAAACAAACATTACAACCCAGACCTTGTAAACACCTCCCGGTCTTCCTCGCCGCCGCCGGCTGGAGCGCTGCGCTTGAAGCCGACCTCCTCTCTGGCGAAGACATACAATTTTTTTTTGCCGTCTTGAGTAGCACATCAGATCGACATGCACTATGAACTTTGAACGACCCGGCCAAAGAAGATGGCCAATGACCATCACATCGCCAAGCAACGAGGAATCTGATGCCTCATGGACAGACAGACCCCCAAATCGTCGGACGACGATTCACCCAGAAGGGGAACTGAACCACCAAAACAGGTGGCAACTAAAATCTAACCCGAATTCTCTTCGTGTTGGCAGACAAAACTCCACAGATCCCTGCCGACGAGACCATCACCGACGCAAACAAGGGAGTAACAAAAGCACCTCACAAGGCAGTCCACCGAATCATCTTGGAGGGACACAACCCTCCTCCAGACTCTAGCTACCATGCCGATGGCTATGAGGCCGACGCCGATGACAACATGGGCATGGACGGCATAGAGAAGCTCACAGAGTATTCGAACACCAACGCATAGGAACATAATGAAGAAAACATCGCCAGTGCTGAACCCTCTGCATATAACACCGTCACCATGCTCCATCCGCATCACCGCCGAATCCCAGCACCTCTGACATAGCTACCAGGAGAATCAAAGAGGAAGCAAAATATCCTCGCCAATATCCAGAGCATCAACGAGACCCAGAACCAGCAAGGCTGACCTTTATTCTCCATGGATTGCCAGAGGATGAAATAGCTTCAGCTTCGCCGACTCCATCGCCAGATCTGCCTCCTCCACCTCTTCCGCCAGCTGATCCAGAGGAGCAAAAGCACCAGCGGCCAAGTAACAAGGACCACCGGTAACCCTAACCCTACTATATTGCTAAAATATACAGGAGAAGCTAATCCACCTGCCGATTCAACCAGTCAACCTCCCCCTCCGACGCCGACGAGGGCGCCGGAGGTGAGATCGATGGCGAATCAGCGGAGGAAACTCGAAATCGCCTCTGAGTCGCTGGTGTCTACTGTAGAGAAGGGAAAGAAGGGTCGAGGCTTGCGGATTTAGTTAGGCTAAGGAGTGCCAACAAGCCCCTGTCTTTTTAATTTTGTTCTTTTATACTCTCTGGCCCAAAAAACTCCACAAACAAAAACCAGCCCAAGTACACATCCTGCGGGCCTAAAAGACTATGGAGCCCAAAAAACTCCACAAACAAAAACCAGCCCAAGTACAGATCCTGCAGACCTAAAAGGCTATAGAGCGCGTGAGCCCCCACACGATTATATGTAATCGCATCCATTCTACACTGGACCGAACAGAGGCAGAGCCCCCGTGAACTCAACTTTAGGATAAACTAGAATTTCCAATATATTCCTTGAAGCCTGGGTTGGTTGGTTTTTAATTGTTATGTTTAGCTTTGTTTTTTTTTTGGGGTTGGGCTAATAAGTTTTGTTGATAAAGTTCAGGAGGTGGAAACCTCGGTTATATATTGGTGTGGGGAATCTGAGCAGGATGGGCTGAGTTGTATGATGATATGGTATTTTGATTTGGAGTTTATGGGCTTCTGCTGGTTCCTGTCTCAGATTCCAAGGACCGGTTCATGGATAAGTAACCCAGTAAAACAGCGCAACTGTGAGACCTAATGGGTTGTGGGCCTGGCCAGTTAATTAAGGAAATATTTTGTGGACATTAGTTTCATAGTAGCTGGAGACGGAAGAAGGCTTCTATGCTCTCTACTTTGGATAGGTATTTGGTGCGGAAGGTTACTTCTACGGCTTACCTAGTCCAAAAGTAGTGGAGGGGCGAGAGATTGCTTCTATGGCATGCGCTATGAGCTAATACACGGGAGATGACTCTTTGTAGAGGCCTTATAGTGTGACCTAGCCACACATCTCGGAAATGTGAAATGGGGCCCACGAGCCCGTCAAACGGGAAATCACGACTCATGATAAAAGTGTGCAATCTCTGCAGAAGTGTAAAACTGATATATCAGCCGTGCTAACGGTCAAGAGCGAGCCTGGACTTTTCAGTGATTAGTGGTGCGCTAGATGGTTGGTTGGATGGTGGCTCGAATGAATTTCAGATGGATGGTTGCTTCTGGTTGAGCTGGTGGTTTCACGTCTAGTAAATAGGTGCTAAGACTTTAGGATTAAAACTAGGAGTTATTGCTTAAGCGTGAGTTAACCCTAAAAAGCTCTCCTACTTTAGCCTCGTGTCATATTCTTTTTCCCACACTTGCGGAGTACAATTCATTGTACTCACCCCTCCTTTGTCCCCTTGCTATCTCATAGAGACATTGCAGAGTTGATGAAGATGACGGCTTTGACCAAGCGTTAGTTCTAGGCTGGTGTGCCCCCGGTCAGCTGCCTATGGAGATGGAGTCCCGTACGTTCCGCTGAAGACACTGATATATATATCCTTGTATCTTTTTTTCGGACCACGGGTCATTTTGTAATGATGTTTATCGTTTATGTAATAACATTGACTCTGATTTCACTTTGTAAGTGTTGCATGTACGATTAAACTGAGCCTAGCATACCTTTGGCGGGCATTCAATTTTGTTTATAAAACCGAGTGTGACAAACCACAACATTTTTGAACCTCTTCTTCTCCAGCTTTGGCGCCGGCGCGGGCGAGCTGCAATGGCATGGGGCGGCTCGCCGGCTCGGGGGCTACGGCCCAGGGCACGGCGGCGGCGCTTGAGCCCGCGCAGGGGAACGTGACCCAGGGCGCGGCGGCGGCGCTCAATCCCACGCAGTAGCGGCGGCCGAGCCCTGCAACGCACTCGCCCTACGACGGAGCGGACGGCGGCGGCCCAGGGTGTAGGGGAGTTAGGGTTTGATGCTCAGATCTAACGGGGCAGAGTGTTTGCATGAATCTCAAATATTGAAAGGTGGGTGAGAGAAAATCTTCTAGAAGATGTAGTACATGATTTTCGTGCAGTGACATCGACAGCTTGAGGGGGCTTGACACCGAAGGCTCCGGAAACTAGGCCTTAGTACAAAAATTGCGCCTTTTTCTTACACAAGCTTGAGCCATAAGTCGTTTCCGCCTGTGGTGGATCACGAAGAAGGGCCCCAGGAGCTAGGGCCGAACCGGCATAAATCGAGACCGTGTACGAGTATAAGTTAGAGAAAATTTTGTTCTGTTTAATTAGGCATGCGCGAGTTTAATGCACCAGATTATTTTTACGAGAGGTTTAAATCCCAAAACATCATTCCTTTTTGACAAATTTTGAATACTAGAACATCATTCTTTTTGAGACGGAGAGAGCATGTTTACACTAAGAAGAACACGACGAAATCTACCGCTGTCATATATTTATTTCTTGAATCAAATCAAATTGAACGCGAATATTTGTTGGGGCAAGCTTGGCTCTTTGCTAGCTGTTGATATGTGACTAGTGCATGCATGATGGACTGCCAAAAAAAGAATTTAGAAACAACCAAGCATGCATGTGGTGGTGGAGAACGAAGTTAACTCACGATCATGGAAGCATACAAGCCCGTTTTAACTTTTCCTCCGCACAGTATTATTGATAAGAAATTAAGCAGAAGCAGCGGTAGCACGCGACAAAATTACCCTGGCTGCTGATCAAGATGCGTGTGCCTGCAGTGGTGGGTATTGTCTGACGCATGTGCTGATGCCATAGCCATACGCCCCATACCGCACTGCCTACTGGCATTTAAGTTTGCGCGGTGGATCGGTTGGCTAGTACAATAGCAACAGGCAATTCGATTTAATTAGCTTTCTTGGAAATAATCGAATCGCGGAATCAGCGTAGCTACTTGACCACCATTTAAGCCAAGCCGTCAAAGAAAGCACGTGTGTTCCAATTGATTCAATTCAGTACATATTGGCTCCGTCCATCTGTTAGCTTGCTTGTCGCAGATTCAGCCAGGAAAAAATGGCGTGTGTGCATGCATGAGCTAGTAGGATTTTTTTTTTTTTTTTTGAGCGAGCTAGTAGATAGGACTTCACTGGGGGAGTAAATTAACAACCGATCTTGATTGCCAGGAGTAAGTACACAAGACAAGAGGAGGGGGAGCTAGCGAGCGAATCCACAATCGACTGCCTACGCCGTACAGTGCAGATCGACATCTCCAACAGGCAACAATGGAGGACGAAGAGGGGCAGTCAGCGCCGTTGCTGGAGAAGGAGACCGGCGGCGGCAGACGGATGTACGTGGAAGGGTGCCCCGGGTGCGCCGTGGAGCGGAGGAAGGCGGCGAACCCGGGCATCCCCTATGCCAGCTTCATCTACGTCTGGATCGTCACCCTCTGCACAGGTACTACTACACATCATGCTGCTGCTGCTCTATGCCGATCGAGGACTGTCGTCTCCCCACCATCATATCAGAATTCAATAGCCCACCTTGCTAAGTTGCTAATTATTGTGTAATATGCTACCAGTATTTTTTTTTTGAGGAATAGTATAAGCTACCAATATTTTTTTTTTTTGAGGAATAGTATAAGCTGCTACCAGTATTATCTTCGATCAACTCATTCCATCCAACCTAGTACTATGTAATCAACTAATCGTACATGTGTGAATGCTTGATTAGAGTTCCTTGTGTTCTTCTTTTAATTTGCTAATGATGAGGAGTTGCCAAATGCCCAAATCTATATATACGCCCGAGGTTACCATGAGCAGGTAATGTCGTTTGAGAATAGTATAGTTAGACTTTGTTTCTTTTATTTAAAAAAAAGACTTTGTTTCTTTAAAGCCAAATTCAATTTTTTGATTAAACCATGTACGAGATTCAATCTGAACTTGGGCCAGGCCTGGGCATTCTGGCCAGAATCCTCCTCATCGTAGCCCAGCCCATAGGCAATTAGTAGGCCTGCTCTGCTGTGTTGTACGGAGTATATAGGCCGCTCTCCGATCCGAACAAAACTCTCCGCGAACCTTCTTCTCCGACGCAATTCTTCCTCCCCGTCCCGTCCCATCCCAGGCAGAGGCGGCGTAGCAGCCACCCATTCTTGTGTTCCGGCGCCTGTGACGATGCGTGGTTGGGTTGGATGGGAACCCGTTCCGTTTGGCGCCACGTCCGATGTGGATTGACGAGGTTCAACTCGTGTTGGCTTCGTCTTCCTCGTCCTCCCCTTCCCTCCTCTCGCATTTGGGCAATAATGCCCCCACCACTGGACAGGGAGAAAGGACACATCTTTGGCGATTTTCGTGGCCGATTAATTTGGCCACCTGCCAGCGCTGGAAGTTTTTTTTTTTTTTTTTTTTTTTTTTTTTTTTTTTTTTTTTTTTTGTGCCTTCCTTGATCGGTTCGGTTCTTCTGGCCAAAGAGGAGAGGCGGCACTTCCCTGCTTCCATCGCTGGCTTTGGACCTCCAATTGCTGTGCTGAGCAATTCATAGAGGGGGCGAGCAAGGAATTCACGGGTCGGCTACGGCGATGGGGGAGGAGGGCACTTCGCCGTTGCTCAAGGAGGAGCACCACCCGGGGTGCCCCGGCTGTGCTTATGACCGGAGGAAGAATCTCCTCAGGGGGATGCCGTACAAGGAGTTCCTTTATGTCTGGATGATTTATCTCACGGCCGGTACGGACTTCTCTCCCGTGCAACTTCCGTTTGGTCCCTTTCAGGTGTCTTTTTCTCTTGACATTCTGGGGAAGTTTTTCTTGTAACTTTGGGGAATTTGGGTGACCAGATGTTACGTACGGAGTACAACAGCTACCAGGTCGTAATCGGTGCTTGTGGTTGCCAAGACAGACAAATGTACTAGTACTCTCAATGTTGTGGTTCTTGTAGGTAGGTCGATGGTCAGCTATGTCAGCTGCAATATTTATTCAGTACAGGGGATTACTGTACCAGGAAATGCTGATAGCACATAATTTTCTACTACTATCTCATAGCAGCAAAAGTCCAAAGATACCACGCACCTTCCATTTGAATACTGATTTGTGAAAAGTTGCAAGATTACTCCAATTAGATGGTATTTAGGATTTAAGCATTCAAACTTTAGTACTTATATGTGACTTGTTCATCCTGTCATACTAAGGTTCATTTCTCTGTGCGTGAGCACTTTTCTCAGGTCTTATTCAGCAGTTTCTTATTGAACTAGCTTGATAAATGTCAGCACCTGCTCTTCTTCTTCTTCTTCTTTTGAAAGGCAGCATCTGTTCTTCTGGACCTGCAGAACATGATTTGCATTTTTCACCTGTGTTGCCACTCTTATTTCGCTTCTCACTTTCTTTATTTTCATACATACCATCCATTGCAGTAGTTACTGTTTCTAATTATCTTCTCTCTTTTTTCAGCTTTACCAATATCATCGTTGTTCCCCTTCTTGTATTTTATGGTATGTACACAATTTGGTACATTTTTTCTGTTTATTCGGTTTCGTGTTATATGACCTCGTAGCTAATACATCAATTCTGTTTTTTTTTATTATTTATACATCGATCTTCCTAGAGCTTTTTTCATCTACAGCTGTGCACACATGCATCTGTTGGTTACCTTTACCTAACAAGGGTTCATGTTGCCTCGTAATACACAGATAAGAGACTTGAATGTTGCTAAAAGAACAGAAGATATTGGCTTCTATGCTGGTTTCGTAGGTTAGTTTTGATGAATTGCTCCCCCATATCCATCTTGTATTAGTTTGATATTTGTAAATGGTGAATAATTTCTGATTGATCAGTTGCATACTTTGGATGTTTTCAGGTGCTTCATTTATGTTGGGTAGATGCTTGACTTCAACAGCTTGGGGAATAATGGCAGACCGTATTGGGAGGAAACCAGTTGTTGTGTTTGGCATTTTCTCTGTGTTAGTAACATTTTGCCTGCATTTACATGGAAGAGTGTTGGTTGAACACGGAAATGAGACTCTAACTTAGTTCTTTTTACTTTCTCAGAGTTGTGTTCAATACTTTGTTTGGGCTTAGCGTCAGCTATTGGATGGCAATTGCTACACGTTTTTTGCTTGGTGCTTTAAATGGTCTACTTGGACCAATTAAGGTATGGTGAATTTGCTAGCTCTTTTATGTTGCATTGTGCTGTAGTTAATAGCATCTTGCTTGAATTTCACAGGCTTATGCCATTGAAGTTTGCCGACCGGAGCATGAAGCCCTAGCATTATCACTTGTAAGATACAAATTTTATACCGATGTGTTACTGATATTTCTTATTCTAAAGATTTTGATACTGAAATTCACCTTCACGTAATTTTAGGTCAGCACGGCATGGGGAATAGGTCTCATCATCGGTCCTGCTCTAGGTGGCTACCTTGCAATGGTACAGCAGACGCAGTTTCACAATATTAAAGCATATCTAATTGTCATCACTAACCTGTTTACCTTATGACAGCCTGCAGAAAATTTTCCAAATGTCTTTTCACCTGACTCACTCTTTGGAAGGTATTTCTTTTAGACATAGCAGAAGAATATAGTCTCAAATAATCGATTTACAGAGTACTTACTTTCTGTGGTAACTTTTCAGGTTCCCGTATTTCTTACCATGCTTATGCACGTCAGCTTTTGCTGCTGCTGTTCTCATAAGCTGCATATGGATGCCGGTATATTAGATCTTTTCCTTGAATTCATTTGGCATTCACCAATATTCTGTACTTAATATTGATTCCTCTGTACGGCTGTACCCACCATAACGCATCTCAAAATGTTTTATAGGAGACTTTGCACAAGCATAAAGGTAGTGAAAATGAAAACCAGAGCATTGAAGGTTTGGAGGCTCATCTGATTGATCCAGAAGAAAAGGTTGAAGAAAGTGGGAGTTTGAATACCAAGAAGAGCCTATTCAAGAATTGGCCATTGATGTCATCAATAATTGTCTACTGCATCTTCTCCTTTCATGACATGGCTTACACAGAGGTACTTGTTATTACCACTTGTGGGCTATTTATTACCACATGACATTAGCCATTGATCCCTTGCTAGTTATTAGAAGACCTAGTTTTTTCCCTCAAAGAGTCTAGAGGATATTTCGGCATTTATTAGAGCCCTAACCAAAACTAATTCCAGGTGTTCTCTCTATGGGCTGAAAGTGACAAGAAGTATGGTGGACTCAGCTTATCGTCTGAGGATGTGGGTCAAGTGCTTGCAGTTACAGGTAAATTTTCTTATCATTGTTTAGTGTTTACTAACTTGTAAAAACTCCATTGTACTCTAAAGCGGTTTATGTACTCCAGAATATTAATAATATAACTGTATATACCCAATTTTAATATTTCACGTATATGTGAAAAAAGATTACTAAACCGTTACCCTCAAGCTGTACAGAATCTGCAAGTTCTGTCCTTCGTCTGGTTGCATCATTGTGGTCCTCAATAGTCAATACTATGTAACCAACTTTCTGTTATTTGTCATAACTCCATTTACATTATTTTACTTTTTCCATTTCAGGTGCTAGTCTTCTTGTATATCAACTGTTTCTGTACCCTCGTATCAATAAAATTCTTGGACCTATCAATTCTTCTAGAATTGCAGCTGTGAGTAAAAGCTTATGTTATTTAGTTGATGTTTTCTCGTCTTGCTGCATATCTGATCTATTTTGCTTAATCTTGCAGATCCTGTGCATACCTATCCTCTTTGCCTACCCCTATATGACATACCTGTCAGAACCTGGATTGTCAATCATTCTCAATATTGCATCAGTGATAAAAAATAATCTTGCTGTGAGTATAATTCTGATGGTTGGCAATAATCAAACATATGAATCTTGTATAGTTACCCACCACTTAGCAGTCTTGTATTGAATATTTACATTGTATGTATTATTTATTTTCTGTTGTAATTAAAGTTTGTGACATACTATATCAGGTTACCATCATTACGGGCACTTTCATTCTTCAAAATAATGCTGTGGTATGCACACGTGTTCAGCTCAATTTTTATTATTGAAGATCTGCTCCTAATCGGCAACTGACTGGTGACAGTACTTGTTAACAGCCTCAGGACCAAAGAGGAGCTGCAAATGGATTGTCCATGACTGGAATGTCATTTTTCAAGGCAGTTGCTCCAGCAGGAGCAGGCATTGTGTGAGTATAATTTGTTCCTCGTATCTTCTTTGAAGAAATATTTTAAGTTCCTGGTTGAAATGAACTTGCAATACTCAGTATATTTAAATGAAATGTGCTTGAAGCTTCAAAATTAGTAAGGCTGATGTGTAGTGTACTTTGAAGTTGACTACTACAACTGCTGCTAAATTTAAGTTTCAAAAGTAGCAAGGCACCCTGAAGATTGGATCTACTAGTGCCTAGCTTTTAAATTTGATTGAGAATGTACCTGCTCCACGTAAAGCCTGTACTGTTGCTGATTTTTGGGAGGGAATTTATTCAGGTTCTCATGGGCACAGAAACGACAGCATGGTTTCTTCTTTCCAGGTAAATAACTACCTTCCTTTTTATGAAATTTCAGATGCTTTTTTTTTCCCTTTTTGGCAGCACACATAATTTCTGAATTCCACCCGCACAGGTGATCAGATGGTGTTCTTTCTTCTGAATGTGATTGAGTTGCTGGGATTTATTCTCACATTCAAACCTTTTCTGGCTGTGCTAGAGCAATACAATAGAAATTAGAGTTCAAATAATGGAAGTTTAGGGATATTCAAACAGTGTACTGCACCTGTGAGGTAAAGTCGTAAAGGGCATAATGCCCTTCCATCAAGAGGGGGAGATGGAGTTGTCTGTGTGTTAGTGTGGTATGTAACTGCAGCATTTTAGTAGAGGAAATGTATAATTGGTAAATGGCGGCCAATCGATTGCTTGCTTTTGATTAGGCAGGCATTTATGCTGAGTTGCTGCACCGTAAAGTAGTAATATTGTAAGGTACAGCAACTCGAAATTATTCGTTGGAAATGAAATTAAATGGCATTTCTATCCTGATTGTTCATCTGATTTGATTCTATTTGTTCTGGTGACTGGCTCATCCTTCTGCGTCGTGTCAAAAACACGAGACTGACCACAGAGAAGACATTCTCAAATTGTTGACACAAAATTACAGAGTTGCTGTTTTGGCAGCATTAACTGGATGCCCAGTACAGCACCCTTCTTTTCCCAACTTCCAGGTGGGAAATTACTACGACTTGATGGCCCAATTAAGTTTAAATCTCACTAGAAACGCTCGCACGGCGTTGCCGTGCCCAGTTGGAGGGATTGGGCCAGTGCGGTCTTATATTTTGTTTTGCCTAATGGGCCTTTAGTATTATGCCAGCTAGAAGTTGATTACACTCTTTTTTATGGACTGCACTCCTCTTGATAAGAAGGCTGAGATGCTTTTCATGGCCCTCGTCGCTGTATACTGGCAGATGAATCCATCAAATGAAGTGCAATAAGAAGAAACAAAGATTGTTTGAATGATATTAGTTTTAGTGCAATGTTGTCCGTCTGGGGTTTAGTTAATTGGAATGAGAGTATATTAGTTATTAGGATGATAGCAAGTAAAATCATCATTGTTGGTTTATGCAGCGCAGAGGAGCACACTTGTTGGCTTTATTGCATTATTACATGAATGGAATAAAAAGTTGCCGCTAATGACTAAGTATGCATAAAGGGCTGCCCTTGTAGTTGTAGCATCGGAACTATGGCATCCATAGGGAACTATACGATGATCACAACTCATAAGAAGGTTCTGAGGTATTACTGAATACTGATGAGCATGCAGTCTGTGACATAAAACTTGAAGATATCCGTAAAGTTAGTGTTGTGAATAAGAAGCCAAATGCAGGTATCTTGCTGGCATGCTTTTGTAAGGATTATTTGCATGATAAATATCCATGATACATGTTATTAGGAGCTGCAATACTAATAAAATTAAGGGTAACATAAGTGAATGCTGACATTATCAATTTGAGACAAATGAAGAGTGCTGACATTATCCCTGCTATGCCCTGTGCAGTTTTGAATCACAAATTGTAATATGAATTACAAACTAACATTTATATATATTTATGCAGATATAGTTATCTTAGTAAGTCATCGGTCTCTCTGAGAATGGCGATGTCTCCCTCCCACTCGACGTGCACCTCCTCATGGCGATTCCTTCTCTGATCGGCCATGGGTGGACTCTCCGACTTGGATTTCTCCCCTGGACTGGGCATCCAGCGCCTAGTCCATGATCGGTTCACATCTCCGGTTAGTCCCCCTCCCTCACAATCCCATTCTGCGGAGTTCTTCCTTGTTGCTTCGTTTGGGCGATCAGCCCTTCGCCTAAATGAAGACTCAGTCTCTCTGGTTCTTCAATCATGCCTTGGTGGTGTGGCCAAGGAGTTCAATGTGGTGCATCTCGCTGGTACTATGTACCGTTTCTCAGTGGTATCCAAATCGGTAGGTTTCTTGGTTTACAATTTGAAATTTTTTAAGTGTGAGCTCTTTGCTATCTTTTTTGCCCTTTGGGGCAATGGTGGACCGGATTGGGTCAAGGAATACAAGCGTTGGACTCTTCTCTTGGAATCTGAGTGGACTCATGTTCAATCCAAGAAATCGAGCAAAACCTATGCTCAAGCTGCCCGATCTCATGATAACTCAGTGTTTTCTAGAATCAGTTTTGCATCTGATGATGATGCCAGACGTGCAGCTGGCCGTTCTGATCATTCTAATCCTCGTCGATCAGTTTTCTCCCGTTTGCAAAAGCCCCTTGAGAGGACTAGAGTTCTTCCGGGGTCTGGTGTTCATCATGACAATGGAAAAGGAAATTCTCGTCAATCTTCTCCTTCCTTACACAATTCCGCGGTGCCGCGTGATGAGTGTTTTAGGTGTCTTTCCCCGGATCACCTAATTCGATCATGTCGCAACTTACCAAGATGCAGGCGCTGTCACGTTTATGGACACATATCTCCTTCGTGTCGGGCCAGATCTCTTCCATGTTATAGGAAAGTCTCGGATACGGCCCGTCCCAGCTCCACCCCTACCTTTAATAGCTCGCCTACCTCTCCAGGCTCTTCTACCTCGCCGAGCGGCGACGCTTCTTCTCCTCCAAAAGGTTCTACAGGAAAAATCCCCAACCTCGCTGCTTCCGCCCCCCGCTCGCCTCGCCCATCCTCCCCCCAGCCAGCAATGGCAAACTTCGCTGTTGATCCTCGGCCCCACATCCCTGCTGGCTTCTCCTGGAAGGAGAGGATTGCGCCAAGAGAGCCCCGTCGGATGCGAGTGTTCCTTGGTCCCTCAGGTGTGAAGACCAATGAGAACCTCGCCATCGCTCTCACCACGCCGTCAGTTGACAAGGAAGACTTCTACCATATGGCCTATGCCCTACACCTCTTCCTCCGCGATGAGCATCACGTCCGCAACCCAGAGATCCAACAGTGCCCCATGGGCGAGGCATTCGTTCGGTTTGGATGCCCGTTGGAGCGGCTCAAGTTTCTCAAGTCGGCTCCTCTCCAGTTTGGTTAGTATAAGCTTCGTTTTATTAAGCATGATGAAGGTGCTAATGCTAGAGCCATTGAGATGGATAGAGAAGTTTAGCTCATGCTCCTGTGCTATCCTAATGACTACTGTGATGACTCTGAGATTGATAAGGCGATTGCTGGTTTTGCTATTCTGAAGCACATCCATCGATCTTCCAATGCCTCCCGTGTTGTGATCAAAGCTCTGGTGAACAAGGAGGAGGATGTCCCTGATGAGATTGTAGTCTCCCCTGGTTATTCCCCGAGGGCCCCCTCTTGGACTGTCCCTGTCTTTCTGCTACATGCAGAAGATCTTGCTGTTGTTGGAGATGAGGATGCACTGCCGTCAGATGGTCCACAACACCCCATGCCTGAGCCTGCCCCACGTTGGATGGGAGTTAATGGTGAGTTTTCTCAGGCACCTGCTCAGGAAGATGCTACTGTTCAGAACTTGCAGCAGCAGTCCGACGAACCAGTGCTGAAACAGGTTGATCCTGCTGAAGTGGTGGCACAGGGCGGACAGGGGAATGTTGCTGTTGAGCCGTCTGCTGCACCGACAGAGCAGGGAGCTAAGGTGGCTGAGCAGATGATGGACAAGGAACCAGAGTTTGTGGTGCCTGGTGTTGAGCAGCTCCCGGAGGTTGTCAGCAAGCCTGTTGCTTTTGGACCTCCCAAGCCAATGCAACCACCTTCTGTCCCCCTCAAGGTAGTGTTCAATCGCATTTTCCAATCTTTATCTCCTGGCATGCGCTCTTTTCCTTTTCATAATATCACCAGCATCTCAATTAATCTTGACACACCTATCCCTCGATACTTTGCTGACTCTGATCTTCTTTGGCACATGGCCCAGGTGCTGGTGGAGGATCCTGTAGATGTTCCTCAGACTGAGCCAGTGGTGATTGATCAATCCTCTGATGTGGAGATCTTGGACAAAATGCCTCCCTTGGTGAGGCCCAGAAGCGACGTGCTAGAAAGATGAAGGGACCAGTTGACCTGAAGTTAGTTCGTAGGAGCATTCGCCTGAAGAAATCCCATGGATTCAAAGATGATGCTAGTGCTGCAGAGGCTAAAGTTGTGGCTGAACGTGAAGATGTACCTGAGCATGGGGAGGAGCCAGCACCCCTGGAGATGGTGTTGCCAGAACATGGCTTGATTCCATATGAGCCAGTTCGAGTTGATCCAGCTGCTCCAACTGCACCACATCTTTCATCTTCCCTGCTGCAGGCTATTGGTTTAGAGTTCCTCAAGATGCAACCTGAGGCAGTGTCTAATGAGATGTTAGGCGACTCCTCTGATGATGATTAAACTCTGTAATAGCTTTAGTGGTTGCAGTGTGGGTTTGTGTTGCCACACTATCCAGTTATCTAGTCTTAGTGATCATAGGTGGCTCTTTTGCTGTTGGATCTTGTCTTTAGTTGTGCTACCCTGGGTGTGCTTTTGTCAGAACCTCTTTTGTTATCAGAATTGCTAGGATGTTAGTTCTGGGCTGTACTCTTTCCCTTCCATCTGTCTTTATCTGTTTGAAGGAATCTACTTGGGTTGTACCCATTCATGGCATGGGCTATCTGAATCTTCTTTGTGTGCTGTCTCTGGGATTTGTGATATTCAGCCTGGTGATGTGTATCCCCTTTTTTTGTCGACTCTATTTCACTTATGAGTAACACAAAGAATTGGAATATTTTGGCTTGGAATGTCAGGGGAATAAATGCCCAAGCCAAATGGGATTGTATTCGTGATAAGGTGTCTGAAAGTACTGCCTCTATCATCTGTTTGCAAGAAACAAAGTGAGACACTTTTGATAGTGCATATATTTCCCACTTCTGTCCCAGGCACCTCAACAAATTCTGCTTTTCACCAGCTGTGGGTGCTTCTGGTGGTTTGCTTATTGTGTGGAATGGTCATGCTTTTGAAGGAGAGGAGATATGTGTAAATTCCTTCTCTATAACCATGAAGTCTACTTCACTTATATCAGGCCACTGTTCCATCTCACTAATATTTATGGTCCCTCCACGACTGATGGTAAAGCTGCCTTTGTGAACTGGTTATACAATTTTGATGTCACAACTTTTGATGATTGGATTTTGGTGGGGGATTTAACTTCATCAGAAAGCCTAAGGACAGGAATAAGCCAGGTGGCTCTGTCCATGACATGCTCATTTTTAATGACCTTATCCAGCATCTCGATATTGTTGATATTCCCTTTGAAGGAAACAAGTATACATGGAGTAACATGCAGCAAGACCCTCTGTTAGAAAAGTTGGATTGGGTCTTCACTTCCACTTCATGGGCCATCCACTTCCCTGCAACCAAGGTTCATACTTTATCAAGACCCACCTCTGATCATACTCCATATGTGGTTGTTATTGGTACAGCTATACCTAAGTCCTCCCAATTTCGCTTTGAGAATTACTGGACTGATTTCCAAGGTTTTATGGACACAGTAGCACTGCATTGGCACAATAATCTCTTTATGCTAATATGGCTAAGACTATATTTGTCAAGTTTAAGCAGCTGCGAAAAGGTTTGAAAGAATGGAGCAGGGAGCTTTCTAAGCTGGGCAAACTAATTAATAATTGTAATTGGGTATTATCTCTTTTGGATGGTCTTGAGGAGCAGAGAGTTCTCTCAAGGGGTGAAAGAAATTTTCAAGCTGTAGTCAAGCAACATTTGGGTAAGCTTCTTGAAGCTAAACGGGTTTACTGGAAGCAAAGAGCAACTATCCGTTGGGTTAAGTTTGGCGATGAAAATTCTAGCTTTTTCCAGGCTATTGCATCTCTCACATTCAGAATAAATTTCATTGCAAGTCTACAGCTCCCAAATGGTAATTTAGTAACTGATCATAATCTTAAGGCTGGGCTTCTTTGGACTGCCTTCAAGGATAGGTTGGGAGTCATAGAATTTGAGCAGGTACTGTTTGACCTTGCCTCTCTAATTCCACAGGTAGAATTGCCTGCAATGGACACACCTTTCACAAAGGAAGAAATTGATCAAGCAGTTAAGGAGATGCCTCCTGATCATGCCCCTGGGCCAGATGGTTTTAATGGGCACTTTATGAAAAAGTGTTGGCACATCATTGCTGATGATTTTTACAGGTTGTGTGCTGATTTTGCTGAAGGAAGAGCAGATTTGGAGTGTATCAATAATTCCTTCATTGCACCGATTCCTAAAACTGACAGCCCACAAACTGTCAATGATTATAGACTTATATCCTTACTGAACTACTCTCTGAAGTTAATCACCAAGCTTCTTGCAAAGCGGTTGCAATCAGTCATATTAAAGGTTGTCCATGAGAATCAGTATGGATTTATTAAAGGCCGCACAATACAAGATTGTCTTGCATGGGCATTTCAGTTTTTGCATATGTGTCAGCAGTCCAAAAAGGAGATTGTTCTTCTAAAATTAGATTTTGAGAAGGCTTTTGACAAGGTTGAGCATCAGCTTATTCTTGACATGCTTCATCATTAAGGTTTTTCATCAAAATGGATACAGTGGGTTGAATCCATTCTTAGCACTGGTTCTTCTGCAGTCCTTTTAAATGGTGTTCCAGGCAAGCCTTTTAAGTGCAAAAGAGGAGTCAGACAGGGGGACCCTCTCTCACCCCTTTTATTTGTCTTGGCAGCTGATCTTTTGCAATCCTTGGTTAATGATGCTAACAGAAGTGGCAATCTAGTGCACCCTCTTGGTCCAAGCTGTGGAGGGGATTATCCTATCATTCAGTATGCAGATGATACTCTCATTGTGCTCCCAGCTGATCCAGCTCAACTCCTATTCTTGAAAAATTTGTTACAAGACTTTGCTACTTCCTCAGGCTTAAAAGTGAATTTCAACAAATCTTTCCTTGTGCCCATAAATGTTGATGAGGCACAGAGTCAGCTGCTAGCCAATACTTTAGCATGCCAAATTGGGAGAATGCCTTTCACTTATTTGGGATTACCTCTGGGCACAACCAGGCCAACTGTTCAGGAATGGCTTCCCCTTCTTAATAGAATTGAAAGAAGATTGATGGGCCTGAGTACATATCTTTCTTATGCTGGAAGACTGATCATAGTTAACTCTGTCCTGAGTTCCATGCCTACTTTTTATCTGTGTACTCTCAAATTCCCAGTTTGGGTTATTGAGCAGATAGACAAATACAGGAAGCATTATCTTTGGGACAAAGGGGATGTTAACAGGAGAGGTGGTTGTTTAGTTGCATGGAAAAAAGCTTGTCTCTCTAAAGAACAAGGTGGGTTAGGTATCATTGATCTTAGGACTCAGAATACTTCCTTGCTTCTTAAGTTTATGCACAAGTTTTATAATCGAGATGATCTGCCTTGGGTTAAGCTTACCTGGCATCACCTCTATAGAAGATCCACTGTACCACATGTTAAATCTCCAACTGGCTCGGTGGAGGGATGTCATGTCTCTGTCTGATCAGTTAGGATGATTGCTGCTTGCAAGGTTAATGATGGTCAAACTGTTATGTTTTGGCAAGATGTTTGGGACCTAGGTGTGTTGCAGTTGAAGTACCCACAACTCTTTTTGTTTGTAAGAAACAAAAAGATCTCGGTGGCCAAATTCCTCAGCCAAGATGCATATCAGAATTTTTTTCACACCCATCTCTGAGATAGCCTCTGATCAGCTTTCAGAGCTGAGTCAGCTCATTAAGTCCCTACATGTGGAGCAAACTGAACACGACACCTGGGTATATATTTGGAATTTAGCCTCATTTTCCACAAAACAAGCATACATAGCTCTGAAGGGAACCTCTGCTTTTAATCCTATCTTTAAGTGGATGTGGAAATCTCGTGTACAAGGGAAGCATAAGTTTTTCTTTTGGCTGTTGCTCCGAGATCGTCTCAACACGAGGAATCTCCTCAGGAGAAAAAACATGGTGCTGCCAAGTTATGCTTGTGTTCTTTGCTCTAGCTGCCCAGAAGAGACTTTGCTCCACCTTTTTTTTACATGTCCCTTTAGTAAGTGGTGTTGGCAGTCCTTAGGCATTTCCTGGACCCTCAGTCACCTTGTGACTGATATGATAAGTTCAGCTCAGCAAGTATTTGGCCTGCAATTTTTTCAGAGAGATTGCCATAGTGGCTTGCTGGAGCATTTGGGTTCATAGAAACTCAATAATCTTTGATGGTGGTGTTCTATCTTTTGCAAGATGGAAGATTCACTTCAAGGGGGAGCTTTCAAATGTTTCACAACGGTTGAAGCCCTCGTTGAAGCAGGAGTTGTTAGATTGGTTATGTAATTACACCTAGTTTTGTTATGCTTAGGGTCTCTCTTTGCGCTTGGAGCCTTGTACAATGTAAATATTACACTTTTCGAAAATTTATAAAAATCCAGTAGGGGGCTCCCCTGCTGTTCGGTCAAAAAAATCATTATCATCATTAGATAATGATGAAGAGGAGTCAGTAGGTGCCATCAGTTAACCTTTCATATTTTCATATATAACTACTCAGTTCGGGGAAAGAATTGAATTTGACATAGAAAGGAAAAGGATGATGCACATTTTATTCCAGTAGCATACCTGAACTACTCAGTTCGGGGAAAGAATTGAATTTGACATAGAAAGGGAAAGGACGATGAACATTTTATTCCAGTAGCATACCTGACTGACCTTTTGCCAGTTATTGCTGTAACTTCTCCTCAATCCTTGGTAACATCTGCATTTTCAATTTCAGCAATGGACCATAGCACAGGCTGCGCAAGTCCCCAACATATATCGACGACTGAATATCTGAACTTAGCGCAGGAACCGTGCGCTTCTTTGATGTCAATGGAAGCCAAAACATAAAACCATGGCCATCCTCAATGCTAACTTGGTGTTATGATGCTAAGTATAGCGAGTTCGATTTCAGTAATTGGGTAAATGATTCGATACAAACGACGAAGGATTCGTCGCCAAGTTCATCCGGCAGAGCCGGCCAATTTCATCTACTTTCTTCCTGACTTTTGCTACAAGATGATCCTCTTCTTTTAAAGCCAACCCTTCTCTTCCGTGTCACCTTCAGCTTCACTTGTTGGACCATGCTGGGCCATAATATTTTGGGTTGGGCCGTCGGGTCCTGGGCTTTGCGACCTCTAGAGCTGATTCTCCCTTGAGTCTTGGAGACGGCTCCCCGTCTTGGGCTTCTTCCGGTATAGAACGTGCCTTCGTCGAATATGTGACATCTCTGATGTCTAATCACCTCATTAAGGCTCGATGGGCAATTAAAATTGTGGTTATGACCAAAGTCAACGCATGAAATAATGGATTAAAATTCCATGCACCGAACCTTTAGAGCTTGAATTGATTTGAATTCAAAATTCCGCTTAATAACTTGAAAATCTGTCAATAAGAGAGTTGTCCCAAATTTTATAAGGAACAACTTTGTTAATTGGTGGTTTTCAAAATTTTGAGTGGAAGATGCTCTAAATCATGGTCAAACAGCAGCCAAACCTGTTTTCAGCTTAGGACTTGGACAGCAGTTCTTACCAAGTCTGGACAGCAGCAGTTCTTACCAAAAGTTGAGGCTTGCCATTTGGAATTCCATGTATAACATTTCATGAGCTTTTCCATAAATTGAATAATTGATGTTTGGACTTGCCCTTGGTTATGTTCTCCATCAAGTATTCACCACCTAAGCATTTTAAATTTGCTTGGGAAGAGGGTTAAGTCGAATGAAATCATGTGCAGCCAGGTGAACTTTGACCTTTCTCGGTTAGCATGCTTCAAATTTGAATTTTCACTTAAGAACTCAAAAATGCGCCAATACAAAAGTTGTTCACATTTTAATGGGACACGACTTTGTAAATTGTAGCTCAATGAGATTTTGAGTGTATCATGCCTAGAAACGCAGTCAAAGTCAGTCAAACCCAGGAAGTTCACCCTGGCCGGCACCCAAGTTCACGCTGCTTTCTCTTCAAATTTCCCGTTGATCTATAGACTTTTACCATGGTCGCCCTTTACGAAAGTTGTAGAGTGTACTGAGGGACACAACTTTCGTATTTGTATATTTTCGAGTTCAGTTCAAACTTTTTGAGAACGGGCTGTTTGAACTTGCGCACGACAGGTGTTCGACGTATGGCTGGCACTCGAGAGCGCCCCGCGTTCACCGCTGACCGCGACCGCTGCCACGCGGCGCTCCGCCCCGACCACCGCCAGACCCCCGACATCCACGTGCTCAACGTCCGTGCCGTAGCCCGCACTTGTCCCCCGCCTGTTCCCCGACCAAACAGCCGCGCCGCCTTGCCGTCCGCCACGTGTTCGTCAGACGTCCTCGGCGTCTGCACGCCGCGTGCGCCCGACAGCGCGGTATGGCCCAGCTGCTCGCCCAATCCAATCACTGCTCCTCCTTCCCCGACAGGAGCGTCACCCCAATGCCCCAACATCCCGACACCGCCACCGCCCGACCACGGCGCAGCCCCGCCCCTACCGCTGCCCCCAATGGCCGACGATCCCTTCATTGCGAAGACAAGCCACTCCCTTCCTTCCCTCGCTTATAAAAGGCCCGAGCCCGAGCTTCCCGTTCGCCCAACCCTGCCGTGTCGATCCGCCGCCAGGCTGTCGGAGTCCTCCGTGTTCCAACCCCTCCCATTGTCGTCCAAGGGCACCAGCACTTTCCCGTGGCACCCCTCCACCTCCCTAGCCCCTCAAGCGCTAGCCCGGGCTGCCGCCATCGCCGGAACTCGAACAGAGAAGGCCACCTCCACCCCTCCCCGTGGCAAGCCCTCTCCCGGCTACCTCCGGCCTCGACTCCTACACCAAACCGGCCCAAGGTGAGCCCCTCTACTTCGCCGTGCCCTTCCCTGGCCGAATGGAGCCTTCCCCTCGCCGGAATCGCACCTTCAGATCTCAACCCGCCCAAGGACCTCGCGTTTAGAATTAGAAGGACGCCAGGGTGCCTGGTGTAAGTTTGAGGGGCCTGTTCGTAAGCCTTTAGAAAGTTCCAGGGGCCCATCTGTAATTCTGCGACTTTAAGTTTAGATCCAAATCTGTGAACTTCTAAAATCGGTTAAAAATCATAGAAAAATCATAAAAATTCAAACTCAATTTTGTTGAACTTCTGGTGATGTGTTCTACCTTTTATAGAAAGCATATATAGGTGTTTCCTACTTAGATTTCAAACAAGGTTCAAATCTGTTCAAACATACATTTGTGCATAGTTTGAAATATACTGCTTTGTTTGTGCTACTTTTTGGTATGTTGTAGCTGATGAAATGTTTAGGCTCCTGTAAAAAGATGGCACAAAGTTGCACACTAGATTTCGCGTTATAAATTGTTTAGGCTGTCAGCACACATCTAGATCTAGGAGTTTTAATAATTAATCTGTTCGACTTTTGAGCCAAATCTTTTTACAGTAGTTCTGCAATATCTTAATGCGTTTCTGGTAAAACATAGAGCTTTGTTTGAGCTGGATAACTTGCTCTTTTAATTAATAACAGTTTAATTTTAGTTAATCCAAACAGCAAGATCCTTGGATCTTTTAAAGCTACCCTTTGGCATGTCATCTTGCTTGGACTAGGATAGGTTCTGGTAGAAATCTAAGGACCAATTGATGATAGTGTGATTTACTAGGATTTATTCTTAGTGATAGTGTGTTGTTCTTGTTTAATTTATTGTGGTAATTATATACATTTCTTGGCCTGGTTTTTGGTCAGTAAATCAAATAACCTACCAAGAGCACACTGTAAATTTCTTAGATTAAAATAAAGTACCAAACTGTCAGAATAAATTATTTAAATTTTAATGCTTAAGAAGGGCTAGATAAAAATAAGTCACTTCTTTAAATTATTTAAATGAGTTAAACACATCACCTCACACACCCATGTCTGTTTTGTGATGAAGTCAATCTAAATAATCATAGATGTGTACACAATCACCATCAACAAACCCCAAGTACTTTAATGAGTAACTACAAACTTAAAAAAAGGGAAATGTTAGACAAAACATGTCTAGGTGAATGTGATCACTAATACATCCCGGGCTTGTCATGTTTAACGCAATGCTCGATACAATATCATCTCTTATGCATGTGCATTCGTGTAGAACAAGTTCTCGCCGATGGAGACTACGAGCTTGAGCCAACTCAAGGAGATGGACCGTCCGAGGGACAACTGAACGCCGTTGAAGCAAATCAAGGCCCGAACCAAGTTTCGGAAGATCAGCCCACTAACTTTGTGTTTGAAGGCAAGCCATGGAGCATGTCCCATGTTTCAAATACATGCAGCTATGTTTTGTTAAGTTTATGCTTGTGCATTTACGTTTCAGAAGTTGAATTGAAACCTTAGTTGCATGATCTAGGTACCTATGCTTTGCAATACTAGTATGATAGGTCGATAGTTGCTATGCTATAAGGACCCGGTAAAAGTCAAGTGATTTCCTGTCACTCACGAGATTATAGGAGTTACCTATCTACTTATGTTGGAATCATAAGGAGGACGGGCGGGGATTTTTGTCAGGTACATGCCCCGTCCGTGTAAGCTAAAATTGGTTAAGGTCGAATGGTGTGGTACCGATGGTTAAGTGTTTGAAAGCACTAAGCACTTGTTTGGGACCGGTAAGTTTAGTACCTACGTGAAGCGGTGTGTGGACTTTTTCCTGCTTCTTCTGGGACTTATCCCCATGCTTGCAACATGTGGTGCAAGACCGAGTCCGGCCGGCACTACCGTGATTTCCGGATAGGCTTGTATCCAAGGGAAGTTTGGCTCCAGACACAATCCGATGGATCGATGGGAACAGGCCTGGTTAGCGTCGACCTTCGTGGTTGGTGCTTTTCCGTGTGTTTGGTATCCACCTTGCAAGGTTAAAAATCGGTTCGAACTGTCTGTTTCTCGCAGCTAATGAGACTACTTAACCCCGCTGCCACATTGAGTAAGAAGTGGAACATGACGATGGAAAGAAACTTGATGCTTGCTTAATTGGTTGCTCAACTTGCTTGACTAGTATAGGTTGGCTTACCTAGAATGGTTAACTCGAACTAGAACTTTATGCTAAAATATTGAAAGTAAGGACCCACTCTTAGTTGCTCTTTGGCAAAACAAACGCACCAGCCAAAAGCCTTGCATGTCTAGGAGTCGGTGATGTAGTTTTCACCCGACGGGTAAGTCTTGCTGAGTATTAGTATACTCAGCCTTTCTTGTTGAATTGTTTTTAGGTAGTGTTCTCGAGGAGATGGTGGCAGGTCTTACCTGGCCAACCACCCTTCCTCCTGGCTGGACCGTTGTGTGGAACGAGGATGCTTCTGAGTGACGTCACGAAGACTTCACGTGATGTTACTACCGTTTCGAATAAATAGTTTATTTCCGCTGCTTTTCGAACTCTAAGACAACTGTTACTTTATGCATTGAACTGGATTGTAATAAAGTACCTCAAGTGGGACCTTTAATCAATTGTGGATTGTTGTAATCTCTAGGACTCTCCTTCGAGGGGGTATTTGCATGACTCGTTTCGATCGAGGTAACTGTTCGTGACCCGACAGACTTTCATATTACTCCGCTTTAATTGTGCGATGACCAATGGAAGGTTAGCGCACTTAAGCCAGATTAATTTGAGCGGTTCTGCCACAGAATACGCCTTTCCTGGGTTCATGACATCCCTCCCTTCTTCAGAACCGGCTTGACCCCAAGCCGGTGCAGCTGGAAACCTCTTTCTCAGTTGTTCTTCAGATTCCCAGGTCGACAGAGAAGGTGGCCAAGAAGACCACTAGACCAGAACGTGAGCCATCTCATGATCCTCATGTCGAATCAGCCATCTCTGCAACACTCTTACAGGATAGTGGAACGCATCAGTAAGGACTGGAAGTTCATAACTCACCTGGTTGCTTGCTCCAATAGCTTTCTTGAGCAGTGAGACATGGAACACTGGGTGAATGGAACTTGTTTCAGGTAATAGTAATCTATAAGCCACCGAGCCTATCTTCTCAATAATCTGAAAAGGCCCAAAGTACTTGAAGGATAGCTTATGATTTGCTTTCTTATGCACAGATACTTGTACATAAGGTTGTATCTTCAGGAACACTTTCTCTCCCATAGCTAAAACTCTTTCAGTACGCTTCTTATCAGCTTGATGTTTTTGTCTTTGTTGATTGTTGTTGGAGGAGTTGAACCATCAGCTTTCTCTGTTTCAGCCATTCTTGTAGATCAGGACTAGTGCAAGATTCTACTACATCAATTCCCATATGCCCAGGATGCTGACCATATAAAACTTCAAATGGTGTCTTGTTCAAGCTAGAATGGTAGCTTGTGTTGTACCAGAACTCAGCTAAAGATAGCCATTCTTTCCATTTTGCAGGACAGGCATGAACAAAGCATCTGAGATATCCTTCTAGACATTGATTAACCCTCTCAGTTTGGCCATCTGTTTGAGGATGATATGCTGAGCTCATTTTCAATTTAGTACCAGCTAGTCTGAATAATTCTTTCCGAAAAGTGCTTGTGAAAATCTTGTCCCTCTCAGAAACAATAGCTTCAGGAAGACCATGTAACTTATAGACATTATCCATATACACTACTGCAACTTTGAAGGCTGTGAAAGGGTGAACTAGTGGAATAAAATGAGCGTATTTGGAAAATTTGTCCACCACTACTAGAATACAGTTGTACTTGTTAGATGTAGGCAACCCTTCAATAAAATCCATAGTCACCACTTGCCAAGCAAATTCAGGAACAGGTAGTGGTTGCAGTAGCCTTGGATACCTGACTCTTTCAGTTTTTGCTTGCTGGCACACTTGACAGGAACTCACAAACTACTGCATCATCCTCTTCATCCTTGGCCAACTGAACAAACTCTTGATTCTATGGTATGTAACATGGTACCCAGAATGCCCTCCCACAGGAGAAGAATGCAGAGCTGAAATGATTCTAGTCTGCATCTCACAATCACTAGGTACTAACACTCACCCTTTGTATCTGATGATTCCATCCTTGAGAGTGTAATCACCCATGGGTGATGAAAGTGACAAAGATGTCAGAAGTTTAGCAGTTTCAGGAAATTTGGTATAACTAGCCACAATTTCTTCTAACCAGATTGGTTGAGTGGCAGACAGTGCTAGGACTTCCAGGTTATCTTGAGTATGTACCCTAGACAAGGCATCAGCTGCTTTATTTTCGGTCCCTTTCTTATAACTCAACTTGTATTGGAGACCAAGTAATTTTGTCAGAGCTTTTAGTTGCCAAGGTGTCGACAGTCTTTGATCATCCAGATGTGTCAAACTCTTTTGGTCAGTCTTGATTATAAACTCCCCTTGCATTAGATAGGATCTCCACTGATCTACAGCCAGGTGGATAGCTAAGCACTCTTTTTCATAAGTGGAAAGCATTTGATTTCTTGGACCCAAAGCTCTGCTGATGTAAGCTATAGGATGACCTCCTTGTTGTAAAACTGCCCCCACTCCCTTGTCAGATGCATCAGTTTCAATTGTAAAGGGTTTAGAAAAAATTTGGAAGAGCTAAAACAGGAGCATAAATTAAGGCTTGCTTGAGAGCTTGAAAAGCTTCTTCATGATCTGGGGTCCATGAAAACAACTCTCCCTTCTTGAGTAGATTTGTTAAAGGCTTGCTGATTACTCCAAAATCCTTGACAAATTTTCAGTAGTATCCAGCCAAACCCAGAAAACCTCTGACTTCCTTGACAGTTTTAGGTGTAGGCCAGTTTGATACATCTTGTATCTTGGTTGGGTCAGTAGACACACCTTCACCACTGATTATAAGCCCCAGGTATGGAATACTTCTCTGTGCAAACAAACACTTGGACAGTTTGACCTTGAATTGATGTTCTTTGAGGAGCTCAAAAACTGCTTGCACATGATTAACATGATCATCCCAGGTCTTGGTATATATCAATATATCATCAATAAATACCACCACACATTTACTTAGCAGTGGGTCTAATACTGAATTCATCACATGCTGAAAAGTTGCAAGACCCCCAGTCACACCATAAGGCATTACTTTGTATTCATAATGACCATTGTGAGTTTGAAAAGCTGTTTTGTATTGATCGGCTATTTCCACCCGAATTTGATGATATCTAGACCTCAAATCTAGTGATGTAAACCAGATGGCTCCATAAAGTTCATCTAAAAATTCTTCCATTAAAGGCATGGGGTTTCTGTTTTTCACAGTCATTGAATTCACTCTTCTGTAATCAACGCAAAGTCGCCATTCTCCATTCTTTTTCCTCACAAGCAACACAGGTGAAGCAAAAGGGCTTTGACTCTCTTGGATCATGCCATTTCTCAAGAGCTCCAGGATTTGTTTCTCTATTTCATCCTTTTGAGCAGGGTTGTATCTGTATGGTCTGAGCCTAAATGGTTGAGCCCCATGAAGGAAAGGAATGGAATGAGAGTACTGTCTTTTTGGAGGAAGGCCTTGAGGTTTTTCAAATATATCAGCAAATGTTGACAAAAGTTGTGCTATTTCCTTTGGAATCCCAGACTGTTCTTCTCCCTCTGGCTTGGTCATGAATAACTCCAGACTACACCAAATATCCCCTGTTTCTTCCGATTATTGCAGCTGATGAAATGATATAACATTCACTTGTGTCATGTTTGGCCTCAACCCCTGAATCTTGATCTTCTTGTTATTGTACCAGAAAGTCATCCATTTCTCTAACCAATGCACTTTCATTGGACTGTGAATTCCTAACCAGTCCATGCCCAAGATGATATCATAGCATTGTAATGGTAGTATCTTCAGGTCCATGGTGAATACATGACCTTGAATTACTACTTCACAACCTCATAATTGATGAGTACAGCTAAGTACTTGTCCATTAGCTACTTTCACATGTACAGGGTGCTAAAGTGGTTCCCAGTTGGAAAATACTTTAGCTAGGGACTCACTGATAAAATTGCTAGAACTTCCAGAATCAATCAGAATTAAAGGTGTTTGGCCATAAAGATTACCTATCACCCTGATAGTTTTAGGAGCTTCACTGCCTGTTACTGCATGAGCTGATAGACACATTAAATCATCTCCAGAATCACTGTCTTCCTCAACTTGCTTAGGGGAAGAAAGCTCCGGTTCTTGCAAGACTTGCCACAATTCTTCTACCATATGCAGAGAAATAGTAGGAGCACACTTGTGATTTGGTGCCCATTTTAGTCCACACTTGTAACACAATCCTTTAGCTCTACGATAACCTTTGATAGTAGATACCTTCTCTTCTACTGAAGGTAACTTCATTGCTTCCACATGTTTCTGTTCCTTAGGACTGCCATAACTTAGAGACTTGGCTGGAGTGGAAGGTAATGTCAGAGAAGTACGTTGTCTTAGGGTCTGAAATAATGTCTTCCCTGAGAAATTATCAATTCTTCGATAATCCCTTCTTGGATTCTCCACAGTCAGCTCCTCATATAACATAGCAAGGGAACTAGCAGTATCAAAATCTATAGGTTTTTGTATCATTACAGCAGCTTTAATTTGATCTTTCAACCCATCAATGAACCTACTGGTGATAATAGCTTGACTAAAAGAAGGATCATGAGCCTTGATATGATGTACAAGCTCATCAAAATTTTCAATATACTCAGCCACACTGGCCAACTGTCGAATGTGAAAAAATTGCCTAAGCAGATGGTCATACTGATCTTTCTCGAATCTAGCACAAACGGCAGCACACAACTCTTTCCAAGAAATTCCCTTACACATAGAATCTACTAATTGTAACCAGAAAGCAGCTATTCCTATAAAATTCATCGTCGCCATTTTCACCCACAAATGAATAGGCACAGCAAACAGTTCAAAATAGGATTCACAACGGCGTTGCCACATCTAAGGATTGTGGCCATCAAACTGAGGAAATTCCATAGGACGTAAAGCAGAGCACCATGAATTAAGAGAGCCGTGAAGGTGGTAACCACCCCACAACCCGACCCCCGGTGTAGGAATTCTTTGCCGTGGCAAGTTTGCACTGAAGCCGCCTCGCGCGAGGATTGTGCCAGATGGGTGGCACCAGGCTTCGTAAGATTAATTTGCTTAGTGTCTGTGGGGGATATAGTACCCGGGTACCTCATGAGCAAGCCTGGCAGCCCACCAAAAGGGGGCGGCCCAGCCCACTGTTCTGGACCTGAAGACGTGCGGGACAAGTCGGCGCACGGAGGAAGGATCTGGAAGGAGAAGTTCTAGTTGGAATAGGAATTATTGTAAAAAAGGAAAGGATTCTTAGAGATAGGATCGGCTACAAACCGACTTGTAACCCTGCCCCCCGATATATAAGGCGGGCAGGGACCCCCTCCAAAACAACTCATCTCACAACATCTCAACTCATAGCGAAATCCATGCAATACAATACCCCAAAACAGGACGTAGGGTATTACGTCAAGTCGACGGCCCGAACCTGTCTAAACCCCTGTGTCTGTTCATCCTAACCATCTTGCTTCCGATCTTTGCGATCTTCCCTGCAATACAAATCACTTCCGTGGGCTACCCCGTGGAAGACTGCCGGAGATAATATCACCGACAGTGGCGCGCCAGGTAGGGGTTATCGCCGAGATCAATCTGGTAAGCTTGATGGATCGTGTCAAGATCTTGGACAGCTGCAATCTCCCGGACGTCGACGGATTCGGGATCCAGTTCGGGGACGTCACCACCGCCGCCTTGGATACCCAAGCGGCAGGAGCTACGGTCGCCACGGAGGTCTCCTCTCTGGCGCCGACTTCGGCCGTCACGGCCCAATCCGGTCCGATCGCATCTGATCGTGCCGGTTCTACCCTGCTGAGTCCATCGCAAAACGTGAGGCCCAACCAGTCGGGAACAGATCTACAATCACTCGGTTCCGATCCGGCTCCTGGAGTCGCGTCGCCGAGTCATCTCAGAGCGTGAACGCTCAACCAACGCGCGTCCAGAGCCCTGAGGTCATCACCGTCCAGACCCTCGGCTTTTGCGCGCTTGCTCAGAAGCAGAAGATGAAGGACATCGTCCAGGCGGATAATTCCCTCTCTGGGAGCGACTCCTATGAGTTAAACCCACAGGGACCCTCAATCCTGGACGACCTGCCGGAAGGTTACAAAGTGTCCGACGCCTCTACGGAGCCGGAACTGCTAGGATCACCCGGAGAACTAACTCCGAGTAGCTTGGAGCGTTATACGCCCACATCCGACTTCTCCGAGTCCGAGGAAGACTACCTCGCGCAAGAAGGAGTCGGGTCATACTGCTATATGGTGGCGCCTGCGACGCCGCCCAACCCTGTCTCAGAAGATGAGGTCACTCCGGCTGAGGAGACGACTGAAGCCAGGGACCAGCGTCGAGGACGCAACGCCAGTCGGGCGACTCGCAGAGCCGCACGACCACACGGAGCCACCGCATCAGGATCTGGCACCGCTCGACTCCAGGAACCACGCTCTGAAGATCATCGTCGTCAACAGGATCGGCATGACAGGAGGAGCACCCGGAACTTGATGCGCGACGGCATGTTCGAGTTCAACGGATACGACGTCTACGAGACGCCAGTCCAGAACCTCATCACCATCAATGAGGAAATCAGTCGGCTGCCACCCAGCACTCCAGGCCTGGAAAAGGTAAGGGCTCTCGTGCAGGCCGCCTCCGTCCAGGTTCACCAGATGCAGGGCAGAGCAACCACGGTCGCTCCTGAGCCCGGTCCGTCTCGACGCCGGGCCAGCGGTGGATCAGATCGTGACGAAGACCTTCGCACCACGATCAACAGAGATCGAGACGCGAGGGATGTCATCCGCAACAGCACCGAAGAGTGCCATCGTGAGGAAATCCGACAGCGCGAAGAATACGATCGGGATCATGGAAATCCCCGTCGTAACTCCAACAGGAGCGGCTACTCGACGGAGTCAGACTACTCTGACCCCTCCGGTAGTCCAAGGCGCGGCAACGACGGCGGTCGCACTCCACCACGAGGACGAGCGCTTCCACCACCCAGGCGACCGATTCCGCCAAGGGAGCGAACTCCACCGCGCAGCAGAACCTACCGACGGGACCGAACTCCACCCAGGACTCAGAACTATCGGAGGACCCGTTCCCCGCCCAGGGACCGAGATCGCAGGAGGGATAACACTCCCCCAAGAACAACAGACGGCTCGGGTCCGAGCGGTTCCCGCCCTAGAGGTCGGATCGGCGGATTCCAGTCATTCACTGAGTGCTTGAGAAGCGTGACATGGCCCAGAGGCTTCAAGCTGTTGGATATCGACAAGTACGACGGGAAGTCTGATCCATCTCAATGGCTTCAAATCTACTACACCGCCGTACAAGCGGCTGGCGGCGACAAGGACGTGATGGCGAATTACCTTCCCATCATGCTCACCAAGGACTGCCGCAACTGGCTGGCAAGACTTCCGCAGGACGCCATCGACAACTGGGATCAGCTTACCGCACTCTTTGTCGGTAACTATCTTGGTACCTGGGAAAGGCCCGGGAGCAAGCGGCTCCTTGGTCAGATCAGGCAGCGCAAGAACGAGACCCTGCACGACTTCGTGCGCAGGTTCTCGAAGAAGCGCAACTTCATCACGGACGTGACGGATCAGGAGGTTATGTCAGCCTTCCAGCACGGCATCTCCGACGGGAGACTGATTCACAAATGGACTCGGAAGCCACCCGCGACTGTCAATGACATGTTCCGGATCACTAGCACGTGGGCGGACGCAGAGATCGCGGAAAAGGAACAACTCAGCGAGCTCAGGAGCCGCTGGGAAGAAGAGAACAAGACAACCCGCAAGCGCGACCGCCGCGAAGACGAAGACCGACACGACGACCATCGTCGCACCGACAGTCACCCTCGCAAGAAGAAAAGCGAGGGAGATATGGTCGCCGCCCTGGACCGGTCCAGAGGCCGGGTAACTCCAGAGGATTTCCAGCGCATGCTCGATGAGCAATGTCCTTACCACAAGCACAAGCACTCGGCACGAGAGTGCTACGGGCTCAAGCGAGCCTTTACTGGGGGCAACAGAGGACCTCCCTATAGAAAGAGGAACGATGGTTCCCCGCGAGACAACAGGCGGAATGACGAGCCTGGCGACGACTTCCAGGAAGCCGACCGAGTGGTTCGCATGATCTACGGCGGACCGGAGTTTGAGTCGAAGCGCCAGCAGAAGCTCACCCATCGCCAAGTCATGCACGCGAGGGAACCACCGATACCTGAGTACCTTAAGTGGTCGGAAGTTCCGATCACCTTCACCCGGGAAGATCACCCAAACTTCATACCGAAGCCCAGGTCCCACACCTTGGTAGTAGCCCCGACGATCCGCAACGTTCGGCTCACCAAGGTGCTAGTCGACGGTGGCAGTGGCCTGAACATCCTCTTTGCTAACACATTGAAGGAGCTCGGCCTGACTACTCTCGACCTAAGTCCCCCCCAATCCGCGTTCTACGGCTTGATACCGGGAGAGGGAGCGGAACCACTCGGGCACATCACATTGCCCGTTACCTTTGGAGACCGGAACAACTACCGGACCGAGCATATGCAGTTCACGGTGGCGAACTTTGAAACTGCATACCACGCCATCCTCGGGAGGCCAGCGCTCGCCAAGTTCATGGCGATTCCTCACTACGTCTACTTGCAGGTCAAGATGCCAGGACCTAAAGGCGTAATCACCGTCTTGGGGGACATCCGAGTCGCTTACACATGCGAACAGGAAACCCTCAACGCGGCAGCTGTCCTGGACATGTCCAAGCGCATGGAGCAAGTACTGGCTGCATCACAGGAGGTGGACAAGGACTCTCTGGAGATCCCCGCCAAGAAGCCAGCAAGAGAAGCCATCGCGCCAAGCAAGGAGACGGAGCTGAAGAGGGTCTCTCTGGACCTGGATGACCTGAAGAAGACGGCCATCATCGGGGTAGAATTAGACCCCAAATAGGAAGAAGTGCTCGTCAAATTCCTAAGGGAAAACACCGACATATTCGCGTGGAAACCATCTGATATGCTAGGTGTCCCAAGGGAACTTGTCGAGCACTCCTTGAAGGTCAATCCGACTGCCAAACCGATCAAGCAGAGGCTTCGTCGATTCGCGCAGGACCACAAGGAGGCGATTAGGGCAGAGATTACAAAGCTGTTAGCTGCTGGTTTTATTCAGGAGGTGTTCCACCCCAACTGGTTAGCTAATCCAGTTCTTGTAAGAAAAAAGAATAATAATGATTGGAGAATGTGCGTCGATTATACAGATCTCAACAAAGCCTGCCCTAAAGACCCCTTCGTCCCCCCCCCCCCCCGCATCGATCAAGTCATTGACTCCACGGTAGGCTCTGCCCTGCTCTGCTTTCTCGATTGCTACTCAGGCTATCACCAGATAGGCCTAAAGCTGGAAGATCAGATAAAGACCGCGTTCATCACGCCGTTCGGTGCCTTTTGTTACAACACAATGGCCTTCGGTCTGAAGAACGCAGGCGCAACCTATCAGAGGACGATTCAAGCATGTCTGGATCAATTGACCCCAGACATAGTAGAAGCCTACATCGACGACATCGTGGTCAAGATCATGAACCCCGAGGACCTGATAGGGAATCTGACAAAGGTCTTCGAACGCCTATGCGTATTCCGGTGGAAGCTCAACCCGGAAAAGTGTGTCTTCGGAGTACCTTCAGGTAAACTACTCGGCTTCATGGTCAGCAACCGCGGGATCGAGGCAAATCACGAGAAGATTACGGCCATCACCAAGATTCTACCACCAACCTGTCAAAAGGATGTGCAGAAGCTTACTGGATGCATGGCAGCGCTCGGTCGTTTCATATCACGACTCGGCGTTCGCGGATTGCCGTTTTTCAAACTGCTCAAGACGCAGGATAAGTTTGTGTGGGATGACGAGGCGAAGCAATCTTTCCAGGAACTCAAAGATTACCTGCAGAGTCCGCCCATCCTCGTCCCACCTCAACCAAGAGAACAGCTCTACCTCTACATCTCTGCTACTCCCCGAGTGGTTAGCACGGTACTAGTGGTCGAGCGTCCTGAAGAAGGACACGCGTATGGAGTTCAGCGACCAATCTACTTCGTCAGCGAGGTCCTGACCGTATCTAAGGTACACTATCCCCATGTGCAGAAATTACTCTACGGAGTTCTCATCTCAGCAAGAAAGCTGAAGCACTACTTTGAGGCCCATCCAATCTCGGTTGTGAGCGAAAATCTTTAGGGGAGATTCTCCATAACCGAGACGCCAGCGGCCGAATCGTCAAGTGGTCAATAGAATTGGCCGCCCACCACATAACCTTCGTTCCACGTACTGCTATCAAGTCTCAGGTCTTGGCCGACTTCGTAGCAGACTGGACAGAAAACCAAGCTCCGGCTGACGACGAGGTAGTTGAGTACTGGGAGATGTACTTTGATGGCTCCCTCCAGATCAAAGGAGGCGGCGCAGGCGTACTCCTGATCTCTCCAAGTGAACAGGAATTAAAATACGTCCTTCAAATCATGTTCCCAGTATCCAACAATGCAGCCGAGTACGAAGCAGCCTTGCACGGTCTCCGCATCGCAGTATCTTTGGGTATCAAACGCCTGATGGTACGCGGGGACTCTGCCCTGGTCATAAACCAGGTAAACAAGGATTGGTCCAGGACCAACGAGAAGATGGACGCTTACTGCGAAGAAATCAGGAAGCTGGAAGGGAAATTCTATGGCTTAGAGTTCCATCACGTGGTGCGCGACCATAACAAGGCAGCAGATGAGCTTGCTAAGATGGGGTCCACCCGTGAAGGCGTCCCACCCGGAGTTTTCATACAAGATCTTGTCAAACCATCTATCAAGATAAACCCGGATGGCACTGTCGCGGAGCAACAAGTCGGAGAATCCCTGGAGTCAGCCACATTAGTGGTAGACGAAGCGTTGGACTGGAGGACCCAAATCATCGACTATCTTGACAGCGGCATATTGCCCACAGAGGTCGCGGAAGACAAAGATCTAAATTCGCTCCACGAACAAATCGTGCGGCGCAGCAAAAGCTACGTCATTATCGGAGACAAGTTGTATCGTCGATCTGGAGCTTCTCAAATTCTCCAAAAGTGCGTCAGTCGCGCAGAGGGTGTTGAGCTCTTGACAGACATACACAAAGGAATCTGTGGTAATCACGCCGGGGCTAGAACCATCGTAGGTAAAGCCTTCCGGTCTGGTTTCTATTAGCCGACTGCTGTAGCAGACTTAGAAAACATCGTGCGGCGTTGCAAAGGGTGTCAGTATTTTGCAAGGCAAATACATGCACCCGCATAACAGCTGCAAACCATACTAGCGTCCTGGCCCTTCGCTTGTTGGTGCTTGGACATGATTGGTCCGTTCAAGAAGGCTCCTGGTGGTTTTGACCATGTCCTAGTAGCTATTGACAAGTTCACCAAGTGGATCGAGGTGAAACCAGTCAGAAAGCACACGGCAGCCAAGACCATTGAGTTCTTCACCGACATCACCCACCGCTTCGGAGTCCCAAATCGTATCATCACAAATAATGGTACGAACTTCGTGGCGCAGGAGTTTAAAGACTGGTGCAGCGAGAGGAGCATCAAGTTATGCCCTGCATCCGCAGCGCACCCAAGGGCCAATGGCCAAGTTGAAAGAGCCAATGGGGAAATAATCAAGGCGCTCAGGGCTCGCATATTCAAGCAGCTGAAGCAACATGATGGACGATGGATCAAGGAGTTACCAGCTATAGTATGGGGGCTGCGCACCCAGCCGAGTCGTGCCACGAAGCAAACCCCGTTCTTTCTGGTTTACGGCTCGGAAGCCATCCTACCAACGGACCTCGCATACGGCTCCCCCCCGAGTGGAGTTCTATGACGAATACGACGCGCAAGTGGCGCGCATCAAAGACCTCGACAACATCGAGGAAAAGAGATTGGCTGCCCAGATCCAAGCCGCGCGTTACGCTCGGGTCCTGCGACGTTACCATGATCGAACAGTTAAGCAGAGATCTTTTGAAGCATGCGACTTGGTTCTGAGGAGGAAGCAAGACACCAAGGGCGCGCACAAGCTTGCATCCCCTTGGGAGGGGCCATACATCATCAAGTCAGTGAGTCGCCCAGGCTCATATCGCCTCATGACGGAAGACGGCGTAGACATCCCAAATCCATGGAACATCGAGCACTTACAGCGTTTCTACGCCTGATTCAGTTATGTATTCATCTTTTTTGTTTAGATTTGTTTTTCCGAGTGATTTTGGAGGGTATTCACCCCCAGTCACGACTCGACAGATTTATAATGAGTTATCAATAAAGTTGATTTCATCTTTCATCTATATCTACTACTCGAATTTCCTCTTTCGCGTCACGCACATAAAGTATGAGTAGCACAAACTTTAAATCGAGAGGGAAAGTACTCGCCAAGTCAAAGCTCTAAACGTACGACAAAGACTCTGCGGCATGAGACTGAGACCAACGAGGCTAATCTACTCTGTAACAGGTCAACCACTCGGAAATTAAGGCCAGCGAAGAAAGAAAGGGAGTACTAGTCCCATAAAAACTTATATACAATAGCAAAAGCTTAAACATTGTCCAAGAGTACTACTTCTACCAAATACTACAAATATTCTATGTAAATTAAACTGCAGGATCACCAACACCAGATGGGGCCGCTTCATCAGAGTCATCAACAACATCCTTGGACAGGACATTGGCGATAGGCTCGACTTCAAGGAGCAGTCTGCTCACATCATCTTCGGAGGTGCCAGCAGCGTATCCATGGCCGAGTGGCTCCAGGTCCGATGCCGGGAACAGAGACTTGAGCACCACCAGGACATGACCACAGCTGGCCTGGCTGATGGAGCAAAGCGGTCACCGGAAGAAGCGTGGAAGCGCCCGAACGCGGTCAAAGATAGAAGCCGAAGATGATGACGCCTCCGGCTCGATCTCCTCCGCCACCACTCGGACAGCATCTTCCAGCGCGATCTTCTCGGCGCGCAGTGCCTCCGCCTTGCCTTGCAGCCGAGCCACCTTGGCAGTGAGCTCTGCAAATTGGGACATAATCCGATACCGGTAATCTACAGAAAGTTAGATCTGGATAATATATTCACGTCTGACAGGAAAACAAATAGGGAATAACATACCTCTAAGCTCATGCACGGCCTGGGCTTCGTTGAGTTTAGCCTGCTCCACCTCTCCGCGAAGATCGCGATTGGTGCGTTGGGCTTCCTCCAACTCGGTCTGGTGTTGGGTCGCAGCAGCTTCGAGTTCAGTCACTCGGGCCACCAAGGAGTCGGCCTTAGCGACTGCAGAAGAAAGTTCTTGAATCACCGAGGATTTTGCCTCGGCATTAGCAGCTAAGTCCTGCAAAGACAAGTCAGATGACAAAACAAATAGGTGTACCACTCGGTACTAAACAAGAAAAATGGCTCAGGAAATACCTTGGCTATTTGGCCCATACGAAAATGGAGCGACATGAACTCTGCCAGAGGAGTCATGGGAGCATCAACACCCGGAGCGCTGACCTCCGCAGAAGCGACTTCGACCCCCGCAGCCTGGGGCTCCTCCATCGCAGCAGTCTGTTCAACTACAGGAGCAGGCTGGGGGCTGCCCTGAGGAATTGGCAGTGTGGTCGGCGATGCTGGTGCAGGACTCGGCGGAGGCGGGGTTGGTGCTCGCAGCGACTCTGGTGGCGGACCCACAGGCTGATCGCTGAGAAGATCAGCCGAGTGGGACGACACCTCTGGCACTTGGATTGGTGGGATCTCTGTCTCAACGACCGACTGCGGCGCAGGACCCGCAAAGGGGATCTCAGACGGCGTGCTACAGGATAAAGCACATATGGATTAATCACAGAAAAACATAAAGGACAATCAAAGGATGACAATGATACTTACAGAGTAGATATGCGCATTCTCGGGCGCTTTCCTTTCCGAGTAGGGGAAGGAAGGTCCCTCGGACTTGCAGCATTCAGAGGTACTATTGCATGGGGCGACTGCTCTGAGCTGATAATTGGGGGCGGGATTGACGACTCGGCTCCGCCAGCTTCGTCTTCATCCGAGTCAGATGACTCGGAAAGGAGGAGTTGGCGACGGCTCGGCGCATCCCCAATCACGATCCCCGTTGAAATCTTCCGCTTCTTCGGGACAGGGGCAGCCTTCCCACCACTCGGAGATAGCACGTCTGGAGAAGGTGAGGACAACAGAGTGATATCAGAGTCATGCAGGTCACTCTCACTTCCTCCGACTGCTTCTTCAACACCACCGGCTCTGCGCCGAGCCGGTTGATCCACTCCCTTTGGCATCTCAGGCAGAGGAGGGAGAGATACAAAGGCAGCTCGACCCTGCAAAAATTGGGTTCAGTTCTTTACTGAGATTACACCCAATGGGTGGAATTGATACATAAAATAGCAACAGACTGGCTAAATACCTCAGGGCGTGGATTCGATAAGTTGTACGCCGGAGGACAATCAGTAGTCCGCAGAGAAGTCCCAGTCACAAAGAATTTGCCAAGCCGAGCTGCGGCTTGGCCCTTGTCAACACGCTCGGGGGCTTCACGCGTGTTGTCTCCCTTGGCGTAGTATTCATACGCCGGATGAGCCCGCTGCTTGAGGGGCTGGATCCGGCGCAGCACGAAGTTGGCTGCCACTCCTACGGCAGACAACCCTCTGTCCTTCAACTGGGCTATGAGACCCAGCAATTCCCGAACCTCGTCCATCTCACTCTCCTTGGGAAGAGCAGTCCAGGACTGGGAGGGAACAGGACGTGAATCGATTTCAGGGGAAATGGCAGGCGAGTGGTTTCCTACGTAAAACCACTCGGACTGCCACCCCTTGTTGGAGGTAAGAAAAGGAATATCAAAATACTCCCGGGTTCGACCCTCGCGGAGTTGGAATCCGGCGCCTCCGACTACTCGCGGGCACTCGGTTCCAGGGTAAGGCTTCAACAGAAAAAGGTGAAGAAAAAGATTGAAGTGAGGCTCTATCCCAAGATAGGCCTCACAGAGGTTGATGAAGATGGCGATATGAAGAATAGAGTTGGGATTCAGTGCGCAGAGACTGATCCCATAGAATGTAGCAGCCCGCGGAGAAAAGAATGCGCGGGCACGCCAAAGCCGCGCAGAAAGAAAGACTTGAACACCACCAAATCAGAGGAATTTGGGGTGGGGAAAGACTCACCGGAGGCTGCGCGCCACTCGGCGGTTTGCTGGTCTGGGAGGATGCCATCGATGACATGTTGCTCGAGACGCCTGGTGGTGGTGATGGACTCCCTCCACTCGACGGCGCGATCCACGGCGACTTCGACGGCGGCCTTGGCCTTGACCGACCGGGCCCTTCCCGGCGACCTCTCCTTCCGCTTCGGGGCTTCCCTCCTCTTTGGCGCCATGGCAACAAGCGGGGGCTGAGGATTGAGGATAGAAGCTGCGGGAATGGATCTAGGGTTTGCTCTCGCGCGCGGAGGAGAACTTGAGCGCTGGGAAGGCAAATGGCGAGTAAAGGAAGAAGATTGCGGTGGGGATGGCTTATAATGGAATGAACCGTTCCTCCCGCGCGCGACGTGATGCGTGTCTCGGGAACTCAACCGACGCAGGCACATCCCGTCGCTTTGAATTCAAAGATGCGGTAAGGAGTCGCGATATCTCGCGGTATTTTGGCTTCAAAAAGGCAATCGTTAGTTTCCCTAGGAAACAATGGACTTTACGGGATTAATGGGCCTAAATGGGCTGAAATATAGCATGACTTTTCGGTTCTGTTACATTAACAAATTTGTGGGTTCCTGAGCTAGTGTTCAGGGGCAGAAACCACTCGGTCGTGAGGCTAAAATTAGTCGACGGCCAGACTTGCTTCTGCAATTAATATTGTTTCCTTGCAATTGATTTTACGTAAGGCATGCGATACTATCGCTAAATTCGCTCAGAAGTCTGGGTTAAGTGATGACAAGTATAAATCTTGTAAGAAGGTGGCTTACCATATGGTCAAGTTGGGTCGTGGGACATGATCTGAGAGTCACGCCGAGTTCAAAGAACTTGAGAACAAAATCCTTAAGAAGGGGAAACAAAAAAGCCCCATAAGGAAAAGATTATCTGAAATCCATGCCCAGAGGCATGGGGGCTGAAAAATTCAGTCAGGATCCACGGCTTTCAGAGTCTTGACACGATCGTGCCGAGTCGAATCAAGGCTCGGGGGCTACACCCAATGGGTGCACCTGGAGGTGCACACCATTGAAGATCAAGGTATTGACGGAATAAAGTTGAAGACCCTTGGCCAATTTCATACTAAAATTGCCCAAGGCTCGGGGGCTAAGTGTATTCACTTCGCTGTCGTGTCGTGAAAAAGAGCACTCCTTCCCCTCACTATGGCCATAATTGAAGAATTGTTTTCAGGAACGTCTGATCATGTAGTCAGATCTTCCTCGAAACCACTCGGATCTTCTTCGAAATCACTCGGATGAGGTCTTAGACAACTTGAGAGCACTCGGATTATGCAAGAAAAGACAAATCAATTATAGCCAACGATCGGCCAAGAAGTGCTCGGGGGCTACTGTGGGGGATATAGTACCCGGGTACCTCATGAGCAAGCCTGGCAGCCCACCAAAAGGGGGCGGCCTAGCCCATTGTTCTGGACCTAAAGACGTGCGGGACAAGTCGGCGCATGGAGGAAGGATCTGGAAGGAGAAGTTCTAGTTGGAATAGGAATTATTGTAAAAAAGGAAAGGATTCTTAGAGATAGGATCGGCTACAAACCGACTTGTAACCCTGCCCCCCGATATATAAGGCGGGCAGGGACCCCCTCCAAAACAACTCATCTCACCACATCTCAACTCATAGCGAAATCCACGCAATACAATACCCCAAAACAAGACGTAGGGTATTATGTCAAGTCGACGGCCCGAACCTGTCTAAACCCCTGTGTCTGTTCATCCTAACCATCTTGCTTCCGATCTTTGCGATCTTCCCTGCAATACAAATCACTTCCGTGGGCTACCCCGTGGAAGACTGCCGGAGATAATATCACCGACAGTGTCAAACACCTTGTATGCAGGGTCCTGATCTTGCTGATGTAGAAGCATCCGGTCGATCTTGGTGTGCAGATCGTCCAGCGAGGAAGAGAGGTTGCCGACCTTGGTGTCGACGACTTCCACCTTCGAATCCACAGTTTGCACCTTGAGATCCACTTCTTGCTTCCACCCGGACAGCTCCTTGAGCGTATCCTTGATCTCTCCAAGTGTGTCAGCGAGGCTGGACACCAGTCTCCATGGCTTGCGCTTGAACTCTGGTGATGTACTGCGGAAGCTTGAGGTAGTCCGGCAACTTCGCCAGATTGAAGGTGGAGATCGAAATGGAGGTGGTGGTGGGGATGTCTATGGATCGGAACTGAAATTTGATACCAGGTGTTACGATGCTAAGTATAGCGAGGTCGATTTCAGTAATTGGGTAAAGGATTCGATACAAACGACGAAGGATTCGTCGCCAAGTTCATCCGGCAGAGCCGGCCAATTTCATCTACTTTCTTCCTGCTTTTGCTACAAGATGATCCTCTTCTTTTAAAGCCAACCCTTCTCTTCCGTGACACCTTCAGCTTCACTTGTTGGACCTATGCTGGGACATAGTATTTCGGGTTGGGCCGTCGGGTCCTGGGCTTTGCGACCTCGAGAGCTAATGCTCCCTTGAGTCTTGGAGACGTCTCCCCGTCTTGGGCTTCTTCCGGTATAGAACGTGCCTTCGTCGAATACGCCTTTCCTGGGTTCATGACACTTGCCAAGCAACCATAGCAGCACCAGGTCTTTGTTGAGGATAGAGCTGGGAAAGGAATGGATTGGATTTGTGTTTTGTACTTGAGAGGTAAGCAGCCATCTATTTGTCAGGACAAGGGAATTGGAGAGGAACCACAGGAAAGAAAAGGGAGAGGGGAGTTATGTTATACCTCAGTCCCAGGTGGCCAACCCCTTGCGCCCGGCGGTGTTTTGGCGGCTACGCTGGTGAAAGTGATGGAAAGTCGTGAGAAAAGCAGCACGACGTCGAGGGCAATCCTTTGTGATACCTGGTTTGGGTTGGAGGTGGCCGGAGGAAGGAGATCAACAACGAGGTTGATGGTGGTGGCCGCCGGCGGGTTGAGATCATCTGATCTGAAATTCCGTCCAGTCCGGCGGTCGAAGCTTGCAATAGATGGATGGGGAAGGAGAATTGGGAGGTGAAGATGGCATGGGTAAAAGGAATTTGGGTTTGGTTGAGCACAGATGATGGATTATGGTGGAGAAGCTCGACTCAACTTGTTCTGTTCCGGACGGTTGAACAGAGAGCACGGGAGATGATGGCAACAAGGTTGGGGTCGTGTTCGGGGCAGCCGTCGACCTCCGCCTCCACCTTGCGCTCTTTGCCACACGCGAACGTCCGCTCCGACGATGCTTTGCCGTCCGCTAGGCCATACGCCACCGCCGGCGCAGAAGTCTGCCGCCTCCCCCCTTTGTTTTGCCAACCGTGCCGAGCACGAGAAGTGAACCGCGACGACGTTCTTCGAGGACAGGCCCCATGACTGGAACGCGAGGTGCTGGCGGCTGCAACCACCGCATCACCCCTCGCCACCATCAACGGCTGTGGAGGCCAAGGCGCGGCACGCTGCTCCTCGCGTCGTGCCTTCGCCGCATCTCCTGTTCGTCCTGGACATGGCCACATGGGAAGTGGTTGCAAAATGGAGGGGGAGCCGTGCACGGGGATGAGAGGGTGGGAGGATGAGCAAGAAGTTTCTCGAGGTTACGGGTCCGCCGCTAAGCAGGGTGGAAACCCGAACCAATCCCCGATCGTAGGGCTGATGCTGCGAGCTTGGCGGATCGGATGGCCTGAGGTTTAACGGGCGACGTGGACCCGCTACCCGGCCCGGGAATGAACCCAGGTTTCGATTATAAAGAATCAGGCTACTGTTCCTAAACTAAATGATGCTGGTGAAACAGCCATAATTCATGTCATTCTGTTCTTGTTTATTATACAAAATATAACAACATTTCCCTCTTGAAATACGTGACATCTTTTATATTATTCAAAGAATAGTGACTCAGCTACATGCACTTGGCACGTAAACATAGCTTACATTTGATATTCTTATTGATAAATTACATGTAAAAGCCTCAATTATTTCGAGGCGACTTATAAATTACAGATAACTTAACTTCTTCTTCTGTCATCTGGTGAATCCCTGTAGTCACTAACCAAAGAATTATGCACTGTACCCACCTGTAGAAATCGTAACACTTCTCCTGCAGTCCTGCCACCTCTGAAACAACTCATGCCTCGAAGCTGATCTCCCACTCGTCCTTGCCAACCATGAGGAAATGAGACCCTCTGTCGATCACCATCTTGCCGTCCTCCCTCGCCCTGCTGAAGTGCTCGCACGGGCTGACGTCGAACCTGACGCTGGCCTTCTCCCCTGCCTTGAGATGCTGGCTCCGGAACCCGACCAGCTGGCTCGTCGGCCGGCCGTCGTCGGTCGCGTTCGGCCACCGGAGAAACATGAGCACGGAGTGCTTCCCGTCCATGGGGCCATGGTTCTCCACCTCCACCTCCGCCGGGAACTTCAGCTGCTCACACCCGTCGGCGCCGATGTCGTCTACATGGTAGTAGCTCCCGATGTCTCTGCTGGACAACGTCGACGGCAAGCCGGCGAACAGGCTGGTGTCGGGTGCTGGGTTCTTGCCGTCGGCGACGAGCCGGTGCGAGAACTTGGAGTAACTGAGGCCGTAGCCGAACTTGTACACGGTCCTGCCGTTGTAGAAGCGGTAGCTCCGGCCGGGGTATCCGGTGGCCGGGTTGGCACGCATCCGCATGTCGGTCATGGGGATCTTGGTGAACTCCTCCGGGTACCACGTCACTGGCAACCGTCCGCTGGGGTTGTGGTCACCGAAGAGGACCCTGGCGATGGCAAGCCCGCCGGCCTGGCCAGGGTACCCAGCCCACAGGATGGCGCCGATCTTGGGGTTGGACTGCGCGAACGTGACGTCGACCGGGCCGCCGGTGAGGAGCACGAGGATCACCGGGCGCTTCGCCGCAGCGGCGACAGCGGTGATGAGGCTCTGCTGCTTTCCCGGGAGCAGCAGGCTCGTCCTGTCCAGGCCTTCCTTCTCCTGCTCCTGGCTGAGACCCATGAACAGGAACACGTAGTCCGACGAGCTAGCCAGCGAGACCGCCTGGCCCGTCGCGGCTACGCCGCACGCGGCCGAGTTGCACCCGGCCAGGAACCTCACGTTCTTCAGGTAGCCCTGGAGCCCCTTGAGGGGCGTGGTGGTCTCGCACGCCGGGCCGAAGTAGTTGCCGCTGAGCACGAGCGGGTCGTTGGCGTTGTGGCCGATGGCGGCGGCGGAGCCGACGGCGGACCGGTCCAGCGGGAGGAGGCCGCCGTCATTCTTGAGCAGGACGATGCCATCCTGCGCCGCCTCGAGGGCGAGGTTCTTGTGCTCCGGCGTGCAGATGTCGGCGGCGCCGAGCCCGCCGTACGGCGCGCTGCCGCGAGGGTCGCCGTCAAAGTGGCCCAGCCGCATGCGCACGGCGAAGAGGTTGGTGAGCGCCTTGTCCACGTCCTTCTCCGCCATCTTCCCCTGCCTGATCGCCGACATGCCGTGATCCTGCGTGTAGGTCCCGCAGTTCAGGTCCAATCCTGCAAGAATTTAACGTTAGCCTTGTGAACAAAATTGGCACGTACAGAACCAACACGAAGATTCACTGACACCTAGTACAATTTTTTTTTAAAAAAAAAAACTTACCGGCCTTGAGGGCGACGGCGACAGTGTCCTCGGGCGTGGGCGCGTACCGCTGGGCGTCGCGCATGATGGCGACCGCGTCACAGTCAGAGGCGACGTAGCCGTCGAGCCCCCACTCCCCTCTAAACGTCTTCGTCAGCAGGTCCGAGCTGGCGCACGCCGGAACGCCGTTGACGCCGGTGTAGGCGCACATGACGCAGGTGGCCTTGCCGTCGACGACGCAGCTCCGGAACGGCGGGTTGAACGTGTCCGCCAGGTCCTGCGCCGTCACCGTCGCCTTGAAGTTGTAGCGCTGCACGCCGTTCCAGTCCTCGAGGTCGTATGCCGTGGCGTGCTTGCAGCACGCCGAGGCCTGGAGGGGAGCCGTGCCGGCGCCGCCTGGGGAGCTGCCCTGGATGCCGCGGACGAAGGCGACCGCGTACTTGCTCGCCGTGGCGGGATCCTCGCCGGGAGTCTCCTGGCCGCGGCCCCAGCGAGGATCGCGGAAGATGTTCACGTTCGGGGACCAGATGGTGAGCCCCTCCGCCTGACCCAGGTTGTACATCGCCCGGGCCTCCCGGCCGATCGCCTGCACGCGCACAGCGCGCCGTGTCGTCACGTCAGTCCCAGATGATGAGATGAATCGTGTAACCTACCACGTCAGTACATGCATGGCAGGCACTCTGGACGGGACATGCTTCAGGTTCACGTTTATTTGGAGCGACCTACCACTTGTGCGTTTTGCAAAAGTGCGTGATCGGTAGGGTGAGTTGTACTACTGTTCCTTCATTTATGTAGGCGCACGTTACACAGGTGGGGGTGACAAAGATGGGCACGTGTGGCCCTGAATGAGCAACAGTAGTGTTTGTTTGTTAGTTGCCACGGCAATGGCATTCCTGCACTTTTATTTAGGTGAGCAAACAGGGATCGAAACTTGTGTCCTTTTTAATCTACATCAGGCTAAACCTGGCTCTCAAGTCAGAACAGGGGAAAGGAACAAGGCTCCCCTGCACTGCACCTCAAAATCCTACACTCGTCTCGACCAACATCTTACATCTGATATGATGCATACAAACTCATTAATTCTTCCAAAACCCGGAAAACTAGGTAATCGATGATGGTCGTCTCTTTTCTTTTATTTTTTTTATGCTTCATTTTGTTGTTCTGTTCTTCCACTTTAGTTGAGGCATACCGGACTGGAAATTATTCCAGTCCTTAATACCCGTATTAATGCCGTGATGTAAGACATATATCCCTGTCATTTACGTACTTGATTGTTCCGCTGTCATGAGATCAACTACTAACAAATATTTGGATTCAGATCAGATCTAGCCAGCCTCAGTCAATGGAGAGCTAGGCAACCGAAAGCACCCGCACGGCCTACCTCGATTTCTCCTACCAGTGTGCACCCGCAAGGCCGCAACAGCCTAGCGTCGTCACTGAACAACGGCATGATGGCAGTTGGCAGGTACGCCATGCCAATCAGGCACCGCCCAAGGACGGCACGCTCAAGTTGACGCTGTTGCAGCTACTAGCAGCTCACTGTACAGGCGCGTCTGCTTGTGTGTCTTTTGGTTGTTCCAGAGGGATTATTCGTAGCAGCACTGTGAAAGCTCTACCATACGAGAGTGCAGTGCAATCAGACCTACTATACGAGAGTGGACTGCCTTTTTGTTTTGCAACCACCGGATATCCTACTAGCCAGTGCTACTACCTCTCTGTACCTACCGGCCGGCGCTGCGTGTTAGATGACCTTTCTATCAATTGTCTACGTACGGGCCCCGACTAATGTACCAATTGAGTGGTTGCACTATGACTGGGCAAGTGAAAAGAACATCTGCAGTTTCTGGCCGTTTGGCCCCTGTCTCCACGGGCTCAGCTCATACGTAACTCAGCTGTTGTGCCTCTAGGACAAATTTAGGTAGAGTTGACCCACACATAGTTATTCCCTTCGCTCAGAAATACAAGCCAAGGCATTCTAAAATTTTTAGGATAAATTAAGGAGGTAAGCAAATAACTCATATACCCTAGCTTATGGTAGTACAAAGCAAGTTTTTAAGTTAACAAGAGAAATATTTGACAAACTTTTAATTAAGCTGATTGAATACTCACCAAAAACTCCTAGAACATCTAAATTTCGGGACAAATTTTAAAGTGCCTTGTATTTCAAGATGCAGAGAGTAAGATAAAATCAATACGTTAACTATATAGCGTACTACTTGTCAAAATTTCAGATATATACTAGTGCTTAAAAACAATATTACTTTGACACCAGCCAGTACTAAATGGCCCCATGAACATTGTTTCCTAGAGCCGGTACTAAATGCTGTGGACCAAAGGTGGGCCCAGAAAGAACATTCCATTCACACACAAAGACGCTATAAACAACGCACCAGTTAAACGTTTGTGGTCGAGGTCGTGCGTGCTATATATCACGCAATATAATGTTTAGATGTCCTATACAGGAGTTCATTGCGCTCGACATTTGTACAACCCTGCTGCATGCTCCCGGCCCACTCAGATCTAGCAACAAACTAAAGTTCTAACAGTGTCACAACCTTTTGCCTTGTTGCAATTGCAACCACCGGACAGGCGGACACACATTCCTTTCCACTGAAGGTTTGTCATTCTAGCTACCGTCTTTTGCACTGTCAGTTTTTAGGAACAAAAATACCTCCTTTTAATTTTTTGCACTGGGGGCAGCACGACCAACACTGCATATATGCATAGCCCGTACGTTCGTTACGCGCTCGGACACGTTGTGTGTGTGTCTATATATATATATATACACATACATATATAAGGTATACGTAACGAGTAACGACGCGGATATAGATATGTACGTATACACAGCGTACCTGGCCGATGCGAAACCAGAGCCCCTCGTCGAAGGATGCGGCGGTGAGGAGCACCTGGGGGAAGCTGGTGACCCCCTTGACGGCGCCATCGAAGCGGAGGCCGTGGCCCCAGAACGCCAGCCCGTGGAGCCCCTCGGACCAGTACTTGTACGCCGGCACGCCCAGCCGGGGCACCCCAGCCGCCTCGTCCCCCATCTGGGACACCTTCTCCGCCACCGTCATCCGCGACACCAGGTCCGCCGCGCGCCGCGCCGCCGGGAGCGATCGGTCGCAGAACGGCAGCGACCGCGCCGGCGACGACGGGCCGCACGAGAAACCCGGGCCGCTCGCCGCCGCGGCCATCGACGACGACAGGGTCAGTGCTAGCAGCAGCAGCGCCGCCGCCGTGGTGGTGGCGTCGTGGCGGGAGATGGTGCCCATGATGGCGAGCGGGAGAAGCTAAGGGAGGACCGGAGGAGAGACGCCGAGGGGTCGCAAGGATTCGTAGGCTTATATAAACGTCTGCTGCCAATGGAAGGCTGCCACGTTTCCTTTTTAAATTCCCTTCCTTCACATGGAAATGGATATGTACTCCGTATGTCTAGCCTGTGATCAATCTACATGGATTTCTTTCCCACATTAATTTGTGTGTCCAATTAATTTCTTTCCCATATATTTCAGGAGTACAATATACCTTTCATCAGTGCCAATTAATTTAGTACTACTGGATAGAATGTGTTCTATACTTTCTAAGCTTAAAGCACTGCCTTTTCTGTTTAGTTTGCTAGTTGTGCCGTGGTTAAAAGTTTGATAATACTGCTAATAACAATGTTTCTAAAACATCCTAGAAGAAATTGATCAAGAAACGGTACGAGTTGGACTTGCTACCTACTGTACACTTGTGTTCCATAGTTGTTAACGCGCATTTAATGAGAATACATATCGTCCAACGCATATATATTGTGCTGCATGATTTTCTCCTATAATTTCTGCCAAAAATATTTGTTTATTTTTCGGGAAAAAATATGTTGGTCAACAAGGCCCTAAGTTATATTAATATTGGGACTAACATGTTTGTTAAAATGGATATTTGTAGGCATTTTTAGATTCCAAATGATATAATCCAAAGTCATCCAAATCATACTAAAAATTCAGAGAATCGTGTCATTTATTTCTTCTCTATGTGCACACGGCCCAATGCATAAACTTTTCACCCTTTTCACCACTTTTCACCCAACTAAACAAGGCCATAGTCTTTTTCTAAGACATCCAAATGATAGTATGTTAAAGTTGAGACAAGATCATGCGAAAACACGAAGCAAATCCTGCTGAAAAGGAGCACCGCCGTATTGCAGTGGATGGGTTGGTGCAACACGTGGCAGGACCAAGGTCTGCTGCAAGTAATCAAGGAGCATCTGACAAGTTAGTGGTGTCCATGCCAATCAAGATAGAGACTAAGGAAAACCGAGCACAGGACAATCCGTTGATATCTGCCAGAGCACTGTACAAGTCGGTGGTGCTCGGCTGAGATTGGCTCAGTTTCGGCTCTGGATATTTGAAGTGAAATATAACATAGCACCAATTGGTCCATTGCTAACATGAAGCCAACAACGGATCGGTCGGTGGTGCATTTGCGGCAATGGCTAGGCCGATGGCTAGTTGTCCAAGATGCTCCGGTGCAAAGTTTCGATGGTCACCGTTTGAGCCATTGAGCAACAACTAGTTTGAGGAGTTAGAGCTATATATACCCCTTTCCCTAGCCATTTGGAAAGCGATTTGAGCTTGGGAAAGGTTGAGGTTGAGTTGTTGCTCAAGTTAAAGTGCTCATTCCACCAAAGTGCTAAATAGAAGATTTAGGCGATTAGCATTAGGCTTAGAGCCTAATTACTGCTAGCTATGACATTGTAGCGCATTGCTTTATGTGCTACCCTAGAGTTAGACGAGGTTTGCATAACTCCTTTGTATCGGTGCTTGCGTGCACCACGAGTTGTATGTTCCGAGACTTATAAGTCCTGCGAGACCCTCTAACTTAGTTTGTGGAGTGGCTACCGGTGCTTGTGAAATGGAGGAGAGGCTCTAGGCGGTTTTCTAAAGCTCTACCACATGGAGGCGGCAAGGAGCGACCGTGAGAGGCTAGGCGGAGACCTACGTGTGTGTGGCGAAGGCCCACCTATCCACGGTGTGACTCGACCGGGGAGTTTACACCCTTGCGCAGGCATTCCCTTTGAGAGGGGCTCCAACAATGAGTACTAGCGGAAAACATTGTTTTGTGATACCTCGTTAAAAATGGATGTGCCAGGAGTTTGCATTTCTACCCTTTACATTTAGCATTTACTTATTGCACTATTTTCCGCATTTACCTTTCATATAATTACCGTGTGTAGTTTTGATAGGATTGAAACCTTGGGTGCAAAATTTTATGTGGTAGAGATAGCAACACATAAAAAATCTAGGTACATTTAGGTAGAAATTAGAATAAGTTTTTATATGTGCTCAAAAGCGTTATATTTTATAGAACCCTAAAAATTCATCCCTAGGGTGTCACGGTCCCTTCACAACAAACTAGTAAAACAATAATTTCTGAAGGCCATACATTACATTGAAACATTTTGGGTAGAATAGTTCCAATGGAAGAGCTCCCAAGTGAATGACAAATAGTCAACCTTGGTTTGCTTGGGAGGGAAATATTCTACGTACGTCAACAGATGTAAAGTGAGAAGTTGTTTTCTTTTTTGTTTATGTATAAGGCTTCTCAAAATATGTATATAGGATTTTTTTTTTCTAAACGTGTCTTCCAGGAGTATATCTTGAGGATTCTTCACTGATTATATGTACGTTGAGACATTTATCTTTTGCCCTGTGATTGCTAATTTTTTCTATATCCAAAACTTTGTAAAATGTATGGAGTGATGATGGTCGAATTCTAACCACAGGGAATCCGACAAATCTAATCACCTCATGCGCGTGCGTGGTAGCAAAAAGTTGTTCTAGCTTTAGAAGGAAAGAGTACTCCATCAGCATGGTACAGAATGACGGCGTACATGCATGGTTATTGGTTAATCGCAAAAGTAAATTGGCCAACGGACCCTTTTGGGCAGAGACTTTCAGGTTACACCTAATATATGCAGTCGCTGCACACATATAGTAACGATAAAGATATCCCACACCCTCTCGACGCCATGCGTGCACATGCCTGCACATATACGCCCGCCACAAAACCTATATACTACCTATCTAGCTAGATTCCTCTTCTGACAGGAAAAGACAACAAGTGAACGACTGGAGATAAATATTTTTTTAAAGAAAAACGGTGAAATATTTCGAGACTAGCTAATAAACTTTAGGCTTCAATTCGTATCAACCTAGCTACTTAGCCATACTTTCCTTGGTTCAAAAAGAATGCAACAATGAATTACGTGCCAGTCAAAACAGCTCACGTTTGACCAAGTTTTTAGATAATTATATTCATATTAATGCTCTAACTAAATTTATTGTAAAAAATATATTTTATAATTAATCTAATGATATTAATTTTGTAAAAAATGTTAGTAGTTTTTTATATAAATTGGTCAAACTTGAAAATGTTAGAATTTTAAAAAAGTGAGAATTGCATTTTTTGAGACGGAGGTGGAGGTGGTAGTAAGCTGTACAAAAGACCATGACAAAGATATCTTTTGTTTTTTGGAAAAAGAAATACTACGACACTGAGGTTGAGATGGATGCGTGCCACCCAGCCATCCAGCATTATCTCCTTTTCTTTTCGCTTCCTCTGTAGCTGCTGCAGTGCCGATCGAGGCGACCGATAATTCGGTCGTTGCAATGCAACTACGTGGCCTCGTAAAGAGCATGTACATATATACTGCATACATAATAAATAAATAAATAAACTTCTTCTTCTGTGATTCACGGCTGTACATGGACGACGGTGCAACTATATAACGAGAGTGAGAAGCACCGCTAGCTCTTAATTCGTACGTTCCGGTGCAGTCAAGTTCCTCTCCCGACGTGACGCGGCGCCGCCGACCGGACGTTACCGCTTCCCTTCGGCTTTCGCCTCGTAACCGAAATCGATCCGCATGCCGTGTACGCCTGTAACCACCGCCGGCATGGCATGTAGAGCAGCAGCGATGCCATGGAGATGATGATCGAGTTGCCTTCAATTCAATGTGCCAGCGTGTGTGAGAGGATCGACGACGCAAGAGGCCATGGAGGGCGGGCGCGCGAATATTAATGTACGCGCACGTCGGCGTCTCGGCCGTCCCGTCGGAATTTGATCGATGGCCCCGACCAGTTGGTGGTGTAACGGTGATCCTATATGGATGCGGATAAAGGAGCAACAGTCGGTGTCGCCATCCATCTTTATTCTTTAGTAGCGCACACCAATCCATATTCAGATATTCTTGCATTGATAATGCAGAATTTTCTAAAAACCCCATCTCTGTATCTGATAAGGATCACCGTGCCCATCCAAAATTCCAAACACTGCACTACTCGCTAATGATTCTTTTAAAAAAAATGGTGGTTGTGTACAGACACAGAGGCTATATTTTTTCTTTTTCTAAAAAAATATGCATATGGGCCTGGGCGTACTACTAACATTTCGCGATGCCCAAAAGTTCGCACAAAAAGTTACGACCAATACAATGGATTTTTTTTTAATTAACATCTTCCTGATGAGCACCTAAGTATATACAGGAGTATATGTACTCCTCTCTGTATTTTCTGTGGAACTGTCTGATCAGCCCTTGTGACCGGTCCTACACTTCCATTTCCTTTCGACTTTAATTCGACCTATTCCACAAGATCTCTCATGCGGCAATGATTAATTCAGAGCAATGGAAGACAGACGTAAAGTTTGCACACCATCGCCGGATCCAATGGAGTAAGAATGCAGCAAACAAGCGCATGCCAGAGACCAGCAGCAGCATGAAGAGTCATGAAAACGAACATTGCAAAGACATTCTGAAATCTGCGGCTTCCATTTCGTACTAGCTAGTTGCATGCAGCGGCAGCCGGTAGCCTCATAACCGAAATCCGCTGGACGCGGCTATAACTAGCTGTAACCACCATCGACATGGAGAAGGACAGGAGATTTTGCCATGGGCTTTCCTTTTAATTTTCCTGCCGAGGGAGAAAGCAGAGATGAGAGGGGGAGGGCGCGCGCGAATTGTGCAGGTCGTTTTCTCGGCCGTCGCATCACAAACTCGATGGTCCCGACCAGTTGGTAGAACGCTAGCTGATCCTACATGGCTAACCATGAATTCTTCGCGTTAAGAGAATGGTTGATATTCCATTCCATTAATCGTCCCTACGCATGTAGATCGAGCTAATCCATCCAGTGAAAAGTACTGTTAGTGACTCTGTTTTTTTTGCAGTTTATGTTATATTGATAACTGCTATCATGGCCTCTAGCAATCACTTTTAATTAGTGTTCTTTAATTTACTCTCAATGTTTTTCAATCTTTTATGGTTTAATTTTATATAGTTTATATAAAAGACACTAATAAACTAAATATTATGGTATAATCTTCAACATATTAGTTATGAAATTATTATATAGTGCCTGCGACGTTTATATATAAAATTCACCATTATCTTCCTGCAGTTATGTGTATTTTTCCCATTAAGAAACGTCATTATTTATTCTAGCAAAGGAAAAAAGGCGAAAGGATGTGGTAAAAAAAAAAGAGGTCATGAAACATATATTCGTGAAAGGCAAATTTCTTTTCAAGCACATTAATGTTGCTCAATTAATTTTTCTTTATTATTTAGCGGATGAAGCTATGTCATGTGTGGTGCCTTTGTGTTCTTTACTTTGATGTCCTTTTCGGGACAAGGGAACAAACCAATTTATATATATATATATATATATATATATATATATATATATATATATATAGGAATTATTGTGGAAAATCGCATAAACATTTTTTTGAGTAACTCTCAAATTTCTCCCACATTACGATGGGTTCCTTTCTGGATTTCCAATTTTTCTTCTCTTTTTGCTATTATTGAACGGTTTTATCAAACAGCCCTATGTTTTCTGGTGAACAACATAAACATCTGGACCTTGCGATCTCAAAGCGCATGACCGGATGACCCCATGGATGCGTGTTCTCCTTCTCCCCTCTCCCCCTATTCTTTTCTTCCATGCTCTGTTTCAGGCGTTCCACACAGGCCCTAAAAAGTTCCTTCCCACCTGCCGGTAATGATAGAGAGGATCGATGATCCTTTTTGTGAGTGCGTGCAGGATATATATCTCCACAAAACTTTTGCAGCCTGGCTCTGGCTCGATCGCTAGCCTTTTTCTTTTCCCCTGTGAGCTGTGGGCAAGAACAAGATGTCATGAGGCAATGGTTCACATAGCACTGGACATAAAGCTGAGCCGCCGCACGACCATCGATCACCGGAAGGAGTAAGAATGCAGCAAATTAAATGCATGGGAGAGACCGGAATAACGAAAGCAGTGAGAGAGACAGGACGTGCTCCGACAAAACGGCGTCGCGTCCGCCATACCTGTCATCCACATCCATCTATCCTCCTTCGGCTGTCATATAATCCTATCTCCTAACTGAAACTATACCATCTGTGCCTATCTTTATCCGCATCAAGATTTTTTTTTTGCTATATCCATATCTAGATCTATTTCTTAACTTTCCTATACATCCTCTGGGCCATCACTTTAATCAGTGCATGCGCGCCCAATCATTATTTGATCTCATCATCAGCCAAAGCTGATCGGTCGAATCGATTTGTGCGAAGACGACGGCGATTAATTTGATCATCACATTGGTTAGTTAGGCTGTTAGGTCACTAACAACCGGATCCATCATGTTGATGGGCTAGCACCTAGCAGAGTGGAGAGGCGATGCTGCTACTGCTACTGCTACTGCTACTGTGCATGTGTGCTAGCTTGCTGCTAATTGCTTGAGGGAAACGCGTTCGTCGGCGGCTAGCTTTATGGGTGTGTGTGAGAGAGAGTGAGAGTGAGCGAGCGAGTGCCTGAAGTGTAACTAACCGCACTGAGCTTTAGGTTCAGATGAGTATAAAGATTACAATAAAGTGTTTTGTTAATTTGGGTCTTGATTGCATTGGGTGGATGTATGCATGTGGACACCACAAAAGAGCAGAGGACTTGTTTGTGCCATCTAGATATGTAGCTTGGCTGGTAGCAGGTCAAATGATTGACAAGATTGCATGCATGGTCGTTATATGTGATATGGCAAGGCTGCAACTAACGACCCATTAGATAGATGGTATATCCTTTTCTTCTTGCTGTTGTTGTTTATTTGTGGAAGAAAAAACTGCAGACACTAATAAAGTTGCACTAGCCTTATCATTTTCCTTTATTTATTATACTATAGAAAAGGAAAGTAAAGAGGATTCATATGATCAGTGCCTAATAATAATCAGCGTACTGGATGTACTGCATGATCACAGAACGCCCCGGACCCATGACCAGGTGCTTGCACACCAGCTCTAGTACGTGTACGGACTTGATCATTCGATCAAGCGACCACACGAAATTCCGGACACGTAGCGGGACCGAACGAAGCCGTATATGCACATGATGATCGAGTAGTCACTCCACTCCACGCGGTAGACCATCATACACGATAGGTCACATCCTGTTGCGGGCTTGCGGCCATGCACGGGCAGGGCAGGACCGTCCGATCCCGTGCAACGCCGCCGCCAAGATTCCTTCTTGTGCTCTCTGCCTGGCATGGCTTGGTGATGTGCATGCTTGGGCGCAACGCTTCCGGCGCTTTATGCAACCAACCAACCACCTACGTAACCGAAACGAATCGTAGGTTAGTTGGGCACGGCGCCACGCCACGCCGCGTGGATGTTCGCAAGCCTCTAGTGAGCGAATAAGAACACATTAAAAAACATATTTTAATTTCTATCTACATGTGTATTAGGTTTTTTATGTGTTTCTAACTCTACCGTCAAAAGTATTGCACACTAGGTTTCCATTCTAGCAACTACACATGCACGGACGGAATTACGTTGTAAGCACTGGGTGCCTGTGCACCTAGGAAAATTTCAAACTCTATTAGAAGTTGTAATTTATCACTTTATATGGTTAAGCATCATACTAATGTTACAAAACAAGCCACCCCCCATCGTGCTTCTCTAGCTCCGCCCCCTGTACACATGGCAATTCTACGAAAGGTAAATGCGGAAGTACCCACCAGGGTTCAAATCCTGGTGCTCGCACCTTTTCCTGGGATTTACCGGCGTTATGCGTTAAGTGGTAAGCGACGTTTGCGTCGACAACGAGGCACCAATGGTGACTTCGGGAATCTCCAGATCTGTCGGGTGCTCAGTCCTTCGAAGGTGCTCATAGGGGTAGGGTTTGCATACATGTGTTCATAGGGATAAGTGTGCATGCGTGTTGTAAGCGTCTGCGTTGTACTGTGTAATTCTAAAAAAAAGTAATGCGGAATGTAAATAGATAGAGTAACCAAACTCTCGACACGGCGATGTATCCCGAGGTATTGGAAAGCCACGGCTTTCCACTAGTCCTCGTTGTTGGAGCCCTCTCAAAGAGAATTCCCGCGCAAGGGCATGAACTCCCCGGTCGAGTAACTTCGTAAGATAGCCTACGGGACATCCCCACTTGCAAGCGGGTCTCCGCTTTGCCTCTCTTGGATGCTCCTCGCCGCCTCCACTTGGTTGAGCTTCGGGAAAACGCCTAGGGCCTCACCTCCCTAGTACAAGCACCGACGACCACTCGACAAACTCGGTTGGAGGATCTCGCAAGACTTACAAACACCGATACAAAGAGGTATGCAAACCTCACCTAAACTCTAGGCTAACACCTAAAGCAATGCGCTATAAGGTATAAACTAGCACTAATCAAGCACTAAGCTCTATGCTAATCACATAGATCTTCTATTTAGCACTTTGGTGGAATGAGCACTTCAAAATGAGTAACATAAGAACCAGCAGCTTTACAATGCTCAAGCATACTCCAAATGGATGGGGGTTGGGGTATATAATATAGCCCCAAGAACTTGAAAGAGCCGTTACTCGAAACTCGAAGATATCAATGACTAGTTTTCTTTTACACAGGTCGTTTGATCCGACCGCCACTTGATGTCTTGGTCGGATCATCCGATCCGTGCAATCTTTATGCATACTAGCCGTTGCGCCTCTCTACCTCTATCTCTGGTCGATTCATTCGACACATGCATTCTTCTCTTGGTCGGATCATCTGATCGCTTCCTTTTGAACTCATTGAACCGACGCACTAGCTGTTGCCGCCCGTGCCCCGAGACGCACTTTAGTACCGGCTGGTGTTACCAGCCAGTACTATAGTGCTCCCCGGGGCACTGTGCTTACAAGCCGACAATAATTCGTCATTTATACCAGTTATAATACAACCGGTACTAACATACCAAGGACCAAAGGTCGTTTTTCTACACTAGGGAGACATGCAAGGATACGTACGCAGCAGATTCGCACAACCCATGAGGCCATGACTAATAACAGTAACTTATGCTACCTATGAATAAAAATGATAATAATACGCTCGCAGTCAACCTCTCAGCAATCATTTGCACTGTCAACTAGTATACCAAGATGGCTTAAGACGTTGATGGAAGGTACCAGCAAGATGATAACGCAAAGAAGTGAAGGGATTCAGGGAGGACAATGCTAGGGTAATACAAAATCGTGTATCCCGAAAAAACAGGAACAACTACAATTATAGATCTCAGATCGTTACCACTAGACACGCAGATGCAGCGGAAGCGTCTCGATGTAGACGAACGCGTCGAAGTGGTAGTGTCGTGAAGTTCCGAACATCCGTCTGGTCCTGTGGCACGTGCGGTTCGTCCTAGTGCTCCAAGCGCAGCAGCTCCGAGGTATCCACACATATGGGGATGGAACGCCGAGCGCCGGTGTGCCAACACCGGGGCGCGCGCGGCGAGAGAGGAGAGGGCGGCGGCAGGGAGGGGCGGCTAGGGCTTGGGCGGCACAACTAGCTTAAGCGCCCCCCTTGCCCCTCACACGTATATATGGGATAAAGACGTCTCATCCCCACGTCCATTAGCAATACGGGACTAATAGATGGTGTAGTCACTCTAGTGCTAATGGCCATGATAATAGGCTTCCACTTAGTAGACCCATTAGTGGATCCAATCCAATTGGCTCTAGCTGTTGTTTCTAGAGTGTATCCCCAAAATGATAATGGTAGGTCTGACTAGCTCATCATTGATCGTACCATGTCTAACAAGGTTCGATTACATCGCTCAGGACACGCCGTTTCTCTAAGGCGTTCCAGGCAGCGTAAGTTGTGGAGCAATTCCGCAACTCTTTAGACGATTGCTAAACTCGTGGCTCAAATACTCGCCTCCACGATCGGATCGTAAGGCCTTAATTTTCTTGCCACGTTGATTTTACACTTCATTCTGAAACTCCTTGAACTTTTGTTGACACTCCTTAGCCTAACTAAATTCGCAAGCACACGGAGTACGATGTAGCCTTTCACCAGGGGAGTAAGAACCTGGATATCGAATCCAAGGAACGGTAGATGCGACTAGCGTAGAACTTTCTAACCGGACCCACCAGGGAGCACAAGGTAAGCGGGTAGAGTGCTTGACTTTAGTTAGCTACTCCTTACCCCAGGCAAACTATCTATATCTAATCTGATCTGCTTCGACGGCTAGAACGGCAAGAACTCAGAACGGGATGAGAGAGGGGTTCTTCCGGGCTCAGCACTACTGTTATGAGTACACCTGAACGTGGTAGAGTACAAAGGATGGACAGGACTGTCACCACCTGCCGCCTACGACTGCAGTTCCAGTGGGGTGCAACACAACCTGAGATGGCTAGCCAGCACAGGCACCACGCCTAAGCTTCCAGCCACTGACCTCCACCCAACGCGAAGGGCTATAGAGGAAACCCCAAACAAGAGTCGCTGTCACTCGCGCAGACTCAGGTACCCACAGATCAAATATAAATAAAATAGATTGCTGAAAGTAATTCGTAAACTAGCGAGGTACTAAAGGCAAGGGACCGAGGACTTACTGAAGATAACTCCTGAAGTATATTCCTCTGGGGTGGAAATGTTGAGATGAGACCGAGAGGAAATCCCGGACTCTCTCTACAAAGCTTAGCTATCACCCAAGCAACTCACCCACTCTCTCCCTAATCTAACTCTAAAGATGAGAACTTCTCACTAGACTACTCTTCTCTCCTTCGGATGGTTGTTGGCGTTCCTTAGCCTAACAGATAAATCCGCAAGCGTACGGATGCCGATGTAGCTTTCACCTAGGAGTATTCCAGGGTATCGAATCCACGAGGAACGAGAAGTGTACTAGAAACGACTTCGGTTTATCAAGGGACGACGGGAGTGAAGAAGAACAGATAAGTTGGGTAGAGGTAATCTAATGTCTACTTGCTAACCTCCTATTTGGAATACTTGATTCCTCTAGTTGCTTCGACGGCTAGAACGGGAGAACCTCAGAACGGGGTGAGAGAGGGGGTTCTCCGGGCTCAGCACTACTGTTATGAGTACACCCGAACGTGGTGGACTACGAAGGACGAACAGGGCTGTCACCACCTGCCGCCTACCACTGCAGTTCCGTGGGGTGCAACACAACCTTAGGTAGCTAGCCAGCACAGGCACCACGCCTAAGCTTTCAGCTACTGACCTCCAACCAACGCGAAGGGCTATAGAGGAAACCCCAAACAAGAGTCGATGTCACTCACGCAGACTCAGGTACCCGCAACTAGAGAAAGCATTCAAGAACTACTAATGTAAGGAGAGAAAGCAGTAAAGACAAAAGAAGAGGAACTTTACTTGAACCAAAGCTTCATTCCTCGGAGGCACAAGTTGGAGAGAGGGGCCGACACTCCGGCTCCACTCCGGACTCTCACCTCACCACTCTCCCTATTTTGTAAGCTAGCGCTATGCCTTGGAATTCTCCAACGCCCCGTGGTGTGTTGAATGGGGGTGGAGGTCGCTTTTTATAGCCTTCCAAGGACGGTATCACGCGTAATTGTCACGCCACCATCTTGCTTAGCATCCACGCGAAAGGGGAGGCGTAACGACCACGGAAGTAGGCCGGCCAGCCTCATCAAGGCCGTTCGGCCTGGGTTGGTCGCCATCTGGCACCGACTTTCTTGTGGACGCTCCTGATGATGTCCTGATGACGGTTGTGGTGGCGTTCACCTCAAGCTCGACAGTTGGGGGCCGACCGGCCTAGGGGAGGCCGTTCGGCCTGGCCCTGGCGCCTCTCGGTCCTCCGTTGCACCGACTCGCTCATCAACGGTTGCATGTTGTCCCTTGAGGCGGTTTTGGTTGCGTAGAGTTGAAGTTGTCCGAGAATCCTAGGTGGGTGGACCTTCCAATCCATGGCCTAGGCCTTTCGGTCTTAATTTCATTTATTCTTGTCAATTCTTGCTTGGGGGTCCATTGGTGACTCCCTAAGGTCCTTGTGCAAAGTTTGGAGCATTTTGGGGATGATTGTAGGCCGGCCGGCCTTGTCCAGGCCGATCGGCCTAAGTCAGGCCGACCGGCCTGGCAGGGTTCTGCCGGCGATCTTCCCGGACGAGTAACTTTCTCGTCCGGACTCCAAATTGGGTCATCCAAATATCCATTTCGATCATCTCGGAGAGCTCTTCGACATGGTGCTGTCAAATATGTGATTTGGGTCACTTTTGCACCATGTACAAGTCTCCTTTGTCTCGGGATGAACCTTTACTTGTATGATTTCACCGATGTTGGTATTTATGCACCATATTACCTATATTTCCTTGCAAAACATATTGGTGTACAAAACTTGTGGAACTCATTAGTTTAAATAAAATATTATATGATAATCACTTAGTTCCTTTGTTAAGTTGGGAAGGTTGACGGTCAAAAGTGGCATATAGTGACCGTCAACAATGGTGTGTTCTCAAGGTGGAGGGGTGTCCCTTTATAGTCTTCAGAGGCGGTTGCCGGCGTCAAGCTTAAGCTAAGCTTGTGCTTAACTGTCACGCGAAAGGGGCACGTGGCGGCCTCAGGGGGAGGCCGGCCGGATTGGCCGGCCTGGCCTGGCTGCCCCGTGGCACCGCCTTCTTCAGAAAATAATCCCTGGCTGCCCCGTGGCATTGGCCCCTTGTCCCCTACTAGCGGCTTCATGTCATGATTTAGAGGAGAGGAGGATGACAATCTATGTGTAGAAGGGAAAAGAGCTAGTTCGTATTCGGTGGCTATCACAGCTAATAAATGCTACGCTGCTGAATTAAATTTGTTAGGATAAACTTGCTCATAATCTAGCAGGCAGCTTAATTAACATCGGTCCAAGCATAGAAAACACCATCTGATTTTGGTTGCAACTATATCTGGTAGCATTGTGTAAAATTAGGGCCCTAATCCCTAGTTTGCAACAAAAAGAAATATCAGCACTCCTTAAGCATTCACATGAATGGTGAAGACCTTTTAGTCGATTGATGGGACAAGCACGGGTTGTTTAAGGAAAGAATGGTCATGGTAGTCGCATATGCAGCCATGGACATATCACGTAGGGGGTGTTTAGATCAAAATACAAAATTCAAAATAATATTTGGACACATGCATGGCATATTAAATGTAGTTGAAAAATAATTGCGTTACACAGATGGTCTGTAAATCGCGAGACGAATCTATTGAGCCTAATTAGGCCCCGATTAGACAATAAATTGCTACATTAATGCTACAGTAAACATGTGCTAACGATGAATTAATTAGTCTTAATAGATTCACCTCGCGATCTACAGACAGAATCTGTAATTAGTTTTGTGATTAGTCTATGTTTAATACTTCAAAAGTGAAAAGCTTCCATATTAAAAATTTTACGGAATGCATCTAAACACCCCCTTATTTACTCCATCCATTTCAAATTGTAAGTTATTTTTCTAGATTTATAAATTTTGTTATGTATCTAGTCATGGAATATATTTAGGTGCATAAAACAAAATCTATTAACCTACAAAACCAAAAAGATCTATAATTTAAAATGTAGGGATTATTTTCTGCCTTTTGCATTTATATTATTATTGTCTTAGGCTCTCATAATACAATCGACTGAAGTAAAATTGGAGAAAAAACCAAATCTATATAATCAGAGTTATTCACATGCTTGGCCCAAATAGTAGCACAACCGCGGCCTGGGCCGATCAGATGTGAGCACAATCGTTTCTCTGGTTCTGCATTGGGAGCCCACTTTTCACGAGCCACGGCCTTCCTGCAAGTCCTTTTCTCTTGCTGACCCCGGATCCGGTTGTCCTTGTTCGTCTCTCTTTCCTCTCTTTGCTCACCGTCTCTTAAACCCAAACCCTCACCGGCTCTCGAATCTTCCAGAACCTTCTACCTCGCCATGGCGACCTCCGCCGCGGCCCAAGAAGGATCCGCGCGCGGTATTGCGGCGTACGAGAGGGCGGAGCTTGAGGCACTCAGGGGCGCCCCGTCGGAGGAGGCGCAGGCGCGGCTGTGGGGCGAGGTCCGCGACGCCCTCGCCGCCGCCGGCTTTTCCGGAGAGTACGACGGGCTCCTCGCTGAGGATGAGGAGCCCAGGAGCAGGAGGGGGAATAAGGGGAGGAAAGCCGCGGGCGGGGGCGGGGGCGGCGCTGGGATTGGGAGGAAGTGGACCGAAGAGGCGGCGGCGGCGCCCCGGTTCTCTGGTGCGGTTCTTCTTGCCTCATCTGATATTGTCCGCAAAATTAAGTTGTTTTAGTGACAAATGGTGACGTTTTCGATCTTTTTTCTTACTAGTTGTTGATTGGTTGTGTGATCCTTGGCGTAGGTGTGGCTGAGATTGGTGCGTGGAGAAATGGGGATTTGGGGGTTGTCCCTGATGTGGCGTGTGGAGTGGTTCAAGAGCCATTGGATCAGGGTGAAGATGTGGAGTATGAAGATGACAGCGAAGATGACTATGATGGCATTCTGAAGCCTGCATTTGCGGTTGACGGGGACCCTGATTTCGAGTCTGGAGAGCCTCTCGACGGTTTTGAGTATCTTCGGCGTGTCAGGTATGCTTTGCATGTGGTATTCGCAGTATTCTAGTACTCAGTATTATGAATTGGAGCTACGAGTTGTATTACTGTTTGCCCATCTGTGTGTTTGTTGCATTCTGTGGTTAGTATTTAACCTGAATAACGACTGATCTGTACTAACCTTTGGTTCCCTGATCTAGCACCCTAATACCTGGTTACTTGATGAGGCTATACATTTTTGTGGCTTCTGAAGGAGCATTTTATATTGTTAAGAGTTGAATGTAAACATCCAGTATCTTCTATCTTAGTACAGGTGAATCTCTCTTTAGTCGATTTATCTTCTGTGGCTTCGACTTTATTAACATACGATAGTTACAACATAGTTATATTTAGTCAGTAGCATTTCTCCATGCTAGGAAACAGTTCATTTTAGTGAAGCTAGCTTGAAAGGTTAGAAAACAGGAGGGCATATTCGCAGTTCATCTTGTGAAGCTAGACCAGAAGCCAACAATGTGTAGAAAAATCCAAGGATACCATATTTTGTATGTTGGGTATATGTTTTTCGCCAGATAGGCAAACAAAATTGATACAAATGTTCCAGTTACCTAGCTAAATAGTTACCTTTCGTAATACAGTAATGCACACATTGAAATGGTTTGAAACTAGGAAGATGGTTAACTTTAGTAAAACTAAGAGCCAAGTCATGTTTCAGAATTCGGGAGTTCAAATGAATTATTTTCTCCTCAAACAATGCAGAAGAGAGAATGAACTATTTTGGACTTTAACTTTTACATGTTTAGTATTTTCAGTTACTGGCTTGTCCCTTTTCTTTACCGCTCACTCCTGGTGACATGCTATATTTGGGTATCAATCTTTCGCCAACTCACCATAACATATCTGAATTACAAAAAAGTGAGGATTTAATGTATGGTTCTATCCGAGTCATGAAATTTTGATGGCTCCACTATAACCTGCTAATTGGAACATTCGTCTGAGGATACAACCTTACAGATCGAAACAAGACGGGTGAAAATATTTTTATATTTCCATTATAGGGTACAGATCAAAAGGAGCTGTTTCGAATTGTTACTGATACTGTGTCTACAAATTACTGATGGTATACATAATTAGAACTGGAGATATTGGTGTATAAAAAATGATTAGTTTTTAGCAGTACCCTTGTGGTTGATGGGCTGTGTATTATCCCGATCATTTTATGGCATGATTTTCCTTGCTTCTTGTTCTTGCATATTGTAGTATGTTAGACTTTGTGAGTACCTCTGTGTGATTTAGAAGCATTACAATGAAGCAGTCATGTTGCAGCTCCCCATAATCTGGAGTTTCTTTCATATGGTTTGGATTCCATCAAAGCTAAATGAGAATATATGTATTGCAGTGCTTGAGTTTCTTTCATGTGTCTTTGGGACCTTGTACTAAGTATGGGGGCATGCACAAGATGCTTTATTTGTCATGTAGCTCATATATCACATTTTCTGAAGCTAGGAAACACACTTTAGTTTATGTATTTCATCAATATTAATTAGTTAGCATTACATCAGAATTCTATTGTTCTTGTTACAGATTTGTGATCACCAAGTTTTGTGTAGATGATGTATGTGCATGATTCAGAGCAAAAATTAGAGTACAACCTTCCATTCCATTCTGTCAAGATGCATATCTGTCCAATGCATATCTAAATAACAAACTAAATTAGAATTTCATGTCAGATATCTCGTTCAATGGTATGTTAAATTATGTGGACCACTAGCAGAAAACACTGTATTCTTAATTTAAACTTATGTTACTACTTGTCAAACAGTTGGGCATTTATCTGAAAATACTGTTACTTTGACCTATGACCTCACAGGTGGGAGGCTAAACAAATTCCTAAAGTGAAGGTTGCCAAGGTAGATTTGAGTGCAACTAGAAAGGAGCAAACACCTTATATGCCAGAAATTCCTGACATACCTAAGTGCTTACCGGAGTTGCGCGCATCAAAGCAATGGGAGGATTCATTTATCACCCACTTTTCTGAGACCAGGCTGGTAATATATCTTGTGCAATTTATGTGTTCAAACATTTACTTTCCCATTTAAAAAGTGCAAGCATGCCAAAAGGGCGGCCTTTGGTGCAGTGGTAGAGCTTCACCGCCATGACCGGAAGGTCCATCAAGCCCCAGCCTCTGCACATTTATGTGTAGGTAAGGCTGTGTGCTAAACAACCTACCCCTAGACCCCGCATAGTGCGGGAGCCTACGGCACTGGGTACCCCCCCCCCCTCCCCCCACCTTTAAGCATGCCAAAACAAATTAAATCTATGTTTGCGAAATGGTTTCCTGACATATCGACATTTTTGCTATTTCGATGATCTAAACATGGGCTGATTTTATATGGTTACTATTTTCACCAGGTGTTCTCAGAACATGACAGCTCTGAAGAACCATCTGTATCTGGTGGGATGAAAATCTCCTCAAAACCTTGCAGCAGCACGGAGCCACAGACTGAGCCAACAGTGACAATGATTCGCAGCATGGATGCAGTTGCGAGAGCCGCGACGTTAAGGAACTACATAGATATGATTCAGAGTTTGGACTCACTATCAAGGAATAACTGCCTGTGGCTCTTTGCGCTCTGTGTAGCCGTGGATGCTCCCTTGGATGCAGAGACGTGTGCCTCTCTAAGGTCCTTGCTGCGCAAGTGTGCAACCATCCTTGCCACAAAGTCGGAGATGGACGATGAGGTTGTAATGCTGAATATACTGATGGCAATATGTGGAAGGTATTTTGGACAGTATGAAAGTAGGATGTGAATAGTTAATCGTGATAGCGACATGGTAAGGCTTCATTGCTCGCTATGAGTTATGTTTAAGCGACATGGATTTTGTTCTTATATCTTCAGGTACACAATCACTGAAGCACACTTATTCTGATGCTTGGGACGGTTAATTTGAAGAAGTATATGTGCGAAATCCTACCGCTATTGTAATGGCTGATGTAGGTAAATGCATTCGAGATGGGGCATGCAAGTCCCTGAAAGTTGGCACATGCATTCCTCGCCTTGTAAGCTCATGGGGTTTGTTTTTTTTTGGGGGAAAAGTCTGCAGGTCCTACTACACAAGCACTGAAGCACACTTATTTCGAGCTAAAAGGCAAAACAGAAAACGTGCATCCCCCATAGTGAGGGGAGTACGTGTACCATGCAATCCTAAGTAGATCCGATGCCAAGGAAAACATGCATCTCCCAGGCTAATTAACCATGACGTGCTCCAGAGACTGGTGTCTTCAGCTTCGGCCATCTTTTTCACTAGTTGACCAGCCGGCAGTTCTTCCTGATCTCCCCGTCGCGGCCGGACTTGACCCCGATGCTCGCCAGCTTCACCATGGCCGCGGCGAACTTCCTCTCCCACGTCCCGTCCGGCTTGGCGAAGTCGCTGACCATCTTCGCCGTCTGCGCCGACGACACTGAGCGCGGCGTCGGAGGCGAAGAGCACCTTCCTGTCGAGCAGGTTCTTGTAGTACTGATTGTCCAGCACGTTGGGCGTCACCGCGTCCTCCGCCACCGCGGGGTCGTTCCCGACGCCCGGGCTCGCGGGGCACTGCCCCTTCAGCTGGTTGGCCAGGTTCGCCTCCATGTCGGAGCCTTTGGTAAGGCGCTCGAAGACGAAGGACGAGCAGTGGGACCGGCCGACGGAGTGCGCGCCGGAGAGCACGACGAGGTCCTCGACGCTCATCCCCTTGGCGGCGAACCGCGCGGCGAGGGTGTCCAGGCCGGCGAACGGCGGCGGCAGGACGTTCGTCTGGGACTCCTGGGAGCGGCGCCCGTCGAGCCGCCCACCCGGCATCGCGAAGCGGACCCGCGACCCGCTCAGGAGGTCGGACGCGTCGCGCGCCGCGAAGGCCACGGCGTCGGCGCACGACACCACGCCCGGGCAGGCTTTCTCCAGGGCTTTCTTGGCCGCGTCGATCACCTCGTAGCTACGCTGGCTCGCGTCGTTTGGTGGGCCCTTCTTCTCCGGCCGCGGGTTCGCCGGTGTCGGGTCGAGGAGGATGGAGGCATCACAGCCCTACGGATCGACGGGTGTACATCACAAATTAGCTATCACTATAACAATGCTTAAATGGTTGATGCATCGAAAAGAAGAAAAATGTTTGTTTCTTTTGGGTCATCTACTCATGTGCCAACCGCCAAGGAGAATGAATGCCTACCTCAACAAAGCAGTCGTGGAAGAGCATGCGGAGGAGGCCGGCGCCGAGGCCGGGGTCGCGGCGAACGGCCTTCTGGACCTCGGCCCGCACGATGGCCTCCGCCTTGGGGCAGGACTTCTGGTAGAAGCCCACCTGGAGGCCATGGCATGCCGCCGCCAGTAGCAGCCCGCACGATAATAGGAGCCATGGCTTAAAGCAAAAGGCAGTAGCCATGGTGTGGCACACGCTTGGAAGAACCTGGTGACTCTGAGATTACTATGCTACTGTAGTTGTGGTGAAGTGGTACTTTGTAGGTATTTATAGATCGAGAATAGGTTTCGTGTGCAAGCTGAGCTACGCGCTCAGCTGGTAAGGGTCATTACGGTAAACCTGTCCATCAGGGTTCAAGATATCGACTTGGCACTTATGATCGCATTTTTCTGGATTTATTATAGGATTTAATCGGCGCTATTCTTCCAGTGATAGGCGACGTGCGCGTCGACAGCGACGGAAAAACGGTGACTTCGTCGATCACAACGATTTGCCGACAAATCCTTTGGCGGTGCTCACAGAGTAGTGGTGTATTTGTAAGAGCGAGTGCGTGTATTCGTAGGGGCGAGGGTGTGTGTTGTGAGTGTGATTCAGAATAAAAAGGAGCAGGGTTCGTGTGGTATCCCCGCAACCTTTGTGTTTTTTACTATCTACCTGTGTCCACAGTTCCACACGGCATCTACTGCTATATGGTTGAATTTTCTATGGATTGGACAGTGTTTGTGCTTGGATTTTGTATTGCTACATTGAAAGAAACAAACCAGCATGAGCTGCAAAAGATTCCAAAACAAAGTAAAGTTTAGTGAGTTGTGCGTCGACACTCGACAGTAAAAAGTAAAACATGCATGCCGACTTCTGCGAAGCTATGGCAAAGTACTAAAGTACATTGGCGTTGCACTCGAGTTTACGTGGTCCATCCATATACATAAAGCCTGAACTGAGAACTTGTAATATAATTTTGTTGGATATAAAGTGTGAAGTGTCACCATCAACCACAGGAAAATGCCCGTTTGCCATGTGCTTGGAGCTTTGCCGTGTGCCAAACCACGGGCACACGACAAAGACAGACGTTTGCCGTGTGCCAGGTATAAGGCACACGGCAAATAAAAAACACACGGCAATGGCGGAAGTTTGCCGTGTGCCAGGTATAAGCCACACGGCAAACACGAGGCACACGATAAAGCAGGTAGTTTGTCATGTGCCCAACGGCGAGCACACGGCAAATGTCGCTGCCAGGAACGGCCGTCACGTAGTTAGACCGGCGCATGACACTAAAACCACACGGTAAAACTCTCTCGTTTGCCGTGTGTCACGTAGTTAGACACACGGCAAATCGCTTTGCCGTGTGCTCCGCAGCCAGGCACACGACAAAGTATATGAAAAAAATAGAATTCGACCTCTTAACTTTTTCTTCTTACTTCATGCTTGACACTTATTTGCATGTTAACTTTTGGTATGTTTCTCGGTCATTTTGGTATTTTTATTCATTTCTTTCAATTGATTGATTTTTCGTCGATAACACAAATTTGAACTACAAGCATTTTCAATAATGTAATATACTGAATCAAAAAACGATATTCACATTATTGAGTCCAATTTGAAGCCGTATCTCTAAAATGGAGTACAATTTCGAATATGTTGCTCATGAACCATGTGTATTGACGTGTGGCCTAATAGTGAACAGTTAAGGTCACTTTATATGTGATTTTGAAATTTATCATGAACGACTTCCTGCTTTATGACTTTGGATTATGAAATTAGATCAATGTAAGAAGCTACACATAAGCAAGTGTATCATGCTAATCTGCTTTCACTCTAACACTGGTCCAACTCCACATCATTTCTAACATGAAAAAATACATATTCGAAACCGTATCCCGTAATATCTTCGTATTCGATAAAAATAAATAGATGTGAATATGAAAAAGACATTGTTTCCATCAGATTTTATCCTTTAAAAATTAGGAATAGAGACTACTTTAACCATTTATGCGTGTTTCCATACAATTAATAATAGTCATTTTTCTAAATGTACATAGTATAATTGGCAGTTATTACGAGATTACTTAAAAAACAAGTGTAAAAGTCGTATGTTAAAAAATCTCAAAATTATGCGTGACAATGTGACCGGCTATAAAAGGTTTATCCTATGTACGTGGTCCTGAATTGTATGTGAGCTGGCTGTACGTGTAGCACACACTCCCTTTAGAAATGAAGCGATGTTTGAAACTAACCAAATAGAAGTCTAATTTGCGAATTGAGCAGAATTTAATTGGATACTTTTCTTAATTAGTGAAAGATGTTCGCCATGTCCTAGCTCCCGACTGAACATAGGTATTATGTTTTAGCTAATTGTTATTCTAGTTAGCCTATTAAAATTGAAAGCAGAGTTCCATTTTAAATTTTGCATATTAAAATATTTAAGTTTGTATTTTGAATTTAAATTTATATGGTTATAAATCATATGCAAAATGCAAAGGTATTTGAATCGGAAGTCGTGAATCAAAGTTGAGATCAATTTGCTCAAAGCCAGATCTCGTAATGAAGATTTAGTTTAATTAATCTATAAGAATGATATGTCTATTTTTTTAGAAAACTCAGTACAAACACATGCTCACATATACCACGCACACAACCTTACCTATATATATGTATATATGTGTATCTCCGAGAAACCTTAGCTGCCTAATACTCGAGAATGGTGAAGTCACCATTGATGCCTCACTATCAACTATCATGTATCTACCATTAGAAGAATATCGCCAGTTATACCTTGAAGATAAATGCTGGCATCCGCGAGTCAAGAACTCGAACTCATATGGACAAGTTTCACCATAATAAACTCTACCAGCGGAGCTATATGCTCAATTTGCGCAAATATATCTTTCTATGCATGCTTGGAAAAAGTACTACACCCACATGTGGGACAAGACTAACCTCAAAACTAGCGGACAACTAGTATAAGCAGCAAGTGCACGTGAAATTCAAACGTTTGTGGGCATAGTCAAATGGTGGCCGCATGTGACATGTACCTTTGTCGAGTTAATATTCCTATCTCTCTTTTGGGGAATCAAAAGGTTTGTTGGGCAACTTGACATACTATATGAGTACTCCTTTTTATTGGGAAGGCAAACAGAGCGTGCTTCTTCATACTGTTTTTTTATGGCAAAAACCACATTGTCCAATAAAAAGTGATTAAACAAAGACTATGCATGTGAATGCTTAAATTTTGTAACTACAGCCAATTGTAACATTTTATTGATGATGGATAGCCAACCGGGCTGGGCTAATTGGGCTTGCATGACTCAGCTGAATTTCGCACATCCTGAGTATATTGGACGCATATATGGTCGGCCAGAATAAACCGGCACATCCTTGGTATATAAACCTTTCCACCGGGAATATCTATATCCTATCCGTCATTCACAAGTTTTTTCTTATAAAACTAGTAGGGTGGCACGTGCCTCGTGATAAAAAACAAAATAGAATAAAAAATTTGAATTGAAAAAGAAATAAATTTGAAACCATTACATTCGATTCAAATTCTTACAAATAACATCACACATTAAAATTATTAGTAGCATCACAAATTAAAAATTATATATTAATACATCAAAAATCTTGGGCCTACGACGGAAAAAGAAGGGAAATTTGTAGGATCAAATCTTAAACAATGAGTAACATATACAGAAAGAAATTTCCACAATATCGATATCCGTGAGCACCTTGACATCGCACCAACTTCTTGATGATGAGGAGGCCGAGAAGGTGGCTCTCCTCGTCGTCGACGGCATGGAGCAACAGCGTCATGCACTCGACGGCGTCGGGCACCGCCACAACGCGAAGAACGCTCTGCTTCTACCCGATGAGCTTGGACACTATGAGTGCTGCGGTCACCCTTGCGCCGCACTCGGCGCCGATGCCCTCACAACGAAATATGAATGAAGGGAGAGATGTTGTGTTTTGAGGAGGAGAAGGGGGCGCCTTATATAGGGGGCAGGAGGGCTAAGAAGATGAACCTAGACGCCCACGACTATGGTAAGTAATCAATTACTTGATTGACTCCCACAGCTATGGTAAGCAATAAAATCCTTAATTGGCATCCACAACTATGGTAAGCAATTAAGTTTTAAAAGGAAGGAGATACCCAATTGCGTAGATGTCATTTCCTTTTCTGAAATGAAACATTGACCCTTGATTGACGGACTTTATGGTAAGCAATCAAGTGTTAAAAGGAAGGAGGCACCTTATTGCATAGATGACATTCCTTTTTTTTTAAAGGAAACCTTAATTCTTGATTGGCGGACTTTATGGTAAGCAATCGGGTGCAACTTTATGGTAAGTAATCGAGTGTGGGTACGATTGGTGGATAAGAAAACGCACGGTGAGAAAAAAAGAGGTGGGAGGAGGTGCCAGGGACAAAAACATAGGGGGAGGATGACAAATCCGTCTCCCCCCTTGGTCGTCCGGGTCCACTTTTTACTCCTGATTTGTGGGTCATTTGTGAGGGGTATATGATTAATTCTTCGGGTGAAAAACGGTTTCAATTTGCTTATCCTTTATAGTATAGATTTTCATTGAGATCCGTTCAACAGTAGATGGATGGCTGACCCTGTTTGGATCCAAAATCAGATTCTTGGATAGAATCTAGATTGTAGACAAAATCTGGATGTGCTGTTTGGAGAATTGAATTCTAGAATCAGATTTCAGCAACCCTTTCTGTACCTTTTCAGTCCAACGAGCACTGGCGGCGGCGGTGGCCAAAAGAGTCCCCGCTCCACATGAGGTGGACCTTTTCAGTCCAACGAGCACGGCGGCCGGCGAGTCTGCTCTGGCGACAGTGAGGCAGGCTGACTCCGGCAAGCTCAAGGCAAAGGCGCAGTCGGCTAGCCTGCTCTGGCTAGGAGAGCAAGCGGCTGGCGGGATGTCTCAAGTGAGGTGGCTGAGGGCGCGGAGACCTCTGGCGAGGCGGAGGCAAGCGAGCTGCAGGAAGGCCCGCTCCGGCGGACCGAGATCGGGTGCAGTCGCTATAGCGACTGCAACTTTGGCAGTCGCACCATCTCGAGCGTCCCAAACGAATCGAAGGGTTCAGATGCAGGGACTGCTTATCTTACAGTAGCAGTAGCAACTGCACTGGATCCAGGTCCCGCTCCGGCAAGGGGGAGAAGGGCGGTGCGGGCGGCCAGCCCACGCCTGCGAGGTGGAAGCAGGTGACTGCCTGGGAGTTGATGGAGAAGCGACGGTCTCGATGAGCACTCGATGAGCACTTGGGACCAGAATCCGCTCCGTTCGGATCCAAATCGGATTGTTGAAGTTGCATTCTAGAATCCATAGATATTCAAACGGTACCTAAGATAAAGTAGGAAGCAAGTCAACCATACATACATATGTCATCCCCCTTAAGCCAAAACATACATATATACTTAACCTTAAAACTATTGAGTCAAATGTTGGTGAATGTGAAAAAAAAGAGCTAATGCGTGTAAACTTTGTAGAGCAATAATGTTAGTGATCGTAAAATAAGCTAACAAAAAAATATTGGTACAAACTTTAAAAATATTGGTCAACGTCAAGAAAAATGTTGGTGGATGTCAAAAAAAAATATTAAAGAAAATATTGGTGGATGTCAAAAATATTAAAGAAAAATGTGGATACATGTTCAAAAGTTGAAGAAATACTCATAAATAAAAATGTTAAGAAAACCAGATATTAGTCACAAAATAGACGTTGGCTGAGTAGTCTCTTATGATTTTCTTCCTTTCTCTGTTGACCTAGGGCCTTGTAAAATATAAATATCTCTTTTTAATATATATATATATATATATATATATATAGGAGGCGTTTTATCTACACGCGCGTGTAGCTACTCTCATCATCAAAATACCACCATACGTATGTGTACATACTATTTTATCACTTTGAGTATGTCCACATACTAATTCTAAGATAATCTAAAGGGATATTCATGAAAAATTTCAAAAGCATCCCTAGTTTTTAATTTATTTGATTGTACCTTATTACTAATATATAAAAATTAGTATGTACACATACTTTATGTATGCTCACATACTTAACGTATATACCACCACAGATGGTCTAGTATCATCACATACTACATGTTACATACTCTTGGTTGGGTCAGATACATCATGTATCATGATATACGTAAGTAGGAGTAGCTACACGCGCATGTAGAAAGGATTTTCCCCTATATATATATATATATATATATATATATATATATATATATATAAATTTTATAATGCACCTTGTTGCGTTTACTGTAGAGAATGCACCCACCCTGGTTGCAACTGTCTAATCGCATAACTGCAACTGTACTGCACCCAATTGCAACTACTTAGCGCGCAACGCGTTAGGTTGCAACTGGGTCGTGTCCAGTTGCAACTAACCGAGACCTGTTGCAATTTATTTTCGTCAAGTTGCAAATGGTCAAGTGTCGTAGTTGCAATTGGTCTAGTCATCCGGTTGCAATTCATAGCGTGTTCCCGTTTAGTTGCAACTGGAATAGATCTGCTTTCTAAAAACATGGACCGGATCTGTTGCATTTAGTTCCGTCAAGTTGCAATTTGTAAAGTGTCGTAATTGCAACCGGTACAAAGTTCGTGTCTGGTTGTAACTATACCAGATCTGTTGCAATTAGTTCCGTCAAGTTGCAATTTGTTAAGTGTCGTAGTTGCAATTGGATTAGCTCCGCTGCTGCAACTCGTACGGTCCGTAGGGTCTGTGCATTCACTATACAGAATGCAACAAGGTGCATTTTAGGGTCGCCCTACACATATATAATATATATATATATATATATATATATATATATATATATATATATATATATATATATAAAAGAAAGGTAGGAGCCTCCCCTGCCGGTTTAGAGTAAAAAAAAAACGTTACGAATACATGTTGGTCAACATCAACTAAATATTGGTGTACTAAAAAGGTAGATCTGTGCTATCTTTGTTGCACTGCCTCCGTTCTAAATTATAATTTGTTTGAATTTTTTGACTTCAAGTTTAACGACTCGCCTTATTCAAAAAAATTGTGTAAACAAAGTCAAACTTAAGTCATTTTTCAAGAACTTTTATTAATAAAGAAAACCATGAAAAAAATAATACTTTGCACAAATTTCTGAATAAAACGAGTGGTCAAACTTTAAATAAAAAAGTCAAATAAAATATAATTTGAAATGAATGTAGTACAAGATGAATAAGCCCTTTCCTATCTCCCCTCCCATGAAGCAAGATAACTGCATCCGCTCCCTGCGGTTCTATACCCTTCAAACTGCTTTGCTTTATCCGACCACTCGCCCCTCTCTAGTTCTGCTTCTCGACACTGACCTTTACAACAAAAACAAATTTACTAAAATGCACCCGAACAATTTAGCTGGTTTTGACACCTGAACTTTAGTGAGGTTGTCCTTACTGCTTTGGTCCTCCTCTGGCACCTTATTCACAAGCTCCGATGACAATTACATTTTAGGTTTTACGAAAAAGAGGGGATAATTTCGATTTTGACTTGAGAGATGTTCACGGCCCGACTATAACCGTCCAAAGATGTTGCGCCTTAGCAACCGATACACCAACTCCAGCGGTTGCCATGATCTTGTGGAGCACGATCAATCAAACCACTAAGGTAATTCATGCAAGCAATCAAAGAACATGCAAGAACAAGTAGAACCAAGCAACTCAATTACAAATATCTACCAATCTGAACTCACAAAGGTGATATTTTGGATATAAAGAGGCGACCGACGCGCTCGTAAGGAAGTAACAATGGCTAAACTTTTAACTAAACAAAACCCAACCTATTTGTGACGGCTATGGAGATATATAAGAAGGTGGAGAATGACTAGGATGTTGTGGAGGTCGAAGGTCGGCAGCAGCCTTCGTCCGTGCCCCGTCCCGCCTCGGTTTTAGCGACGAGGCGGACGGGTACACTAAACTCGGCCGAGCTCGACGCGACCGCGCGACCCAGCTGGGTGGTGGGCTCTGCTGCTCCGGCGTCTGTGTCGGGGCGGGGACCCGTGCAGCCGGTGAGAGATGGACAAGGGCGGAAGGCCAAGCCGTTCGCGAGCAAGCCGAAAGCAGCAAACCACCGGCGTTGTGGCGTTTTTGTCTCCGCGGGCGGGCAAACATGCGCGGCAGCAGAAGAAAGAAAAGAGTTTTAGTACGGCACACGCGACTTGTGTGCACACGGTACAGAGCTAAAAAGGCAGTAGACACACCGTAGAAATGCAGAATCTACATCCTACTGGCTCAAATGAATGAATGATCAGGCAAGGAAGTTCTTCTCTCGGATAAGTACTAAAGAAAAATGAAAAAAATATTCATCCAGTCTTTAGAAAATCACCCGTGAATCGAAATTCCTGCAGTCCAAACAACTGTGAATCGGTGCCAATACTATAAGAACCATTGGATCTCCGTGTTAAACAAACGAATGTACTTGATCTGAGATATTATGGATAAAGGTTGTTGACATGTAGAGTCGTATATATGTAGGAGTATCTCTACAAGTTGTTGTAAGCTATTGTAATTCTAGGAGATCTCGGCAACAACCTTCGTCCTTTATCTCTTGATGTGTAAGCCACGATGACAGGCTATTGTCATCCTATATAACACTGAAGACGTCGACCCAAGTAGGGCAACGGACGATTGCCCAAAGCTTTCAAGCGCCTCTGAGTATGTTCACATGGTATTCAGAGCCGTCTACTAGACTAGATCCAATCCACCAACAAAACAATGGCAAGCTCATCCGCTCCCATTGTCAACCCCCTCATCGGTCAAGCAATATCAGAGAAGCTGACAAAGTCCAACCATGCGATATGGAAGATGCAAGTCCTCGCCACAGTAAGGGGCGCACGCCTAGAGGGCTTTGTTGGCACTCCTTAGCGTCACGTTTTAGCAACGCTTCAAGAGCGCGTAGATATATCGTTGTACGCAAATGGATTCTGCAAGCGCACAGAATATATCTCGTTGTAGCACTTCACCTAGGAAGTTATCTCAGGGTATCGTATGTATATTTCCGCAGGGAAGCAGAGTGGTTAAAGTGTATTGAAGAATTGAAATGATATATCTTGCCAGAAATATCAAGCAACTAAACCCAGGGCACAAACTCTAAGGTTTGGGATAATGGTCAAATAAATGACCGGACGGAAGGTCTAAAAGACCAGCGACACAGGAGCACCTAAATCTATAGAAAAGGAAAGACGTTGGGAGATACCGGACCTAGAGACTTCCTAACTCAAAGCAAAGACACTCTAACCTTAACTTAGACTCTAAGCTTAGATACCGGGAACAAAGCTCGCTTCGACGGCTAGAACGGGAGAACCTCAGAACGGGGTGAGAGAGGGGGTTCTCTGGGCTCAGCACTACTGTTATGAGTACACCCGAACGTGGTGGACTACGAAGGATAGACAGGGCTGTCACCACCTGCCGCCTACCACTACACTTCCATGGGGTGCAACATACTTCCTAGTTAATCAACAAGACAGACACCACGTCTGCACTCGATGATTAAGATTTCTCTTGAGGCCTGTCAAGAGAAATCCCCGTCTTCCCTAAGGCGTCTTACGTCCCGGTCAAGGGCGAGCAAACCCGCGAGATAAAACCCGGTAGAGCTAAACTAAACTCTACACTAAGACTAAAGGGGGAAACTTTACTCTAAAAAGAGCAAGATCTTTACTCTAAAAGAGAAATCCCCATCTTCCCTAAGCCGTCTTACGGCCCGGTCAAGGCGAGCAAACCCGCGAGATAAAACCCGGTAGAGCTAAACTAAACTCTACACTAAGACTAAAGGGGAAACTTTACTCTAAAAGAGCAAGATCTTTACTCTAAAAGAGCAAGATTAAAAGACAAAAGATAAACTTAAGCTCTGAAAATAGAAAAGGTAAATGTATTGATAAGCTCTTCAAAATGAAGGGAAGGATACAACAGCTTTACCAGAACTTTGAAGACTCCAAAGATCCGAGCTAAGCTCGACTCGACTCTACTCCCAACTCTAATCCTAATATAAGAAATGAAAAAGGTACAAGAGCTCCTTTCAAGTATCAACTTGAGAAGTGTGGTGTGTGTCTCCCAAGGTGGTTGAGTGCTCCTTTTATAGTCCTCACGGGCGAAGCTCAGTGTCATTAGCAAGCTAAGGACATGCTTAAGCTTCACGCAGAGGGGGGCACGTGGCAGCCACAGTGGGAGGCCGATCGGCCTGCCCAAGGCCGGCCGGCCTGGCCCTAGTGCCAAGTGGCACCGCCTTTCGCAGGAAAGGTCCTGATGCTCTCCTGAAGTCGGTAACAGTTGCGTCCGGTTGAAGCTGTCTGAGAATCCTAGGTTGTGGGCTCTTCAATCCATATTTATCCCACTCTAGGCCTTTTGGGTCCTTGGATCAAACCGACATCAAATGCACGTCTCCTGATCATCTAGGATACTTGTCTCAGCTTGTGGATCAAGGACGTGGACAGAGTTGGCCAGGGGAGGCCGGTCGGCCTAGGATCGGCCGACCGGCCTGGCTCTGTGCCAGGTTTGGCCCTGATTTCACTTGATTTTTCTGCAAGCACAACTCATCCAAAACTTGTGGAATTTATCAGTAAAAACATATTTATGTATGGAACATGGTATTATCATCTTCATTTTACCGAAATGCTGACGGTCACTACAATGTTATAATGGCCGTCAACAGGCTTCCTCACCGGCGTCATTGTTGCCCCCGCTCTCATGATGAAGGAGAAGCAAGGTGAGCATCAAGTATATGTACCTAACCCGACCTACGGAGAATGGGTTGCTACTGATCAACAGGTTTTGGGGTACCTGCTGTCAACAATGTCGAGGGACATATTGTCCCTGGTCGCAGCATGCAAAACTGCGACAGAAACTTGGGCCGCTGTCGAGACCATGTTCTCGACAATGACGAAGGCTCGCTCCACCAACACCCGCATCGCTCTCGCCACCACCAAGAAGGGTGATCTCTCCATCACCGACTACGTCGACAGGATGCACAAGCTTGGAGAAGACATGGCCAACGCCGGCAAGCCACTCGACGACGATGAGCTCGTCTCGTACATCCTCACCGGCATCGACTCCGACGACTACAACCCTGTCGTGACCTCTCTAGTTTCTAGAGTGGAATCGGTCAAGGTTGGCGAGGCGTTTGCGCAGCTGCTCAGCTTTGAGCAGCGCATGGAGCTCCTCCACAGCAGCACTGACTCCCATCACTCTGCCAACATGGCAAGCCGGGGACGTGGGGGTTAGCGTGGTCGAGGAGGTAACCACGGCGGCTGCAACCGCGGTGGAAAAGGGCGTGGTGGCAACGCCACTCGCCAAAGCAATGGCGGCAACAAGAGCAACAACGGCAAGACCGACACAAGGCCCAAGTGCCAACTGTGTTACAAGTGGGGACACACGGTGATCAACTCCTGGCATAGGTTTGAAGAAAATTTTGTCCCTGATGAAAGGTATGCTGGATCTGCTGTTATAGGATATGGGGCTGATTCAAACTGGTACGTTGATTCCGGCTCCCCTGATCATGTGACGGGGGAACTTGAGAAACTCTCCGTGCGTGACAAGTACAAGGGATAAAATCAAGTGCACACGGCCAGCGGGTCAGGTATGGAGATTAGCCATATTGGTCATTCTTTTGTCAAAACCCCCAGCCGTGATCTATACTTGAATAATGTTCTTTATGTTCCAAAGACTAGCATAAACCTTGCATCTGTTCATCGTTTAGCTGTTGATAATCAGGCTTATCTAGAATTTCACCCTGATTTCTTTCTTATCAGGGATCAGGCCACGAAGAACATTCTTCTTAAAGGTCCCTGCCGCAAGGGTCTCTATCCATTGCCAGATGCATCTACAATAAAGCAAGCCGTTGGAGCATCCAGACCTTCTCGTGATCTTTGGCATAGTCGACTAGGACATCCTTCATCTCCAATTGTGGAGAAAATTATCGGTGGCTTTCGTCTTCCTTGTTCGGTTGAATCAAATAAACAATCAGTCTGCAATGCACGTCAAATGGCCAAGAGCCATCAGCTTCCTTACTCTAGATCCCAAAGTGTGTCGTCTCATCCGCTTCAGCTCATTTATTCTGATGTTTGGGGCACTGCTCTCAATTCCACAGGAGGCAAACGTTATTATGTTAGTTTTAATAACGACTATAGTAAATACACGTGGATCTATAGTTTGATATTTAAATCCGAAGTCTTTGAAAAATTTCGTGACTTCCAGAACTTTGTTGAGCGCCACTTCAACCGAAAAATCATCACCATGCAGACTGATTGGGGAGGTGAGTATCAAAAACTCAACTCCTTTTTCAGCAAGGTTGGGATTGCACATCATGTGTCCTATCCTCACACTCATAAGTAGAATGGATCTGCTGAGAGAAAACATCGTCACAAGTTGAGATTGGTCTCTCACTCCTTGCTCATGCATCCATGCCCCTAAAATTTTGGGAAGATGCTTTCTTTACTACTGTTTATCTGATCAATAGGACTCCCAGTCGACTTCTTCAGTATAAAACACCCCTAGAACTCTTTTTGATCAGAAACCAGACTACACATTCATGCGTGTGTTTGGATGTTCCTGTTGGCCAAACCTACAGCCCTATAACTCCCATAAATTGCAATTCCGATCCAAAAGATGCACGTTCTTGGGCTATAGCTCATCTCATAAAGGATACAAGTGCTTAGATCCCACATCTGGTAGGGTTTATGTTTCAAGGGATGTTGTGTTTGATGAAACAATTTTCCCTTTGCTACTCTACATTCTAATGTTGGGAGGCGTTTACAATCTGAAATTGATCTTTTTCCATCCACTCTTCTTAATCCTAACATGCTTGATCAAGGGGCTAGACATCAGGAAGGACATGTGGCTAACCCTCCTATTATTACTAACAATTTTGGTGAAGAAATTGATGATATACAGGGGCCTTTTGCATCAAATAATGAAGCTCCCAGCATGGAGGTCTCGAACGCAGCAATCGAGATGGATTCCCCTAAACAATCTGCAGCGTGATCTGCTCCAGGATCGGAGCTTCCAGCGTCAGGACATGGCACGGGCGCAGCTGATTCCTCGTGCACTCCTGTCCTCCCGTTGTCAAGTGACACGCGTCCGGCTGCCTCCTCCGCGCCCGCCCCGCATCCGACAGCCATTCATGCGGGTCCTGCCATCGATCGCGTGGGCGCGTTGGGTTCTCCTCGCCCGCCACTGACTCAGGCAGAGGGAACACACAGGCACGTGCCTCAAGGGACATGATCCACCTCGAGTGCCGGTTCTGGATCTTCTACGCCACCAGGATCGTCTGTGCCAACAGACGAAATTGCATCAGGGGATCCCGTAGGAGCAATCTCATCAGATGATGCTGCTCCCATGCGTCCAGTAACACGGCTACAGAGAGGTATTCACAAGGAGAAAACTTATACTGATGGTACGATTAAATATGCCTTTCTTACTCATATTGGTGAGCCACAAAGTTTAGAAGAAGCTTTTGGAGATAATAATTGAAAAAATGCTATGGATGTTGAGTACTTAGCTTTGCAAAAGAATGAAACATGGCATCTTGTTCCACGGCAGAAGGGGAGAAATATAATAGACTATAAGTGGGTCTATAAAATTAAAAGGAAACAAGATGGAAGTTTAGATTGATATAAAGCTCACTTAGTTGCAAAAGGGTTTAAGCAAAGATATGGTATAGACTATGAAGATACCTTTAGTCCTGTGGTTAAAGCTGCAACAATTAGAATTGTGCTTTCTATAGCTGTTTCTAGAGGATGGACTCTTTGACAGCTAGATGTTCAGAATGCTTTCTTGCATGGTATTCTGGAAGAGGAACTTTATATGAGGCAACCGCTTGGATATGAAGATAAGTCCTTTCCAAATTATGTGTGCAAGCTGGATAAAGCATTATATGGCTTAAAACAAGCACCTCTTGCTTGGTTTGCTCGTCTTAGCAAAAAGTTGATTGAACTTGGCTTCAAAGGATCCAAGGCAGATACATCATTGTTTTTCTATAGTAAAGGGAATATAACTATGTCTCTACTCATTTATGTAGATGATATTATAGTAGTAAGTTCGAAGCAAGAGGCTATTGCAGCATTACTACATGATCTACAAGGATTTTGCATTGAAGGATTTGGGAGACTTACATTAGTTCCTTGGCATAGAGGTAAACAAGACTTCTAATGGAGGGATTATCTTAACTCAAGAAAAAATGTATGTGACCTTTGCCTCCGCGGGCCGGCAAACATGCACGGCGGCATAAGAAAGAAAAGGGTTTTAGTATGGCACACGCGACTCGTTTGCACACGGTACAGAGCTAAAAGGGCAGTAGACACACCGTAGAAATGCAGAATCTACATCCTACTGGCTCAAATGAATGAATGATCAGGCAAGGAAGTTCTTCTCTCGGATAAGTACTAAAGAAAAATGAAAAAAAAAACTCATCCAGTCTTTAGAAAATCACACCGTGAATCGAAATTCCTGCAATCCAAACAGCCGGGAGATGTCGCGCTTGGCCTTGTTTAGTTCCATCCATTTCGCAAAAAGTTTTCACCTAGATAACTATGTTAGTTTATTATTTTCCTCTATACACGTGACCCAATGCATAAACTTTTCACCTTTTTCCTCTCTTTCCACCCAACTAAATATGGCCAAAATCCCCTCTAACAGTCGAGTGACCGCACAACATGACACTATATATGCTGCATTACGCTTCTCCCCGATCTTCCAGTCATCGGTGCCAATACTATATATCTTCCGGAAGGTGGGTAGCCCTCCAACTTCCACTTTTAAGGATTCCTGCAAACTATAACAACCATTGGATCTCTGTGTTAAACAAACGAATGTACTTGATGTGAGATATTATGGATAAAGGTTGTTGCCATGTAGAGTCGTATATCTGTAGGAGTATCTGTACAAGTTGTTGTATGCTGCTGTATTTCTAGGAGATCTCGGCAACAAACTTCGTCCTTTATCTCTTGATGTGTAAGCCACGATGACGGCTATTGTCATCCTATATAACACGAAGGCGTCGACCCAAGTAGGGCAACGACAATTACCCAAAGCTTTCAAGCGCCTCTTAGTATTTTCACACTCTGAACCCTAAAACTAAACCTCCTCTCCCCATCGTTGTGCCATCGCCTCCTTCTATTCACCCATCATGCGGATGCCACCTCCTCTTCCATCGCACTCTGGCCAATGGAACAATGTAGGCAAGAGAAGTCAACAAAACGAATCCGTAACTTCGGAAAAAGGATTGGCTCTGAGGGTTGGGCTCGGGGTCCTCGCTCCAAACCTGTCGGCTACCGGCGGACTGCTCGAGCTACTCACGCGGTGAGAGCGGGCATGCAGTAGGACATGTCAATCAAGTGGCGGAAGCACCGAGATAGAAAATAGAGTAAAATACACCAATGTCCCTTAAACTTATCTCCAGGTACCACTTTAGTCTACAAACTCTCAAAATCAAAATCTGGCAACCTGAACTTGTTAAGTTGTGCTAGTTAGGTCCATAACCCATTAACCCTTCAAAATATACCCTAGAAATCTTTGATTTTTTATCTTCTTCTTCCTCTGCATCCTCCTCTTCATCCCTCTCCTCTGGGCCAGTGCGGCGCGATAGCTCATGGCCGCCAGCGACTGGCTCTTTGGACGGCATGCATGACGACGCGACCTGCCCATATACGAGTTTTTAGCATATTTTGAAGGGTATGGACCTAGCATCCGCAATGCTGATTCTACGCTCGAGCGACATGAGTGTCCCTGGCGCGCAGTGAAACTCCTCGTTGATATGCACACGTTTGTGGGCTCGCATAATATCTTTCCTCCACACACCCAACTTGTGTACCCCACAACTTCCCCCTCAGATTCCATTCTTTTACCTTTCTTCTTTCTCTTTGTCTTCATGTTCCTTCTCCCTCAGATCACGCGCGACGCTGCAGGAGCGCGTCGAGGGGGGGAGGGGGGGGGGGGGGGGGGATGGTGCCTCAACCGGCAAGGGCGATGGCCAGCCAGCCACAGCGAGTGCGCGACGCCACAAAGCTCCTTGCAGGCCGCTCTTTTTTTTTGTTTGTTTTTTAACCTTTTAAAAAAATTATTTGATGTTTTTTTAAAAAATTGTGTTCGATACTTTCTCAAAAACTTTGTGTCAATTTTTTTCAAAATTTTGTGTGCCTATTTTTTTTCAAATTTCCAAAATTTTTTCTCTCAAAATTTTGCTTTCAAAACTTTTTAAATTTTTTTAGTATTTTTCAAAAAATGTTGTTTTTGATATTTTTAGCATTTTATTTTCTTGGTGCCTTTCGTTTGTTTTAGTTTTTGGGTACTAGCACCACACGTGGGAGCGGGTCTGGGTAATCAGCGCGTGGGGACCAGCGGTGGGTTTTGGTCGGGTCACGCGGTGGGAATAAGGATGGAGATGGATGTCTGGACATCCGAAACATCCGTATTCGTATTCGATAAAAACGTAAATATGGATATCCGTATTCGTATTCGATTTTAATATGGATGTCAAATGGATGTATCCGAATTCGATTTCCAACAATTTTCTCTATCCGATTCCACATTCGTATTCGAGAAAAATCCGAAACATTCGACATAAATTAACTTCTCTTTTTAACTAACTATTAATTATAAATGATATAAACTGTTTAATCAATTTAAAAATTATCTACATGATAATTGCTAATTATATTGATTATAATATTACTAATGGTATATAAAATAAATTTTAATTAACTTTAAGATGGACAATCATATCAATTTTAACTACTTTAATTTATTTATCTAATTAATAAATTATATTTTACTCCCTCCGTCCCATAAAGAGTGCAATTATAACTTTTTAGGACAGATTAGTGATGGCGCGAAAAGACTCTCATGCCCTCATTTATTTGCTATATTGAGTTAGTTTTGGCATGCAAACCAATTCTGACCACTCAATTAGGAAGGTAGTTGAGTATCTAGAATTGCACTTTTTGTGGGATTTTTTTTAAACGCTAAAATTGCACTCTTGTGGGACGGAGGGAGTACTTACTAATGTACTATTTTCTTGTTAAAATATTTTATATATTATGAAAATTATTTATACTTATATTTGTATATTTAATTATTCAAATATATATAATATACATGAGATATATACACATAATTTACTCTTAAAACAATCCATAAAGTGAATTAACATACACTAAGACATTTCTGTCAAAATCAACTAAACATCCGAATGCGTATCCGAACTCGAACTATTCGTTCTGTATTCGTATCCGAATTCGAAATAAAATGTGGTAAATAGTGGTATCCGAATTCGAATCTATTCGTATTGGATCCGAATCCATCCTTAGGTGGGAAGCCCTCTGGCACGCTCCCATATACTGTAGTATTTGCCTAGCCGCCTAGCATCTCAAACAGTGGCCCAAATTCAATTTTTAAAACCAATCTAAAAACCCTTTCTCCAATCAGTGGCCCAATCACGACGCCAATTCCCCCCCCCCCCCCCCCCCCCCCCCACGCCCAAAAACGGCGGCTTCCGGAGCCAAATTTGTGCCGCTGCGGGGTGCTCCTTATCGCCAAAATTAAACGAAGGAAACCAGAGATGTGAGTGAAAGCTGGGAGAGGAGATCGATAAAAAATTTAGAGTACTCTTGGATTTGGGAATGTCCACCCGGCTCCTCGTTTTACTTATTTCGATCAACGCCTGTCTCGGCGCTCGTCGTCGATTCTCTCTCTTGCCGCCCTTTTCCTGTTTTGCTTTCCGGCCGGCCGCCGGGCACGAATCCGGCCGCGTTGACGACGTTAAGACGTTTAGACAGACGCTATTCAGTTCTTGCTGTTTGTTTCCCAAGCACGTTTTGATCATGCCAAATCTCCATAAACCAGTACACGTCGTTTCTTCATTGAGCCTCAGTCAATTAACATGATCTAAATTTCGCACTCAGACAAAATACGTACTGATGGTATGGATGCGATTCAAGCTACTCTTGTCGTTTAAGCAAGACATGCTCCTCGTACAAGCTGTAATGGCTGGCGCGTCGTTTTTCCCCTAGACGCCATATGGCGTTGTGGCAGAAGATCGGCGGAGGCGGCGTTCTGGTAAGACGAAGGTCGGAGGCGGCGGTGTTCAATGTAGGAGAACAACGACCATGCGCTGGGCCCGTAGAGACAGATATATATGACGTGGCTTATTATTGGGAACAAATAAAGCGATACTGTTGGAGGAAGAGTAGTTTTTTTTGGCCAAATTTGTTTTTGGACACTCTCAATACTGAAATTTTTAGAGTAAATATATTAGGAACTCTTGGGCATGCTCTGAGTGATACATCGAGACAAGTTTAAGAGTACGGACGGTGTATTTTACTCTAAAATATACTCAATTTTACAGAGTATAGATAACCCACCCTCAATTTTTTTGGATTTGCTTTACTTCAACCAGTCTCATTATTGTTCCTTTCATCTCATTCAAGTAGACACTATAGCTTGTGTTCCTTGCTTCAATTTAATTTAGCGATGGAGTATTCAACAATTGCATAGAATATTCTAACAAATTAAAGACGACCCTTCTTCATTCAGCGTTTATTCTTTTGAAAATTGAGTTGCATGTCGGACTTGACTGCAGAGCTTTGGTTCAGAATAATTCAAGAACTCGTCTATCGTCTTGACAGTAGAACAATAATTACATATAAAAAGCATGTACACCAAAGACGGATCTCTATGTATAGGGGTACATGCTTTGCCTGCGCAATTCTCCCAGGTTAAAGAATCCAAAGAACTAGGTGATTCTCCGCGCATTGCTGCGAGATTTGAAAGAGTTTTCGATAAACAATGAATCATTGTGGTTATTTAGTTGCTCGTAAAAAGAGATTACCTTGAGAGCCATATGAGTTATCTTTTGATGAAAATCATAAACTTTTATGTTACTTTTGAATGGATAAGACATACATCTAATGAGTAGAAAATGTGCACCAAGTTGGTAGAGCCAGATTTTTTCCATTATTGATAAACTATGAATCATTGCGCTTGTTTAGTTGCTCGTAAAAATAGTACACATGTAGAGATTACTCTGAGAGCCATATGAGCTATCTCTCGACGAAAATCATAAACTTTTATGTCACTTTTGAATGGATAAGACATACATCTAATGACTAGAAAATGTGCACCAAGTTGGTAGAGGCCGAATTTTTTTCCATTATTTAAAAAATGTTATTTCTAATTTTTATGTTATTACTTTCAAACCCACTCTTAGTGTTTGCTAAAAATCATATCACGATGAAGTATTTTTATTTGTATTACAATATCAACTAACTATGCAAGCGAGGTAAAAATCAATTTAGTTTCCCATCAGCCAATTTCTAACTTTATAAGTTTCCCATCAGCTAATTTTCAGATTTAAATTTACATGTCAGAATTCAAGATGATGTGCACCACATGAGAGATATATCAATTAATGTATCGTAGTGGGGTTTTAGTGCGTCTTAGTGGGGTGATGACGTGACTTCATGAGAGATGAGAGAAATTTTTAGTGAGGACCGATTATAGTTATATAGATTCTTGTACGGATCCTCGCATACGGCTTGTGGCCTAGCTTGTACAAGTTGATGCGCACTGCGCAGCTAGTTGCTAAGTTCTTCAGAAAAAGTAATTGCAAATTGCACGCAATGGCATGGGGGACGAGACGTTAGCACGTGCGTGCATGTGCATGGCTGCTCGTTAACTTTATTGGGCTGTTCATTGGGTTCTCTGCATGCGTCAGAAATGGTGCGCCACTTTTTTTTTGTAAAAAATAGAAAGATGTTAGATATGTTCACAAGTGGTATTCCTCTGTATAGTATTCTACATGCTGATCTAGACTGCTCATGTTAAAGGGGGAAGGGAGAGAGAAAACTGTTGCAAAGTTTCTCTTCTTCGGACTACAGGAATAGATCGATGGTACATTGAGCTGCTTCGACGTTCGACCATCTCGACTCCACCTCCACGTATTCATGGAACAAATCCGAAAACAAATGCCAAATGATTTGGAGCCAAAATGGAACTGTAAATTTGAAATTGTAGCCACCATTCAATTAAAGCCTTGACCTTACCAATTGCCATTTAACTTTCTAATATAAATATATATAATAATGTTCATAATGATATTACTAGACAGTAGATTCATGAAACCAACTATAATAATATGCCATTCTTTTTATTTGAAACAATTTATTGTTATAGCGGGAATATCTTTGTTGTTATAGCGGGAGTATTGATCCAAGGTAGCATATTGGAGGCTGTAACTATCAGGCCTGGTAACTATTAAAAAACCATTAACCTCATCGGCCCATATGAAGCGGGCCAAAATGAGCCGCTTAGTTTAAGTCATTATAAGCGACGTGACCAATGCCGCTTAGAATAAGTCCATCATACGAACCAGTTAGTATGATTGCTCATCCTAAACGGTGCATTACATGCCGACTAGAATAATCGTTATACCGAAGCGGTTTTGTTTTGACCTGATTGTTTTCGAAATTTAAAACGCTTGTTATTAATTGAAAGTTGAAGCGGACATGCGCGTGTGAAACCGACGAGGATCTTCTTCATCTTGCGAGACAAGTTGAGCGCAATCTCTCTCTTCTCCTTTGATTATAAATAAAGGCCCCATGGGTCTGTGTTCCTCACACTACCCAGCCATGGCACAAAGAATAGATCTCGTAGGCAGAAAGCTCCTGCTTCTTGACTCCATAGCCACACCTTCCTTCTTCATCTGATTGCTAAGAGAATTCCCGTGATAGGGTTGGGTTTGTAGCCCTTCTTCAGTTTGCCTTTCGAGTAGCCTCGTGGTACAATCGCTAGGAGAATCCTCGTGATGACCTTCACCGCGTTCTCTTGGGAGGAAACCGATCAAGTGGAGGTTAATAGGATGCCCTTTGCCTGTGGGACAAGATGGAGGAGTTGAACTGCGTAGCAAGGAAAGCACAAATTTGCGCTTCCTCTTGTTGAAGTGCATCACAAGCTAGTTTGTTGTTGTTCCTCCTCTCCGTCTTGATTGCCACCTTCGTCTCCTCCTTAGGGGGATCTATCTCAGATCCGATAACGATGAACAAAATCATAGTTGGATCGGCAACGATGAACAAAACCAGCCTTGTACCTCTTCTTTTAGAACGTTATAACAATCCTTATGTAATGAGCCAGTCTTTGATCAATAAAGAGTTAGATATATCATGTTTTTTCTTTTTTTCTTTTAGAACTTTGTAACAATCCTTATTGACTCATTCTAAGCGGTGTGCTATCAATAGCTTAGAATAATCACACCAAGCACACGCGTCCTCCAACCGCTTCATCTTGCACGAGAAGTTGATAGGTGTGGCTCTATTTATTTGTACTTGATCTGCTTCTTCGTTCATCCCCTTTCTCTGTTCCCCTTCTTTTTTTTGTCTATTTTATTTGCAAGGAAACCACAAGAGGGCCATGGAGGTGCAAGCAGCCATGGAGGCGCGGATACGGAGGCGCTTCCCTTAATTGTGGCCATGGCCACCTCCAATTCACCGCGAGCTGGTCTCGCAACGGGTGATGAATCAGTTTCGGGTCATCCCCGGAGATCAGATTTGCGTCCTCGTCGCCTACGTTTCTCCTCAACTGGGACGACGTCACTGCCAACGACAAGCCAATCCATTCATCACCACCAGCTTCATCGTCAAGCATGTACTCGGCCATTACCACTCCAAGATAGCAGTGGCGGATGCCTTCTTGAACCACACCTTCTACGTGCAGCTTCCTGAAGCAGGAGACGTAGAGTGGTTCCATGGCCGTAGCTAGAAATGCAGGGCGCAGACGGTGTCTTTCACTAGGGTTTGGGGCTCTGGGTCATGAATGAGGGGCTTGACCGTGTAGATCCTTCTGAACTGCAGCCGCCTCGCCACTCTCCATGATAAAAATTAGATGCGTAGTTTTGTAGATCCGTAAACAATATTATCTTTTTGTTTTGTATTCTATTTTATTTTCTTAACTTTATATTTCTTATTCTAAGCAGCGTAAGCTGCACCGTTTAAAATAAGGCCTCATTCTAAGCGGCCCATTGTACGTCACTTAGAATGAGGCCCTCATTATAAGCAGCCCATTGTACGCTGTTTAGAATGAAGGGTGGGTATAAATAAGCCACACCGTTTCGACAGCGACCAAACCCTATCCACTCTGCTCGGCGCGTCCACTACTGTAGTGTAGCTCCGATGTGCCCCTAGCTCCGCCGCGTCCTCCTTACTCTCCGCATGGCATCCACCCTTGACGCAAGGGCCAAGACTGCGACTGCTCAAGCTGCAGTAGTAAGCCACGTCGCCAACATCGTCGCTCGTGCTGTGGTGGCCTCGGCTGCGCGGGAGGCCTTCCTCTGCTCCTTTGCCGCTACCACCACCAGATCCGCAGCCGCCTGCGGCAAAGTCGTAGAAAGCGGTGGCCTCCGCCGCACTTGCCGCCGCGGATCGGGTCGCCTCGGTCGTGCACCAGCAAGCCACGCTGGAGGCACGGGCTAGATCCATAGCCACAGAGGCAGCCTTGGCTGCAGATCTGGACCGTGCTGTCGTAGATCTGGTCCGTGACTTCTCCACCACTCGCCACTGCCTCCCCTTTGACCACGACCTCCGCCGGGATTGTAGTGGCGACGGTGGCGCCGGGATGAGCTCCACCACGACAATAGCGGTGTAATCCGACGATGTAAGCGACGTGGAATTACATTCTTTTGTCATTATGAACGAATTGCCCATTTTGGTCCATTTAGCTAGGCATTGTGATTCCTTAATTATGCCTACTACTAGCTAGTTATGTGAGATGAACTGTCTATTCAATTTGTGATTAATTTGTGTTATATCTGCACTACTATGTATATGTAAATTAAACTCTCCAGTGATGAAGTCAAAGTGCCACGTAGTGAACTCTTGATGAAGTCTCGATGTAGTTATGAACTGTTAAGTGATGAAATGTGTAAGGAAAATGGCCCTAGGCCATGTTTATAATTTTGGTGATTAAAGCCAACATAGTCATTGGGACTAACATGTTTATCTAGATGTATATTTGAAGGTATTTTTAGGTTCCAAGTGATGGTATGTTGTAACCAAGACAAGATCACGCAAGATAATGAAGCAAATCCTACTCAGAGGACCACCGATGTAATTGGAGAAGACCACCGGAGCATCTCGCTATACCAGCGAATGAGTTGGTGCTCACCCACAGCAGGGCCAAGATAGGCGTGTCCACAAGACCACAGGATGGTCCGATGCTCGAAGAGAAGCACCACCGAATGAATTGGTGTATGTGACAGCCATGGGTGCACTTTGTATGTGCAATCCATCAATTGATCCAGTGCTAAGAAGGAAGGACCACCGAATCAGTCGTTGCTCAGCTCGACTCGTTTGATCGACTCAGATTCGGCTCTGGAAGGATTGAAGTTAGCACAGGATGATCCAGTGCTACATAAGATGGAGCAGCGGATGAGTCGTGATAGGTTCAAACTTTAAAGGCAATGGTCAGTGCAACGGCTAGTTGTCCAAAAAGCTCTGGTGCACACCGGATGGGTCGGTGCTCACGCAGAAACTTGGCCGTTGGAGCAATGGCTAGTTCTTGGACTTGGGGCTATATATACCCCCTTGGCCGGCTATTTGAAGAGTGCTTGAGCATTGGGAAGTTGTGGGAAGTTGTTCTACTCATTTGCAAGTGCTCATTCCACCAAAGTGCTAAATAGAAGATCTAGGTGATTAGCATAGAGCTTAGTGCTTGATTAAGTGCTAGTTAGACCTTTTAGCGCATTGTTTTAGGTATTATCCTAGAGTTTAGGCGATGTTTTCATACCTCTTTGTATCGGTGCTTGCGCGCACCAAGAGTTGTAAGTATCGGGGCTTGTAAGTCTTGCCAGACCCTCCAACCGAGTTTGTGGAGTGGCCACCGTTACTTTGTGCTAGGGAGGTGAGGCCCTAGGCATTTTCCGAAGCTCAACAAAGTGGAGGCGGCGAGGAGCATCCGGGAGAGGCCAAGCGGAGACCCACTCGTGTGTGGGGAACTCCCGTAGGCTATCCTACGGAGTGACTCGACCGGGGAGTTCATGCCCTTGCGCGGGCATTCCCTTTGAGAGGGGCTCCAACAACGAGGACTAGTGGAAAGCTGTGGCTTTCCGATACCTCGGGATACATCACCGTGTCGGGAGTTTGCTTACTCTATCTCTTTATATTCCGCATTACTTATTGCACTACATTCCGCATTTACCTTTCCTAGAATTGCCATGTGTAGTTGCTAGGATTGGAACCTAGGGTGCAAAACTTTTAGCGGTAGAGTTAGCAACACATAGAAAAACCTAGTGCACATTTAGATAGATTTTGAAATAGGTTTTTATAAGTGCTCTTAGCCATAGTTTTTAGATAACCCCAATTCACCCCCCTCTTAGGGTGTCACGGTCCTTTCAAAATGAATTATATTGATCTTAAAAGGGTACCTAGCTAGATTTTGTATTTGTTGTGAACGTCTAGCACATATTCGTTCACATTCTGTTGAATGTGAATCTATTATGTGTGCAATTCGTTCATAAAGATCCATATATAACTAGCTTTGATTTATTCGAGATCAAATGACTGAAACGAACGCTTTTTTTAAATGTATGATCCGTAGCAATAGGTTAATAAAACTACGCGGCAATAAACGAACCAATTAGTATACACAGTTAAACGCTCCGCGCTAAACTAACCGATTCGAATAAGAAGTCATTCTAAGCGGTGCGCAGCAAGCTGACACGTTTAAGAAGTCATTGAAAGCGGTTAAATAACCGCTTAGGATGACCCCCTTATTGACATCGGCAAAAGGGAAGTAGCGCCGGCGCCGATGCGGATGAGGTTTTCGCGCCGCTTAGGTTAATAGTTTCTGAAGTAGTGTGTGTTGATGAGTTAACGTGCTTTTCTCTTGGATGGAATGAGTGATGTAATAAATGAGTCTCTTCATCGACTTTTTTGTTAGTTTTCTCCAAGAAGGGAGAATATAAAATGTTGAAATCTTAATACTATCTCACATAGATTGTTGGAGACAACCGAAGTTTTCAATAGCGTATAGTGATGTGGTGTATATTTTAAGTTGCAATAGTCATAATATTGTAGGATACATAACTTGCAGACAACTAACCCTTAATTCGAAGATTTAAAATTTGTGTTTATTATTCTTTTTCAATAGAACAAATGTATGTATGCATCAATCAGAAATCCAAAGAATCCAAACCCGAGAAAGTAGAGCACTATGGAAACGAGCTAACAACCAATGCATTGTATCTACATGCTCCTAAGACTATCCTCGCCACCTTCGTATAATCATAGGCTTTAGTTTGATCGAAAACAAAGGGGGAGAGAAAAGGAGGAATGACGATTGGTGGGTGGAAGATTAGAATAATCGAGCTCCCTTTTTTCGCATATGGGAGCAATGCAATCTACACTTTTGTGTGGAAGGATTTAAAATTGATCACTGATGAGGTCAAGGGATTTGATGTAATGACTTTGAGAATTGGACGACCCTGGTGTGTTGACATGGATGTTGGGCCAAATTGTTTATTGGGGACAGCCTTGAACCGACGACATAAAGCATGCCCCTTAGCATGCAAGCCCATATATTGGACCCCCTGGTTTGCTTTGGTAGTTTTCTTTTTGTTCTTTAATTCCAGCTTTTTAAGATGTATGATAAATTGATGGTTCACTTTGTTCGTGTCTTCAGTTGAGATGATGTATAACCACAATTGTCATCTTCATTGCCAATGTCCTGACCCAACCATCTAAATTTGAGAATTCATACTTTTTCGTTTGATTTACTGTCAAATTTCACATCAATTTGGCTGCATATTGACAATAATAAACAAACTATCATTAGAACCCGTTCAGATAGAGATATTTTAGATCTAATTATGCTGTTCTCCGTCCCCTCGGCCTTGCATTTTGAATTTTGGGTTGCAGTTACACAAAACCAACATTAGGCTTTCCTGTCCTATCGATGTGCAATGAGACACTCCATGCTGTATTTGGCAAGTATGAGGACTTCGAACCAACAAAAAAATAAAAAGCAATACCACGCTGCAATGAATGGTTCACAATCACTCTTAAAAAGGATCACTATTGTACACATACCCAAACCAATCATAAGGATGCTACTAAGGCATATAAAAGACCACATCTACGGCACACACACACACACACACACACACACACACACACACACACACACACACACACACACACACACACACACACACACATATATATGCGTAACAAACTAAGCAGAGTAGCAGACAGCCCTGGAATTCGGCCCCCTCAAAAAACAAGATCCACGCCCGTACGGACAAAGTGACGCGCACTTTGGTGCTAATCTTTTAGCCCTAAAGCGATTTAGCTTTTGCATTCTATATTTAGGGTATGAATCTGATTCATTGGAGTGATTTCCCTGCCATATCTTTCGGCACAAGCTACACTTGAGAGTACATTCCCCCTATATAGCCTATGTAAAATAGATAAAAAGGGGAACATCGTAGCTTAATAGTTAATTTGTGTAAAGATAACGAGGAGTTGCATTGGGGAGAACGATATAGATCGAGGACCATGCTATAGGACATTAGCACTGGAAACTGCTAAGCATCTGGAAACAAAATATAAGCATATATTTGGTGCTTTCAGTTTTCAAAGATCACACTATCTAAGCTTGGTTACTAGTTCGGGTAAGGTATGTATTCCTATGGTTGCATATACGGTGAGCGCGTATCGAACCGATATTTCTTTTATGGATATGGCTTTAGCCCCGCCTTGTTATTGGTAAAATCTACGTGCGTCATCAAGGTTATTATAATAAATATGGGGATTAGGTAAGAGTTAAGAGGTGGCATCATCTGCCTATCATGTTTCATTGCTTTCTGGTAATTGTTCTGGTTCTATTTGTTATTAAATTACTAGTATGCCGTAAGCTACATGTGGCATATCCAAAACAAAAAAAATCTACATGCTTTCAGCTTGAGGTTAATGCTATTCTCTTTTCACGCAAGAGTCATTTTTCAAAAAGAATGTTCATGCAAACATTTCCTGCATCCTATTTTTTTCTGTATATTCTGGTTTCCACTGTAAAAAGGATACTACACTCTCACAATTCTTAAAAGTATGATGATTAGGACACAAACAAATTATTTCATTTTGAACTAATCAGCCTATCTCATACATACGCCCTGTTTAGATGAAACGAGAAATTTTTTTCGAGTATGTCGGGCACACATTTGAAGTATTAAATATAGACTAATTACAAAACTAATTACAGATTCTGTCAGTAAATCGCAAGACGAACCTAATGAGTCTAATTGATCCGTCATTAGCACATGTTTACTGTAGCAATTTATTGTCTAATCACGACCTAACTAGGCTCATTAGATTCGTCTCGCGAAGTACACTCCATCCATATAATGGATTATTTTTTTCGACTACATTTAATATGCCATGCATATGAGGGAACATATTTGAAAAAAATTTCGCGAAACATCTAAACAGGCCCATAATATATTTAAGGTTGTAAAATAAAAAAAACTCGAATATGAAGAAGAACTGCATATCATTGCATTAAGATAAAAGAAATGCCAAAATAGCCATGCAGCACACACCTTCATGTTTTCCAAACCTTTTACAAAATTGAAAATGCAGGGTACGGTGGGATTGAATTACTTAAAAATAGAATGTTATATTATCACAGAACATATATGTAACACCCTCAAAATTAAATAAAATTAATTTAGGATTATTTAAATAAATACTAGACTCATTAGAGTAATTATAGTTTTAAAAAGAAATAAATATGGAAAATAAACTATGGGAAAATAAAGGGATGTTCCACCACTTGAATGCTAAAATAAGTCTCTAAAACCCTAGAATAAAACTAGAAAAGATTTGAGATAAATTTGAATTCGAATTCCTTTTGAAAAACTCCTTCAAATAAATAGAAAACCTTTTTAAATGTAATTGGGCTGAAACCCTAGCTGTGGCCCAACCATTTCTCCACAGCCCAACTACAAAGTTCATCTCTGCCCCCTGAACTCTCCTCTCCACCCGCCTCTTCCCCCTTTCCGCAGTCCGGCCCACACTCCCCCGCGGCCCAGCCACCCTCCGCCGCCTTCCCGGCCTGCCGGCCCGCGCGCCCTCCACCTTCCAGAACCCTGGCCCAGCAGGCCGAGCGGCCGCCCGACGCCTGCCTGGCCCACGCGGCCGCCTTCCCCTTCCTTTCCTTTCCTCTTCCTCCCGCCGTGCTGACGTCACCGCTGAGCGCCGCCGCCGGCTGCACTGCCCCGCTGCGCAGCCGCGCCATCGCAACCCTCCCCACCGTCAGATACCCCGCATCCAAGCACGGGCAGGCCTCGCACGGATCACGACCACCGCGTGTCCGGCCAGCCGCCGTTGGGCACCCCAACGGCCAACTACCCGAGCGCCATTAATGGCGCCCGAGGTGGCCATGGCGACGCCCTATGACCCCGTAGGTTTTTCCCCCTACTAGCTCACCGTCGCCACCGGATGACCATTGCACGGCCAGGGTCAGGCCCTGGAGTGCAAGGTTGCCGCGTGTCGACATCACCGGCCGCCGCCGCAAGGAGAGTACGGCGCCGCCGTCCCGAGCGAGCAACCCCGTCGGCGTCATCCTCCGCAGCGCGACGTGGCGAGCCCGCCGGGTCCTTCCCTGCCTATAAAAGGAGGAGTGCGCCCTCACTTCTCTCGGCAGGGGCTCAAACCAAGCCCGAGCTTTCTCCCCTTCTCGCCGTGCACGGCTACGCCGTTCCTCTCCCTCACCGCCCCTCCACTTGCCGCCAATAAGGCCGCCGTGTTCCCCTCGTCCGCCTAGTGCAAGCCGCATGGCCGCCGGCGAGCTCTAGCGCCGGAACGGTATACGTCGGCGAGCCCTGACGGCGGCGCTGATGGCACCCGCGGTGGCGCCATCTCCTCTTCCGAGCCGGTGCCCCGCTGTCACCGGCCGTCGCCCGCCGTTCGCCGCAGTCTTCCTCTCTCTGTGCATAATCCGACAAGCGGGCTCGGAAGCCAACGCCGTCATCCCCGCCATCCGCTCCCTCCACCCCAGCGGCTCGGTGCACTCGGTCCACGTGAGCCGCAGGCACTACGGCCGCCTCGGCCCACGGCCGGTCCACGGCGCGACGGCCGCAACGGCCGAGTGAGCGCGGTCCACTGAACCAGTGGCTCAGCGGCCGCGGTCCACCGCGCCCACACGCCCGGCCCACGGAACAGTGCCAAGGCTGGACCCCACCCCCGCCGCGTCAGCCCTAGCAAAATGCTAGGTACACCCTGGTAAGTGTACACACAAGTGTATTTAGAGCCCTTCCTCACTTCTAAAAATTCCCCAAAAATACCCAAAAATACTAGAAATATTTCTAAGCCTATTAGTGCCATCTAATCCTTTTTAGCATCCCATTAGAGCTTAAATCCCATCATGCTAGGTTCTAACCAATAGAAAGCCTCCCTCAGTGTACCCGGGAAATTTCCCTTTCCATATCTTAGGCCGATAAATCCCTAGAAAATTCCTATAAATATTAGGGATTATTCTAAGCATCTCTATATGCTTACTTCCCTAATATTTATATCCTAAGCCTACCCTAGCCATTAAACTATCCGAAACCCCGTCGGTAGCTCGGTACACCGCCCGTATAAACCCTAAACCCCGTCTAAACCCCCGTCGCCGTACCAACCGTCCACAAACCCCTAGTTATCCATAAAACCCTAGCCGTCATGCTGCCCAAGGAACATGTAAGGATTCTCTAGAAATCCATATCGGTTATTCGGGATTTATTCATAGAAATCCTTATAATTCTCGAAATACCGATAATCACCGTTCCAGCCATCTTCCAGGGAATTATTTAATAATTCTCTTCAAAATCCCTATCCTTTAATCCATTAATTATTTCATATAATTAATGGATTATTAATCCAATCTCTAGTCATCAACCCTTAGGCAAATCCTTCAAATCCCTGCCTCCCTTTCCATTCTTCTTTTCCTTTTACGAATTGATTGGTGTACTGTTATACTGATTGTTATTTTATGTGTTTTATTGTTCGATAGCATGACCGGGCCCTGACGAGACGCTGAAGCTCCAGAAGGCCTGAAGCCCAGCCCGGTCAACATATGGTATACGCCTGCGTAAGGAACGTCTAAGGACCGACAATGAAGGCAAGTCTCACCAATAATATCACCAACTAAACTTTACTGTTTCTGCAGCTTAAGCTATGATGGGCATCATGTGAGTGGATGCCCGGCCCCGCCGTAGAATGCTTTGAGATTGGGAGTGGAAGGATAGCCTCGCTAGGAGAGATCCTAAGAGCCACTCTGATCCAGCTAAGGACCGGTTCATGGGAGAGTCTTTCCAATGCCCCGTACAACCACGCGTGCCAAAAAGGTATGGCCTTCGGGAATACCTATTTATGTGAGGCCTTGACTCACACCCCACTAGCTACCACTAGTAAACTTGTCCCAAGGGGCCACGGCGGGCAACGGGTATGCTGGAGACAGCCCCAGACAGAGGGCTGGGACTGGTCGGCACGGGTCGCATGTGACAGGGCTGGTAGGGCCCATGGGCGATGCATGCCCGCTTATTATGATGCATCCATACCCGGGTTGATGTCCTTTTGTGGACGAATATGCGATCCCTGTTTAGGCCCCAGCAGCACCCGTGGACAGAGCTAGTGATTGGCTGTCTAGCGTTAGACGCCATAATAGTTGGCTGGCTAGCAATAGACGCCAGTGGGCACGAGTCTCGTAGGGCAGTACCTGCCTTGACGAAGGTAGGGACTGACCGGATGCGTGGTAGATAAGTACAACCTCTGCAGAGTGTAAAATCTATCTGGATAGCCGCAGCTCTCGGCATAGAGCTGATATGGTCAAAGCCCCCACTGATTAGATTTACTTTATTGCATGGAGAACCCAGACGGCAGGAGCGCCGATGACTGGGTTCAGGATATAGTGTCGGGACTGGCAGGGAGGAAATGCCCCTCCAGGCCCAACATTTATATTCTTTTAATTTATGTAATTATATTATTGAATTTTTGGGATTTGCTGGGTATTCAATTATGAATACTCACTCTTGCTTTCATTGTCGTACAGGTTTAGGTTTCTAGGGCGATATGGTGCTGCCACCCACCCCGGTGGCGAACGAGTGCCCGCCGCCCTCCGCTAGTTAAATCGGTGTAAACATTTAACTTATACGTTATTTACTGCTTCTGACACTAATCTGTGTCTAAATCCGTATCAGCGTACTGATCCAGGGACTGATACGGGTGATCGAGGGACGTCCTGGCCAAGGGGTCCCCACAATATATTAATCTTTAACATTTGGACAAAAAGGCCTAATATATAGTTCACAATTAAATATGATTGGACTTGAGGGACCTTATTTGTGGTGCCACTATATATATGTATCCTTCTTATATATTAGCTTGGAATATCTACCCACTACAGGTTAATTACAATGTCATTTTTAACTTGCATGTCTAGATTATATTTGAATCTACTGAATTTTGATTAGCCATTCACTTAGAAGGTGGATATTAAGACACCGGTATATCTCAGGCAAAATGTGTGGATATACTATTTCAGGCAGCATGTTATATAAATCATAATAGTTGGTTATGTTGCCACAAAAGTTCAGATTGGTATTTAGTCGCTCCTCTTGTACCGAAGAGCCAATGCAACCTACATTTGTATTACAAAACATATGTTGTATCGCCACAACAAAGAAATGATTTTGCGATTAGAACCCAATCACTTGGCCAAATTGGTGCCACGTACGTGGTACTCCTATATATTAATCATTTTTTTTGAACGGATGGTGAAATTTTACACTTCTTCGAATTTTTAGTAAAAGAAAAAAAGAGAACGGCCCAGTTTATAAGGAATACCGGACAAAAAACCAAACAATGGTCCACAGACCGTATAACTGGATGGGTAAAAACCTCAAACGACTTCGGTCCGTAGACCATACAACTAGGATGAAAACCGGTGGGTTGGATTGGTACATCAACGCGCACCATTTAAGTCAACTCAAACAACTCTAGCTAACATGAACCTCAACTAAACTCCGCCCGGTCAGATTGGGTTATCGACGCGAGCCTCTATAAACTCTGCTCCATTGGATTGTGATGTGGACAAGAGCCACCACACAATCAATACCCACTCTGCCCGACAGGTTTACGACATCGACACAAGCCACCACACAATCACTGCCACCAACTAGAACCGTCGTTTTCTCGTTTTCTCTTTTTTTTTTTGAGAGAGTAGGGAGAAATGAGGAGATGAAAAGAAAGAAAAGAAGCCCTCATGGCAGCAGCCACTGCCAAAGCAAAACCTTCCTGCCAGAACTGCATCACACCGCCTTCGGGAAGGTCACTACGCCAAAAATGCTGCCGATGCCAACCCAAGTTGGGATGGGTTTTCACCTACCACATCCAGTGGGGGAGGAAGGGAAGGCCGTCGTCATAGCCGTCGCATCCCGTGTGGGTAGGATTTTCACCCTCATCTTCACTAGTGGTGTAAAGATGACCGGTACCACCAGCCCCACCACCATAGTGACGCCGACAAGCACCCGAACAAGCTGTAGTTAACGGCACCACCATGGCGCCGCCAACACACCTCCGTAGAGACACAATTGAAAAAGCTGGCATTAGTACCAGTCAAGGTGGCAGGTTAGTGCTGCACGCCTAGCCGGTACTGGCTGGCCGACACTAACATTAACATGTCACACTTTAGTACCGGTCATCACGACCGTTACTATAGTGCGCATCTCAGTATTGACTGGTAACCCTAACTGGTACTAACCTGCGCGATCCCACGCGGGGCCGGGTGATGTAGTTTAGCACCGGCTAGTGTTACCAGCCAGTACTAAATGCCTTTTCTTTTTCCTGTTTTATTTTTCTTTTTTTGCTTTTGGTTTTAATACATATTTGTATTCATATTTGTACTCTATGCATATTCATTTGAGTATTTGTATTTATACACTTTGTATACATGAGGATTACATTAATATATACAAATCATATACACTTCAAAGATCACAAGTAATTTGAGTATTTGAGATATTACAAATTAAGCATCATTGTATCCAATGAGGTCTTGGTGCCCATGCTTTGTTCATTAGGTCTATGAGGTCTTGGTAAGCTGTTGTTGGTTTCCTTATCGAGTCGTACACCATGACCATGCCGTTATCAATCTGAATACTAAGCATTATCCAGTGGAAGCTGATCATTTACATATATAGAGCCAATGGTTATTATGAAGAGATTAAAAAAGAGGTGAAGGACTCACTGAAAGTTGTATGGCAAGAGAATGAATGGGTATGCACTTTGGTTACACAAGGCCCTATATATAAGGTTTTCAACTTGACATGGTTTGGACTTTACGTTTTCCTCGTGTATAACATCAGGGTCCATTAAGTCGATGTCATAGTAGTGCTTATCCCGACATTGTTTAACCTTGTTCCTGTGGGACATAAACAAAAGCAAGGATGAGCCAACACACAAGGAGAATGAGAGGCATCAAGTGAGTGTTTGAGACACTTACATGACCCATACATTGAAGAGAGACTTGTGAAGGGCATCTTGATTGTATAAATCATAAAGTGCATCAAATTCAATGTATACATGATCTACCCCTAGCCAGATATGCTCGTCTTTAATCTAAGTTGGAAACATCACCATGCCGTTCTGAGATTGCACCATGTACCATTTATGCAACTAGATCATTCTCATTTGTAGGAACTTCTGTATGTAACTCTGGCCATATAAGTGGTTCATCCAATACAGACTTTTTTCTGCCACGTGCTTCCATATTCGGGACGTTATCCCCTCGCAGTTGACCTTTTGTAAGGTCCATTTGTGCTAACATCCCGACCGTGATTGCCTTATGTTCTAAATCATGGGATTATTCTTCTGACTGCACTATTAGCAATGCGATCATTTATTGGGACTGTTATCCGAGCTGAAGAATTGATTTGGAATTACTTTTCCTATTCGTGGGGTTGCTCCAAGACTTTTTGATCAGCCGATCATAGTTCAATTCTCGCTCTTTCTCCACTGGTTTGGTAATCCTAATAAAGAATGCCTTCCCAGCTGGATCTATTGGTAGCTTCTTCTAGGATATCACTTTTCCTTAGCCTTATCAAAGAAGGTTTTAACCTAACATGCCACAACCTCATCGAGTTCTTCAGCTGTCATATTGCATGTGAGTTTCCAAGGTGGGGGATTCTCTTTCTAGTTTCCTCTACTGCTTAGAATGTGGTTGGACCAAAGCCTGGTTTAATTCTTCTATTATTGCTTCCTCTAAGGTTGTGGCTATGGTTGCGGTGGACTCATGCTGGGGTCCCTTGATGCATTTGGTGATGGTGTATTTGGGCTGGGGTATCTTGATGCAGTTGGTGATGGTGGATCTGGGATGGGGTCCTGTTCCACAGGTGGAGATGGAGGACAAATGTTTGCATCTGTGGTTGCTGGAATTGGTGATCTGTGCCTTGAGCACTAAATGAAATCTGTGGCTGTTTTTATTAATCTTATGTCACCCTTTGGCAAACAAATCCAAGTGTGTAAGGCTTGGTGTAGTTCCAATTCACTTTCACCTCCAGGGATCGGATAGATTCTCTTGAGCAGAAGTTGTTAGCCAATGCCAGCAAAACCATCCGGGAATTTGGAAATCAGCCCTGGATCTCAATGCCATATCAGCATCACTTCAATGGAGCTCAAACATGGGGAAGGACATGTCATGGTTGTGGACCCCATTGACGACATCACTGAGAGGACCAAATGTGAGCTTCTGTATCTTCGTAGAAAAAAGCTCAAAGTTTGTGCTCAGGGTTACTTGAAGCTCAAAGTTTGTGGGGGTCGGAACGGCGGTGCGGTGACCACGATCGAGGAGGAGCACGGGGCGGCGGGCGGCGAAATGGGGGATCGGGCGGCGTTTCAGCGGCGGTCATTTCGTCGCGGATGGAGAAATTTTGCTAAGTGTTGAGGACGAAGAAGAGGTTGGTGTTTTATATCAGTGATAGATTAGTACCAGTTGGCGAGCTTGCCTGTTACTAACCTAGCTCATCTTACGAGAGCCCAAAATGGTGGAGCAGGTTAGTACTAACCTGTCTCGACCATTTTAATCTCCCACCAACAACAATTTATTTTTCTATTTCTATAAATGTTTTTTATTTATTATACGCAAAAAAATGATATAATGGAACAAAAATTAGGCCCTAAAAATTCTTAGTATACTGCTAATGATATCTATGCAACGCAAATACTAATTATAGTAAATTAATGAATATTTTATCTTTAGACATTTTGAGTAGTTAATGAGTTTCAATGTGTTTGTACTTCTGTTATTCATTATAAATAGAAAAAAATATTATTTCGATCATGTGAAAATATTCAAAAATCTTTTCAATAATAATCTATGCAATGTTTTCATCGAATCCCACATTAGTTGGATAGTTGTTTCGAATTTAATGTTTCCACGCTTCTAGTAATGCAAAATTAATGGAAGTATATAATATTTGTAACATGCAAAATTATAGTACCTCCGTTCGTTTGACTTTTTTTACCCCAAGTTTGACCACTCGTCTTATTCAAAAAATTTATACAAACATAGTCAAATTTAAGTCATTCTTTAATAACTTTTATTAATAAAGGAAACCATAACAAAAAAATATGATATTTTGCACAATTTTTTGAATAAGACAAGTGGTCAAACTTTGGGTCAGAAAAAGTCAAACAAACTATAATTTGGAATGGAGGTAGTAATGTTGTATTTTGATGAAGTTAATTCGAAGTACTGAGAGAAATATGACACAATGCATTGCATTACATCACTTAGTAACGTGAAATACAACATAATATAATGTATGTTATCTGAAACTACTCATCATTATTGGAACATTGATAGTCTTGATCTTGATCGAGGCATAAGTAAAGCGTGACCTCTTTGGATAAGAGGATGTTGTGGTCAACTTCAACTAAGAATGGAGGTACATCATCAATCTGATTAAAATCTTCAAACTTGTCTGAAATATCCTCAACTCCAATAATTTTGCTTTTTCCTAGAAGAAATATGTGGCGTTTAGTCTCATCTTACGACTCCTTTTGCGAGTTATTTTGTGCCATAATCTTTGGTTTGCTTGATATGTCCTTCATATAGAACACTTGTGTCACATCCTTAGCTAGGATGAGTGGTTCGTCTTTATCCAATCTTTTTAATTTAACGTCTACTATTGTCATCCCATGCCAGTCTTTTATTATGGCTCCTGTAGCCACCCATTGACAATAAAACAGAGAGACAACTATAGGTCCATAGTCAGGTTCTCATATCTCCTCTATGACACCACAGTAAATGTCATTTTTTCCATTATTGTCTATTGCATCTATACAGACACCACTAAAATGTATACTCATTGATTTCATAACCTTTGTATTGTTTGATTGTGATCAATATATGATAGCGTGTAATCTAGGCCTCAGACTTCTCCGGATTTTCAGACCATATAATATTCATGTGCTCATCCTTATATGGAGCCACCAAGGATGAATTCTGAAGAATTGTGAAGTTTGCTTTGGAGATTTCATTTCCAGGATGTTTACATTAGATTATTTTTCCTAGTGTTCCTTTTCCCTTGAGTCGCCCCTCATGATGTGACATGGGGAGCTCAATCAGACTAAGAGCATCAATAAAATCAACACAAAACTTAATGACCTCCTATGTTCCATATAACCCTTAGCGATGCATTCTTTTGGGCAAGAATGATTGCAAACATATTTCTTCAAGACTCCCATGAACCTCTTGAAAGGGAACATATTGTGTAGAACAACATGACCTAGAATAGTTATGTCTTTCACAATATGAATTAGAAGGCGTGTCATAATGTGGAAGAAGGAAGGTGGGAAGACCATCTCAAAGATGACAAGACATTGTACACTGTCCTTCTGTAGCTTTATTAGATTGTTCAGATTAATTGCCTTTTGTGAAATTTCATTCACGAACCCACATAACTTCACAATTGACAATCTTACATTATCTGGTAGAATACCCTTAGTACAACTGGAAGTAATTGTTTCATGTTTACATGGCAGTCATAGGACTTTTAATTTGTGAGTTTGTTCCCTTTCATATTTGTTATGCATTGTATATTCAAGGAGTACCAGGATGGGACCTTGATATTATCCTTGGAAACAGGTTATACTTGGAAACAGGTTGGCTACCGTGACGTACCCTTTCCAAATACTACCTTAACATCCTTCAGCATCGAAAACACACACTTTCCATTACAGAACAAAGACTTACGACAAGTTTCAGGCTGTCCTTTTAAAATGCTTCCCTTCCACTTTTAGTGGGTGATCACAGGAAGGATTCGACGATGGTCTATATATATGCACTTCCGATAGTGTTTCAAATAAATACTATCAGTTTCATCTAGATCGTTCGTGCAAGCCATATATCCCTTGTTTGACTGTCCCGACAGGTTTCCATGTGCAGGCCAATCGTTGATGGTTACAAAAGGCAAAGCTCAGAGGTTGAAAGACACATGTTTGTACTCATCGCACACATGTACAACTTCTTCCTTCCAGAGCAGTAAAATTTCATCAATCAAGGGTTGTAGGAACATGTCAATGTTATTACCAGGTTGTTTTGGCCCTTAGATGAGCAGTGGCATCATGACACAATTCCGCTTCATGCACAACCAAGGAGGAAGGTTGAAAATACACAGGGTCACAGACCATGTGCTATGACCACTGCTAAACTCATCGAATGGATTCATTCCATCTTTAGTTAGGCCAAATCTTATGTTCCTTGGGTTGTTGTAAAAATTAGGATATTCTCGGTCAATGTTTCTCCACGGAGACCCATATGCAGGGTGTCTAAGCTTGTGATCTTCCTTACTATCTTCTTTGTGCCACCACATCAACTTAGCATTCACCTTGTTTCTAAATAAGCGGGCTTCAGACATGGTATTACAGGGAAATACCGTAACACCTTTGTGGGAACTCTCTTTGTTGATGGCTGCCCATCAACATCACCAGGATTGTCTTGCCTAATCTTATACCACAATGCAGCAAAAATAGTACATGCATCCAAACTTTCAGTTCAACGCCGCGAAATAGGATACAGTCGTTAGGACAAGTGTGTATCTTCTGCACCTCCAATCCAAGAGGGCAAACAATCTTTTTAGCTTCGTATGTTGCCGATAGTAGTTTGTTACCCTCTGGAAGTATGTTCATTACTATTTTTAGTAGCTAACCAAATCCCTTATCGGTGACACCATTGGTTGCCTTCCCTTGCCACATCTCCAGCGTGGTACCAAACTTCTACTGCTCCGGTTTGCATCTAGGGTACAACAACTTTTTGTGATCCTCCAGCATTTTCATGAACTTTTTGACTCCTTCACAATTTCGCTATCTTTATGTGCATGAAGAAACACCTGACCTAGCTCGTCAGGTTGTTCCTATTGTGCAGTATTTTCTTTAGCCTCATTCATTGGTCCATCCTCAATAGCACCGGCTTCATGTAAGTAGGCCACAATCCACGCCACGGTGCTCTGGATGCCATACATCCAATACCAGTCCATCTATGGCAACCTGTTGGCCTCTATGCATTGATAAAAGCTTGTAGGCCACAATCCACGCCACGGTGCTCCGGATGCCGTACATCCAATACCAGTCCATCTACAATTATCAAATCTATGCTGTGTAAAATAATACTAATCAATGTCTCAACATCCAACACAAATTATTACTCCTCAACCTAAAAAATTACCTAACATTTTCTTAAAGGAAAAAGTTGGCATAATGACAGATACGCATGTCACTAGGAAAATAATTCGAAAAATGGCTCTAAATGTGCCATATGCAAACTATATAATATTCTTCTCTCAAATTCAACTAATCATTGTATAAATAAAAAATTCATGCTTATTCTAAAATATTACCTAACATTTTCTTAGAGGAAACAATTGTCACAATGATAGATACATATGTCACTAGGAAAATAATTTTGAAAAAATCATTCTAAATGTGTCATATGCAAACTATATAATAAATCTTCTCTCAAATTCAACTAATCAATGTATAAATAAAAAATTCATGCTCATTCTTGCTTATCCTAAAATATTACCTAACATTTTCTTAAAGGAAAAAATTGGCATAATGATAGATACACATGTCACTAGAAAAATAGTTCGAAAAACTCACTCTAAATGTGCCATATACAAACTATATAATAAATCTTCTCAGAAATTTAATTAATCAACGTATAAAAGAAAAAAATCATTCTCATTCTTCCTCATCCTAAAGTTGCTTCTTTCTCTAACAACAAAATAGGAAATGAAGAACAAACACCGTGAAAGAAGAGAGAATAAAGTTGCTAACCTTTGGAGAACTTAGATGAATGAAATCCTCTCAAATCCTGAGGAAAAATGGGTAGCACCTACACTCTAACATGCCATGGGAGGAGGAACAAGCCCGACCTCGGTCAAATAGTCGGCTCGGGTTCAGGGAGGAAAAAAGGGGGCTTATATATAGAAGGCATGTTAATTCTGCCTAGTCGCTATAGCTGGCACTAAATATTGTCACTTAAAGCGGGTTGGAAACACCAGCGTGTACTAAGTGCCTGTCGGGGGAATCTGACAGTTGACCCTGGCGCCCAAGGTGCACTTTAGTAAGGGTTTGTCTCCTCAGCCGATACTAAACTACCCCCATGGCTACTGTTCTTACGAGCCGGTACTAAATGCGTATTTTGGTACCGGCTCTGACCGATTGGTACTAACGTACACGGACAAACGTGGATTTTTCTAGCGTGAAACCAAGATGACATCAGCATTGCCCGCACCCAGGACACATGGCGTGATTGCACCCCAGGGGTACCCATAGGTGGCCGACATAGTGGGCGCTACGGCTTGGCTCGGGGTGTTGCCGCTGTTGGCCGCACACGTTGACACTGAAAGGCTTGGCCGCCGTGTTGCTGCTGGAGTGCCGGGCTGCCAGATGAGCAGACCGCGCTGCTGTAGACCAGGTCGGAGCCGTCCACATCTGAATCGGCCAAGATAGGACAACAGAGTGATGATCGAGTCCACTAACGCGCGAATCCGGCCTCCCCCGAGCGGATCTGGCTGCCTGCCATGGCCAGGGCGTAGGAGGGAAGAAGAGCTGAGGGAAGGGAAGACATATAAGGGATATGGGAGGATGAGGGAGAAGGCCTTGCCACCGTCCTCCTCGCAGCTCACTGGGCTTCCGGCGAGCGGCTCCGGCGGCAGCGCGGGCAGGTGGCGGTGGCAGACAGAAGGTTGGGCGGGGCTATGGGAGCTGCCCGAGTCGCCTAGAAGGACGATGTGGGGGCGGTGTCACTCTCCACCTCTGTCCATAATTAAATTTGTTTTTCTGTTTAATCATGTCTTTCATTGTACATATCTTGCTGCAGATATGTTGGCATATTCTAATTGCTTCTTTGATCTATTATTGTGAAAACCACATTACCCATTTGATTAAATTAGTTAATGTAACCACAATATTGTTGTTGCAGAATGTCCACAGAGAATATCGAGTGTGTGGTCTCTTCACAAGAAGAGATTTTCTTCAGCTTTTGATTCCCCTTTTTTTCATTTTTCTGTTTTTAAACACTTTTGTGGGCTTTGCCATACATATATTATACATATGGCCACCCCGTAGTACATGAAATCTCTGCCTTTTGACTTAAGTTATGAATCTAGATTTGGTGCTATGTTGCTGTGTGGTAAGTGATCACTAAGTTATGGGATGGATGTTTCTTTTAGGACTAGCATACTTTGCAGGATTGCGGATCGATGCTATTTGTCTTAAGGTTTCACAATTCTACCTATGTGCAGATCCCGTATGGAAATGGAAAGATTATTGTAAAAATCAGTGTGTAACAATCTCACAACTGATCGATTACACTGGTGGTCTTGCTTAGACACGCCCGTTTTGAAAGCTAATAGGATCCCTGTAAAATAAAGCCTTTCCCGTGGTTACTAGAAAAATGGAACAGTGCTAACCAAAGATAATATAGTGCCTAGAAAGTGAGAGCAACTAATTTAACCCACTACTCCACTAATTTATGTCAATATTGGGCATATACATGGTGACCAGCAAGTGTGGTGAAGCTGCTGTACACTCTTTTGGTATTGTAGCTGCAATGTGGAAAGTCAAAAGCATTGCTTGCTTTGAAAATAAACTGATCAGACGTGCATGTATTCTCAGTTTCTGAGATATTGGGCGGTGTTGCATTGAAATGGGATGAAGATTTACAAAGGTAAATTATAAAATACTTTTGAGGAAGGTAAAATTATCAAACTCAATGGTCGTAGTTAGGTTGTGTTTGGGAGGGCTGCGGGTTCTCCGAAAATGGTTGTGGCTACGGCTTTGCTGGTGAAGTTGTTTTTTTTTTCGCTCTGACTTCTCTGGTTAAATTAGAAAACATTTGGCAAAATTGCTTCTCCATTCAAGCTTTGCTTCCACCAAGGTGGAAGCCGTCCATGAAGCTAGCAAGGCCAAGTTTTGTGGCTTTCACCATGACAGTGTAAGCCGTTTTTGGCTTCATTGATGGCTTCGCTCGAGAAGCCTTTCCATTTTAACCCCTTTGGGAGGGCTTAAGCTGAAGCCAACCATAAAGCTAGAGCCAAAGCCCTCTCAAACACACACTTAAATGATGCATAATATGATGCTTTATTTAATATTTTGAAACACTTGCAACATGCATCTTCCCAATTGTATGAGGTAACACTCTGGAAGCTGCAATACAGTCAGGGAAGTTTGGTTTATTCACAAGTCCAATGGAATTTCAATCTGTCACTGATTTCAAACAAGGACTATGCTAGAGGAACACACACGCAACTTCCACTAAATTGGTCATAACTCCAGGCGAATCCTCGATTCAGGTTGCCGGTTAAAGACGGTGGTTGGCTTCGAGTTTTATTTGCCAGGTTGCACTAGTTATCGCTGCTTGCAGCACTTATCTTGGCTGTTCTACAGCTAGTTATCTTTTCCGTGATCCTACGTCATGAAGATCGGGACCGAGTCACATCATTTGGTATCAAAGCTCAGGTTGACATGGTGAGAGTTTGTTACCAATTTGTATCCTTGCAAGCTTGATTCTTTGATCTGGCCGGTTCAGATTACTAGAGATCTGATTTGAACAGTCAGAGGGTAGGATTGACTGAGAGTTTGAACTTTGGTTCCCTCTCTTCAGGTGCTATCGGCTGTTTAGTTGGATTTCTATTATTTGGAGTTGTGTCAAACACTTGAGTCTAGTTTGTACCTATCTATTTCGTAGTATTGTAATTTTTTATTTTTAGTCAAGTGTTATATCATCGCCTCCCCCTGAAACAATTGGTACGAGTCGAGGACGACTCATTTTCTAAGGAAGGGAGAATGATGAGGATATATGGGCATAAGTATGCAGTCCATCATTTGCTACTTCAATAAGGAATGGTTATGCTCAAATGAGGAGGTTTTCATTCTTCAATTTCCCTGCAATGTGCGACCCAACCTGTGATATATTATGGTGCATGTTACACATGGTTGGAAATTTCTGGAAGTCTATTTTCATATGCAACAAACAGAGCATCTTCTGGACTTCTGAGCTAGGAGTTATGACCAATTTAGTGGAAGATGCACATGCTGTTTGGTGGCTGCGCGAGAACTGCAGAAGACTCCTCAAATGCTCCACCAAGATGACCTTTCACATACTATTATTAGTGCTCTTTTTACACCTAGCTAGGAGGGATGTTCCTAGTATATATACCCCATGTACTCCTCTATTTGAAGCAATGTTGATTTGAGAATTTTTAGAACAGCCACATGGCATCTTCTCCACCGTAGCGTGTGAGTTTATGGAGGGATCCTTATCCACCCCTTGTGTTGCATCTTCTTCGTGAGGCTCCTGTATACATGGCTGTTTCATCGGCACCCAGTTTGTGCTCCTGGTCCATTGATTCCAGGTTGTGTGGGCTGGTTTCTTGAGAGTGTTCTTGGGCAGTCCTCGATTCAGGTTGCCGATTAAATACGGTGGTTGGCTTCGAGTTTTACTGTCAGGTGACACTACCTATCCCGGCTGCTTGCAGCTAGTTATCATGGCTGTGTTTTCAGCTAGTTATCCTTGGTGATTGCTCTCACGTCGTGAAGATCGGGACCGAGTCTCATCATTTTACCATGTTTGGAGAGGCAGCTATCACTACTACAGAAAACATTTGTAAGAGCCAGGGGTATATTTTTAGGGACGGACTAAAAGGCAACGCGCCCCTACAAAAACGCACGCGCTACTGTTGATAAAGGCCGCCCCTGAAAATCATTTTCAGGGGCGGGGCATGCCATGACCTGCCCCTGGAAATGGTGGCATTTCCAGGGGCGGGTCATGGCATGCCCCGCCCCTGGAAATGGTTTCCAAGGGCGGGTCATGGCATGGCCCGCCCCTAAAAATAGTTTCATACAAATAAATTCATAAGTTTTTCATATGATCTCGGATGAAGATAAGTTTTATATGAAAATTGTAGAGCTCGACGAGATCTAAAACTTTGTAGCTGATAAGTTTTTTATTAGAGAATGTTTAGGGCTTCAAAATATTATGATAAGCTCTCTCATCTTGAAATATAGACTTTATTGAGCCAAAAACTTGTTGGTCTGGCCCATATACGATTGGAGGAGTGGGCTGTAAAGCATAGTTGGGCTTTGTAGATGGTCCACAAGAAAAAAAATAATATATGAAAATTGTAGATGTTGACATGACTTTAAACTTTATAGTTGACAACTTTTTTAAACTATCATTATAAGCTCTCTAGTTTTAAGAATCTAGGGTTTTGAAAATGATTTTATTAAAAAAAAGTGCAAAATACATGAAGTAGTGTAAGAGATGTATTTTTTAATACAATCTATTTCATGTCATCTTGGATGAATATAATATTTATATCAAAGTTGAGCTCGGCAAGATAAGAAATTTTGTAGTTCACAACTATTTTGTCTCACAATGTTTAATATTTTGAAAAAATCATTATAAGTTATATAGTTTGAAATAATGCTCTATTATTTGCATGCACCGTTTTATCCTCTCATTATTCTTTTAAGTGAGAGGATGAAAGGGTGCTCTATCATTTGTAGGCATTATTTTATCCTCTCCTTCTTCTTGTAAGTGAGAGGATGAAAGGGTGCTCTATTATTTATATGCACCCTTTTATCCTCTCTTTTTTCTATTAGTGAAAGGACAAAATGATGCTCTATTATTTGTGCTAGTCCGATTGATACGCGATGCGTGCCTATTAAACATGTTAATTTGAAATAACAAAAAATATATAACGATACAAATAATCATTTTCGAATATCAATGTATTTGTGTAGGCAAAGTTGTGGATCAAGTACTAAGATCATTCAGGTCATTCAAGTTGATTGGTGGATTACATCTTTGTATTAAAATTACACGATCGGTAATAAAAGAAGTAACATAGACTATGAAGATTGTTAGACGAAAGGACAATGTGACATTAATATGATATTTGATAGAACCATAAACAAATATTGCTATAAATATATCTTTTCTGGATATTATCCTTTGCCATTTAAGTTAAAAGAAACACTGTATCGCACGGGCACTTTGCTAGTAAGTATAACGATAAAGTGTAGAAATCTTAAGTTATGTTCTAAGTGTTACATGAAGTATTATACGTGTGATTGTATGTGAGATAGGTATTTTTCTCTAGTTTTTGTGTGCACCATTTTATCCTCTCCTTCTTGTGAGTGAGAGGATAAAACGGTGCTCTACTTTTTATATGCACCGTTTCATCCTCTCCTTCTTCTTGTAAGTAAGAGGATGAAACCGTGCTCATTTTTTTATGCACTGTATTTGTCAAAAAAAAGGAGGGAATCTTAATTAGTTTTATAAGTCGTTACTGCAAGGACCATGCATCATGGCTTCAACTAGCCATTTGTATTTTTTCCACAAAGAAACTAGGCATCTGCAGCGTTTTATCCTCTCCTTATTCTTGTTAGTGAGAGGATGAAACAATGCTCTATTTTTATATGTACAGTATGATTGCTCATTCATATGGTCATCATATATTTTGTATGCACCGGATAATTGATCATTTACCCTGTCACAACTTTTCAACACTTCGTATTTTGATCATATCTTTCTACTCCAGAGTCTGATTTTGATGATCCTGGATTCTATGGAAAGCTTATGAAATTATGTAAGATTATCCTAAAATCCATCTTATTGTATCAAACCAAAATATAAATATTAATGATACAAGTCCAATTTATTTCTTTCTTTATATGCATATATGAGTATATATGCATATTTGAATGTATTAGAATATAAACCATATCTTTCTAATGATTGAGTATATGTGTATGTGAGTATATATGCATATGTGAATGAATTAGAATACATATTTACACCAATAAAAATACTACACACTCAATTTCACAAAAAATACTACTAATATGTGGCAGTATATGTGTGATTGTATGCGAGAGAGGTAGTAAATGTATTTTTTGAATATAAACTTTTTTATATGATCTTATATGAAAACAAACTCCATATCGACGAAATATAAAACTTTATAGTTGACAACTTTTTTGTTTGAGAGTTTTTAATATTTTAAAATATTATTATAAGTAAACTAATTTGAAATATTGAACTTTAAATTTTTCAAATGATCTCTGACTTAAAGAAGTTCTATACCAAAGTTGTAGATCTCGAAGAGACGTAAAAGTTTGTAGTTCATAACTTTTTTGTTTGAGATCGTTTTAGACTTTGAAATATCATTATAGCTAATCATATTTCAAATTTTAAAATTTTAAAATATTCAAATGACCTTGTATGTAAAAACATTCTATACCAAAGTTGTAGATCTTGACGATATATAAAACTTTTTAGTTTACAACTTTTCCATTTGAGCTTATTTAGCTATCCGAAAATACATTATAAAGCAATCAAACAAACATAAATATCAACTATCCAACCACTCTAAATGCTGCAATCCTATTGGTTCATTTCCTTGTCCCACGGATCGCCACATCAGCAACATGCATCTTATCTTCTTCCTTCCTCTCCCTCTCCCTCACCCTCAACCCTTCTCTCTCTCACCTCCTCCGCGGGCGGTCGGCGGCGCCGGCGACACCGGCCGGGTGGCGGATGGCGGACGGCGGACGGCGCGACGACTCAGGCCGGGGGGAGCAGCGGCGCGGGGACGCCGGCTGGTGGAGGCCGCGACGGCGCTCGACCGGCGGACGAAGCGAGGCAGCGGCGCGGCCACGGGCTGGGCTACGCGCGCGGCCATGGGCGGGGCGACGGGGCCTGGGTGGAGGCTCCCAGCCGGCGCGGCGACTGCAGCTCCGGCGGCCGGCCCAACCCCGACATGCGCGGCGGCTGGCGCGCCCCTGGCCTGCAGCGGTCGCGGCGGCATTGCGAGCTCCCCCAGCCGGCGTGCCGGCGGCGGCCACGCGCTCCCCCGGCCGGCGGTGCTGCTGGCCGGCGCGGGGCCGCGCTACCCTGGCTGGAGTGCCGGCAGCGGTCGCGCGCGCTCCCCTAGCTGGCGGCGGGAGCTCCCTCGGCCGGCGGTGCTGCTGGCCGGCGTGGGGCTGCGCTACCCCAGCCGGCGTGCCGGCGGTGGCCGCGCGCGCTCCGCTGGCCGTGCTACCCCGGCCGTCGTGCCGCTGACGGCCGCACGCGCTCCCCCGGCCGGCGGCGGCGCTGCCCAGCTTCCCCGGCCTTTTTTTATTTTTTTTCATTTTTCTTTGTTTGAGCAGGCCTTGGTGGGCCCGTGGCGGGCTCAGTGTAATTTTATTTTTTTTCCTTTTTTTATTTTTAAATTTGTTTGTAGGGGCGGGTGATGCCATCGACGGTGGATGGCATCACCCACCCCTGGAAATGGCATTTGCAGGGGCGGGTGATGCCGTCACCCACCCTTGAAAATGCTTTGCAGGGGTGGGCTACTGACCCGCCCCTGTAAATGGCTATTTCTAGAAGCCACAAGCAGGGGCGGATTTTGTAGCGGCCCCTACAAACGCTCGTTAACCCGCTCCTAAAAACGTTTTTTTGTAGTAGTGTATTATAATCTGGCTTGATGGTGACAGCTACTGAAAATAATACCGTATCTGCACGAAGGAAAGTGTATGTGTACCTTAGAGCCATGGAATTCATCCTAGGTTTGATTGGTGCAGGAAAAAAAAAGGCACTTCGTGATTAGGAAACTTTCAAGTCTGATATAGGCCGAATTACGGTTAACAAAAAAGCCATCCAAACCTTTCTTTTGCCTTGACATAAAGCTTTTAAGAAATTATGCATTGCATGGGAACACAAAAACAAATACCAATCGTTAGGAAATAATTAATGCCCTATATATAGATGGCCGCTAAGTTTTCAAAAATTGGCACATGCAATGTGCATACATATATATGTGCATACATATATGTGCCAACCTTGTCCTCGTGATTATGGCGTTCACGTGACTTGTCATTTTCACCGGTGGTCCATGCACATCACAAATTAAGCTGAAGATCAGCTCGATCTCACATATCTCTATCAGCGGCTGGAAGATCTTTGACTCGCCGTCCTCAGTATTCCTACCCCTCACGCATCTTTTCATTCGCCAGCCATCTTGATTTTTTTGGGACTAATATATGTATCAAAATCTCACAAAATAATCATCTAATAATACACATTTTTAATTTCACCCATGCATGTGAAATCTGATCCCCCAACAGTGCTTTCAGTTAACAACGACTTGTGCATCCATGCTAGCTTCTTAGTCTTCAATATCTCTATGCAATAATGCAAGCATCTTAATAATACAATAGTATACCCCGCAAAAAAAAAATTAATACAATAGTACACCATACTGAGGACATTTTGCTTTACGCGTCAACAAACCACTGTTTTATGCTAGAAACCTCACTTAGAAAAGAAAGTATATGACGTTAAATCACCAAGGAACGTGTGTGCACATGCATCCATAGATGATTCTAGCCCTCTTCTCTCAGTCAAAAAGTCTTACCCTTTGGGTTGTCACATAGACCTGACATTATTTGACGCAGGTCTACACATATGCTAATTGATATCCACTTTGTAGCACTACTTCTAGATCAAGATAGGCTTTTGACTCTTCCAACCAAACAGTGTTGAGAGAGTAGTAGTGGGCAGGAGATCGATGCGGCTTCTCTCACGCCTTTGTAATTTATATATCTTTGCAAAGCATGAAGCGTGCGGATATGATTCCTAACGTCTTTAACCTTTACGGCGTGTTTGCGTACGATCTTGTAGATACACACACACAAGCCAGAGTCTAGGATTGATCAGAGGTTACCTGTGTTATGCATGTGAAGTTGTGAACTCTGCTTGGGTCCAGTTCGATGCACACGCGCATCCTGAATCAATCATGAGTCTCTTGTGGACACGCCCTAATAAGCTCTCTCGATCTGTAGGGCACCGATATCTGTACTCATTGCGGTCGACAATTCTTGACATCTTTTTTCCATGACCACGTCAAAAGGAAAAGAGGGCTCACTAAGTTCACCAGGATATTGTCCAATTGCTCCACAGTATGTACATATTTTTCTTTCTAGCTATTGAAGATTAGCAAAACAGGCAAGATCTGCAATTGTTAATGTGAGATATAATTTTAGAAGCACGAAATTTTTTGCACATGCTCCGAATTAATTAATTTCCTTTTACTAACCATTACATTACCAGATTATATCTTGCTAGCAGATTTGGAGAAAGAACCTTGACTACTCCAATTTTGAAAGAACTTTAATACTTTAAAGTGATGTTAATATTTTCACTTTTATACTTGAACTTTTAATATTGGGGAATCTCGTTCCATGCCACCAGGAAATTTGCACTCGTGGCACTATTTTTTGTGATAGTTGGTTTCACGCCAAAGATTCCACATTTACAGAGAGTAACTTTTTTCTGGCGTTCCAACCGCACAGTAGTACGTTATATTTTCTAAACAACTTTTGATACAATCACACAGCTTACGCCATATATCTACACTATTCCATGTTCATGATGTTTACATGAAGCGTTATTTTCTGTTCAAAGAAAAGATCATGCCATCCGCTAGCTGCAACATGATTTGATTCGAGCAGTTAGATAATCCGGGACCATGAGCTCGCCACATTTTATTCATGGGCGCAAGAGAATAGCACTAGTCCAGGAGGTTTGTATTGTTTTAGTGCTGGTACAAGATCTGGGATATTAATTTTATTCTTCCGCGAATGTCAGCTAAAGAGAAGAATTAAGTTAGCAATTTTCACATGCATGTATATCCCAACATATTAGAAGATTGGTTAGAGCCGCGTGTTCTATTTCTTTGCTTGCCAGGGATGATGGAATGTGATGTTTATATGTTAACAGTCTTTCTATTCATTTGCAATTAATCTTTACGTGCACTTAGATGGCCTATGAATGACACGTTGGTGCTTTTTTGCTAAACCTATATTAAGAGTTTAGTTCTTGCTAAAAGTCCGACACCCTCTGCAGGTCTTCAAGGCTTTGTTTTTGAGCTAAGATAAGAACATCAAGTTGCCTCACTAAAGAAAAAAAGGAGAATCAGGTTGCTACATACGGTTTGCCAATTTTGTATTGGCTGCATCTGCTAGGATGGATCGCGATTCATACGCTGCGCTAGTTAACACTAGAAGAGAATGAGACATCCGCGGACCACATAAACAGGGGTCATTTTTAGACCCGGTGCTAATATAGCCTTTAGCACCGGGTCTATATAAACCCGCTATATAAACCCGGTGCTAACGTTGTCTTTAGCACCGGGTCTAAATGTTAGCAGTCTAAAAGGGGACGTGGAAAGACTTTAGCACCGGTTGATGACAACACCCGGTGCAAAAGCCAACCCATTAGCACTGGGTGCAGCCACCAACCGGTGCTAATGTGCCCCAATCATATTTAGCACCGGTTCCAAGCCATCCCCGGTGCAAATAGGCATGCGGCGTGGGGATCGAGGGATGAGCAACGCACAGGATGCCAGGGGGCAGGTACGCGGGTGAGCCATTTTATTTTCCTTCCCCTCTCTTCATCCTCTTATCTTCTTCCTCCCTTATCCTTTTTTCTTCCTTCTCCCTCATCCAGTGTTATCCTAAATGCTAAACGGTAAACAGTCGGTCACCCACCGTTTAGCTCATTATACGGACTAAACGGCCAATTAAACGGATTAAACGGCCATTAAACGGGCTAAACGGATGATTAAACGGACACAGTTAGGCACTGTGTAGCGTTTAAACGGTGTGTAAACGGACTAAACGGCCGTTTAGGCGAACAGTGCCCTCATCAGCTATCTCTTCCTTCGTCTCTCTAGGAAGCCAAGGGGGCACCAGGTGCGGGGTGGGCGCACGGAGGCGGCATGAGCGCGCAGGGCGCGGCGGCCGGGAGCGCACGGGGCGGGCGCGCGCAGCAGCGGGCGCTCGGCGGCCGGGAGGGCACGGCGGCGGGCGCGCGGCGGCCGGTAGCGCTCGGCGGCTGGGAGGGCGCAGCGCGGGCGTGCGTAGCGGCGGGCGCTCGCCGGCCGGGAGGGCGCGGCGCCGGCGTGCGGCGCGGCCCAGCTGGAGGGCACGGCGCCGCCGTGAAGTTGGTTACGTTTTTCAATTTTTTTGCTAGATGCATTAGATTGTACTTAGATTGAATCTTGGATTTTACGTCTTGTACTTAGATTGAATCTCTGCTCTTAAATATATGTTGTGATCTGAGTGAAGTTTTTCTCCTCATCTTTTTCTTTCTCCTCTCAATTTTTTCTATCTATCTATCGTCTTTCTTTGTTCTATGTTCATGTTCTTGAAGAACAAGAACACAGGAAGAAAGATATGGTGGTGGGAGAAGAGAGAGGAGAGAGAAAAAGATGAGGAGCAATTTAATTTTTTCCGTATAAATTTCTTTAGCACCGGTTGATATTTAGCACCGGTGCTAAAGGCTGACTTTAGTACCGGGTATTTCAACCGGTGCTAAAGTGTCAACCTTTTGCTAAAGGAGTTTGCCAACCGGTGCTAATGAGCTATTCTCCACTAGTATGAAAATAAATCAGGATGGCCAAATCTTCTGGGCAAGCAACTTTAGTACTATTATTCTTAGTTTTATAGACGCAAACCGTGGACATGGGTAACCAACGTCTGATACTCATACGAATCACAAGGCTGAGATTATTCTTAGCAAGCAGAAGATTTGGCCATCCTGATTTATTTTCATACTGCAGTCTGATACTCATACGAATCACAAGGCTGAGACCATATCAAGTTTCACGAAATGGTGCTAGCACGCAGTCAATTTGATTAAACACAAGCAGCAACACAAATTAAACAAAAAATCGAATATACTTGTAGCATGAAGCAAATGTGTATACAAACTACATGTAAGATTAAACATAGTTTAAATAATAGAAGGTGCATGTTAACTTTCATTCTTTTTTACATCTGCCATAAAGTACTTTAAATAATAAAATCTCCATGAGGAATATATAATTTTACCAAACGGTCTATGTCATTTCAAAAATTATTAGACTTCTGTTATTCAAAGAACTTTTTACCAAACAGTCAACACACCTTCTATTATTCCAAGAAAACATTTGAACTGCGTTGTTTCTGAACAAGTGAGTATTTACAATTTATGTGCATGCATAAAACTTTATTTTTACAGTAAAAGTGGAAAAAGTCGTTGGTCTTTCTTTATTTAGTTTATCCCCAACAAACATGCCCTTATTATTTGAAAATATAACCACACATCCTAAAACGTAGAGCTTGATTAATTGTTTATTTCTTTTATATATCTTTGGCATTTACCCTTTATCGTAAAAATCAGAATTGTCAATACATGTATAGTCGTGTTCCTGATAATTTTCTGTTAATATTATATTTTAGCAAAGCACTTTACCAAAGGGGCGGCCTTTGGTGCAGTGGTAGAGCTTCACCGCCTGTGACCGAAAGGTCCAGGGTTCAAGCCCTAGCCTCTGTACATTTATGTGCAGGAAAGGCCGTGCGCTAAACGACCTGCCTCCAGACCCCGCATAGTGCGGGAGCCTACGGCACTGGGTACACCCCTTTTTTAGCAAAGCACTTTACCGTCCACAAAACCCCGGCCTATTCTATATTACTATCCTTAAGTCTGTTTTGATACTCAGTGCATGAATTCTATTTGATCCACAACAGGTTCTGATCACTTATCATATATCATGCAAGCTCCCCCCCCCCCCCCCCCCCCCCGCGGTAACAGGCCCTCGTGGCTACCAGCCATCATCCATTGATCAGCTCCACTAAATAAGTGTAACTCTGGTCGTCTTTGAGATGCGTCCCAAAACATGTGCATGATAACACGCCTCACAAAGCACAACTAGAGAACATCATCGTCACTATAGCAAATTGTTGGCGGCGCAAACGCACACCAAGATCCACCGCAAGCGCACGGATCAGTTGTAGCTTTTCCCTTAGAGTACTCCCCCAAGGTTTAGCCTTCACTTTATACTAATCTTACTTATGAAAACTGGGTTTATGAGTTGTGTAGAACGACAATCTAATCTAGATTAATCTAAGAAGCAAAGGTGGACACAAGAGAACAAAGATTGATACAAGAGAGCAACAAAGATAGATAAGCGTTCCCTCCCTAGGATCTAGGTTCATATGAATATGCATCTACTACACAGATAACGTAGCCTTCACTAGCATCATAGCGGTTATGCGGTCGCTCGGCCTTTTCCCTCCCGCATAGAGTCACTACACAAGGGTAATCGTCACCTCGCTAACACATCTATATGAAAGCATCCGTAGAGTTAATCTAATCATCACGATTACCACAAACACTACTAAGAACATATGCAGATCTCACACATGTAAATGAAGCATTGCAAAGACATAGACCATGAAGCATTGATAGGCATAATGTGCATGTAGAGCTTACATATCATAGATCCATACAATCCTAGGGATGAACAGAGGCATTACCCCATCATCTTACAAAGATTGATGCACAGAGGGGTAATGGAGACTCTAAGGAACGTTGTCACCGAAGATGGCGGCGAGGAGGCACAGCAACTCCCTAGACCGATGGCCTAAGGGCTCCTATGATCTCCTTGTCCTCCGCTGGTGTTGATCGCTGCGATGAACTCATCTAATCTCTATCCCTCATCTTGTGGTGGCGGCTAGGTCAAATCTCGTCGGTCCCCTCCTCCCGGTGAATGGTCTTGAGTACTTATAGTTGTTGACGTCGGTTGCGGCTGCCTTCGGGGCTAAGCTTCTGAATAAACCCTAGGAACGTCGAGGGCTACCTTCTGGTGAAAGGGGACGCCGATCCGGGCCGAAAACGGGCCAGGCCGCGCGGCCTAGAGGGTCTTGGGCCGCGCGGCACACCCCCCTAGAGGCCTCAAATGTCTTCGGGCTTCGTAGGAAAGTTGTAGATCTTTTCGAGTTATGCAATTTTCTTATAAAAATTGCCCCAATCGGAGTCCGGATGAAGGAGATATGGTGCAAACAAGTTCAGCATCTCATGCGGGCCTTGAGTCCAATGTTGGTGATTGTGTCTTTCGTCATCCAAAGTTCGGGCCCAAGTCCAACTTGTACAAAAACCCTCCATTTATGTCGTATTTTCTACAGAAACACAATTTAGTCCAAAATACAACACACATGTGGAAACAGGGTCATTTCAAGTGCCAAGTGGCGGGTTAGTATAAGAATTAGTCCAAAACCACCACCTAGATGGCACTAAAAAACGTGTCATTTAACAGCGCCAACACAAATCCACACACACATAGTTCACATTACATAAATAGGCTCAAGTTCATACATTACAAATTTTAGAGCTTTGCAACAAAAATAAAACTAACACTCGTACGGATACATACATACAAATAAGAAGGTTAACACTATATGCCGATAGTGCCGTTCTCATGGCCAACGCGCATCCCTCCGCAGCTGCACATCCATCCATGAGCATGAAGTAATCAAAGATGGGCTCTGACTGCAGCTCACCTGCAACAACTTAACGGCAACATTGTGAGTACAAAATTCCATAGGGTTTATCTAAATGGAATATATTTCGACTATCAAGGAGAATTGGCTTGGTTAAGTAGCAAGGTAAATTAGTTTACATAAAAGCATCTACAGTTGCTCAATCTATAACAAGTAAAACACTCTAGCACTCAAAGCACACATCCAATAATTGCATAAATAACGTGATCATGTAAATAAGTCCAATCTTTCATGAACTTCAATCGGTAACTCTACATCAAAAGTCAGAGTTACCACTACGCCAAAATGTTGCTTCTATGATGAAACTCTCTTGACGTTTCAAAATTTCGTCATTGAAGCAACCACATCAATGACGAAATTTTAGCGTCTGTCATAGAACTCCGGCGTCCGTCAAACGCCCCTTTGCAACCATGACGCGAGGGGAAATATCGTCATTGAAGCACAGGGCGTGTCGTCATTGAAGCAAAGAGCCCTCGGCCGTAGCATCGGTGACGAATGCTCTTCGTCATCTTTCACTTCGGGTCATACTTGTCAAAGTAGGGTCCACTCGACGGATGGGTTTGACGGTCCACGTCTACCGGGTCCACCGGAGAGGCGTGACTTGGCGGTCCACATGTCCGGGTCGACCGGTGTTGTGGGACCTGGTTGAGGACTCTGGCTGGGCCCCTTTCGACGCTCACGCCCGCTCCAGCTGTCCGCTCGCGTGTCGGCCCGACCGGAAGTCCGCACCGACTCACTACCCCACGGATCCAGGCAAGAGACGAGGATTTAGGCTCCGTCGAGCAACCTCGGGCGGGCCCCGGCCGGCACTCACGCCCGCTCCGGCAGTCCGCTCGCGCGCTGGACCGTCCAGAGATCCGCACCGCCGCAGTTGCCCATGGGGCCAGGTAAGTTATTAGGGTTCAGGCTCCCAGGCGCATCTGAGGAGCTGAGGAGTGGGTCGAGACGGGGAGAGGGGCCATGGCCGAGCTCCGCCGGATTCATGAAGGTACCGGACGGCGGCGTGCGCGTCGGAGATCTATCCCCGGCCGGATACATCTGAATTCGGACGAGCCAGAGATACGATGGTGAGGCAACATGTTTCATATAGCATCGCGGCATGGGGGGTGTCTCATCCATCCGGACGAGACGGCAGCGGCCGCGGCCTTCACCGGCGGCAGGAAGAAGACGACGTGAAGAAGGGGATGAAGCTGACAGGTGGTCCCCACATGGCAGTGACAAAGCCCAAGCCGTGGACTGGGCTGACCGTATATAACCAAATGGGCCAAGTGTATGAGCCCATCAGCGTGGCAACTAAAGCGCACGCCCATGCTGGCGCACGATTGGTACGAATACGGTCACGAAACGAAGTGTTGTGTGACGAACATTTTAAGGATGACAAAATTTGCAACTGTTCCAGCCCGCTCATGGCCGGCCGGTGGGCGCACGCTCAGGAGCCGGTAACTGTTGCCGCCCATGGCCGCCGCTCAAGGTTAGCTTCACAGAGAAGCCTCCGAGGCATTCTAGATCACATTCCATCTGAGATTGGGGATCGGTTTTTTCAAGAAAACCTTATCCCTACCATCCGCGCCGGCGCCGTCGCCGACGTCGGCCCGCAACACCCATCCGCCTCATCCCTAGCCTACCTGCCCCTTCCCAAGAGGCGCATTGAGGAGACGCCTCACTTCCCTGAGAAGGTGCCAGTGTCCTATAACTTCCCGTCCTCCATTGGGATTGATTTTTCAAGAAGTTCCTGAAAAATCCCCTGCTCCGCCTCTGCACCGCCGCTTGCCGCCGTCGCTTCCGCTTCTACTTGCGCTCGATGGAGCCCTCTTCGTCACGGAGAAGAATGGCTTGTGGTGCGATGATCTGTGTCCTGACGGAACGCCTGCCAGAGGAGATTGCCGCGGAGATCATCGTTCGCTGCATCAAGGATGCATGCGACGAAAAAGAGGCCGCCAGTGTGTACCTCTGCTTACGATATACCTGCCGCTTGTTCAGGGAAATCACCGACCGGGAAGAGGTAATCCTGCTCCTGTCGTGTGGTTCATGCGCATTTTCACCACGACCACCGGTGGGTTGATGGGTGGCGTGGTTGGCACGGAAGGCGCTCTCTCCTCAAGCTGCGCCTCCATGATTATCATCATCCGGAGGTAGTATGCTACCTGGGGATGAAGATGATGGTCAACCAGATGGATTCTGCCCATGGGCTACAGCTCCTCCAAGAGGTCGCTGCCGCGGGAGAATCCTGGGCTTGCTACTTCTTGGTGATGTTACGGTACCGTAGGGACCCAGCGGACCCGCAAGCGCTGGAGTTGATCCATGGAATCAGCGGCATTCCATCGCCCGTTGATGGAAGGTGGGAGATTGGCAACCGAATGTGGTGGGTACGCCATGGTGTTCAGCAAGAACTCTATGACATTTCGTACCACACTTTGATTTCGCCCAATCCACCGGAGCTACTCGTCCATGATCCTCACATTTGGAACTGAGAGAAATGCAGGCACTAGGGGGAGGGGACCTCCATTATCCAGTACTACAGCGCGCGGTGCCGGATCCGTCATGATTTTGAACTCTGGACGTAGAACTTCAATGAAAAAATGAACTTCATCGTCGGCAGGATGTGAGACGCCCCACCAGTGTTCTCGATTGAGGGACAGTATCATTCGATCCCCCGTCGATCGGATGATATGTATCTAGGTATCAGAGTAATTGTGTTTGTAAGCAGTAGTATTTATCAAGCAGAACTTTCTTTAGGAAGCAGTATTGGTAGAATGGTGTTGGTAATATGTCTATTTATGCTTGTAGTTTGTATTGATGCACAAAAATATGCTTGAAGTATCAGATTGTGATGTGTATCTTCAGTCAGTTTTCTGCCATCTACATGAATCTTGACATCGTCACGGCCAAAAATGACATTTTCATGCGAGTTGCGGATACTGTGCCAGACCAAATCATCCGGTCGCATATTACAATGGTGTTTGTAATCTATGTCTATTTATGTTTGCAGTAATGCACAAAAATGTTCTTGAAATATGGTATTTTAATGTGTTTGTTCACTCAGTTTTCATGGTGTCATCTTCATGATTCTTGACATCATCACATCCAAAGATGACATATTTGTAGGATACTTGCAAACTATGACCAAACTGCACCATCATCCGCCGAGATTGTTACCGAGAAGAAAACAACATTTAAGCAATCTGCGTGTCAATTTGTATTATGTCTATTTATGTTTGTAGTAATGCACAAATATGTGCTACAAAATATCAGATTGTGATGTGTTTCTTCACTTAGTTCTTATGGTGCCCTCTACATCATTGTGACTGTCACGCTTACGAGATTGCCGGAGCTTTTTTATTTTTTACAATTTTTGAACTTATTGAATTGTATATTTTATCCTTGAAATCGACAGCTGTGATTGATTCGAACTCTTATACCTCCTAAAATCTCATGACATCTTCACAGGATTCATGCAAACTGCGTTCAACCGAATCATACGGTCGTACAATGCACGTTCGACTGCTGTCGTGGAGGCTGCGCTTCATCCGGAGTACACACAATGCATTGAACACAAACATCCTGTCGTTCAATGCACGATCGTTTGCGAAAGGGTCATGCTTGATGGGGCACACGGTGACGTAGGCAAGGAGACACCTCACTTGTCCGAGAAGGCACCGCCGCGATAACTTCTGATTCCCCGTGCAAATTAAATAGCGGATCGGTTTGAAGAACTCGCCATAAAAATCCCCCGCTCTGCCTCGCCACCGTTGCTCCCCGCCCACCCGCTCCTCCACTCCGTAGCCGTGTGCATGCAATGATTCAGTATGGCACCGGTGAGGCCATTGCTGGAGGAGCTCCCGTTTGAGTTGACTGTTGTCATCATTGGCCGCCTCGCCGCGTCCTCAGTGGACCCAATGGAAGACCTCCGCAGCCTACGAGCGACGTGCAAGACAATGTACAAGGTGTGCCGAGACAAGAATGTAGCCTAGTCCATACCACTCCTGAGGGCGATGTGGCGTGTGCCCATTGCACCGCCGTACGTTGCCGACCTGAGAGCGCACTTCGACAGCCTCGTGGACAAGCTGGCCGATGTTGATCACATGGAGGCCTGCTTCCAGAAAGGCATACGCGTCGTGTTCAAGGAGAACTGCGGGGCGCTACGGGCGCCCCTCAACAGGCTGCACCACGCCGCAAAGGACAATCATAATCTAGTGGCCTACATGCACGCCATGTGCCTATACCGGCACAACGGAGGCACCGCCGACAACGAAGAGGCGTTGCGGCTGCTAAGGAAGATCGAGGACGATGCGGCGGCGGGCGGCGGAGGTGGAACACCATTTCCATTGAAGAACGAGGTATGTCTGGACTGACGTTGTCCAGTTTGTAATGTGGTGCCTTTTATCTTCGATGTATCAGTGGCAAAGCCTGTTGCACTGTTGGCGCTGTTAAATGACACACTTTTACCCCTGTTTAACTTCGATATTTGCATGAATTTAATATCTAAACTATTGATCATACCTCATAACCGGTACGTTTTCGTATATGCATGTGTTTTTCAAGGATTTTGGTTTATGCAGGATAAATGATAAATTAGAGACGAATATGGGCTAAATTCGAGACAAGCGAAAGACAAAGGCCAGAAGCCCGGATGAAGCGGGCCTACTAGGCCCAAGCGCCATGAACATGGACTTGAAGCCCATTCATGCCCAGATGCAGCCCACCAACCTCCAAGATTGCTTAAGGACTAAGCAAATGAAGATAAGATCAAGTTACATCGGGATGAAGGCAATTCAAATGGAAAGTCATCAAGATATAATTTTATCTCGAAGCAAACGACGTCCAGGGGCCACATGCAGCCGAAGGAAGACTCTAGAAGCACCAAGGAAGCGTGGGGAGAAAGCTGAACATGAGGTAGGCCAGGAAAGGGCCTGGCCGGCCGGCCCTAGCCCCCTTGGCCGGCCGACCCAGGCCATTCTTGCGCCGCCTCACCTCCCACTTTGACCTAGGGTTTCCCAGGACTATAAATAGTGCACATTTCGGCCGGCAACCGATCATTCAAAGCAGAAGCCGAGGAACTTGAGGGACATCCATCTACGGAGAGCTAAGGGCCGTGAAGTTGTCTAGAGGCTAGCCTAGGCTAGGCTCTAGCCGGCGGGATCACCCTGCGAGGAAGATCACGCCGGAGTTCTGGAGCTAGGAGTCACAAGAAGGTACAGCCACGGTTGTGATCTTGTGATGTACAATCATTCATGGTAAAGTAATAGATGCATTCCGATTCATTTGCTATCCGTTGCCTCCTTCTATGATTTCATACTTCTTCGAGTTTGCTTATTCCAATCTATGGCGCGCATAGATTGAATGGGGTGTTCTTGTAGTCATGGTGGCTAGAGGTGCATACCGGATCTATCGAGTAGTATGACATGTGCTTATGTTCATGCCCTTGTAATTCCCATACCGATAGGGAGCATCATGACAGGGCGTGGCCTGTGTAAGTTGGTGTTCTCGGGAGTCAGACCGGAGGGTAGAGATTTAAAGATGCATTGAATGAGAACCATGTTTTGCTTACCAATCTAGCTAGAACTACAACATATGCATAGGCTAGGCTTTATCCTAGATGAGTTACCTCTTGTTCATATGTGTTTATGCTTGATCATATATTCCCAGTCATCTTGCAATTAGATCAATGTTTCTCGATGCATAGTTAATCTAGGGTTTGTGACCTTGTTTCCACGGATTGATAACCTTGGGGGAGTACTCTCTTGAGGGAAGAGCTACAATGATCCATGCGCTTGCGGTGGATCTTGGTGTGCGTTTGCGCCACCAACATGCACGCGGCGATCTTCGTTGCATAGGAGGCAGGTGCGGCAGACCCTATGGATGGGTGGATTGGGTCTCGTTTTGCAGTGAGGAGTGTAGGATTCGCCATGAGTGCGAAGCTTTCTTTAAACGCATAATGTACGTGTGAATTGATTTCGACGTGTTTGTAATGTGCAACAATAAACATGTATCGCAGTAATGTAGGTGCGATGAACCAGTGTGTTTGTAATCCGTGTTTCTAATCCGAAACTATGAACATGTATCGCTCTAATGACATATTCATAGGATTTGTGCAAACTGTGCTGAACCGAATCAGCAGGTTGCACAATGCACGATCGACCACGATGGATCAAGATCGACGAGGAGACGCCAACAAAAAATTTAAAAATATAAGCGCAGTAATAAAATTAAAGACAGCAGGCTAATAGTCAAATACATGTCTGAAGTTTCGAACATCGGGCACAATGTACGGTACATTGAAACACAAAGCGTACAACTAGTCAAGTCTAGTCCTGGTGCTGGGGTGGACATGATGGAGACGACGCTTCCGCTGTAGTTGCCTTTAGTCCATATGAACTGACGTCGGGCATGGAGATGGACTCAATGGACTCAACCAAAGCATCAGGGACGTTGGAGGCTATTGTACCTGTCTCAACAACAGTATCAGTATCGAGTCCTGTATCATTGGTGGTGCATTGGATGGCCAGTTCCTGAGAGGGCGTATCATTGGTGGTGCATTGGATGGCCAGTTCCAGAGAGGGCGTATCATTGGTGGTGCATTGGATGGCCAGTTCCTAAGAGGGCATATCATTGGTGGTGCCTTGAATGTCTAGAACCTGAGAGGGCGTATCATTGATGGTTCCCTGCTGCTCATCGGACAACTCTGGTGGAACCCATGTCAATAATCTAGTTGGTGTAGCTGGCAGAACCTCCTCCATAGGAGAGGGCTCAAGTAAGAAGGGAGCAGGCGGAGGAAGTCTCATTTGATTGGAGACAGAACCAACGATCCCAGTCAAGTAACCAAACATACGCTCACTGTGTTTCTACTGCTGTTGTACCAGCAGCAACATAGACTTCTGTTGTTCCCTCATAAATGCCTGTTGTTCCCTCACAAACGCTTGCTCGCCAATCATCTGCCCATGCTGGCGCTTTGAACTCTCCTGCAGGGTCCTCACAGCATCCATTGCAAAAGCAATTTGACCATAGAGCTGTTTGTTTGCCTCCTGTTGACTACGATGCCCCTCAAACAATATCCTTATCATGTCAGCGTTCGTTATATCCTGAAGCTGACTGTCAGATGAAATAGGTGGTACAGTGGGATCAAGTGGCTTAGATGATCTGACTGCATGCTAATGTTCCCCGCTGCATATGACTCTCATGGTAGGCATGATCTCGTCATCGTCATCGGAAGAGTGTGACGACTCAGTGTTATCCGCGAGCATTCCCTCTGCCGCCTTGAATCCATCCTCCTCCTCCACCTCTCGAGCGGCGTCCATCGCTGACTCTTCTATCTTCTGGAGCTGTAACTCATCCACTACCTGGTGTATCTGACGAGAACCCTTGCGTCTATCATTTGGCTTAGTAGGCCTATAACATTTGAACTTATTTCCCTAATCCTTGAGAAATTCCATGTGCTTACAACTGTCTAGGTATGCTAGCATCCAACAGATCCAATGTGCGAATGGCTGCAGTCGGGCAACAGTCATGCCATCCATGATGGCATCCTCCATCTCACAAACCATGAAGTCAACCGGGTCAAATTGCTCCCCATTCACAATGGATACAAGTAGCCACTGCTGCAGTCCGGTGATCGCCTCGCCATTACCCTTTCGGTAAAGAAGGGATTTCCTCAAGGCGTTGTGTATTGTTAATGCCACTGGTGTCAACCTGTCGGGTGTGCGAGGGGTGCCCGGAAGGAATGGCTAAACAAACAAGTCATGAACCTGGTCATCACTGGGCCACTCTGCGGACAAAGCCCGACGTGGAGGGTCTGCGTCCAAAGGAATCTTACTCCAAGCCAAATTACTGAAGCGCGCGACTTTCGACCAGCTCAACTCCAAAGCAACGAGCTAGAAATCCTCGGCATACTACAAAAGGCTTCTCCTGGAACATGAAAGAAATGGTGTCTCTAGTGTCTCGGATCCACAACATTGAGTACACCACTCGAACCCACTCTGGAATGTATAGGTTCCTCTCACTGACCAAAGAGACTAAGCATGGGAACTTGTCAAACTAAGGCCTGATGTCAATACCGTCTGCAGCCACTCTCAATGAATCCCAGTCCAACATCTTATGCTCACTCAGATTTATGCCACAATCATCATAAGCACGGTAGAAGCTCTCCTGCAGTAGTGTCCAAAACCGAGGATCCACATTGTCATCTGGCTTGCGGAGAAACCAATGTTCCCATCGTACCAACCGCATCTTCCTCAATTGTTTAGCTGCCAAGAATCTCACGTCACGTAGAAAGACTTCTTGTCCAGTGTGTCGATGAGGGCCTCGAACCAACAGTGGGTCCTCATCGTCGTTGTTTGACAACATGGCCATCCTCTCCCTTAGAGGGTCTGTCAAATTACGACCTCCTGGCCTCTTTGAGTGAGCTCCCCTGAGTCCGAGGACCAGAACTTCGGCTGGGCCGCAATGCTATCTGTGTCTCTTTTTGTGGCTGGGTGCGAGATGGAGGACGACATACACGGCCTGACCGGCGAGTACCTCTCTCGCCCTCCAGTGAACCAATCTGATTCCCTCTTTGTGGTTGACTATTGTGTCCGGAGCAATCGTAGCAATATCAGCATCCCGCTGCATGCGAGTCCTCTTCTTCTTCTTCACATGTTCAACAACATTCCCCTTCGCTTTATCCTTTTGATTGCGACCCATCTGCATTGGAATAGGTCGAGGTTAATAGAGTGAGCGAGAGCATGATATTGCTTAATACTCCCTCCGTCCACAGAAGAATTGGCTTAACAAAAATTTGGCATGCCAAAGTTTTGGCTGCCAACCAACCAAGATCTATATTACAAATGTTATAAGCATGAATATAAGAAGCTACTGGAAAACTATACAGAAGGTTTTGTCTTTTCTCTATAGTTGCATTCTTTTGTGGACAACTTTTAAACTCTAGAATTGCATTCTTTTGTGGACCGAGTGAGTAGTATACTATAGTCAGTGGACTCAAGCATAAACAGGATCCATAGGCATAGCCAAAAATAAGTAAACATCAATACAACATTTATTCAATAATTTTAACTGAGTTTTAACCTAATTCGATCGGTGAACATCAAAAACCACTATTATTTCGAATGAACACAATGTAGCTAGTCCAATTGCGACATCAAGCACAATTGTTGCTAACAAATTTTGGCTTATCACAGAGCATTTCAATGTACAGGACAAGAAACGGGAACGAGGACAGGCTCACCACTGGACGAATCGTTCGAAGAAGAAGGAGCTGAGGGCCTAGGAAGCACAATCACAAACAGCACCCACAGCAACTTTGTAGTCAGCGTGCCAGAGATGGTGGGCAAATCTGGTGAATGAAACCCTAAATTAGGGTTTTGCGGTGGCGGCCGCCGATTGTGTCCATGTCCTGCCGGAGACGCCGACGAATGGGGACGGCGTTGACCGAGTCCCGCACCGCGTTCCGAAGGGCGGCGTGGAATAGTGACTGGGGGCGCCGGTGCCGGAAAGGAGCGAAGAGGTGGTGCAGACGCGTGAGGGGTGTGGTCGTGCTGATCTGCTACGGGAATGGGCAAGCTATATGAGTCATATGACAAGTGGGACCGAGGGAGAGGGAGTTTGATCAGATCCGATGAATGTGCCGCTCTTGGCCACCAGTTGCGACATGCACGTCCGTACGATACGTCCATACGCAGAAAGCATGGACCGGATGAAACTTACTCAATCTGGTGTACAAACTAAACCATAACTACATTAAGGCTCTTCACCATAGCTACATAACGATAGCATCAGAGGGATATCTTACAAGTGCTCTGACATTTAATATACAAATAAAAACAAACCAAGTGCACAAGTTCAAACATCAACCGCTTAAGATCTCTTACATTACTAGTTCACCATAGCTACATCATGCTAGCATAACCAGTTCATTAAACAACGACACACAGATCTAGGGTATATCCATTCTACCTATTTTGTAAGTTGCGACACCTAATCAGATATCGAGCATAGTTAATATCTGAATATCTCCAATCCTAAAGCCTAGCACTTCATCAATATAAACTAGAGCATGGATTAGAGCACTCTCTCTCGCTACATTTCGACGATCAGATGCTTTGCCATAAATGATGAACAATGGAGTGTCATCGTCTGTCGTGTAGAAAGAGATATGAGATTGTCATTTGTTATCTGTAGTGAATTCCGAGTGCTCACCAAAATCATACTCCAGCTCGTCCGTGGCTTCAATCAGGATTGCACGAAAGCTTACTGCCGCAATGGTGTCCCTAAACGAATGTTCCTGCAGGGAAGAATAGCATGCTAAAACATTTCAAATGTACCAAATTGTAACAAATTAAAGAAATCAAAGAAGAATTGGCATGTTGCGTACCATGTTATCTTCATTGAGCTCACAAAGCTTCTGAGTTGTAACAGCCACATCTTCAGTTCCCTCCTCTAGTGCCTTTATTCGAAAATAGGACAAGTCTGGCACAGTGTACCAATGTTCCTGAAGCTGTTGTAAGCAGGCAACAACAACTGTTTTTTTGAAAGTACACCTAAACGGTGCTTCTTTACTGCTTGCCATAACAGACACCGTCCTATGAGGAAGACATCGTGGACTTATCTCAAAAGATATATTTAATTTGATAAAGAAATTTCTTTCACCACAGACGGATGATTGCACCAAAGGAGGAGTTCCACCTAGCTCGTGAACAACATTTCTCAGCCATATAATAGGATTGATTGCCTTAATTCTATGAGCCAAAATTAGAAAACATGCATCTCTGTAGTACCATAAAAATTAATCAGAGAAGACAAGGAAACTACTATGTTGAGTATTGCTCCCATGGTTCGGTTACCGGTGGGCAAAAATTAGAAAATATGCATATGTGCAGAACCAGAATAATCAACAAAATTAACAAGAGAAGACAAGAACACTACTATGTTGGGTATTGCTATGGTTCGATTACCGGTGGGCAAAAATTAGAAAACATGCATCTCTGTAGTACCAGACAAATCAATAAAATTAACAAGAGAAGACAAGAACACTACTATGTTTGGTATTGGTCCCAAGGATAGGTCACCGGTGAGCAACCACTCAACAGAACTACTAGGGAAGTGAATGCCTGGTAGTTCTATAGAAGAGTAGGATGTGAGCACATTTGAGATGTAGAAGAGTAGGATGTGAGCATACCACTGGACACAATCGGCTTCGATGATGAAGTGCGGACGGCGCGCGGGGGAATGCTAACTGGAGGTGGGGACAACGGCGACGACGAGGAACAGGGCGGAAGTGGGGGTGGCAGTGAAAGCGGATAATGGTTTGTGCGTATGATTCTTTCTCTTGTTATGAAGGTGGATCTACGAGAAGTTCCTCCGTCTGGGGCAGTTATGGCGACCGGCTTGTCCGGGAAGCTACGGGAACTGGGCGGGTGTACGGACGCTCCCAATGTTCATGTGCCAAGGTCACAAAAAAAAAGGTTTATGCTTTGAATAATTGCTGCAACTGACAAGTTGGCATGTTTCAGGACCGCATGAAATAGTGCTTGACATTTCGTTCATGTCAGTCTAATGCGGTGGGAAACCGGATGATTCGTTTCGCTGCAGTTTCATTGGATCGTATGATCTTATCGACACTTGGTAAGGACACATCGATCTAGATAACAAATTTAACCATTTCTTTTGCAATTGCCACGGGATTCAAACACAGAAAACAACATTGAGATGGTCACCATAGCTACATCACGTTAGCTTATCAGGAACATCATCTGCAGCACATCCCTGAGTGCATGTTCAAGTGCCCTTATCCTTTTCTTTGCCTTACCCAGTTGATGTTCTAGATCACGGTGACAGCGAGGAACAGGCAGAAGAGCAGGCTGCGGTGAAAGTGGAGGATGGCAACCAGCTACTATGAGATGTTACGTGGACTGGGCGGGTGAACCGACACTCCCAACGTCCATGTGCCGAATAATTGCCGCAACTGTCACATTGGCATGTTTCAGGACCGCACGAAACGGTGCTTGACATTTCGTTCATGCCTGTCTAATGAGGTAGATATACTGAAAGACATATTTGAATATATGTATTCAAATATGGAGTATAAACAAATGGGGACACACGTATATTTATAATACAATGGATCCTAACAAGATACTTAATTATGATTACATGTTCCAAAATCCAGGTTTTCATTTAGCTATCAAAGCTTCGCAGCATTGGTTAAATGTTGCAAAGGATAGTTGTAGACAAGGATGTATTTAATGTGCTTAAAACCTCCCATTGTAGACAAAGATCCACTGCTTGACTAGATTAGTAATGTTTATCCAGGTCATTTCCATTCAGTCTTTGCCATGTGAGATTAAATTTCATATATATCTTCAAATTAACGTGCTCCTATGTTTCATCCTTGTGATACTAAAAGCATCGTGAGAGTGAAGCAATGGGCAACCGGATGACTCGGTTCGCGCAAGTTTCAGTAGATCATATCATTGGTCTTATCTGTCAGTGACGATAGAAACACCCCGTATGATCTTATCGACACTTGATAAGGACACATCGGTCTGGATATAAAATTTAACCATTTCTTTCGAAAGTGCCACGGGATTCAAACACAGGAAACTACATTGAGATGGTCACCATAGCTACATCACGCTAGCATAATCAGTTCATTAAACAACAACACACGACTCCCTGCAACACCACAAGACCTGCAGCAGTTACTGATAATGACATAACAGTAGACTATCCAAAAGAACATCATCTGCAGCACATTACTGATGTGCATGTTCAAGCGCCCTGATCCTTTTCTTTGCCTTACCCAGTTGACGTTCAAGATCAGCAATCTTCAAATTCGCCTTCCCTAGCGTCTTGCGTGTGGCATATAGGTCATCGTTTGCGAAATGCAACGACTTTCGTAGAAACTCCACTTCATCGTAGGAGTCGGATGTTTTGTTGTTGCTGCAGTCATCACAAATGTGGTAGTACTGGTTGTTGTTGCAGTTATCGCTGGAGTCTCAGGAGTGGTCGTCGCTGTGCTCGATCTTCTGCTTCTTCGACGAAACCCACTTGCTGGCCTTCTTCTTCGCATCGGATTGCAGCTTCTTCGATGCCTTGCCGCGGAGGCGCTTAGGCATCGGCAAGTCCGTCGAGGGAGCCATGGCCTTGGTAGGTGGACCGCGGGATCACTTCACCAGTGGCGAAGCCATCGAGGTCGCCTTTGCCTTGGGGGGTCAACCGCGGGCTCGCTTCACCCGCGCTGACGGCAGCATGGGTAAGGGGAGCGACGACGACTGCGGCGTATGCTCAGGGATGGATATTTTAGAAATTTGGCTTCCTTTCAGCTAAGGCACCACCACACGTTTATGCCATGGTTGTTGACATGTCACCCAGATGGCACACGAAAAGACTTTACTGCACCTGCCTTATCCTTTGGGCCATCCCTGAACCTAGATCCCAAGCCGAGCCAGAAGCGCCTCACTCGGCTTTGTGAGGGACCTCCCTTTACTTCTCTTCCTTCTTCCCATGGTCGCCGGAGCAATGTCGCAAGGAGGAGAGTCATCTACCCTAAGAAACCAAATGTCAAAGCTTGTTGGCATGGAGACTGGCTTGCCCATGATAATTTGCACATCATGCAAGAGAGCTCAGGCTTTTTAGGCCCGGACGAAGAAGGAGAACAAGAACAATGGTCGGGTCTATGTCAAATGCCCTCGATTTGTATCTTCGGTGAGTGCTTTCAGCTTTGATTTGTATTTTTTGTTCCTTTTTTATTTCAGCTTGGCCTATGTTTGGGTTTCTAGTTCAATCAGGTGGCGAATAAGTGTGATTACTACCGGTGGTAGAAGGAATACTTCGAAGATTTGGTGGTAGCCAAGGTGATCCGTGTGTTTGTTCTGGAGGAAGATGAGATTCAGGAAGTCCAGTCCATCCAACAGATTTTTGCTGCTGAGTGCTCTGCACCAGGTGTTGTCGTGCTTCACAACAATGAATTGAAAGCAAAGGTAGAGAAATTGACCCAAGCTATGATGTTCGTTGGTATCCTGTCTGTGGTATTTGTGTCAATGGCAGTTGGGTATGCGTTGAAGTAGAAGTTAGTGTGATGAACCGGCCTTAGATTTTATTTTCCTGCATGATAAGCGCAAGTGGTTACATATGTATGTGATGAATACTGTTGCTTTTGATTAGAGTGTGATGAATCAGTCGAGCTTGATTTTATACGCCTTTTCCAAAAAGAATCATGTGATTTGGATATTGCCTGAGGGAGAAAGTATAATTCAATTCACAAATCCGAGATTCAAAAGAGAAACAACCCTGTTGAAGAAATAGTCAGCTTTACCCGGTGGCAGGCATGGTGAGCATCCCAACCAAAAAAGAAAAATAAAGAAATAGTCAGCTTTCATCATGTAGCATCCCGACGTGTGGGGTCCTTGCGTCAGTCGAGGGCGATGGTTCAAATATTTTTCGGGGCCCCAAAGCCACGGAAGCCGAAAAATTTCACATGAAATGTCCCTTGTACCCTCATGCCTAAGTGTCTACGTTACATTGTCCATCAAGGGCACTTTTGGCCAATCCAACCTGCGCCCCAGCCATATCCCTTGCCCCTTCTCTCTTGCTCAGCTCAAATCCGCCTCCGCCTCTCGCCTTCCACATCCACTTTTGCACAGGCTTTCCCCTCCGTCGATGACGCTAAAGCACACCCGGGCCACTCTGGTTCCCCGTCGTCCACTGCATCTGCATCGGAGCTACTTCGTCGTCGGTGACTCCCTCCACCGACGATGATAAGCACACCTGAGTGGATCTGGTTCCCGTCAGCGACTGCCTCAGCATCGTATCTGCTTCCTCATCGGCCACTCCCTCCTCCCTACATCTGCTTCCCCGACTGCTACTGGCTATACTGGATCTGCTTCCTCGTCGACCACTCCCTCCCCCCTGCATCTACTTCCCCGTCCGCTACTGGCTCTACCGGATCTGCTTCCTCATCGGCCACTCCCTCCCCCTGCATCTGCTTCCTCGTCGGCCACTCCCTCCCCCTGCATCTGCTTCCTCGTCGGCCACTCCCTCCCCCTGCATCTGCTTCCCTGATGGCTACTAGATCTACCGGATCTGCTTCCCGTCGACGTCTACTACCGTAGTAGATCTGCCACCACCTCGCCGAGTAACACCACACCAAATCTGCAAGATTGATCGTCCTAGAGGTCTAAGTTTACTCTCTCTCTCTCTCTCTCTCTCTCTCTCTCTCTCTCTCTCTCTCTCTCTCTCAGTACTAGAATTGTCTAGCTTATGAGGTCATGGTCTTGCTTAGGTGATCCCTTTGCCGCTGTTCTTATGTTGCGGTTACTTTGCCGTAGTCGTTGCTTGGTGATCACTTTGAGCGGATGCTTTGCCACCATGGTCGTGCTTGGTTAGGTGGATGCCTTGCCACCTTCGTCTGGGTGGATGATTTGCCATCGTGTTCGTGCTATTGGGCGGATGCTTTGCCATCCTTGTGGTCATGTTTGGTGGCCGTTTGTTTTGTTGGCATTTTACCAGTTTTTCTCTACCTTTGTACTACTGTATTGGTAGTAACAAACACTAATGATCATGATAACTGAAGCAAACTGAATGGTCTATGGCTGTAACTATAAATCTTTAGATCCCATATATCTATACTTGGATTCTTTCGATGCTTTATGTCTATACATTGGATCTTTTAGTGCTATGGATCTAATTTAGCCTTAAAATAAATATGCTCGTCTAGTGACTGATTGTAGGACAACATCTTGTAATGAGGTCAGGGATATGGCAGAGGCAGTATAAGTTCAAGCATCACTACTTTGTTGGCATCCCTGCTAATGAGGTCCGGACAACATCACCTGTCTTGTACATGTCTGATGTACAGTGGTGTAGACTTGTAGACAGATGGCCATCTGCAAAGTACAAGGTATTTTTTGTCGCATCACATTTTCCAATATATAATTGCAATGTTTATTTCTCGTTCTACTTTGCAATATGTGCTAGTGGTGGATGCTAAAACATACATCTCTTGTAGGCAATTTCTGATCAGAACAAGCGTAACCGCCCTAAACTCAGTTGCGTTCGAGCAAAAGGATCTCGCTGCCTGGTTAAAACATTGCATTCATATGTAAGTGTCAACAGTCTGCTAACTAACCAACGACACCTTGGACCTAGTGTTTACCACTTATTTCTACTTGGTTGACATGATTGCATTTTTTAATGCTTATTATACTTGAAACCATTTTGTATTTCTTCTCAATTGTTATTTGCTGTCTGCCTAACCACCGTTTTCGTACATCAGTTTCAGGACAAGAACAAGGATGCAATAGAAGCCTTCAATGTCTGCTATACCTACTGCCATCATGAAATGAGCGACACAGCTAGTGAAGCAAGTGTAACACCCTATACATGCTTGTTTGTCTATCCGGGAATTTTTTAATTCGCTCGATGTATAGATTTCAATTTATGTTGGTTGCCATGCTCATCAAGTCAGTTCTATATCTGCCTTTGTTCCCAAATGGCTTAGTATAATCAGTGCACTAATAGCTGGTCACTGGAATTTGCAGCCTTCAATAGCTTCTAATGGCTTAGTATAATCAGTGCACTAATAGCAAGGTTCAGCTCATCTCCATGAACAAGTGGAAGACCTCAAGAAGAAGACTGAAGCAGCAGAGGAATTGATGGTAAGGATGCATATGCAGTTTGAGGAGCTGAAGAAGCAACAAGCAGATGCCAACGCACGCTTATCAAGATCTTCAGCATTTCTCCTTCATACAATCGAAGAACTGAAGAGGGGTGAAGTAGCGGATGAAAGGCTTGCCTCGGCTCAGGAAGAGAGATAGCTGCTCCTCATGAAGCTCTTTCAGTCTAGCCAAACTGGTACCTCTTCTCAGGCTTGATCCTATATCTGTGAAACTCGTTTTTGACATTCGTTGGGTTCGATGTAATTGTACTGAATTTTCTGTGAACGATTTGTAATTTCTGGTATAATAATGTGATGAATGGGCCGGTAAAGCCCATGATGTGGCCTCACCATGGAGCGACACGTGGACGAATAAAAAGACGAAATGTGGACAAATGAAACCACGACACATTGACGAATAAAAAGACGGCACCTAGCATGGTAGAGATTCGACGCGTGGGCGAATCAAAACGTGACATGTGGACAAATAAAAAATAAGACACGTGTCCTATTTCAATTGGTCCACGTAATCCAATAAAACTACGACACATGTGTCAGTGAAAAGGGGTACGTGGCCCCACCAAAAAGCGACACGTGGACAAATAGGAAACAAACACGTGGACAAATAGGAAACAAACACGTGGACAAATAGGAACGAGACACGTGGGCCAACGAAATGACGGCACGTTTACGACGGAAACAGTGACACGTGCGCCAATGAACAATCAACATGTGGATGAATGAAATCGTGACGCGTGGACGCCTGGGATGACACCACGACTGCAACCACATCACACGCCACGCTGTGGCCACGTCACTTGCCAGCATGGAGAGGAAACATGTCAGCTAACAGAGTTCACGGCTCCAGTTGACGGCGCCACGTCGGCAAACAGGGATGACGGCGCCACGTAGATTTTTTGCTTCAATGATGAAATTTAGCTGTCGTCATAGAAGCAAAACAGTTCTATGACACAATAGATTTCGTCATTGAAGCAATCACTTCAATGACGAAACCGGTCAGTTCGTCATGGAAGTACATTTATGTCACTCGCTTAATGACGAACCCGATTCTGTCACTTTTTTTGTCATGGATCATTTTTAATGACGAAAAACTCTTTTTTAATGATGAAACCCTGGCGTCATAGAAGCAACATTTTGGTGTAGTGTACGAGACCATGCTCATGACTGAGACTGCAATTATTGCAATAGATTGTAACCCTGCAAGGGTGTACAACTTTATCCGTACGAGGCGCAACCCAAACATCCATATTAGATCATGGCCTAGGATAAGCGTTAAATTATGATCTCGACCTTTCGCATACCCACACCCAGCTATGAGCAAATAGTCCAAATGGTTAGATGCACCGGTCAAATGATGATCTCACCTCAACCCAATCCCATCCCAAATCCGGTCAAGGCAAGGCATGAACTATGTTACTTAGCATGCCATGCCCATAATAGGTATGGTGTTTGTACAAATAGTGCTCAAGACCCAAAGTAATGGAGCTTCGAGCCTTTAATAAACTCAAACATGCCTAAGTCCATTGAGCACCATCTCACAAGACCCTACCATTCATGCTCAAGTACACATCATATTTCAAGTTGGTCAACTTCTACTTTCCTAGCTACTTGACTAGTATTTAGACAACCATGCCTATAACTCACAAATGGTGGTGATCTTGCCACCTCTTGACTTCTAAAAAAGCATAGTTAAATAAATAATTCATGATGCCTAAAAACCATACTTGCCTAAAAGGATTTATTCAAGATTAAGGAGGTAATGCATCAAGTAGGAGCTAAGCAATCATACACATAAGTAATAACCATGCACATACAAAGACAAACATGCACATACAAGACACATATACTTCAATTGATCCAAATAGGGTGTAAGGCGGACCGTTCGACCAAGAGGGGCAGACCGTTGTTGACGGCTATTAAGTAACAAATATAGATGTCAATATGCTTGTGAATATAGAAGGATTAGCATTTCTTACATGCATATTTCCCTTCGAATAATATAGTTTCACATGTCCTTGGAGATTATTTTGTTGCAAGTGAATTAGCACAAAATAAAGGAGTAAACCCCACTAATGGATCCAAATGACACAACTCCAACGAATGAGAGCCCACCAGGCATGCATCACATAGATTGAAGGGCCCACAAACTGACCAAACCGCCTGAATCCACCATAGGAACATGCAACTGCCTTAGTGGCCCATTTGTCAGTCTACCAGGCGAAGCTGGGTGAGAGAGGGGACACCAAGGATTAGGCCAAACCCTTGGATTGACTGAATCAACCCTGGTACCCTCATTACGCTTTCACGTGGCGGCCTCTAGTCAGCTCCTGAAGGTCGGTTCAGGTGGATGCTTGGAATATTTCCTTGGAGATGATGCCTCTTAGAACCTATTAATATGAGTGGAGGGGCTCCAAATGAAGACACACACCACTCAAGGATCTACTCTCTTTGTCTTAGTATCTAGGTCTAGTGGAGTAGGCTAGATTAGCTCTATTTAGGTTCCAGGTCTCCTTAGAGTGTAGGGTATGAATCTTGTATCTACTAGGATCACTTTGATGTACTTCAGAGATATATATTCTTTATATAGGACAACTTCGGTTGTGCAAATTTGCTTTTCCGCCCAAGTTTTGGTGGTTTTGGGACTCCTTAGGATGGTGAAAGGATTGATCTCACTGATGCAAGTTGCCCTCCTCAGTGTGGCTGGATTCTATTTTGCACACCCTCATCCGTCCCGAAACCTAGCCTTGTGCTATTTATGGGAACTGTAATTTAGGTTGCATCCATCCTGAAGGTTTATTGGCTAAACTAGCTTCATCTTGCCTCTCCTTATTTCTCTACTCCACCTGCCATTAATGGTCTCATCTGACTTGCAATACTCCCTAATTCAGCATATAGTTCTCCGATGTTCTTGGGCTCCACCCTAGTTAAGTGCCCTGTTGTGTGCTCTGGCCCGAGCCCTTCGATGCATGCGCTGATGGCTTTAGCCAGGACTGTGGCATCCCCTCCAACCTAACTATGGTTGCCTCATAGCTCATCAGGAACTGTTCGGGTTGCAGGGCCCGTTAGATGTTGGCAAGGTCACAGGTTTATAAGACTCCGTCCATGGCATGGCCTGGAGGCCTCGGGTAAAAGGAGAGGTAGCATCTACTACTAACCTCGGGATGACATGAACCAGTTGCATGGTCTACGAGGGTCTGACTCTTGACAGATGATTTACCATTTGCAATGGACTTGTAACCGACTGACTCTCTCCCTCCCTTTGAACTCTACAAGGCTCTCTAGTTCAGCCTTGAGATTGACCAACTTAGCTTCGGCTAGTGTTGACGGCCATTATAACCGAGTAGTGACCGTCAACATTTTAGTAAATGAGGATTATCATACCATGTTCCATACATAAAAGTGTTTTTACTAACAAATTCCACAAGTTTTGGACAAGTTGTGATTGCAGGATAAAACAGGTGAAACAGGGGCCAAACCTGGCTCAGGGCCAGGCCGGCCGGCCTACCCGAGGCCGACCGGCCTCCCATGGCCACGTCTGGCCATGCCATTGATCCACAAGCTGAGCTGAGTATCCAAGATGATCAGGAGATATGCATTTGATGTCGGTTTGATCCAAGGACCCAAAAAGCCTAGAGTGGGATGAACATGGATTGAACGGCCCACAACCTAGGATTCTTGGACAGCCTCAACCGAACGCAACCGTTACCGACCTCAGGAAGCAATCAGGAGCGTCCACGACGAAGGCGGTTGCCAGAGGGGACAAGTGTAGGCCGATCGGCCTACACCAGGCCGGCCGGCCCCCTGTTGCATCCTCACGCGACCATCTTCGGCGTGGAAGTTAAGCAGGTTGTTAGCGTGACAGTTACGCTGGCTACCGACCTTGGGGGGCTATAAAAGGCCACCTCCTCTTCACTCCAAGACACACACCACACTTCTCAAGGCTATACTTGAAGGGAGCTCTTGTATCTTTTCAATTTCTTAGATTAGGATTAGAGTTGGGAGTAGAGTCGAGTCGAGCTTAGCTCGGATCTTCGGAGTCTTCGGAGTTCTGGTAAAGCTCTTGTATCCTTTCCTTCATTTGAAGAGTTTATCAATACAATTACTTTCTTATTTCAAAGCTTAAGTTTATCTTTTATCTTTCTGTCTTGCTCTTCTTTTAGAGTAAAGATCTTGCTCTCTTTAGAGTAAAGTTCTGTCCCCCTTTAGTCTTAGTGTAGAGTTTAGTTTAGCTCCACCGGGCCTTATCTCGCGGGTTTGCTCGCCTTGACCGGGCCGTAAGACGCCTTAGGGAAGACGGGGATTTCTCTTGACAGGCCTCAAGAGAAATCTTAATCATCGAGTGCAGACGTGGTGTCTAGCTTGTTGATTAACTAGGAAGTGTGTTGTACCCCACGGAACTGCAGTGGTAGGCGGCAGGTGGTGACAGTCCTGTCCATCCTTCGTAGTCCACCACATTCGGGTGTACTCATAACAGTCGTGCTGAGCCCGGAGAACCCCCTCTCTCATCCCGTCATGAGGTTCTCCCGTTCTAGCCGTCGAAGCAAGCTCTGTCCCCGGTATCTAAGCTAGAGTCTAGGTTAAGGTTAGAGTGCCTTTTGCTCTGAGTTAGGAAGTGTCTAGGTCCGGTCTCTCCCAACGTCTTTCCTTCTCTTTAGAATTAGGTGCTCCTGTGTTGCTGGTCTTTTAGACCTTCTATCCGGTCATTTATTTGACCATTATCCCCAAACCTTAGAGTTTGTGCCCCTGGGTTTTGTGGCTTGATATTTCTGGCAAGATATATCATTTCATTCTTCAATACACTTTAACCATTCTGCTTCCCTACGGAAATATAAATACGATACCCTGGGATAACTTCCTAGGCGAAGTGCTACAACAAGATATATTCTGTGCGCTTGCAGAATCCTTTTGCATAAATCGATATATCTTCGCGCTCTTAAAGCATTGCTACAGCATGACGCTAAGGAGTGCCAACAAGCATTTCTGGCGCCGTTGCCGGGAAGCAATTGGCTAAAGTTATTGTTGAATTATTTGATAATCTTTACAGATTTACCAACCACTAACCTTAGTGACCTCACCGCTACAATATTCGTCTATCTTTGATGTGTTTGCAGGGTAGTGCATGACTGGTTTCAACCTACCATCAAACTTTGATCCTAATCCAGAACGCATTGGAAGAGTAGTGCGAAGGAGATACAATCCTCCTCAAATTTCACTCAGCTCAAGCAACACATTCGAGTCATCATCCGACTCCGAGTCCGAACCAGATTCAGGCTTATCATACTCTTCAGCTCTAGAGTCACCAGAGATAATGGTTCAGCCGAAGAAGACACTCTATGAGTTCTCAGCCCCATCAAGCAGTAACTTCCCGGGACTGTCGAATGCACAGGAAGGCGCATTTGAGCTGAGATCTGGCCTGGTCAACATACTCCAGGCCAGCCCTTTCTGCAGAAAGGTGATTGAGGATGCTAACGCTCACCTTCGGAACTTTCTAGAGGTGTGCAGCACTATTAATCCCAGTGGCACACCGATCAACAGCATCCGCCTACAACTCTTCCCATTCTCCTTGCTTGGGAAAGCCAAGGAGTGGTTCTATACCAACAAGGCATCTTTTGAAGGACACTAGCACACTTGCGCAGACGCATTTCTGACCAAGTACTTTCCGGTGGGCAAGACCAACGCCCTCCGATGAAAAATCACTGGTTTTCAATAGCTAGACGGAGAGTCAGTCCCAGATGCTTGGGAGCGACTCCAAGAGTACATTGCAGCTTGCCCCCACCACGTTGTGGAAGATTGCTTGATCACTCAAAACTTCTTCCACAGCCTGAGTCGTCGATCGCAAGAGCTCATGGATGCAACTGCGGGAGGAGCTTTCCTCTCGCTTGATGTAGACGCTGTTGGTATTTCTTATGACCTACAGATAAATTCGCAAGCGTACGGATACGATGTAGCTTTCACTCGGGAGTATTCCAGCGATCGATTTCCACGGGGAATGAGAAGTGTACTAGTCCTTTAATTAATTCGTCCGAAAGGATAATATGGGGGATATGGATGACAACAAAAAGAAAGGAAGAGATAAAAAGGCTGAGGGTAGAGAGGGTACTTGTGTAGCAATACTGAATATTTCGATAGATCAAGCAAGGTAGACTTGTTAAAGAGAGTTCACTTCGGGCGCCTGAGACACCACCACTCACAGAAAGGGATGAGAAGGGGAGTGGTACCACCTACCCCTAAGTCCTACAGACCAGAACTAACGTGGTGGATTACATCGGCCGGACAGGGCTGTCACCACCTGCTGGCTACCACAACTATTCCGTTGAACTGGGTCCAAACCAAGGTAACGACTAGTCTAGGCACCACGCCTATACTAATAATTACTACTTCACTTGAATTTAGAGCAAAGCACCCAATACTAAGTAGTGAATGAGGAACCAGTGAACAAAAGCTAGCAAGACTGAATGCTTAATAAATCAAAGGGAACCAGAATTACTAGACAAGGCCTGGATGTTACTCGAAGTTGAGCCGCATCCACCGAGGTACAAAGTGGAAGAGAAACCGGCAGCTCTGGCTTCTCTCCCAGACTCTCACCTCACCTCTCTCCCTATTTTCTAAGTATGGGAGTGGTAGCGCTTCGCCCTAGAGCTTCTTCTCCTCTATTTTGTTGTATCTTGAGTGGGGGTGAAGGGCACCTTTTATAGCCTCCCAAGCATGGAAGCCAGCGTAGATGTTAAGCCACATGCTTGCTTAGCTTCCATGCGAAAGGGGAGGCATAACCGCCATAAAAGTGGGCCGGCCGGCCTCACTTAGGCCGTTCGGCCTGGGATACTCGCCACCTGACACCGTCTTTCTTGTGGACGCTCCTGATGATGTCCTCAGGTCGGTAGTTGAGGGATTGGTGACGGTTGTGACAGTTGGAGGCCGAACGGCCTAGGGGAGGCCGGTCAGTCTGGCCCTGACTCCTCTCAGCCCTCTGTTGCACCGACTCCCTCATCAACGGTTGCATGTTGTCTCTTGAGGCGGTTTTGGTTGTGTTGATTTGAAGCTGTCCGAGAATCCTAGGTTCGTGGACCCTTCAATCCATGCCTTAGGCCTTTCGGGTCCTCGGATCAAACCAACATTGATCTCACGTCTCAGGGTGTTTGTTGATGTGTTAGTTGTCCCCTGGATCAATGACGTGGCCAGACGAGTGGATAGGAGGTCGGTCGGCCTAGGCTAGGCCGGCCGACCTGGGTTTGGCTCCATATTTGCTCTCTTTTCTCCTGTATGCTCTTGCACTCACAAATCATTCAAAACTTGTGGAACTCATTAGTATAAATGATATTAGCATGGTTATCACTATATGAGCATGAAATTCGGAGAAATGTTGGCGGTAAAATCGTATAATAATGACCGTCAACACACCCCACACTTAGACCCTTGCTCGTCCTCGAGCGAGGAGTAGGGACTAAGGTGAGACAAGACATCCAAGGAAATGGCACAAGCATAAGAAATATTCCAAGCCATACCTTGTACTTGTGAATTTTGTAGTGTCTATCATACCATCTTGGGTAGTTGAGGATTGGAACGATCATGAATCAAGTCACTTCAACTCTATATGTCAAGTAGCTTGGGATTTTTCAATAAGTTTCAAAAACAAACCTTGCATTGCTCCTCGTTTGATTCTCTCAGATCTCTCAATGTGTATATATCCTCACCAAGGCATTAACTTGCCTTTCTTCATCCTACTTCTAATGATGGCTATATGTGGAACTCAAGGTAGGGTATGAAGATGAGGCATACTTGCATCACATGTATTGGAAAGTCAAAGAGCGGATCCAAGAAGAAATCAAATCATACAATCAGATCAAGATGTGCACGTGTATGGGTATGATGGATGGTGGATGGAATTTACAACTCCTTTGTGTGTGGTCTCTCTCCTTTAAAAAACTTTTGAGAACATGGCTATCAGATTTTTTTTCTTTCTTGGACCTTCATGTGTCCAACTCTTTTTTTTTTGCGTGGACCTTCATGTGTCCATATTTTTTTGGTAGCCATGTGTTTTTTGTAACAATAACTGAGGAGTGAGACTTACACATACATGATGGAGCATTTATTTTGTGGAATGGATGGATGAATGATACAATGCTAACTTCCAGTGTAGAAGTATAGCTAGGGGGATATATGGTGTGCACGTGAATCTTGATCATGAAAGTATGAAAAGAATTCTCACAAGGGTCACAACAATTTGACAAAGCTCAATGCAATGACAAGTAGCATATGTGTACATGGTTTTCAAGATAACTCATAAAATGGCTTTGGTAGGACTTGGCATATCAAATTTTCAAAGGGTTTTCAAATTTTCAAATAAATTTCTCAAGCACTCAAACATTAAGAGAGAAGACCATATCATCCAGCCATATCTCAAATGTCAACTACTTAGATGAACATGAGGTCCTAATGATTTTTGTTCACAAGCATCAAAGTCATAGCAAGGAATAAAACATATGCAAGCCAAACATGGGAACATGAAGGGTAGGCATAGTGAGGTGGATTAGTTTATCTTGAGATTGATTTTAATGATAGGGATTGAAATTCAATCAAACTCATGAATTAAGGAGCGAGAGGTGGAGTGCACATACCATTGCTTTTTTTTCTTTTCTTGTCATGTTAGCGCAGTCGATGATGTGCGACACCTTCGTGGGGGACCTCGAATGTGTATGTTGATGATGAGCTTGAGAGATCTCCCCCACACTTGTACTTGTGCTGGCACTGTTATCCAAAACAAAAAGGTGGAAACAAAAAGAGGGGCTCTACTGGTTCGAGAACCAGTGAGCCTTTATTCAAGTTTTTATTGTTCTTTTAAACTGGTTGAGAAACCAGTTAGTTGATCTCCAAGAACTCGATGACATCTAAGTCTTCGAGCTTGGGTTGTTGGGGTTCCAGAAAGATTTTCAAACGTTGGCCATTAACCTTAAAGAAGTTCCCTCTATTATCTTGAAGTGTGACGGCTCCATGAGAAGATGCACTGATGACATTATAGGGGCCGTCCCACTTACTTCTAAGTTTACCCCTACCAAAAAGTTTAACGCGGGAGTTAAAGAGCAGTACCTAGTCTCCAGGTTTAAATTCCTTGATCTTGATGCGCTTATCATGCCACCGCTTGGTTCTTTCCTTGTAAATTTTTGAGCTATGATAAGCATTCTCCCTCCATTCTTCTAGTTTAGCGAGTTGGATTTTTCTTTTAATTCCTGCTGCTGGGAGATCCATATTCCATCTCTTGATTGCCCAATGAGCCTTAAATTCCAACTCAACTGGCAAGTGGCATTTTTTCCCATATACCAATTGGTAGGGGGTCATCCCAATTGGTGTCTTATAGGCCGTCCGATAAGCTCATAGAGCTTCAGGTAACTTGTCCTTCCATGCCTTACCCATCTCATTAACGGTCTTTTGTAAGATGTTCTTGATCTGCTTATTGGAAGTCTCTGCTTGACCACTTGTTTGAGGGTGATATGGGGTGGCTATCTGATGCTTGACTCCCAAACTGGCAAGGTACTTCCGAAAGATGTTATCAATGAAATGTGATCCTCCATCACTAATCACAACCCTTGGAGTGCCAAAACGGGGAAAGATAATCTCATGGAACATTCATTTGGCGCTCTTAGAGTCGGCTGCTCGGCATGGCATGGCTTCAACCCACTTGGACACGTAATCCACTGCCACCAATATGTATTCATAATCTCCAGATCTAGGGAATGGACCCATAAAGTCTATCCCCCATACGTCGAATATTTCCACTTGGAGATTGTTGGTGAGTGGCATAGCGTCCCTTGCATTGATATTTCCATGCTTCTGGCACCTTGCACATCTCCTGACAAACTCTCGTGCATCCTCATGCATGGTTGGCCAGAAGAACCAACTTTGCCACACCTTAGCATGTGTCCGGAAAGATCCATAATGACCTCCGTATGATGATGCATGGCACCGTTCCAAAATCTTGTAGGCTTCGCATGCCGGCACACATCACCTTAAGAGTCCATCAGAACACACTCGAAATAGGTACGGGTCATCCCATAGGTGGATCCGGCTATCATATGCGAGCTTCTTCCTGTTTTCTCCCAGATGAACATATCCAGAAACAATAAAGTTCACTATGTTGGCATACTAGGGGTCTGAAGTGGTTACCTTGAGGAGGTTGTCGCCTCGTAGGTAGTCATTGATGGGCATTGACTCTCCTTGAACTTGCAGCCGCGACAGGTGGTCAGCCACCAAATTTTCTACTCCTTTCTTGTCCCGAATCTCAAGATCAAATTCTTGGAGTAGAAGTATCCAACGAATAAGCCTTGGTTTTGCATCCTTCTTGGTGAGAAGCTATTTGAGCGCAGCATGGTCTGTGTAGACGATGACTTTTGCCCCCACCAAGTAGGATCGAAACTTATCGATGGCGAATACCATTGCCGAAAGTTCCTTTTCCGTGGTTGCATAGTTCAACTGGGCACCTGTCAAAGTTTTACTAGCATAGCAGATAGCATGGTGCAACTTATTCTTGGTTTGCCCCAGGATCGCACCTACGGCAAAGTCACTCGCATCGCACATGATCTCGAATGGGAGAGCCCAATCCGGAGGTTGTATGATAGGCGCTGATATAAGAGCTTTCTTGAGAATGTGGAAGGAAGCATAGCACTCTTCATCGAAGATGAAGGGAGCTTCCATGGCAAGGAGATTGGTTAAAGGCCGGGCTATTTGAGAGAAATTCTTGATAAACCGGTGGTAAAACCCAGCGTGCCCAAGGAAGCTGCGAACTCCTTTAACATTTATGGGGGGTGGAAGCTTCTCAATTACTTCCACCTTAGCTCTGTCCACATCTATCCCGCGCTCAGAAATGCGGTGCCCCAAAACAATTCCTTCCCTCACCATGAAGTGACATTTCTCCCAATTCAAAACTAGGTGCTTTTCCTTGCATCTCCCTAAGACCTTATCAAGATTTTCTAAACAGTCGGCAAAGGTCTTTCCATAAATGGAGAAATCATCCACGAAAACCTCCATGATCTCCTCAATCATGTCGGAGAAGATGGACATCATACGCCGCTGGAAGGATGTGGGGGCATTACATAGCCCAAAGGACATTCGCCTATAGGCGAATGTTCCATAGGGGCAAGTAAACATCGTTTTACTCTGGTCGTCTGGATGGATAGGAATTTGGTGATACCCAGAGTAACCATCAAGGAAACAGAAGGAGTGCTTAGCGAGTCATTCTAACATTTCATCAATGAAGGGCAGAGGGAAGTTGAAGGACCGGTCAGGCGACCAGAGAGGGGGGGTGAATGGGAGCCGACAAAACTTTCTTTCCCAAATCCATCTTTCATCCCAAAATCACTTCCGAACCTCGCAACAAGATCTTGCCAAGATCACGTAGCAACTGGGATGCTACTGACCCTAGGAACAAGAAACAAGCAGTGGAAAAATAGAAAGAACCTCGATCCAAAAAGCTTTGCAAATCTGTCACTGGGTGTATGTACTCGGCACTGCCGGATTTCCAAACTCGGCACTGCCGGGTTTGGGTGTATGTACTTGGCACTGCTGGGTTTGGGTGTATGTACCCGACACTACCGGATTTCCAAACTCAGCACTGCCGGGTATACACGAATCAGCCCACCCGAAAGTCAACTATCTCAATCTTGTGAATGGATCTCCCAAACGGCTTGAGCTCTTGAGACAAAACTTTGGGGAGATGATGTACACCTCAAGTAGAGGGTATGCCCCAAAATCTCGGCATCTAGCTGTGACAATCTAGGTGTTTAGTTAACTTAAATCACTTGCTTAACCACTTGACCTAAGTTAATTAAGAGTACCTTGGCCCCACCTAGATGTTCACTTAAGAAAAGTTCATCCAAAACCCTTTTAAACTCGGTGAACTTTTGACCTTTGCTGATTGGCATGGCTTGTTTTCAAAATTTCCTTTAAGAACTCCAAAATGTGCCAATATGAAAGTTATTCATATTTTATGGGACACAACTTTGTCAATATGGCCCTGGAGAGCTTTTCGAGTGCTTCAGCCCCAAAAACCCGGTCAAAGTCAGTCAAACACAGAAGTTCAACGCAGGCTGGCACCCGAGTTCATGCTGTTTTCTCTTCAATTTTTCCCGTTGATCTATACACTTTTTCATAGGTCAACCTTTACAAAAGCTGTAGCTAGTAACCTGAAACATAACTTTGCTTTTTGGAGATTTTGAACTTCAGCTCAAAATTTTGGAGAAAATTGAGTTTGAATGGACGCCCGGCATGTGTTCGACGAATTGCCGGCGCTCTCCGGCGCCGCGCGTTCACGCGCCCGACAGCGCCGCCACGCGGCGGCCGGACTCTGACACGGACGCCGAGGCTGCGCCTGCGCCATAAATGTGCCGCACGCTGTCCCCCGCGGTCCGCCCGACAGAGCCGCTCTGTCCCCCGCGCCGTTCCGACCAGACGCGACGGGCGCCCGGCGCGCGCCACGTGGTCGCCGTGCGTCGACCCGCCGGCGGGCTGCAGCACCGCTGCCCCGACCAAGGCCGGCAAACCAGTCGCCGTGGGCCCCAGCACCTCGCCAACCCGCACTCGAGCTCGCCTCGACCGGCCACCGACCGCCACGCCCAGCGCCGCCCCGCCGCGACAGGCCGCCGACCGGCGAGCCATGTCCACCGCGGCAGCCAGCAACGCGCCGCCCAGAGCTCCGCGTGGCAGCTTCGCCGCTCCGAGCCGCAGTCCGAGCCTCGCCTCGAATGCCTATAAAAGGCCCCGCACCCCTCTGCACGCGAGCCCCCTCCGCCGCTCGCCATTGTCGCCGCCAGGCTGCCCCTCCGCCGCTCGCCATTGTCGCCGCCAGGCTTCCCCTCCGCCGCTCCCCGCCGTGCGCGCTGCTCCACCGCTGTTCTTCACCACCAGCACTCGCCACACCCTTGCTCTAGCTTCCCAGAGCCCCAGCTGCCACTCTCTGCCCCGCCGTCGATTCCCCTCCTCAGCTCCGCGCCGCCGCCATCCAGCAAACCACTCGAGCGCAGCAAACCACTCGAGCGCACCTGCAGCAAACCACTCGAGCTCCCCCAGCCCTCAGTTGAGCGCCATTGCCACTCTAGCCACCAGAGCAAGCTCGAACAGAGCTGCTGCCGCCCAGCTCTGCCGTCCGCCGCCGCCACGCCACCTCCGGCCGCCCAACCTACTCGGAATCCACTCGAGGTGAGGCGGTGAGCACCCCTGAGCACCCACGACTGGTTATTGTTGAGCCCCGTGGCCCCACTTCACCAGAATCCGGCCGACCCGCCGCCGGCCATGGCCTAGGGACCACATTGCAAAGCCACAAATCTTTCCAGGGGCCTTAGCGCAAGTTTCCAGGGGCTAATCTGTAAATAGAATTGTTCAGATCTAGGATCCAAATCCTGAAACTTTGAAAATCGATTAAAAATCGTAGAAAAATGAGAAAAATGCAAACCCAATTTTGTTGTGCTACAGGTGCTGTGTTCTACCTTTCCTAGAAAGCATGTATAGGTGTTTTCTGCTTCGTTTTTGGATTAGATTCAAATCTGTTCAAACACTAATTTGTGCACAGTTTGAAATCCATTGGCTTGTTTGTGCTAGTTTTTGAGTATGTTGTAGCTGGTGAAGTATCTAGGCTACTGTAGAAAGTTGGCACGAAGTTACACAATAGATCTTGAGTTATTAATTGTTTAGACTGGCAGTACACGTTTGGTTCAACATTTTTAATAATTAATCTATGAAGCTTCTGAGTTCAATCCTTTTGCAAATGTATGCATGATCTTGGCCTAAGTTTTGGTCAGCAAATCAAGTAAACCACAAAGAGCACACAGTAAATTTTTCACATTATAATAGTAAACCAAACTGCCAGAATAAATTATGAAAGTTTCATTGCTAAAAAGGGGTTAAATAAGAATAAGTTGTTTACAATAAATGGTTAGATAAACTAAAAACACACACACACCCTTGCTGTTTTGTGATGAAATCAAAGATAAATAATATATGTGTACACAATCACCATCGACTAACCCAAATACTATAATGAGTAATTACAACCTTTGTTAAAGAAAGGGAAGATCAGACGAATTTTATCCAGGTGAATGTGTCACTAAATACACCCGGGTTCATCATTGTGCAACTGTGATGACTCGACATAAGATCATATTCTTATTGCATATGCATTCGTGTAGAACCTGCCCTCGCCGACGGAGACTACGATCTGGTCCCCGCTGAAGGAGAAGGCCAAGCGGAAGGTGAGGTGAACGCCGTCCAGGTCGAGTAAGACCCGAACGTTGCTGCCGAGGACTCCCAAGCTAACACTGTGCCCGAAGGCAAGCCCCGGAGCATGACCCATATTTTGAATATATGCAACTATGTTTGTTAAGTTTGCTTGTGCATTTACGTTTAGGAGTTGAATTGAAACCCTAGTTGCATGATCCTAGGTACCTATGCTATGCAATACTAGTATGATAGGTCGATAGCTGCCCCGCTATAAGGACCCGGTAAAAGTCGAGTGATTTCCTGTCACTCGCGAGATATAGGAATCAACTGCTTTACTTATGTTGGAATCATAAGGAGGACGGGCGGGGATTTTTGTCATGTAGATGCCCCGTCCGTGTATGCTAATGTCGGTTAAGGCCGAATGGTGTGGTACCGACGGTTAAGTTTTTAAAAGTACCAAGCGCTTGTCGATTCTATGGGGTCGGTAAGTTTAGTACCTACATGACTTCAGGGTGCGGACTTTTTCCTGCTCCTTCCGGGAACGTTTTTCCCCATGCCTCGAACATGTGGGTACGAGGGGCGTAAGTGTTGGTTCGGCCAGCCTTAGACCTCGTATGCCGGGGGGAGTTTGGTCCTGGACGCTACTGGGGGATTGATGGGAACTACCTGGTAGCGCTAGCCTTTGGCTGAGTGCGATGATCCGAGTGTTTGGGTCCCCCTTGCAAGGTTAAAATCGGTTCGAACTGTCTGTTTCTCGCAGCTAATGAGACTGCTTAACCCCGCTGCTACATTGAGTAAGAAGTGGAACATGATGTTGGAAAGAAACTTGATGCTTGCTTAATTGCTTGCTCCACTTGCTTGATTAGTACAGGTTGCTTGCCTAGAATGGTTAACTTAACTAGAACTTGATGCTAAAATATTGAAAGTAAGGATCCACTATTAGTCGCTATTTGGCAAAACAAACCCACCAGCCAAAAGCCTTGCATGTCTAGAAGTTGGTGTTGTAGCTAACACCCGACGGTTAAGTCTTGCTGAGTATTAGTATACTCAGCCTTGCTTGTGGAATTGTTTTCAGGTAGCGCTCTTGAGGAGATGGTTGCCGGTCTTACCTGGCCAACCACCCTTCCTCCTGGTTGGACTGTTGTTTGGGACGAGGATGCTTCAGAGTGATGTCACGACGGCTTCACGTGACGTCATTCCATTCGAATAAAATTAGTTGTTTTCCGCTACTTTTAAAACTCTGAATAATAGTTACTTATGCATTGAACTTAGTTTGTAATAAATTACCTCAAGTGGGACCTATTTGATACTTGTGGATTGTTGTAATCTCTGGGATCTACCTTCGAGTGGGTATTTGTATGACTTGTTTCGATTGAGGTAACTGTTCGTGGTTGCATCGGGCTCGACCCGATAGACTGTCAGATTACTCCGATTTAATTGCGTGATGACCAATGGAAGGTTAGCGCACTTAAGCCGGATTAATTTGAGTGGTTCTGCCACAGCTGGTATCAGAGTGAAAAGTCGTGCACCAGAGGTTCGCACGGTCCCAACACACTTGTTTCGGAATAAAACCTGACCAACTAGTACTTTGTGAAAACTCGTTGGATCGCTAAGGATTAACTAGACCGTGAAGCCCTGAAGGGAATTTCGGGTTGTTTCAGGTGGCTTGCTAATTCTGGTGTATTTGACTAACCTGCCCAGCACACCTTGCCCACGTGTTTTATACGTGCGCTGGTTTCCGTGCCCCGCGTGCACGAAGGGTGATAGGATCTCCATTCCAAGGAACCTATCATTTCGGTTGTGTATGAGTCGCCACATGTTTTATATGTGAGCAAGGTCTTGATGGTATGGTTCTAATTCAAATGAGCTTATCATCCTGGTTGTTCGCCATGTTCGAGACATGTGCATGATGCCGCATCACGAGTTATGCGAAGGGTTGTGTGCTCTATTCAAAATGAGCGTACGGCCTAGACTAGATGCACTGTCCATGCAGTGTTGAACGCATGGATACCATTTTTATAAATGAACGGTAATGAATGAGGACGCTTCCGTGGCGTGCTGACACGGAGGGTTCATGGCTTTCTTGCAGGTACACTGACTCCGTTCGATAGGGTTGCGATGGTCGGAGTAACGAATAGCTATTATAGGGAGAGATGTATATTGTATCTTGCCACCGGCAACTAACCACGTACGCCAAGGCTTCTTGGTATTTTGTGAGGACATTTTTAGTTCTTTTGCATCATGCTAATCACCTTAAAAATTGTGAAGTTAACTAGAAGCAAAAGGAAATAAAAATCATAAATCCCACAAACTTCCAGAAGTCGGTCAAAAACTGTGTTTCTTGCTAGTCTGAATTTTTCGGGTCATTAAAACCTCTCTGATGGCTAGGCACCTTAAATAAAAGTTGTTCATAATTTCATAAGCAAGCTTCTGTAAAAATTTCAAAATTTTTGGATAAGTAAAACTGGAGTTATGACCAAAACAAGAGCTGTCTGTTTGCTGGAAAAATCTGGCAGACAGCAAGTTAAGAACCAAGTGTTTCACCCATCTTAAGCTCAAAATCAAAGCAACCTCAGAATACCAAACTTGTGTTTAATAACCTTAAGAACAACCTGGTAAAATTTGGGAGCTTTTGGTTGGGTAGTTTCAGAGTTACACCTGTTTTTCCATCGCTGTTCCGACCTCCTTTCTACTTCCGCACGGTTCTTACTCGGTTCCTTTGGTTCCTTTTCTACAGATGGCAGACGCGGCTTACTTTGTGTTTGGCACGGACGGTTTTCTCCACTTTGAGTGCCTCGCTTGGGAGGGTTTTCCCTCTATTTTGTGGGACGCTCTGAGCACCGCCGGTTTCGCCTCACCATCCCTCTACTCGTGCCGCGAGTACCTTCAGGATGGTGTGCTTCGTTGCATCACCAGGGTCTACGTGCCACCACACCCTCATCACCCCGAGTGGCCTTTGTTTGACGCTGAGGTGATAGGCCACAGGTTGACTGACACCGTGGAGCTCGCTGCCCTGCGGGTGCTGAACGTCTTTTGTGACTTCCGCCCCGTGGAGGTGATGACTTCCCCACTTGGGTTGCTTCCTACCGCGCAGCCCGACGACCCAGCTTGGTTGGAGCGTCGAGCTCACGTGAGGGCAGTTGTAGAGTGGACTGGTGCTGTTCCTACCGCTGAGGGACTAGCGCGGTATGTGAACACGTTCTCCAGGCTTCTTACACTGCTTCAGGGAGGACTGGCTGACTCGGTTGAGTACGGCATGGCTTCCTACCGGTCCTTTCGACAGCTTCAGTACGACTACACCACTCTGACCCTGGAGGCAGCCGACACAGACATGGCTATGGCCAACTTCCAGGCTCAGATTGGCGACTTACTTGGACAGGTCACCGCCCTTCAGCAGGAGCGAGAGACTCACTTGGCACAGATGGCCGAGATGCAGGAGGAGCATGCTACCCACTTAGGCCAGATCGAGGCGATGCAGGAGGAGATAGACTCGCTGCATAACGAGCGGGTTGGGCTCGTTGACCATGTTGGAGAGCTAGAGGACGAGGTCCACGACCTCCACCTTGACGTTGAGGACGCTCACCAGCACATCGGGATACTCCAGCAGCTGGTTCCTCTTGAGCAGGACGTAGAGATGGTCGATGAGGAGGAGGAGGAGCCCATGGAGATAGAGATAGACCCCGAGGAGGTTCAGGGCATGTCCGGCACGGATACCCTTAGTGACTTGCCCCCTCTACCCACGACACCCGGTTCACCCGCCGAGAGTGAGGCTTCGGTCAACAACCTCGACGATTTCTAGATGTTTGGCAGTGTTACTCCTCAGTGTAGCCTACTTTTGGACAGTGATGTAATAGGCTAGCTTCGAGTTGAGTATGTCTTTTGTGCAGCTTGACCATGATGTAACTTAGGGTAGGAGTGACCCTAGAGTTTGTTGCTTCGATATGGATGTAACCGCTAAACTCTGCAGCTGAATCTGAGTTTGAATTTTTAATGCATGCATTTCTCATTTATGGGCTAAGTGATGAATACCAAAGTTGTGAGGAATTTCATAAGGAAGATGCTCGCAAAATTTCAGCCCTTTTGGTTAAGAATTGTGAGAGTTATGTACAATTTGGTGAGCCTCGGCCGTTCTGAAAACCGCAAAAACAGAAACGTGAACTTCGAATTTTTCGCCCTAGCTAGAGATGCGAATCAGACCTGGAGCGTAACACGAAAGTTGTAGCTCTCTAAATTCTCTAGCTGCTGGCAAACATTCATAATTTTTGGGCGTGTAACCTGGGAGATATGAATTTTCTCCTCTGACAGCCTTGCTGATCAGAAAACTCTGCAGTGAATGTTTACTAATTTCGCACATGATTGCTTGTTTACCTGGTATACGAGTTTCGAGATCATGTGGCTGATGGTAAATGATTTTTGCAGATGGTTGACTCAACCCGCCGCACCAACTTCACCGCCGGGCAAAACAGTGGCGCCCAAGCAAACCAGCCACCGCTGCCGCAGCCCCCGCAAAATCCGATGGAGGCGTTTTTCGTCACCCAAACTGAAATGATGCGGGAGATGCTTGATGTGCAGCGACAGCTGATGCAGCAACGCCCAGGGGGACACCATGATGCTCAGCCCCATGTTGCTCGCTATGAACACTTCCTGAGTACTCAGCCACCGACCTTCCATGAAGCAACCGAACCACTGAATGCTGATGCTTGGATTCGTGCTGTGGAATCAAAGTTCTCGGTACTTGCCCTACCATGCTCCGAGGAGAGCAAGGCTAGGTTTGCTGCCCAGTTACTCAGAGGACCCGCCCTCATCTGGTGGGAGAATCACCTGGCCACCCTTCCAGAAAACACTGTGATAACTTGGGCTGATTTCAAGACCGCCTTCAGAGCTCACCATATTCCTGAGGGTTTAATTGAGAGAAAGCTTAATGAGTTCCTGGCTCTCACCCAAGGCAACAGGTCTGTGTCCCAGTATGCCCAGACCTTCAACAATCTCTGCCAGTATGCGGGCTCTCATGCTGACACGGATCAGAAGAAAATGGACCGCTTTCGCAGAGGCCTCAGTGCCAAGCTCAAGGAACGCCTGAACCCTATCCGGACTGCTACCTACAATGAGCTGGTCAACCTGGCCATTACTGCAAGAAGATGCCATTGCTGCCCTCAAGGCCGAGAAAAAGAGGAAGGCTCCTATGACGCAGGCTGCTCCATCAAATCAGAGGTTCCGGATTGTTCAGAACACTCCTACCTCCAACCCCCAGAGGCCAGGACAGCAAGGACGTTGGACTATCAGGCCACCCCAGCAGAATCAGAATCGTTTCCCTGCTCCTCAGCAGCCCATCGCCCCACGCCCTAGCTACCAAGTTCCCGCTCGCCCCACCAATGGGAATGCCTGTTACAAGTGCGGAAAGGCCGGGCACTTCATCCGAGACTGCCCCCAGAACCGGCAACAGAACCAAGGCAAGGGAAGGAAGCAGACGGTGCAAGTCCGTCAAGGGAGGATCAACTTCACCACCCTGGCAGAACTACCTGAGGGAGCGCCAGTTATGACGGGTACTTTCTATGTCCACAATTACCCCGCTGTTATACTGTTTGATTCCGGTGCAACGCATAGCTTTATCAGCACAAGGTTTTGCACCAAGAGTGGACTAAATCTCACCCAAACCGCCACCCCCTACTTAATCACTACACCGGGTGGGAAGGTCTCAACAAATCAGAGGTCAAATCGAGTACCACTAGTTTTGGGCAGCAAATTGTTTAAAACTGATCTTATTAGCGTGGGATTGGATGGAATGGATATCATTTTGGGAATGGATTGGATGACTAAACACCGGGTCATACTTGATATTCCCGAGAGGGTAGTTGAGATTCACTCCCACTCTTAGGTCGCACGGATCTCTATCTGCCGCACAAGGTCTACACGAGCTCCCATATCCTTTCCATGGCCGAACTTCGAATAGAGGACATTCCAGTGGTTTGCGAGTTCCCTGATGTCTTCCCAGAGGACTTGCCAGGCATGCCCCTTGACCGGGACATTGAGTTCGTTATCGAGCTGCAACCGGGTACTGCTCCTGTATCCAAGCGACCGTATAGGATGTCACCCATAGAGTTGGCAGAGTTGAAAACGCAATTGCAAGAGTTGCTTGAAAAAGGCTTTATCCGACCTAGCACCTCACCTTGGGGATGTTCGGCCCTCTTTGCTAAAAAGAAGGACAAAAGCTTGAGGTTATGTGTGGACTATCGCCCTCTCAATGCAGTGACTGTCAAGAACAAATACCCCTTACCCCGCATTGACATTCTTTTCGATCAGCTAGCTGGTGCTAAAATCTTCTCAAAAATTGATCTCCGTTCTGGATACCATCAAATCAAGATCCGCCCTTGCGACATTCCTAAAACCGCCTTCTCTACTAGGTACGGTTTGTATGAGTATCTGGTCATGTCTTTTGGACTCACCAACGCGCCGGCTTACTTTATGTATCTCATGAATTCGGTCTTCATGCCCTATCTTGACAAATTCGTCGTGGTCTTCATCGACGATATTCTGATCTACTCCAAAAATGAGGAAGAACATGCTGAGCATCTTTGCATTGTTCTGCAAACACTTAGAGATCATCAGCTCTATGCCAAGTTCTCGAAATGCGAATTCTGGCTAAATAGTGTCAAGTTTCTCGGGCACACAATTTCTGATGAAGGTATTTCAGTGGATCCCGGGAAAGTACAAGAGGTCATGGATTGGGAAACTCCCACGTCTGTTCACCAGATCCGTAGTTTCCTTGGACTAGCAGGGTACTACCGTCGCTTTATTCCTGACTTCTCCAAGATAGCTAAGCCTATGACTGAACTACTCAAGAAGGGAGCTAAGTTCAAGTGGACGGAGAAATGTGAAGAAGCTTTTCACACCTTGAGACGACTCCTTACTTCGGCCCCCGTTCTAGCACAGCCTGACAACACGAAGCCTTATGACATCTACTGCGATGCTTCAGGCACCGGGTTGGGATGTGTTCTCATGCAAGATAACAGAGTCATTGCTTATGCTTCTCGAGCCCTCGCCCACATGAGGTGAATTACCCTACTCACGATCTTGAATTAGCAGCTGTGATTCATGCTCTAAAACTTTGGAGACACCACCTCATGGGAGCACAGTGTAAAGTGTACACCGATCACAAAAGTCTCAAGTACATCCTTACGCAGGCAGATCTGAATATGAGGCAACGTAGATGGTTGGAATTGGTCAAAGATTATGACTTGGAAATACTTTATCATCCGGGAAAAGGCCAACGTTGTAGCCGATGCGTTGAGTCGGAAGGCACATTGCAACTGTCTCACCGCAGACACCTATAGCCAGACCCTATGTGCTGAGATGAGGAAGCTTAGCCTGGAGATTGTTCCTCACGGCTCACTCAATAACATTTCCTTAGAACCAACTCTCTACGACAAGATCGCTGCCGCTCAATCTCAAGATAAATGCATCAAGATCATTAAAGAAAGGCTCTCTGCAGGAGATGAGAAGTATCGTTGTTTCAGATTAGATCAAAAAGAGGTCAGTACATTTTGGGGAACGTCTAGTAGTACCTAAAATCCGGAGCTCCGAAAGGAAATTTTGGATGAGGCTCACCTCTCTAAATTTTCCATTCACCCGGGGAGCAGCAAAATGTACCAAGATTTGAAACAAAACTTCTGGTGGACAAGGATGAAGAGGGACGTGGCTAAGTATGTCTCAGAATGCGACACGTGCCAGCGAGTTAAGGCTAGTCATCTTCAGGTGGCTGGAACATTACAACCTCTTCCGATACCCTCTTGGAAGTGGGACGACATAAGCATGGATTTTATCGTTGGATTGCCACTTACCTCTCAAAAACATGATTCCATTTGGGTCATCGTGGACCGACTCACGAAAACTGCTCATTTCATTCCGGTACGCACTACTTACCGTGCCGACCAATATGCCGATATCTACTTCGAGCAAATCCTTCGTTTGCACGGAACCCCCAAGACCATCATATCAGATAGGGGCCCTCAGTTTATGTCTCGATTTTGGCAAAGGTTGCAAGACTCCTTGGGAACCAAATTAATCCATAGTTCTGCGTATCACCCTCAGACGGATGGTCAAACTGAGCGAGTAAATCAAATAGTCGAAGACATGTTGAGAGCTTGTGTCATACACTATGATAAGAATTGGGATAAGTGTTTGCCACTCGCTGAGTTTTCTTACAATAATAGCTACCAAGCCAGCTTAAAGATGGCACCGTTTGAGGCACTTTACGGCAGAAGATGTCGAACCCCGTTGAGTTGGTCGCAGCCGGGTGAGAGACAAATCTTTGGAACCGACCTAGTGGCCGAGGCAGAGGAGAAAGTGAAAGTGATTCAGGCTAACCTGAAGGCTGCCCAATCCCGACAGAAGAGTTATTTTGATAAAAGAAAGAAGCCCCTACAGTTCTCTGTGGGAGAACACGTTTACCTTCGAGTCTCACCCACTAAGGGAGTACTAAGGTTCGGAGTAAAAGGAAAGTTGGCACCTCGTTACATTGGGCCATATGAGATCATAGAAGTCTGTGGACCGGTAGCATACCGAGTACAACTCCCCGAGAAGCTGTCAGCTGTCCACAATGTTTTCCACGTATCTCAACTTAAGAAATGTGTTCGAGTTCCCGAAGTTGAGATTGTCGATCAAGACTTGGCATGGGTAGAACCAGACCTGGCTCTCGTGGAACACCCTCTCCGAATCCTCGACCGCAAAGAAAGAGGAACGAGAAGAAAGATCGTTAAAATGTACAAGATACAGTGGAATCATCACACGGAGGAAGAAGCCACATGGGAGACGGAGAGTTATTTGAACACCAAGTTTCCGGGTTTCCTTCTTCTACATGATCGTAAGCATTCTTGCACACACTAGTTCTTTCTACACTCGAATCTCGGGTCGAGATTCTGTTTAAGGGGGGTAGGCTGTGACAATCTAGGTGTTTAGTTAACTTAAATCACTTGCTTAACCACTTGACCTAAGTTAATTAAGAGTACCTTGGCCCCACCTAGATGTTCACTTAAGAAAAGTTCATCCAAAACCCTTTTAAACTCGGTGAACTTTTGACCTTTGCTGATTGGCATGGCTTGTTTTCAAAATTTCCTTTAAGAACTCAAAATGTGCCAATATGAAAGTTGTTCATCTTTTTATGGGACACAACTTTGTCAATATGGCCCTAGAGAGCTCTTGAGTGCTTCAGCCCCAAAAACCCTGGTCAAAGTCAGCCAAACCCCAGAAGTTCACAGCCGGCTGCACCCGAGTTCACTGATGTTTCTCCTCAATTTTTCCCGTCGATCTATACACTTTTCATAGGTCAACCTTTACAAAAGTTGTAGCTGGTAACCTGGAACACAACTTTGCTTTTTGGAGATTTTGAACTTCAGTTCAAAATTTCGGAGAAAATTGAGTTTGAATGGACGCCCGGCATGTGTTTGACGAATTGCCGGCGCTCTCCGGCGCCGCGCGTTCACGCGCCCGACAGCGCCGCCACGCGGCGGCCGGACTCTGACACGGACGCCGAGGCTGCGCTCACGCCATAAATGCGCCGCGCACTATCCCCCGCGGTCGCCCGACAGAGCCGCTCTGTCCCCGCGCCGTTCCGACCAGACGCGACGGGCGCCCGGCGCGCGCCACGTGGTCGCCGTCGACCCGCCGGCGGGCTACAGCGCCGCTGCCCCGACCAAGGCCGGCAAACCAGTCGCCGTGGGCCCCAGCACCTCGCCAACCCGCGCACTCGAGCTCGCCCTGACCGGCCACCGACCGCCACGCCCAGCGCCGCCCCGCCGCGACAGGCCGCCGACCGGCGAGCCATGTCCGCCGCGGCAGCCAGCAACGCGCCGCCCAGAGCTCCGCGTGGCAGCTTCGCCGCTCCGAGCCGCAGTTCGAGCCTCGCCTCGACTGCCTATAAAAGGCCCCACACCCCCCTGCACGCGAGCCCCCTCCACTGCTCGCCATTGTCGCCGCCAGGCTGCCCCTCCGCCGCTCGCCATTGTCGCCGCCAGGTTGCCCCTCTGCCGCTCTCCGTCGTGCGCGCTGCTCCGCCGCTGTTCTTCACCACCAGCACTCGCCACACCCTTGCTCCAGCTTCCCAGAGCCCCAGCTGCCACTCTCTGCCCCGTCGTCGATTCCCGTCCTCAGCTCCGCTCCGCCGCCATCCAGCAAACCACTCGAGCGCAGCAAACCACTCGAGCGCACCTGCAGCAAACCACTCGAGCGCAGCAAACCACTCGAGCGCACCTGCAGCACACCACTCGAGCTCCCCCAGCCCTCAGTCGAGCGCCATTGCCACTCTAGCCGCCAGAGCAAGCTCGAACAGAGCCGCTGCCGCCCAGCTCCGCCGTCCGCCGCCGCCACGCCACCTCCGGCCGCCCAACCTACTCGGAATCCACTCGAGGTGAGGCGGTGAGCACCCCTGAGCACCCACGACTGGTTATTGTTGAGCCCCATGGCCCCACTTAGCCGGAATCCGGCCAACTCGCCGCCGGCCATGGCCCTAGGGACCACATTGCAAAGCCACAAATCTTTCCAGGGGCCTTAGCGCAAGTTTCCAGGGGCTAATCTGTAAATAGATTGTTCAGATCTAGGATCAAATCCTGAAACTTTGAAAATCGATTAAAATCGTAGAAAAATCAGAAAATGCAAACCCAATTTTGTTGTACTGCCTGGTGACTGTGTTCTACCTTTCCTAGAAAGCATGTATAGGTGTTTTCTGCTTCGGTTTTTGATTAGATTCAAATCTGTTGAAACTCTAATTTGTGCACAGTTTGAAATCCATTGGCTTGTTTGTGCTAGTTTTTGAGTATTTGTAGCTGATGAAGTATCTATGGCTGCTGTAGAAAGTTGGCACAAAGTTATACACTAGATTCTTGAGTTATTAATTGTTTAGGCTGGCAGTACACGTTTGGTTCAACATTTTTAATAATTAGTCTGTGAAGCTTCTGAGTTCAATCTTTTGCAGGAAGTCTTGTGGTAACTTGATGCATGTCTGGTAAAAGTTAGAGCTTAGTTTGAGCTGGCTAGCTTGCACTTTTAATTCATACCAGTTTAAGCTTGATAAATTCAAACAGCAGGATCTTTAGATCTTTTGGAGCTATCCTTTGGCATGTGAGCTTGTTTAGGTTAGAATTAGGCTCTGGTAAAATTCTAAGGACCTTTGGATGATAGTGTGATTTCTTAGGATTTATTCTTGATGATAGTGTGCTATTCTTGTTTATTTTGTTGTGGTAAATGTATGCATGATCTTGGCTAAGTTTTGGTCAGCAAATCAAGTAAACCACAAAGAGCACACAGTAAATTTTTCACATTATAATAGTAAACCAAACTGCCAGAATAAATTATGAAAGTTTCATTGCTAAAAAGGGGTTAAATAAGAATAAGTTGTTTACAATAAATGGTTAGATAAACTAAAAACATCACACACACACCCTTGCTGTTTTGTGATGAAATCAAAGATAAATAATATATGTGTACACAATCACGATCGACTAACCCAAATACTATAGTGAGTAATTACAACCTTTGTTAAAGAAAGGGAAGATCAGACGAATTTTATCCAGGTGAATGTGTCACTAAATACACCCGGGTTCATCATTGTGCAACTGTGATGACTCGACATAAGATCATATTCTTATTGCATATGCATTCGTGTAGAACCTGCCCTCGCTGACGAAGACTACGAGCTGGTCCCCGCTGAAGGAGAAGGCCAAGCGGAAGGTGAGGTGAACGCCGTCCAGGTCGAGCAAGACCCGAACGTTGCTGCCGAGGACTCCCAAGCTAACACTGTGCCCGAAAGCAAGCCCCGGAGCATGACCCATAGTTTTGAATATATGCAACTATGTTTGTTAAGTTTGCTTGTGCAGTTACGTTCAGGAGTTGAATTGAAACCCTAGTTGCATGATCCTAGGTACCTATGCTATGCAATACTAGTATGACAGGTCGATAGCTGCCCCGCTATAAGGACCCGGTAAAAGTCGAGTGATTTCCTGTCACTTGCGAGATATAGGAATCAACTGCTTTACTTATGTTGGAATTATAAGGAGGACGGGCGGGGATTTTTGTCATGTAGATGCCCCGTCCGTGTATGCTAATGTTGGTTAAGGCCGAATGGTGTGGTACCGACGGTTAAGTTTTTGAAAGTACCAAGCGCTTGTCAATTCTATGGGGTCGGTAAGTTTAGTACCTACATGACTTCAAGGTGTGAACTTTTTCCTGCTCCTTTCGGGAACGTTTTTCCCCATGCCTCGAACATGTGGGTACGAGGGACGTAAGTGTTGGTTCGGCCAGCCTTAGACCTCGTATGCCGGGGGGAGTTTGGTCCTAGACGCGACTGGGGGATTGATGGGAACTACCTGGTAGCGCTAGCCTTTGGCTGAGTGCGATGATCCGAGTGTTTGGGTCCCCCTTGCAAGGTTAAAATCGGTTCAAACTGTCTGTTTCTCGCAGCTAATGAGACTGCTTAACCCCGCTGCTACATTGAGTAAGAAGTGGAACATGATGTTGGAAAGAAACTTGATGCTTGCTTAATTGCTTGCTCCACTTGCTTGATTATTACAGGTTGCTTACCTAGAATGGTTAACTTAACTAGAACTTGATGCTAAAATATTGAAAGTAAGGATCCACTATTAGTCGCTATTTGGCAAAACAAACCCACCAGCCAAAAGCCTTGCATGTCTAGAAGTTGGTGTTGTAGCTAACACCCGACGGTTAAGTCTTGCTGAGTATTAGTATACTCAGCCTTGCTTGTGGAATTGTTTTCAGGTAGCGCTCTTGAGGAGATGGTTGTCGGTCTTACCTGGCCAACCACCCTTCCTCCTGGTTGGACTATTGTTTGGGACGAGGATGCTTCAGAGTGATGTCACGACGGCTTCACGTGACGTCATTCCATTCGAATAAAATTAGTTGTTTTCCACTGCTTTTAAAACTCTGAATAATAGTTACTTATGCATTGAACTTAGTTTGTAATAAATTACCTCAAGTGGGACCTATTTGATACTTTTGGATTGTTGTAATCTCTGGGATCCACCTTCGAGTGGGTATTTGTATGACTTGTTTCAATCAAGGTAACTGTTCGTGGTTGCATCGGGCTCGACCCGACAGACTGTCAGATTACTCCGATTTAATTGAGTGATGACCAATGGAAGGTTAGCGCACTTAAGCCGGATTAATTTGAGCGGTTCTGCCACACTAACTCTCTAGAACTCCCGGAATCTCAAATCTCATGAAGAACACATCCATCTCGAGTTCATCTGAAAAACTTCAGATCTAGAGTGATTCCCGGCGTTTGGGGGCAAGGGATCACCAAGAAAAGAGGCACAAGGCACTCATGTGTGATTCCCTCAAAGAAATCCGAGAGAAAACGCCCTAGAAAACGAACAACGAAAATCCCCCAAAAATGGCTCAGAAAATAGCTCCGAAAAAGGGAAAAGAAAAACGAGCTCGGAATTCAAATCGTGGCACAAACTTGAATAGATCAAACTCCGTCAGCCAACCATGAATTCACCTATATAAACTACAAAGGATTCAAGAAAATAGTTCTCGGTGTAGAGGATGAAAGAAAATAGTTCTCGGTGGAGAGGATGAAAGGGAAGCGGAAAAATGGATAACCAAAGAGATTCCTACCACCTCCTATATATAGTCCAAGCGATGGAGTCCTAAGTACTAAACTACCCCTAAGCGATACATACCACTCAGGGGCAAATTTGTCATAGTCACGAATATTCCTCCGGCTCGGACCGCATCCGTCGCAACCTTGCTTCCCTCCGACGCAAGCTTTGCGGCACGCCGCGTGTCCTCCGGTCCAGGCTCCTTGACGCGCACAGGCTCCTCCCGATGGGCCGCCACGCCAAGTCCTCGGGCTTGGTTTTGAGGCCCAAACCAAGAAACCGTCCTCCTGATGATTTTGTGGCCAAATCACCAAACCCCGCATACAAACTTCGGTTGTGAGCCGCTACCTCGCACCGGATCCATGCCGCCTTGCTCGTTCTTGCCACCATGTGAACCGCACTTGATCCATCCGGCCACCGGATCCCTCGAACCAAGCCTACTTGTCTCTCCACTCCCTGGAGGCCGCAATGGCTAAGACCTTTCGCGCCTGTTCTTCACCTGCACCAATGCAATCAAGCCGCATTCTACACCTGCAATACTTAAGCCAAGGGAAATGTCAGTCCACACCACGTTGTCAATCACTCATCACACCAGGAAGCGACCATCCATCGGTCCTCGGACACACCTGGCCCTCAATCTCCCCCTTGATGAGTGCATTGACAACACACACATAATCAAGATAGGTATAAGAAGGAAAACAGAAAGGAAATTGAAAATAAGACTCAAGCAAGTGACAAAAAGCAAGAACAAGCCCAAAACAAAGTCACTCGCAAGAGAAAGCTCCAGAAAACGCCGACCCTTCAATAAGAAGCGAAAAGGACTCAATACTATCAGCAAAAGAGCAAAGCAGAAAGCACAAATCTCCAAAACACTTTTCAGGATACACAAAGAGATCCCCATGCACAAATGCATACTCCCCCTGAACAAGTGAATTTGTGCGTGCGAAAATGTGTCGAAAAACTTTCAAAAGCGACCAGCAGTGTTTTCCCTTCACCAATTTATGTGTCGAAAAACTTTCAAAAGCGACCAGCAGTGTTTTGTCTTCACCAATTTCTCCCCCTTGTTGACAATGCAGGAATCAAGGCCAGAAATCCTAAAACCGGCACTGCCGAGTTGCACAGACAGGACAGCAAAAATGCAAACATGCAACTACAATCTTCTCAAATATACAATGAGAACTACAAAGTGCTACAGATTAGAGAAAGGGCAAGCTAGATAGTTCATAGCATCACAAAAGCATTGCCATCAAGAAGGTAAAGACATAGCCAATCGACAAAGCCAAGATCAATTTGTTGAGTTTTTTATCAAAAAATGTCACCACATGAGTAAAGTCCTAACCATGGATTGTTTAAGAAAAAATGAACTTCATCTCATCAAGATTATGAAAGGACCAGAGTTCTCAACAAAAGATCATTACAAATGCCCCAGTTTTATCTCATGTCATGTCAAAGCACGGAGCCATGTGTTTACTTCTCAAGGGAGACTTCTCCGGCGAACATCATGCAACCGCTTAGCACCCATGGGTGCAAGTGTGTGCAATGGTGAAAGCATAGAGACATGAGCATAATTTTTTCTCAAATGTATCTTTTTCTTACATTTCTTCTTTCATGCATAGACATCTCATTTTTCAAGTTTTTCAAATTAAGCATGGTACATGAAATGTCTTTTCAACAAAAAGAAGCTTATGCCTCACCACAAGGTAAAACAAGGGCTAAACATTCACAATGACAAAGGTCTTTGACCCAATTGAAAAGAACATCACATCCTAGCATGATCTTAAGCAAGATATAGCCATTTCGGCTCAAACAGGACATGCAAAGGCATTTACTCATGGGTGAAAAGAGTTTAAGTTCAGTTTGTCATTTTACTTCTAAAAATTGACTATCTCAACAGATATACCAAAACCATCAAGAGCATAGCTAATCATTAACCAACCCCTAGCGAGCCTGCCTAAACTCTAAGAAGTAGCAATTTGTAGCAATCACCGCATATAGGAGAAGCTCATCCTAAGATATGATACAAATGCAGCATAATATATCACAAAATGCAAAAATAACTATACATCAAGATACAAAGATGGATAAATGTTGGCACTCCTTAGCGTCACGTTTTTAGCAACGCTCAAGAGCGCGAAGATATATGCCGTTGTATGCAAAATGGATTCTACAAGCGCACAGAATATATCTCGTTGTAGCACTTCACCTCGGGAGTTATCCCAGGGTATCGTATTTATATTTCCGTAGGGAAGCAGATGGTTAAAGTGTCTTGAAGAATGATATGATAAATCTTGCCAGAAATATCAAGCCAAAAACCCAAGGGCACAAACTCTAGGTTTGAAGGATAATGGTCAAATGAATGACCGGATAGAAGTCTGAAAGACCAGCAACACACAGAAGCCCCTAAATCTATAGAAAAGGAAAGATGTTGGGAGAGACCGGACTTAAATACTTCCTAACTCAGAGCAAAAGACACTCTAGCCTTAGCCTAGACTCTAGCTTAGATACCGGGGACAGAGCTCGCTTCGACGGCTAGAACGGGAGAACCTCAGAACGGGGTGAGAGAGGTGGTTCTCTGGGCTCAGCACTACTGTTATGAATACACCCGAACGTGGTGGACTACGAAGGACGGACAAGGCTGTCACCACCTGCCGCCTACCACTGCAGTTCCATGGGGTGCAACACACTTCCTAGTTAATCAACAAGCCAGACACCACGTCTGCACTCGAAGATAAGATTTCTCTTGAGGCCTGTCAAGATAAATCCCCGTCTTCCCTAAGGCATCTTACGGCCCGGTCATGGCGAGCAAACCCGCGAGATAAACCCGGTAGAGCTAAAACTAAACTCTACACTAAAACTAAAGGGAGACAAAACTTAACTCTGAAAAGAGCTAAGAACTTTACTCTAAGAAAGAGCAAGAAATAAATATGAAAGATAACTTAAGCTCTGAATAAGATAGTATTGTTATGATAAACTCTTCAAAAGAAGAAAAGGATAGAAGAACTTTACCAGCACTCCGAAGACTCTAAAGATCCGAGCGAAGCTCGACTCGACTCTACTCCCAACTCTAATCCTAATCTAAGAAATGGAAAAGATACAAGGGCTCCCTTCAAGTAAAGACTTGAGAAGTGTGGTGTGTGTCTTGGGGTGAAGAGGAGGTGGCCTTTTATAGCCTCCCAAGGTCGGTAGCCAGCTTAACCGTCACGCCAACCACATGCTTAACCTCCACGCTGAAGCTGGTAGCGTGGAGTTGCAGCTGGAGGCCTGCCGGCCTGGTGTAGGCCGATCGGCCTACACCTGGCGCCCCTGGCCACCACCTTCGTCGTGGATGCTCCAGATTGCTTCCTCAGGTCGGTAACGGTTGCGTTCAGTTGAGGTTGTCCAAGAATCCGATGTTGTGGGCCCGTGAAGGACCAAAACGGCGACCAGAGAGGGGGAGAGTGAATGGGAGCCGATAAAAATTCTTTCCAACCAATCCGACTATTCTCCCAAAACAACTCCGACGCCTCCGAAAGCGATCTTGCCAAGATCACGTAGCCACTGTCAAGCTACTGACCCTAGGAACAAGATCACAGCAGCGGAAAACAACTCTAGCAAATCGAATCGAAATCGAACCGAAACGAGGCAAAACCTTCTCTACCCAGCCAGGGGTGGTTTAACCTCCCTAGGGGCGGTTTAACCACCTAGGGGGCGGTTTAACCGGCCTGGCCTGGGAGCTCTCGGGAAAAAGTCAACTCGTGAATCGATCTCCCAAACGGCTTGAGCTCTTGAGACGAAACTTTGGGAAGATGATGTACACCTTCAGTGGAGTATATTCCCCAAAAATATCGGCCTCAAACACAGTAGAACTCCCAGAATCTCAGATCATGTGAAGAACACTTCCACCCCGAGTTCATCCAAAAATCCCCAAATCCGAAGCGATTCTTTGCGTTTTGAGAGGGCAAATCACCAGAAAAGAGTGTCCACGACCTCATGTGCGAATCCCCAAACAAACATGCAAGGAAATGACCTCAAACACAAGGTATCGAAAATCTCCCAAAGGGGCCAAAAAGAGCCACGGGATGAACAACGAAATCACACAAAGAGGGATACAAGAAAGCCAAATCTTCCATACATCACGAGGTCAACTTCTTTACAAAGAGGCTATCTATCCTCCCTTCATCCAACCCTCTCAAAGATATCTCCGGTGAAGCACTTGGCTAGCCTATGGAAAACTAGAAAGAAAAACTAAAGGAAAATAGTTCAAGTGCAAGGGAAATAAAACTAGACTACTTAGATGACAGCCACCAACCCCTAGGGGGTCTATTATATAGTCCAAGTGGTGCTGCTCTAAAGACTAAACTACCCCTAAGTGATAATACCCCTCAGGGGCAAATTTGACATTTTCTGTGAAGATTTTTCCGGCTGGGACACCTTCCACTGCAAGCTAGCTTCCCTCCGACGCAAGCCTTGCAGTCACGCCGCGTGTCCTCCGGATCGAAGCTCCTCGACGCCGATTTTGGGCCGGCCCAGGGAGAGGCGGTTAAACCGCCCCTGGCTGGTCACCTCAGCCCAGCTGCCCAAACTTCGCCTCGTCGAGTCCTCGGCCTTGGTTTTGAGGCCCAAACCAAGGAAAACCGTCCACCGATGATTTTGTGGCCAAATCACCAAACCCCGCGTACAAGCTTCGGTTGTTAGCCGCCACCTTGCACCGGCTTCACGTCCGCGTACGAGCTTCAGTTGTGAGCCGCTACCTCGCACCGGAACCACGTCCCCTTGCTCATTCTTGCCAGCATGTGAACCGTACTTGATCCATCTGGCCACCGGGTCCCTCGAACCAAGCCTACTTGTCTCTCCGCTCCTCGGAGGCCGCCATGGCTAAGACCTTTCGCGCCTGTTCTTCACCTGCACCAATGCAACCAAGCCGCATTCTACACCTGCAATACTTGAGCCAAGGGAAACGTCAATCCACACGACGTTGTCAATCACTCATCACACCAGGAAGCGACCATCCACCGGTCCTCGGACACACCGGGTCCTCAATCTCCCCCTTGATGAGTGCATTGACAATCCATTGAGAGTAAAAGAAACTATAAAAGAAATCGAAAACAAGACTCAAGCAAGTGACTAAAAGCAAGAACAAGCCGAGAACAAAGTCACTTCGCAAGACAAAGCTCCAGAAACGCCGACCCTTCAAGAAGAAGCGAAAGGGCTCAACACCATCGGAAAAAGAGCAAAAACACAAAGCACAAATCACAAATCTCCAATTCACTTTTCAGAACACTCAAGGCACTCCCCCTGCAAAGATGCAACTCCCCCTAAACAAGTGAACTTGTGCGTGCGAAAAACACTCAAAAATGCTCAAAATCCCACAAATCATGTGCTCACTGCACAGGGGCGGTTAAACCGCCCAGGGGGGCGGTTAAACCGCCCCTCCCAGATGACCAAACCCAAAAGTGCCAAAATTGCACAAACGAACCCGCAACGATGCCGTTTCAACTTGAAAACCTTCCAAATATGCCCAGCAAGATATTCCAATGCTCAAACTCTCAGAAACTTCACAACTTTTCAAAAACTCTCATTTTGGCAAAACTCTCACTTCTCACACAAATCCAACAAATTCTAGCGCAAAAGCTTTCTCACAAATTCAGCAACTTCTCCCCCTTGCAAAATGCTCCAGAAATTCTCCCCCTTGTTGACAATGCACAAATCAAGGAAAAATGTACAAAATGCAACTACAAGCTTCTCAAATATACAATGAGCAATACAAAATGCTACAAGTTAGAGAAGAGGCAAACAAGATAGTTCATCATGTGACACAGGCATTGCCATCAAGAAGGTAAAGACATATAGCCAATTGTCAAAACCATGATCAATTTGTGTAGTTTTATCAAAAATGTCACCACATGAGCAAAGTCCTAACCATGGATTGTTCAAGCAAAAAATGAACCTCATCTCACCAAAAACATGAAAGGACAAGCATTCTTGACAAAAGATCATCATAAACGCCAAAGTTCTACCTCATGTCATGTCAAAGCACGGAGCCATGTGTTCACTTCTCATGGGAGACTTCTCCGGCAAACAACATGCAACCGCTTAGCACCCATGTGTGCAAGTGTGTGCAATGGTGAAAGCATAGAGATATGAGCATAATTTTCTGCAAACATATCTTTTTCTCATCTTTCTTCTTTCATGCATAGACATCTCATGTTTCAAGTTTTTCAAGTTAAGCATGGTACATGAAATGTCTTTGCGACAAAAAGAAGCTTATGCTCCTCCACAAGATAAAGCATGGGCTAAACATTTACAATGACAAAGGTCTTTGACCCAATTGAAAAGAATATCACATCCTAGCATGATCTTAAGCAAGATATAGCCATTTCGGCTCAAACAAGACATGCAAAGGCATTTACTCATGGGTGAAAGAGTTTAAGTTCAGTTTGTCATTTTAATTTAAAAAGGAGACTATCTCAATAGAATATATATCAAAATCATCAAGAGCATAGCCATCCATACAATCAATCCCTAGCCAGCCTGCCTAGACTCTAAAATGTAGCAAGTTGTAGCAATCACTGCATATAGGAGAAGCTCATCCTAAGATATGATACAAATGCAGCATGATATATCACAAGATGCAAAAAATAGAAAAATGTACATCAAGATACAAAAGCAGAAAGTGTACATCAAGATACAAAGATGGTACAATAGTATACATATGCTACCAGAGAAGCCTCCAAAACTCAGCTCAGAAAAACGCACACACACCAAGTTCTCCTCGCAAGCGGGTGAAGATAACTTGGTCAAGTGGCTTAGTGAAAATGTCTGCAAGCTGGTTTTGGGTAGAAACATGGGCAAGCTCAAACTCAATACACAAGCGCGATCATAGCACAAATACAAAGCTCCCCCTGGAATGTGCAACCAAAATGCAAATCCAAGGTTCAATTTCAAACTACAAGTTCCCCTTGGAATGTGCAACCGAAATGCAAATCCAAGGTTCAATCATCAGCTCCCCTTGGAATGTGCAACTGAAATGCAAATCCAAGGTTTAGGTGCAAACTTCAAACTCCCATGATATGCACAAACAAAATGCAAACGCAGCAAACTCACAATCTCATGCAATCCAAAAAGCTATAAGCAAGGTCATCTCCTTGTCGAACCAACTTGAGCAAATTTCTCCCCATTAAATAAAGTCGAGCTCCCCCTCAATCAAAGACACCTAGAAAAACTAGAAAAGGTGTACAAAAACAAATGGAAAGCTCCATCATAAAAAGGAAGAAAAATCTCAAATGAGCAAAATGCAACAAAAGATACCAACTAAAAGGATACCAGATAAACAAATGTACAATATGCTACACAAAACATAAAAATTATGATACAGGCACAAAGCAAGCTAAATATACACAGATGAACACAAGAGTGTACAAGGGATATACTCACAATACATAGTGTACAAGGGCCACATCAGGGCCATCCAAAAAGGTGTGGAGAACCATCAAACCTTGATCATGCAAAAGACCAAGAGTCACCAAGCTCATGTTCTCCATACCTCACACCTGCACAATCAAAATAGAGAACGAGAACGAGCGAATGACTCGACACTGGGGTTAGCACAGAAAGAGTCAAACCAGTGTCGAGCCATCTGCTCAAAAGAAGGGTTAGCAAAATCAACGTCACTCTGTGGAATCCTCTCATGTCTCACCGTCGAACCTCTAGTTCCACGTGGGGGAAAACGTGGCCTAGTCTCTCTCCTAGCCTCAAAGCTACGGTCGAACCTCCTTGCACCAAACTGACCATGAACAGGAGGCCGCCTAGCAAACTCACCACGAGCTGGAACACCACGACCACCCAACGAAGGAGCTGTACGCACAAAGCCCTCTCTCCTATGAAAGGGTGAACGAGACACAGGCACACTACGGGAAGAGTGGTACCTGTCCCTGTTCCCCATCTCCTTCTCTTGTCTCACCTCCCTCTTCTTCCTCCAGCAGAACTCCTCTAGGTGACCATCCCTTCCACAATGCTCACAATGGAAGTGGACTGGCTTTGGCTTTGGGGTTTCTCTCGGCTGTGGCTTCTCTCTCGGCTGGTAAACCCCACTCCTCACAAAAGTCACTCTCCTCTGGAAGTTGTTTGTCTTAGGTGAAAACTTGGGAGGATCTGGAGTGGTGTCAAGCTTGTTCAACAGGTGGTTGGGTTTAGGTGTGAAGCTGTTCTTTGGTGGAGTTTTCTCTGGTGGTGTTGGGATGTTTGTGGTGGAACTGGTTTGCTCTCTCTCTTTTTCACCACTACACTCACCAGCTTTCTCAGAACCCAGACCACGACCATCAGCTCTCTTAAAACTAGCAATCAACATCTTAAGCTGAGGCTCGCGACCCGACAACCAACCCAAACACTGCCGCAACTCATCATTCTCATCTTGCAAACGATCAACAGATTGCGCCAGCTCAACATTCCTCAAAGCAACAACATCGCAAGCCGAACAAGAGTTTGCAATAGGAGATTTCAATTCAGCCTCTAAGGAACTAATCATGGTACGAGATTCAAGCAACTGAGCATGCAAAGTAGGACAAGAAGTACAAGCACCTAACAAAGATGATCTAGACTTCAACTCAGCAAGCTCAACCCTAGCACCTTCTAGTTCATCAAGGCATGTCATGTGTTTGTCCTTAAGAGCTACCAAATCAGCAAGATGCACATCACAGAAAGAGCATTCAATCTCATCAGAAACAACAGGAGCATCTTTCAACACACCTATCTCAGCTCTAGCACTTGCCAACTCAGTTTCAAGCTCAGCCACTTTCTTGCTAGACTCGCTAAGCACAGACTCAAAATCCATCGCCTTCTTTCCAGTCTCAGAAAGTAAGGCCTCAAGCTCAGCTATTCTTTCCTTTGACTCTCCTAGCAAGGACCTAAACTCTCTCTTCTCCTTGTTGGTCTTCCTAAGCACATCATCGCGATTATCGACCAACTGCTCTAATCTAGCAATCTCCTTACGCAAAGAGTTGGGATCGGTCAATACCTCATCCTCGGAGTCGGAGTCAGAGTCGTAGTCGGAGACGTTCTTGTGGTTGGAGTTGTGCGCCATGGTGCAGAAGTTCATAGTGACCCCAGAAAGCCCGTTGAAGTTGCGGTTCCTGTGTTTCTTCTCCTTGCGGTGGCCGCGGTCTTCATCCTCGCTGTTCGAGCTCGATGAGGTGTCGGTGTTCTCCTCCTTGTTCTAGTGCTTGGAGTGGTGCTCGTCCTTGGAGCGGTGCTTGTGCTCATCTCGCGGGCGGTGCTTGTGCTTCTTGATTTCCTCCGGGCACTTGGCGATGAAGTGGCCCTTCTTGCCGCATCTGTAGCACGTACTCCCGGTGCGCCTGGAACCCTTGTGGTTCTGGTACATGCGCTCGAACCTTCTTGTGAGCAACGCGAGATCCTCCTCGCTCAGCACCTCATACTCCTCATCTGGAAGAGACACAAGAGAAGACAAAGCAAAGTGTCTGGGAGTGTTAGCATGTCCATAACCAGAGCCACCGACTAGATCCAGACTATGGGGATCAGTCGGACTCTTAGCCTTGGCAAGCAGCTGTCTGTCAACCTCAGAAGACTTCAACTTCGAGAAAAGCTCATCAACAGACAAGGTTTCATAGTTAGCCGACTCCATGATCGCCTCAACCTTGGCACCCCACACGGATCTATCAAGTGCTTGCAAGAGCTTGATAGCTCTGTCATGATCCGAGTATGGGAGTACGGTAATGTTGGCTTTCATGTTGTTGACTATGGAAGTGAAACGCTGAAACAAAGCATCAACAGACTCTCCAGGCAAGTGAGCAAAATTTTCATACTCTCTCCGATACATCGAGAAAAGCCTAGCCTTCACATGGCTATCACCACCGTGGGCTACCTTGAGCTTCTGCCAGATCTGGCTAGCTAGGTCCTCGCCCAAAACTCGCTCAAACTCCTCGGCAGACAAAGCACGGAACAAGTAGTCAACAGCTCTAGCGTTTGCCTCAAACTTATCATTTGCATCCTGGGCATCTAAGTTGGTGGGATTGACATAGTGTTCATCTTTCGTCACATCCCACAGCAACTTTCCTTTGCCTCACAAGAAAGCGCCCATACGCGCGACCCAATTCGGATAGTTCTTTCCATCGAAGTGCGGAGGCCCGGAACCCCGATCTTGGTACGCCATCTTTGGATCTTAGACTGGTTAGAGTCGCAAAGACCCGTAACCGGCTCTGATACCAATTGAAGGACCGAAACGGCGACCAGAGAGGGGGGGGAGTGAATGGGAGCCGATAAAAATTCTTTCCAACCAATCCGACTATTCTCCCAAAACAACTCCGACGCCTCCGAAAGCGATCTTGCCAAGATCACGTAGCCACTGTCAAGCTACTGACCCTAGGAACAAGATCACAGCAGCGGAAAACAACTCTAGCAAATCGAATCGAAATTGAACCGAAACGAGGCAAAACCTTCTCTACCCAGCCAGGGGCGGTTTAACCTACCTAGGGGCGGTTTAACTGCCTAGGGGGCGGTTTAACCGCCTGGGGGGCGGTTTAACCGGCCTGGCCTGGGAGCTCTCGGGAAAAAGTCAACTCGTGAATCGATCTCCCAAACGGCTTAAGCTCTTGAGCCGAAACTTTGGGGAGATGATGTACACCTTCAGTGGAGTATATTCCCCAAAAATCTCGGCCTCAAACACACTAGAACTCCTGGAATCTCAGATCATGTGAAGAACACTTCCACCCCGAGTTCATCCAAAAATCCCCAAATCCGAAGCGATTCTTTGCGTTTTGAGAGGGCAAATCACCAAAAAAGAGTGTCCACGACCTCATGTGTGAATCCCCCAAACAAACACGCAAGGAAACGACCTCAAACACAAGGAATCGAAAATCTCCCAAAGGGGCCAAAAAGAGCCACGGGATGAACAACGAAATCACACAAAGAGGGATACAAGAAAGCCAAATCTTCCATACATCACGAGGTCAACTTCTTTACAAAGAGGCTAGCTATCCTCCCTTCATCCAACCCTCTCAAAGATTTCTCTGGTGAAGCACTTGGCTAGCCTATGGAAAACTAGAAAGAAAAACTAAAGGAAAATAGTTCAAGTGCAAGGGAAATAAAACTAGACTACTTAGATGACAGCCACCAACCCCTAGGGGGTCTATTATATAGTCCAAGTGGTGCTGCTCTAAAGACTAAACTACCCCTAAGTGATACATACCCCTCAGGGGCAAATTTGACATTTTCCGCGAAGATTTTTCCGGCTCGGACACCTTCCACTGCAAGCTAGCTTCCCTCCGACGCAAGCCTTGCAGTCACGCCGCGTGTCCTCCGGATCGAAGCTCCTCGACACCGATTTTGGGCCGGGCCAGGGGGAGGCGGTTAAACCGCCCCTGGCTGGTCACCTCAGTCCAGCTGCCCAAACTTTGCCTCGTCGAGTCCTCGGCCTTGGTTTTGAGGCCCAAACCAAGGGAAACCGTCCACCGATGATTTTGTGGCCAAATCACCAAACCCCGCGTACAAGCTTCGGTCGTTAGCCGCCATCTTGCACCGGCTTCACGTCCGCGTACGAGCTTCGGTTGTGAGACGCTACCTCGCACCGGAACCACGTCCCCTTGCTCGTTCTTGCCAGCATGTGAACCGCACTTGATCCATCTGGCCACCGGGTCCCTCGAACCAAACCTACTTGTCTCTCCGCTCCTCGGAGGCCGCCATGGCTAAGAGCTTTCGCGCCTGTTCTTCACCTGCACCAATGCAACCAAGCCGCATTCTACACCTGCAATACTTGAGCCAAGGGAAACGTCAATCCACACCACGTTGTCAATCACTCATCACACCAGGAAGCGACCATCCACCGGTCCTCGGACACACCGGGTCCTCAGCCCGCTAATCCATGTGTCTTGCACTCTAGGCCTTTGGGTCCTTGGATCAAACCGACGTTGATTGCATGGTGCTTGATCATCCTGTGTATTTGCTTGAGCTTGTGGATCAGTGATGTGGCCAGACCTGGCCAGGGGAGGCCGGTCGGCCTAGGCTAGGCCAGCCGGCCTGGCCTTGTGCCAAGTTTGGCCCCTGTTTCACCGGTTTCATCCTGCAACCATAACTCGTCCAAAACTTATGGAATTTGTTAGTATAAACACTTTTATGCATTGAACATGGTATGATCATCCTCATTTCACCGAATTGTTGACGGTCAAAATTAGGTTGTAATGGCCATCAACAATAAACCCAAAAACGAATACAGTAGTATACATATGCAACAACAGAAGCCTCCAAAACATAGCTCAGAAAGGATCACAACAAAGCAAGGGACTCGAATCCAAAGAGTTCGAAGGTTCTAGGCATCTCTCAAAAGCCAATACACAAGTGTGATCAAAGTACAAATATAAAACTCCCCCTGGAATGTGCAACCAAAATGCAAATCCAAGGTTCAAGTTCAACCTACAAGCTCCCCTTGGAATGTGCAACCAAAATGCAAACCCAAGGTTCAAGTTCAAACATCAAACTCCCCATGATATGCACAACCGAAGTGCCAACACAGCAAACTCACAAACTCATGCAATCCAAAAGCAAGATACAACTCAAATCATGCCAAAGATACACAAGTGAGCACAAGAGTGTACAAAAGATATACTCACACTACAAAGTGTACAAAGGCCACATCGGGGCCATCCAAAAGGTGTGGAGAACCATCAACCAAATGTTCTCCATACCTCCCACCTGCACAATCAAAAGCGAGAACGAGAATGGTCGAATGACTCGACACTAGGGTTAGAACAAAAGGAGTTAAACCAGTGTCGGGCCATCTGCTCAAAAGAGGGTTAGCAAAATCAACGTTACTCCGTGGAACCCTCTCATGTCTGACCGTAGGACCCCTAGCACCATGCGGGGGAAAACGTGGCCTAGACTCTCTCCTATCCTCAAAGCTACGGTTGAACCTCCCTGCACCAAACTGACCACGAGCAGGAGGTCGCCTAGCGAACTCACCACGAGCTGGAACACCACGAACACCCAAAGAAGCAACCGTATGAACAAAGATCTCTCTCCTAGGCAAGGGTGTACGAGACACAGGCACTCTATGGAAAGAGTAGTACCTGTCCCTGTTACCCAACTCCTTCTCTCACCTTACCTCTCTCTTCTTCCTCCAACAGAACTGCTCAAGGTGACCATCCCTTCCACAGTGATCACAATGGAAGCAGACTGGATTTGGCTTTGGGTTTTCTCTCGGTAAAGGCTTCTCACTCAGTCTGGTAAACCCCACTCCTCACAAAGGTCACTCTCTTCTGGAAGTTGTTTGTCTTTGGTGGAAACTTGGGAGGATCAGGAGTGGTGTCAATCTTGTTTCTCAGGTGGTTGGGTTTGGGTGTGAAGGTGTCCTTGGAAGGAGCTTTCTGTGGTGGCGTTGTGATGTTTGTGGTGGAATCGGTTTGCTCTCTCTCTTTCTCACCACTGCATTCACGAATCTTCTCAGAACCCAGACCACAACCGTCAGCTCTCTTAAACCCAGCAATCATCATCTTAAGCTGTGGCTCATGACCAGACAACCAACCTAAACACTGATGCAACTCATCATTTTCATCCTGCAGGCGATCACCATATTGTGCAAGCTCAACATTCTTCAAATTCACAACATCGCAAGCAGAGCAAGAGTTTGCAATAGGAGATTTCAATTGAGACTCAAGAGAACTAATCATGGTATGAGATTCAAGCAACTGAGCATGTAAAGCAGGACAAGAAGTACAAGCACCTAGCAAAGAAGATCTAGACTTCAACTCAGCAATCTCAACCCTAGCTCCTTCTGGTTCATCAAGGCATCTCATGTGTTTATCCTTGAGAGCAACCAAATCAGCAAGATGCACATCACACAGTGCATTCAAGTTCATCAGAAACAATAGGAGCATCTTTCAGCACACCTATCTCAGCTCTAGCACTTGCCAATTAGATTCAAGCTCAGCTATCCTATCCTTAGACTCACCAAGCAAAGACCTAAATTCTCTCTTCTCCTTGTTGGTCTTCCTAAGCACATCATCACAATTATTGACCAACTCCTCAAGCCTAGCGATCTCCTTACGCAAAGAGATGGGATCGGTCAATACCTCATCCTCGGAGTCAGAGTCAGGAGTTGTAGTCGTCCTTGGAGTCATGCGCCATGGTGCAGTAGTTCATAGCGGTGCAGGAAAGCCCATTGAAGTTGCGGTTCATGTGCTTCTTCTCCTTGCGGTGGCCACTGGTCTTCATCCTCGCTGCTCGAGCTCGACGAGGTGTGGGTGTTCTTCTCCTTGTTCTTGTGCTTGGAGTGGTACTCATCCTTGGAGCGATGCTTGTGCTCGTCTCGCGGTCGGTGACTTGCGGTTGTAGTCGTTCTTGATCTCCTCCAGGGCACTCGGCGATCAAGTGGCCCATCTTGCCGCACCTATAGCACGTACTCCCCGCACGCCTCGAGCCTTTGCGGTTCTGGTACATGCGCTCGAACCTTTGGTAAGCAACCCGAGATCCTCCTCGCTCAGCACCTCATACTCCTCATCTGGAAGAGACACAAGAGAAGACAAGGCAAAGTGTTTGGAAGTATTAGCATGTCCATAACCAGATCCACCGACTAGAGCCAGACTATGGGAATCAGTCGGACTCTTAGCCTTGGCAATAAGCTGCCTATCAACCTCAGAAGACTTCGACTTCGAGAAAAACTCATCAACTTTCAAAGTTTCATAGTTAGCCGACTCCATGATGGCCTCAACCTTCGCACCCCACACGGTCCGATCAAGGGAAAGCAAGAGCTTCAAACCTCTGTCATGATCCATGTATGGGAGGTTGGTGATGTTGGCTTTCATGTTGTTGACTATAGAAGTGAAGCGCTGAAACAAAGCATCAACCGACTCACCAGACAACTGTTCAAAGTTCTCGTACTCTCTACGATAGACCGAGAAAAGCCTAGCCTTGATGTGGCTATCACCACCATGGGCTACAATGAGCTTAGGCCAGATCTGGCTAGCTAGGTCCTTGCCCAAAACACTGTTCAAACTCTTCAGTCGACAAAGCCATGAAACAAGTAGTCGACAGCCCTAGCGTTGGCCTTGAACTTATCTCTTGCATCTAGGGCATCTAAGTTGGTAGGATTGACATAATCTTCATCTTTCGTCACATCCCACAACAACTTTCCTTTGCCTCACAAGAAAGCGCCCATACGCGCAACCCAGTTCGGATAATCCTTCCCATCAAAGTGCGGAGGACCGGAACACCGATCTTGGTACGCAATCTTTGGATCTTAGACTGGTTAGAGTCGCAAAGACCCGTAACCGGCTCTGATACCAATTGAAGGACAGATCAGGCGACCAGAGAGGGGGGGAGTGAATGGGAGCCATCGAAAATTTCTTTCCCAAATCTGGCTTTCATCCCAAAATCACTTCCGAACCTCGCAACACGATCTTGCCAAGATCATGTAGCAACTGAGATGCTACTGACCCTAGGAACAAGAAACAAGCAGCAGAAAAACAGAAAGAACCTCGATCCAAAAAGCTTTGCAAATCTGTCACTGGGTGTATGTACTAGGCACAGCCGGATTTCCAAACTCGGCACTGCCGGGTTTGGGTGTATGTACTCGGCACTGCTGGGTTTGGGTGTATTTACTCGGCTCTGCCGGATTTCCAAACTCGGCACTGTCGGGTATACACGAATAGCCCAACCCAAAAGTCAACTCTCTCAATCTCGTGAATGGATCTCCCAAACGGCTTGAGCTCTTGAGACAAAACTTTGGGGAGATGATGTACACCTCTAGTAGAGGGTATGCTCCAAAAATATCGGCCTCTAACTCTCTAGAACTCCTGGAATCTCAAATCTCACGAAGAACACATCCATCTCGAGTTCATCTGACAAACTTCAAATCTAGAGCGATTCCCAGCGTTTGGGGGCAAGGATCACCAAGAAAATAGGCACAAGGCACACATGTGTGGTTCCCCCAAAGAAATCCGAGAGAAAATGCCCTAGAAATCAAAGAACGAAAATCCCCCAAAAATGGCTCCGAAAATAGCTCCGAAAGGGGAAAAGAAAAGGAGCTCGGGAATTCAAATCATGGCACAAACTTGAATAGATTAAACTCTGTCAACCAACCATGAATTCACCTATACAAACTACAAATGATTCAAGAAAATAACTCTAGGTGGAGAGGATGAAAGGGAAGGGGAAAATGGATAACCAAAGAGATTCCTACCACCTCCTATATATAGTCCAAGCGGTGGAGTCCTAAGTACTAAACTACCCCTAAGCGATACATACCCCTCAGGGACAAATTTGTCATAGTCGCGAATATTCCTCCGGATCAGACCGCATCCGCCGCAACCTTGCTTCCCTCCGACGCAAGCTTTGCGGCCACGCCGCGTGTCCTCCAGTCCAGGCTCCTTGACTCGCACGGCTCCTCATGATGGGCCGCCATGCCAAGTCCTCGGGCTTGGTTTTGAGGCCTAAACCAAGAAACCGTCCTCCTGATGATTTCGTGGCCAAATCACCAAACCCCTCGTACAAGCTTCGGTTGTTAGCCGCCACCTTGCATCGGCTTCACGTCCGCGTACGAGCTTCGGTTGTGAGCCGCTACCTTGCACCGGATCCACGCCACCTTGCTCGTTCTTGCCACCATGTGAACCGCACTTGATCCATCTGGCCACCGGGTCCCTCGAACCAAGCCTACTTGTCTCTCCACTCCCTGGAGGCCGCTATGGCTAAGACCTTTCGCGCCTGTTCTTCACCTGCACCAATGCAATCAAGCCGCATTCTACACCTGCAATACTTAAGCCAAGGCAAACATCAGTCCACACCATGTTGTCAATCACTCATCACACCAGTAAGCGACCATCCACCGGTCCTCGGACACACCCGGTCCTCAGAAGTGATCTTTCTTAGTGGCTTTATTGAGTCTACGGTAATCAATGCACATACGCCACCCAGTGGGAGTACGCTGAGGGATGAGCTCATTCTTATCATTGCGTACCACTGTCATCCCCCTTTCTTTGGAACAACTTGAACGGGGCTAACCCATTCACTATTGGGCATAGGGTAGATAATTCCGGCATGGAGAAGTTTTAGCACTTCTTTCTTTACCACCTCTCTCATCGCATTATTGAGTCACCGTTGAGGCTCTCTCGATGGTGTTGATCCAGGATCGACTGGGATGCGATGAGTGCAGAGGGTCGGACTTATGCCTTGCAAGTCCTGGAGGGAATATCCTAGGACTGTTCGATGTTTCTCCAGAATAGAAATAAGTGATGTTGTTTCAATGTCCGTGAGCTTATCACTTATAATGACTGGGGTGTCTCGATTTCCATGGGGGGAAGGCATATTTTAAACCAGGAGGAAGAGGTTTAAGCTCGATTGGGGACGATTGAGGTTTTTCAGAGGTGTCGAGCTTAACAGGGGGTTGAGTTTCCTCAACCTCTGAGAAATAGGTTTCTTCTTCCTCAAGGCTTGGTTGAGCCATGTCAGTTAGTGCAATAGACATGACTTCCTCCAATGGATCGGGCTCGATCTCATGTTCCACTTGAGTGTTAAGAGATCGGGAAAAATAAGTCGGGACATACTGTCGGCCGACCTTGAGTTCTACTAGATCTCCTACAGGTAGATTCCTTAAGATCTACTCAATCAGCCTTCCTATGATGATTTGTTTCTCTAGATCTTTTGGAAGGTCGAAGATATGGAAATCTAGATAGAGATTCGGCTTGTCTATCTTGATTGGCACCACACGAAGGATACCTAGGCAATCTAGGATGCCTTTTGATTGGAGTTTCAAGCGCTTTTGTGATGAAGATAGACATGGCTGGGAAAGCTAGGATCGAACTAATGATTGTGAAATGATATTGATCCCTAAGCTTGGGTCATACCCAATGTCGCCTTTTATGCCCATTACTTCACAGTAAATTTTTCTAATTTTTGTGGGCATTTTAACGACTTCGGGTGAGGCTTCTGCCTCATCTAACCATTCTCGACTCATGACAGCAGAAAGGTTTTCAACGAGCTCCTCTTGGTGGATTGGACCTTAGTATTTGTGTGCCTTTCAACTACGGGAAGTTTCGAGCTGTCCCCGTACTCTAGGAATAGCTCATCGTGGAAATCATAGGGGAAGGCACAACAAGAACCATGTAGGTCCAGATCATATGCTAGGGTTAGTTTAGGGAGAGTATCGGAGAGATGTGCTACGATTGGTTTGGATTCTTGTGATGCTTTCACATCTTCCAACGCGGATGTCTCTTCTATGGCCTCCTCAGGAATTTCTTCCGGGAATTCATCATAGATCCCAGTGTAAGGGTTGTTCTCTAGAATTTTGTCTAGAATGGCCCTTCCCTCACTAGGTGTCAAATGAGTGAAAGATCCTCTTGAGGACGAATCTAGGAATTTGGCTGATTCGATTTCGAGACCTCTTCTAAAATGTATTAGAAGGATGGGTTCAGGGATCCCTAGATCAGGTCTTGTGGCCATAAGATAGGTAAATCGAGCCCAAGTGGCCCCTAGTGATTCTCCTTCCCTTTATTTGAAGGTAAGGGCCTCGATTCGAAGGTCAGCAACCCGAGATTCAGGGAAGAAGGTTAGGCAGAATTTATCTCGTAGTGTCTCCCAACATCCGTCCACTCTCTCACGATAGTGATCACACCATTTCTTTGCTCTACTCGTCAAAGAGAAGGAAAACAACTTCCATTTCAGAGTTTCTTGGGCCATCCCCTGTAATCACAAGACATGAGAAAATTTGCTCAAATTCCCGTGAGTGAACATAAGGATTCTCCCCTTCAGCTCCAGAAAATGGATTCTCTTCAATCTTGGCTATGAATTCAGTGTGTAATTCGCAGCCAGAGCTTTCCACGGGGTGAGATGATGGTGGTGGCTCCAGATCTTCAGCTTTTGGAGCTGAGAATTGATATAAGGTAGGAGTGGAATTCATGATGGTAGGAGGATGATATGTGGACGAACTAGGTTCGGGATAAGAACAGCTACCGTTCCCCGGCAACGGCACCAGAAAGCTTGTTGGTATTTCTTATGACCTACAGATAAATCCGCAAGCGTACGGATACCGATGTAGCTTTCACCCGGGAGTATTCCAGGGATCGATTTCCACAGGGAACGAGAAGTGTACTAGTCCTTTAATTAATTCGTCTGAAAGGATAATATGAGGGATATGGATGACAACAAAAAGAAAGGAAGAGATAAAAAGGCTGAGGGTAGAGAGGGTACTTGTGTACAGGGGCGGGCCTACTTTGATTCAAGGGTATTCAACTGAATACCCATTAATTTTGATCAAAGCATTAGATCAACTGAATTCCAAACATGTATTCTCACGGAGGGCAGCAGGAACGGGCGCAAGGGTGTGTGTTGCAGCAGCCTACTCCCAATCTCTATAGTATCTCGCATCTCTAAGGTCCATACAAGTTTTTCTTTACTGAAACTTGCATGATTTAGCTAGGCTGCCAAAAAAAATTTACCCTTTACAATTTTGAATACCCATGTTCATAATCCTGGGCCCGCCCCGTTGTGTAACAATACTAGATATTTTCGATAGATCAAGCAAGGCAGACTTGTTCAAGAGAGTTCACTTCGGGCACCTGAGACAACCACTCACAGAAAGGGATGAGAAGGGAAGTGGTACCGCCTACCCCTAAGTCATACAGACTGTTGGTGGTCGTTACGATACGGTTTCACCACCAACATTTCGTCACATTTCAAGCTCATCTTGCTCATAACAAAGTAAAATTGATTATTTCTAATGAGTTCCACAAGTTTTGTATAATTTGTGAGTGCAGGAGCAAGCAAGTAAAGCTGAGCCATGTTGACACAAAGCCAGGCCGGCCGGCCCCCTTCTGTGGCCCAGTTGCCACGTCCTGGTCCAGAAGATCACAACACAACTAAGATGATCATGAGACGTGCGATCAAAATTTGCTCAAATTCACGTGAGTGAACATAGAGGATTCTCCCCTTCAGCTCCAGAAAATGGATTGGGAATTCATGATGGTAGGAGATGATATGTGGACGAACTAGGTTCGGGATAGAACAGCTACTGTTCCCGGCAACGGCACCAGAAAGCTTGTTGGTATTCTTATGACCTACAGATAAATCCGCAAGCGTACGGATACCGATGTAGCTTTCACCCGGGAGTATTCCAGGGATCGATTTCCACAGGGAACGAGAAGTGTTACTAGTCCTTAATTAATTCGTCTGAAAGGATAATATGAGGGATATGGATGACAACAAAAAGAAAGGAAGAGATAAAAAGGTCTGAGGGTAGAGAGGGTACTTGTGTACAGGGGCGGGCCTACTTTGATTCAATGGTATTCAACTGAATACCCATTAATTTTGATCAAAGCATTAGATCAACTGAATTCCAAACATGTATTCTCACGGAGGGCAGCAGGAACGGGCGCAAGGGTGTGTGTTGCAGCAGCCTACTCCCAATCTCTATAGTATCTCGCATCTCTAAGGTCCATACAAGTTTTTCTTTACTGAAACTTGCATGATTTAGCTAGGCTGCCAAAAAAAATTTTACCCTTTACAATTTTGAATACCCATGTTCATAATCCTGGGCCCGCCCCTGCTTGTGTAACAATACTAGATATTTCGATAGATCAAGCAAGGCAGACTTGTTCAAGAGAGTTCACTTCGGGCACCTGAGACACAACCACTCACAGAAAGGGATGAGAAGGGAAGTGGTACCGCCTACCCCTAAGTCCTACAGACTGTTGGTGGTCGTTACGATACGGTTTCACCACCAACATTTCGTCACATTTCAAGCTCATCTTGCTCATAACAAAGTAAAATTGATTATTTCTAATGAGTTCCACAAGTTTTGTATAATTTGTGAGTGCAGGAGCAAGCAAGTAAAAGCTGAGCCATGTTTGACACAAAGCCAGGCCGGCCGGCCCCCTTCTGTGGCCAGTTGCCACGTCCTTGGTCCAGAAGATCACAAACACAACTCAGATGATCATGAGACGTGCGATCAATGTCGGTTTGATCCAAAGAACCCGAAAGGCCTAAGCTACATTTGCATGGATTGAAGGGGCCACCGACATTGGATTCTCGGACAGCTTCAATCCAACGCAACCGTTACCGACCTCAGGGTGCAATCCAGAACGTCCCTGAAGAAGGCGGTGCCACGGGGCAGCAAGGCCAGGCCGATGGCCGGCCGGCCTCCCCCAGAGGCCGCCACCTGTCCCCCTTCGCGTGGCAGTTAAGCAGAGTGTTAGCTTACACTTGACGCCTGCAACCGCCCCTGGAAGCTATAAAAGGGACCCTCCTTCACCTTGAGAAATCATCCATCAAATCATCCAAAGGAGAGAAGAGTAGCTTAGTGAGTTTGTGCTCTCATCTTTAGAGTAGAGTAGGGAGAGAGTGGGTGAGTTGCTCGGGTGACAGCCGAGCTTTGTAGAGAGAGTCCGGGATTTCTCTCTCGGTCTCGTCTCAACATTTCCGCCCCCGAGGAATATATTCAAGAGTTATCTTCAGTAAGTCCTCGGTCTCTTGTCTTTAGTACTTCGCTAGTTTACAACTTACTTTTCAGCAAGTTATCATATTTATCTTTGATCTGCGGGTACCTGAGTCTGCGCGAGTGACAGCGACTCTTGTTTGGGGTTTCCTCTATAGCCCTTCGCGTTGGGTGGAGGTCAGTGACTGAAAGCTTAGGCGTGGTGCCTGTGCTGGCTAGTCATCTCAGGTTGTGTTGCACCCCACGGAACTGCAGTGGTAGGCGGCAGGTGGTGACAGCCCTGTCCGTCCTTTGTACTCCACCACGTTCGGGTGTACTCATAACAGTAGTGCTGAGCCCGGAAGAACCCCTCTCTCACCCCGTTCTGAGTTCTTCCCGTTCTAGCCGTCGAAGCAGATCAGGTTAGGTATCGATAGTTTGTCTGGGGTAACGAGTAGCTAACTAAAGTCAAGCTCTCTACCCATTTATCCTTTTTCTCCTTGGTGGATCCGGTTAGAAAAGTTCTAGGCTAGTCGCGTCTACCGTTCCTTGGATTCGATATCCAGGTTCTTACTCCCCTGGTGAAAGGCTACATCGGACTCCGTGCGCTTGCGGATTTTAGTTAGGCTAAGGAGTGCCAACAAGCTTTTCTGGCGCCGTTGCTGGGGATCGGTAGCAACACTAGTGTAGGATCTTTTTAGCCGTACACTTTTACCCCCATAACCATCTACCACATGGAGTTTTCTCCTAGTTACCCGACGGTTCCATCTAGCGAGTATTTGGAACCGCCTTCATCTTGCCACCCCATACCACCTCATGGCTTCGAGATCCGTCCCAGTCTCGTTGCCATGGTTCGTGCACAGTCTTTCGGTGGAACGAAGGACGAAAGTCCCTATGCTCACTTGCAGGTTTTCGAGGAGAATTGCTCTCTTCTGATTATACCCGGCGTAAACCAAGACACTATACGATGGAAACTTTTCCCATTTTCTCTGATGGGAAATGAAAAATCTTGGTACGACCGGACTGCAAGGGGATTTAGCGGAGATTGGATCAAGTTGAAGGATGAGTTTTGTCTGTTCTTTTACCCTGTCTCCAAGATCTTAAAACTCAGAGTTGAGTTGATGACATATCAGCAAGGCAATGAGTCACTTGGAGCCACGTGGGAGCGGTTCATAAAATTGGCCAACTCAGGGCCACCGCATAACATTCCAGAGGAAATGCTTATGCAGCATTTTGTTGGTGCATTGAAGCCGGAGAGTGTACAGTTCTTGAACATCACCTCCGCAGGGTCAGTGCTATACAAGACAGTGGATGAGGTACGAGAAATCTTGGAAAAGGTTCTCAACTCTACCGAGTACACTGGCGTCTTCGACGACCCACCAACACCACCAACAACCCCCACAGACAAACAGCTACTACTCGCCCTCACATTCGATCCGCCTCCTCCGATCATAGAGGAAGTGCTCGAACACCCCAAGTCCTCAAACCATGAAAATATTCTTGACGATCTGCCGCACTTCATTCCCGAGCTCTTTACAGAAGAAGAGTACTTGGAGATCGGCAATACATCACGTATGCCCATGGAACAAGTCTGCGCAAGTTCAAGGTCTAAGGCGTTAATTCCAGAAGCCGTACCGCAGATCGAGGGTTTATCTGCAATCATGAGCAAGGAATGGACGGAGGAAATTGAAAGTTGCGAAGACATCATCCGAATTACCCGCAACTTCAGAGTACTCCATTGCGCTATTGAGGGAACTGACTCTCAGGAAGTTGCCTACGACCCGAAGGTCGGGAGTAATATCATATCAAGTGCACTCGCATCACAAGTGCAACCAGACGAACCCCGGTCCTTCTCCCGTAAGCACCTCAAGTGGATCGACGGCCAAATGATGGAATGCAGAGGAATCATCCGTGTTGTGCCGTACAAATGGGACGCAACAGCATTTTCCTAGACTTCCACATTTTCGATATCCCTAGAGGCGACAACTTCTTCCTGATCGGACAGCCAATAGAGCACCTTGCCAACCCGAACCATGATCGAGCCACGATACAGTTCAAGGTTGGTAAAGAGATCATCCCGGTCAGCCTTGTGCGATCAGTGAACACTATCGCAGAGGCCCGATCCGAGACAGACCCAGTGGAGAAAGCAGTTAGCTCCACTCAAGAAGAGCAAGCTCAGTCCTCACAGGCTGAAGAGGCTAACCATTTCATCCAAGAGGCAGAAACGGACGGTTTTATAAAACTCAACGAGGAAGAAAAGCCACAACACCCCCCTCCTGAGTTGAAGCCGCTGCCTCCTGGACTTAGATACGCTTTCCTCCACAATGACCGACGCTCGCCAGTCGTCATCAGTGACAAACTGACAGAGAATGAGACTCGGCAGCTTATCACAGTCCTGGAGAAGCACCGGTCTGTCTTCGGGTATTCTCTACAGGACTTGAAGGGGATCAACCCCAGCTTATGCACCCATCGCATACCTATGGAGCCGGACCATACGCCGTCTAGAGAACATCAACGACGGCTGAATGATGCGATGTGGGAGGTAGTCAAGAAAGAAGTGTTGAAGCTTCTGCACGCGGGTATAATCTACCCCGTGCAAGACAGTGAATGGGTCAGCCCAGTTCAAGTTGTGCCGAAGAAGGGTGGAATGACAGTTATCCAGAACGAGAAGAATGAACTTATCCCTCAGAGGACCGTTACTGGATGGAGGATGTGTATCGATTACAGGAAGCTTAACAAAGCTACCCGTAAAGATCATTTTCCTCTCCCCTTCATCGACGAGATGCTTGAGCGATTGGCAAACCACTCATTTTTCTGCTTCCTTGATGGATACTCTGGCTATCATCAAATTCCTATTCATCCCTGATGACCAGAGCAAGACTACCTTCACCTGCCCCTACGGAACATTCGCCTAGCGGCGGATGTCTTTCAGCCTATGCAATGCACCTGCTTCATTTCAACGGTGTATGATGGCGATATTCTTTGACCTGATCGAACAGATCATGGAAGTATTCATGGATGACTTTACCGTCTATGGTAAAACCTTCGACAACTGTCTTGAGCACTTGGAAAGAGTCCTCAAGAGGTGCGAAGAGCATCACCTTATCCTAAATTGGGAAAAATGCCACTTCATGGTCAGAGAAGGAATTGTGCTGGGACACAAGGTGTCAGAAAGAGGAATAGAAGTTGATAAGGCAAAAATAGAAGTTATTGAGCAACTACCACCCCGACGAATGTCAAGGGTGTGCGAAGTTTTCTGGGTCATGCTGGCTTTTACCGAAGATTCATCAAAGATTTCTCCCGGGTAGCCAGACCTCTTACATGCCTCCTGGCTAAAGAAGCACCCTTCAACTTCGACGATGATTGCCTTCTCGCCTTCTACACCCTCAAGAAGGCACTTATCTCAGCTCCCATCATACAACCGCCCGATTGGAATCTTCCATTCGAGATCATGTGCGACGCTAGTGACTATGCAGTCGGGGCAGTGCTTGGTCAATGCAAGGATAAACAGCATTACGCTATATCTTATGCAAGCAAGACATTGACCGGAGCTCAGTTGAATTACGCGACAACGGAGAAGGAACTCCTGGCAGTGGTGTTTGCCATGGACAAGTTCAGATCTTACTTGGTCGGTGCCAAGGTGATAGTATACACAGACCATGCTGCACTAAAGTACCTCTTGACCAAGAAAGATGCCAAGCCACGACTCATCCGTTGGATTCTGCTCCTTCAAGAGTTTGATTTAGAAATACGAGACAAGAAGGGGACAGATAATTGTGTGGCGGATCATCTCTCAAGAATGCAGGTTCAAGGGTCGGATCTTCCGATCAATGACTATCTCAGAGATGATACTCTCCTCAAGGTCACCACATCCAGTCCATGGTACGCAAACTTGGTAAACTTCATGGTGACTGGATATGTGCCTCCAGGAGAAGACAAAAAGAAGTTAATCTACCTCAGCAGATTTCACCTTTGGGATGACCCCTATCTGTTCAAGGTTTGTGCTGACGGGTTACTCCGACGATGCATCCCTCATGAGGAAACACATAAGATCCTTGATCGTTGCCATTCATCACCGTACGGAGGACATTACGGAATTTTCCGAACCCATGCAAAGGTCTGGCAGAGTGGATTCTTCTGGCCAACCATGTATGGAGACGCTAAGGAATTCGTACGGAGATGTGCCAGGTGTCAGAGACACGGGAATATCAACGCCCGTGATGCTATGCCACTGCAAAATAACCTCCAGTTGGAGATTTTCGACGTGTGGGGAATAGACTTTATGGGTCCTTTCCCTGCATCCGAGCAGTGTGAATATATCCTGGTGGCAGTCGACTATGTTTCCAAATGGGTGGAGGCACTTCCGTGCACGGCAGCCGACTCGAAGAATTCAAGGAAGATGTTCGAAGAGATCATCTTTCCCCGTTTTGGAGTACCCCGAGTAGTGATCAGTGATGGAGGATCACACTTCATCGACAAGACGTTCCGGAAATGCCTAAGCTGACTTAGGAGTGGACCACCGAGTGGCTACACCTTCTCACCCCCAGACCAGCGGGCAAGCAGAAACATCAAACAAACAAATCAAGAACATTCTGCAAAAGACGGTCAATGCAATGGGGACAGGGTGGAAGCGAAAATTACCGGAAGCACTTTGGGCATATAGAACAGTGTTCAAAACACCGATAGGGATGACTCCCTACCAGCTGGTATATGGCAAGACATGCCACTTACCGGTTGAGCTAGAATTCAACTCCCATTGGGCGATCAAGAGGTGGAACATGGATCTCTAGACGGCCGGACTCAAAAGAAGAATGCAATTGGCCGAGCTGGATGAATGGAGGGAAAAGGCCTACCACAACGCCAAGCTATATAAAGAAAGAACAAAGAGATGGCATGACAAGCGCATCAAGATCAAGCATTTCAAAGCGGGAGATCAGGTATTACTCTTTAGCTCCCGTATTCGCTTGTTTGGTCATGGTAAGCTTAGAAGTAAGTGGGAAGGTCCTTTTAGGGTCTTAGATGCCGCCAATCATGGCGCGATAACCCTCCAGGATAATCACGGAAATACTTTCAAGGCCAATGGCGAGACCTAAAAATGGCCCTTATCTAGGATAGATTTCCCTTTTCCTTTTCTTAAACTTTTTCTAGCCAAACCATGAAGACTTTCTGGTAGAAGAGCAAGGGAAGCATGCACGAAAAATTTCATGGGCTCTCGGGGCAAGGCCAGGCCGGCCGGCCTCACCCAGGCCGACCGGCCCAGCCAAGCCGGCCGGCCCCACCCAGGCCGACCGGCCCAACACCGGCTCGACTCGGGACGCTCCTCGTTTGAATGAGTCTCGCTGCTATCCTTTCCGAGAATTCGTGGGGTTTCGAAGGGAGGAGCGTCGTTTTAAAACGAAAGGCCCCCGCTCTTCTTCTCCCTCAGAACTCTCGAGCCTCCTTCTCCAGAAACGTCCCTTCCTTTGAGAGATCTCAGCCATGGCCTTGCAATCAAGCCACCAAGACTCCAACTCGGCCTCTCACGGCAGCCGTTCCCCGTCCGAGTCCTTGAAAGGGACACCGGGCTCCTCCAACTCCAGCAGCGTCCGAATCATTGAGAGGGCGGCGTTCGTCGACGTCGTCGCCGCGCAGCCGGAGGCCCGGCGGCCACTCTCCCATGCCGATCGGCCTGGGGCAGGCCGGCCGGCCTCCCCTCGCCGTCCTCTCTGGCTCGCCTTTGGGCAGAGCCTCCCTCCGTGATCCTCAGGAGGAGGGTCAGGGGAGTTCGCAGCCCAAGGCGCCCCGAAGGCCAACTACGGGACTTTTGTCCCCGAAGAAGGCCATCGGGAAGCGCCTCGTCTCCTCGCCGCTCAAGAAGGAGATCGTGCCACTCTTCATCTCCACCTCGCAGGGGTACTCACCGCAATACACCCCGGGAAGTCCTAGCCCTCCACGCCGGGAAGGGCCAGGCATCGGGAAGGGGCTTTTCTTAGCCCCTAAGAAGCCCGACGAGGGGAGGAAGCGTTTCATGACGCCCCCTCTGATCCAAGGACCTCCCGGACAGATGGAGTGGTCCGACGAGGAGGAGGAGGAGGACATAGAGGAGCTGAGGAGGAAGCTCGCCGCGCTGCAGCTAAAGGTCAACAACATGGATGAGCGCGTGGCGGAGGCGGTGATCGGGCAAATGGAGGCCGATGATAAGATCGAGATCCTTCGCAAGGCGATGGCCTCTAAGGTCAAGCGCCTCGCGAAGGCCATCGGCAACGAGCACCTCTACCGCCCGAAGGAGGAGTAGTTAGGATTAGAATTAGTTTAGACTTTTGGGTGCTAGTTTAAATTTCCCTTTTGATTTCTTTCATTCAATTTTCCCTTGTTTGCAGCACCCCCACATTTGTTTCCCTCAGTTTGAATAAAATAAATTGATTATTTGAAAGAAGAGGCTCATTTATAAAGAGAAAAGAATAAAATGAATGGTTGGTGCACACTTGTGTGCCAACCAAACCCTCGGACTGATTTTTCAGTGAAGCACGCAGAAAAAACTGATGTACAGGAGCTGTACTGGTCGCTGACCAAGGCACGACCAAACCTGGCACAATGCCAGGCCGGCCGGCCTAGGCCAGGCCGGCCGGCCCCCAGCTGAAGCCGTTCGAGGAGATCCCGTGCCCGCTGCGTAATCTTGCGAATCACATGAACGAGGAACCTGAATCGGGACGCTTGGCTACAATGCCAGGCCGGCCGGCCTCTACTGGGCCGATCGGCCTGGGCCTGTGGCCAACGTCGTCGACTCGACTCCAGGACACGGTTTGTAACCCCTACATTTGATCCCTTCGTGATTTTGATCCAAATAAAATTCCTGGCTAAATAATGTTAAAACTTGATCAAAATTCATGAAAGTGAACCCCTATGCATGACACCTTGGATACACTTGTGATATTTCATGAGAACGTATTTCATTGCCTTGGAACTTTCATTAGGATTGCTTGATTCTCGTTAATTAATTCTTATGATATAATGATTTGAGAAGTTGAGCCATCTGATTCAAGGTTTTGGAGATTGTTTTTGAAAATAAAACTTAAGGCAACCCTTGTTATCATCAACTTGAAAGGTCCTATCCAAAGCCATATACCAAGTTCAAGTTGAAACTTCTACATAGCCACCTTCTAAATTTTGAGCTTGCTCGAATTACTTGCCTTCATGTTCGTGCTATCTTGTTCATCATGGCCATCCACGTACACGAGCATCAATGAAGTCCAAATTGTCAAAAGCTCTTCATCCCCCTGAAAAAAAAAGAGATGATGAAGAAAGGAATGATACACTCCTTATCTTCAGAAAGAAAAAAAACAGAGAGAGAAAGAGAAAGGGGAAAGATGAAAGATGTTTGAACAAGGACTCAACCATCAAAGTACACATGCACTTGGCCAAGATGTATGAGTAGTAGGAATGATTAGACAAGTTCTTCGATCTCGTAAAATAAATAAAGAAGAGTGAGCAACATCTCCAAAACTCCACCATATAACATAGAGAGGCTTGATTCTAAGCCCAGGTGAGGATCTAAGCACTATGAGTGATTGAGAGATGTTGAGAAATAATAAGGGAATGCCTCGTTTTCTTTATAAAATTATCAAAAAAAAAACTCCAAATGCCAAGAGGAAGAAGTGCTCGACCAATCAATGAGTTGTTCTAAGACTCAATTGATGAAGATGAGGGTGTTAGCCACCAGAATCCAAGGTACGAAAAAAAACTCAAAAATATGACTTGTGTATACCTTGAGCTCATGACCCTGACCTTGCGAAAGTCCCGGTGATTTAATTCATTCTTTGCTAAGGGACTAGCAAAGTTCAGGTAGGGGGGTGTGTTGGTGGTCGTTACGATACAGTTTCACCACCAACATTCCGTCACATTCAAGCTCATCTTGCTCATAACAAAGTAAAATTGATTATTTCTAATGAGTTCCACAAGTTTTGTATAATTTGTGAGTGCAGGAGCAAGCAAGTAAAAGCTGAGCCATGTTTGACACAAAGCCAGGCCGGCCGGCCTATGCCAGGCCGGCCGGCCCCCTTCTGTGGCCAGTTGCCACGTCCTTGGTCCAGAAGATCACAAACACAACTCAGATGATCATGAGACGTGCGATCAACGTCGGTTTGATCCAAAGAACCCGAAAGGCCTAAGCTACATTTGCATGGATTGAAGGGCCCACCAACATTGGATTCTCGGACAGCTTCAATCCAACGCAACCGTTACCGACCTCAGGGTGCAATCCAGAGCGTCCCTGAAGAAGGCGGTGCCACGGGGCAGCAAGGCCAGGCCGATCGGCCTGGCCTAGGCCGGCCGGCCTCCCCCAGAGGCCGCCACCTGTCCCCCTTCGCGTGGCAGTTAAGCAGAGTGTTAGCTTACACTTGACGCCTGCAACCGCCCCTGGAAGCTATAAAAGGGACCCTCCTTCACCTTGAGAAATCATCCATCAAATCATCCAAAGGAGAGAAGAGTAGCTTAGTGAGTTTGTGCTCTCATCTTTAGAGTAGAGTAGGGAGAGAGTGGGTGAGTTGCTCGGGTGACAGCCGAGCTTTGTAGGGAGAGTCCGGGATTTCTCTCTCGGTCTCGTCTCAACATTTCCGCCCCCGAGGAATATATTCAAGAGTTATCTTCAGTAAGTCCTCGGTCTCTTGTCTTTAGTACTTCGCTAGTTTACAACTTACTTTTCAGCAAGTTATCATATTTATCTTTGATCTGCGGGTACCTGAGTCTGCGCGAGTGACAGCGACTCTTGTTTGGGGTTTCCTCTATAGCCCTTCGCGTTGGGTGGAGGTCAGTGACTGAAAGCTTAGGCGTGGTGCCTGTGCTGGCGAGTCATCTCAGGTTGTGTTGCACCCCATGGAACTGCAGTGATAGGCGGCAGGTGGTGACAGCCCTGTCCGTCCTTTGTACTCCACCACGTTCGGGTGTACTCATAACAGTAGTGCTGAGCCCGAAAGAACCCCTCTCTCACCCCGTTCTGAGTTCTTCCCGTTCTAGCCGTCGAAGCAGATCAGGTTAGGTATCGATAGTTTGTCTGGGGTAACGAGTAGCTAACTAAAGTCAAGCTCTCTACCCATTTATCCTTTTTCTCCTTGGTGGATCCGGTTAGAAAAGTTCTAGGCTAGTCGCGTCTACCGTTCCTTGGATTCGATATCCAGGTTCTTACTCCCCTGGTGAAAGGCTACATCGGACTCCGTGCGCTTGCGGATTTTAGTTAGGTTGCATGGATTGAAGGGCCCACCAACATTGGATTCTCGGACAGCTTCAATCCAACGCAACCGTTACCGACCTCAGGGTGCAATCCAGAGCGTCCCTGAAGAAGGCGGTGCCACGGGGCAGCAAGGCCAGGCCGATCGGCCTGGCCTAGGCCGGCCGGCTTCCCCCAGAGGCCGCCACCTGTCCCCCTTCGCGTGGCAGTTAAGCAGAGTGTTATCTTACACTTGACGCCTGCAACCGCCCCTGGAAGCTATAAAAGGGACCCTCCTTCACCTTGAGAAATCATCCATCAAATCATCCAAAGGAGAGAAGAGTAGCTTAGTGAGTTTGTGCTCTCATCTTTAGAGTAGAGTAGGGAGAGAGTGGGTGAGTTGCTCGGGTGACAGCCGAGCTTTGTAGGGAGAGTCCGGGATTTCTCTCTCGGTCTCGTCTCAACATTTCTGCCCCCGAGGAATATATTCAAGAGTTATCTTCAGTAAGTCCTCGGTCTCATGTCTTTAGTACTTCGCTAGTTTACAACTTACTTTTCAGCAAGTTATCATATTTATCTTTGATCTGCGGGTACCTGAGTCTGCGCGAGTGACAGCGACTCTTGTTTGGGGTTTCCTCTATAGCCCTTCGCGTTGGGTGGAGGTCAGTGACTGAAAGCTTAGGCGTGGTGCCTGTGCTGGCTAGTCATCTCAGGTTGTGTTGCACCCCACGGAACTGCAGTGGTAGGCGGCAGGTGGTGACAGCCCTGTCCGTCCTTTGTACTCCACCACGTTCGGGTGTACTCATAACAGTAGTGCTGAGCCCGGAAGAACCCCTCTCTCACCCCGTTCTGAGTTCTTCCCGTTCTAGCCGTCGAAGCAGATCAGGTTAGGTATCGATAGTTTGTCTGGGGTAATGAGTAGCTAACTAAAGTCAAGCTCTCTACCCATTTATCCTTTTTCTCCTTGGTGGATCCGGTTAGAAAAGTTCTAGGCTAGTCGCGTCTACCGTTCCTTGGATTCGATATCCAGGTTCTTACTCCCCTGGTGAAAGGCTACATCGGACTCCGTGCGCTTGCGGATTTTAGTTAGGCTAAGGAGTGCCAACACAGACCAGAACTAACGTGGTGGATTATGTTGGCCGGACAGGGCTGTCACCACCTGCCGGCTACCACAACTATTCCGTTGAACTGGGTGCAAACCAAGGTAACGACTAGTCTAGGCACCACGCCTATACTAATAATTACTACTTCACTTGAATTCAGAGCAAAGCACCCACTACTAAGTAGTGAACGAGGAACCAGTGAACAAAAGCTAGCAAGACTGAATGCTTAATAAATCAAAGGGAACCAGAATTACCAGACAAGACCCAGATGTTACTCGAAGTTGAGCCGCATCCGCCGAGGTACAAAGTGGAAGAGAAACCGGCAGCTCCGGATTCTCTCCCGGACTCTCACCTCACCTCTCTCCCTATTTTCTAAGTATGGGAGTGGTAGCGCTTCGCCCTAGAGCTTCTTCTCCTCTATTTTGTTGTGTCTTGAGTGGGGGTAAAGGGTGCCTTTTATAGCCTCCCAAGCATGGAAGCTAGCGTAGATGTTAAGCCACATGCTTGCTTAGCTTCCACGCAAAAGGGGAGGCGTAACCGCCATGAAAGTGGGCCGGCCGGCCTCACTTAGGTCGTTCGGCCTGGGATTCTCGCCACCTGGCACCGTCTTTCTTGTGGACGCTCCTGATGATGTCCTGAGGTCGATAGTTGAGGGATTGGTGACGGTTGTGACAGTTAGAGGCCAAACGGCCTAGGCGAGGCCGGTCGGTCTGGCCCTGACTCATCTCATCAATGGTTGCATGTTGTCCCTTGAGGCGGTTTTCGTTGCGTTGATTTGAAACTATCCGAGAATCCTAGGTTGGTGGACCCTTCAATCCATGCCTTAGGCCTTTCGGGTCCTCGGATCAAACCAACATTGATCTCACGTCTCAGGGTGTTTGTTTATGTGTTAGTTGTCCCCTAGATCAATGACGTCTCAGGGTTTGGCTCCATATTTGCTCTCTTTTCTCCTGTATGCTCTTGCACTCACAAATAATTCAAAACTTGTGGAACTCATTAATATAAATGATATTTGCATGATTATCACTATATGAGCATGAAATTTGGAGAAATGTTGGCGGTAAAATCGTATAATAACGACTGTCAACAGACGCAGCGAAAGCATTGATCGAAAAGATATCCTCTCACCAGAGCTGGGTGGGAGAGAGACAAGCTCCCCGCACAAAGGGAGTACATCAGATTGACGTCGTCGATATGCTGGCAGCTAATATGGACCTCCTCTTGAAAAAGATGGAATCTCCTAGTAAGGAGATGAATCAAATCATGGAGCAAAGAATCACATGTGAAACATGTGGAGAAGCAGGACACTCGGGTGACAGTTGCCCGATAATGCAAGAGGAAGCCCACTTTATCGGAAACAACAATAATTCAGGCTTCCGTCCTCAACAAGGTTGGAATTCCAAGCCCAACTTCCCCTTCGGCCAATAGCAAGGTAATAGCTCTAACAGCAGTTTTCAGCCATCATTAAAAGATATCTGGTATGGCCAAAAGCAAACTAACGATAGCATTAGCAAGAAATTTCTCGCTAATGATAAAGTTATGGAGTCAATGGCCTCCCAGATAGAAGCTTTTAATTCCGTTGTTAAGAACTAGCTGAGCTTCAACAAAATGATTCCTCCTAGATAGAAGCTTTTAATTCCGTTGTTAAGAACTAGCTGAGCTTCAACAAAATGATTGAAACTCAAGTAGCTCAGCTGGCCGCATCTTGTCCTAACCCCAACACGGGGAAGCTACCCGGGCAACCGGAGGTTCCCTTCAAGGAAAATGTTAGTGCAGTGACCACGTGGACTGGCAAGTCCACGCAGGATCCACACAATCCTCAAGATGCAGGTACCCAACAGAAGAAAGCTAGTGACGCCGAGCTAGCAACCGAAGAGGAAGAGGACGAGGAACCCATCCCTGTCTCGAAGGAGGGGAACGAGGCACCAAAAGCCTCCAGTGACAACCGTGATCCCACTTTCCTCCCGTTCCCGGAACGGAGGAGAAGACTGGTGGCCGACGAGCAGTTTGACAAGTTCGTCAAGGTAATCAAGAAAGTATACATCAATATGCCACTTCTTGATGCTTTAAAGGTCCCTACATATGCCAAGTACATCAAGGATATACTCAGCAATCAAAGGACTCTACCCACAAGGGATACGGTGCAGCTAACCGAGGAATGTAGCTCCGCTATACTCGAGCCCCGCCTAAAGAAGAAGAAGAATCCTGGCTGCCCCACGATTTCATGTTCATTTGGGGGCCAAGACTTTGACAACGCCCTATGTGACTTGGGGGCGAGCATCAGCGTCATGCCTAAGGTAGTCTTCGACCACCTTAAACACATTTCGCTTGTCTCTATGCCCATGTGTTTGCAGCTAGCGGATCAATCGGTCCGCTACCCCCATGAAGTCGCAGAAAATGTTCCGGTCAAGATCAGGGATTTCTTAGTCCCTGTGGATTTCATCGTTCTTGACATGGAAGCCGAAGCAAAGAAATTCTCTCATTCTTGGGAGACCGTTCTTGAGTTTTGCGACTGCAAACATTGACGTGGGAATAGAGACCATTCAACTCAGGATCAACAGAGAAACCGAAAATTTCTCTTTCTGTCCTAAAGAGACCCCTCAACAAGTCAATATGGTCGGGGAAGTCGTACCCACAAATCCCAGGATGCCAACCATAGAATCACTCATGAAGATGGTGGAAGCCTTCGCCACCAAAGAAAAGAAAAGGCATGACCTCTATCATGCACGGCGAAGGATATCGAGAGCCAAAGCTCTGGAACAGCAAGCAAAGCGCGATAAGGCGGTTGAATCCAAGCCCCGTCCGATCCGAAAGGAATGGTGGGTAAAAGTAGTCCCGAACGAAGAATCGGAGAGTTCCTCTAAGGACATAAAACTCAAGCCCTCGCCATAAGGTATATGGTACGTATCCATGCATTGCATATAGAATAGGTTTTTCCCCTTCCTTTCATTTCAATTCTTTCATTCAGCATGGCATATTTAATTTTAGAAACTCGCATCCATATTTTGATTATGCATTGCTTCACATATAAAAAAAGAAAAATATTTGGCCAAAATTCCAGGTCGATCGGCCCCACCTAGGCCGGCCGGCCCCACTTGTCATCAACCATGGCCAGATCTCCAAGGCATGCAACCAGCAATCGTGCATGGGCACAACACGAGGAAGATGGAGAATATTGGAGCCAGCAACAGGCCGAGCGGCCCCATGCAAGCCGGCCAGCCTCCCTCCGCCGTTCCTTCCCCATCTTCACCTACCAGAGCACGTTGCACGGGAAATAGACCACCGACGCGCAAGAAGGGCACCAGCCGTGCCAGATGGGGGCCGATCGGCCCCATCCAGGCCGGCCGGCCTGTCCCTGGTGCCCCTCTATAAAAGCCAGAGTCCAGCACGTCGAGCAACTCACTCCTAGTGCAGGTATGCAAGCATCCTCAGCGCTGCACTTCTCCCTTTGCTCTAAAATCTCGAAAATCTCTAAGCAAGATTAGAGTGCAACCACAAGAAAATTCTGCTGAAATTAATCTTTAAATTCTTGTGAGAGCAAACCCCTTCCGGCTGAACGAGAATGTTTGTGGTAGTTTGATTCCTCACAAGAACGACTAACCAAGTTGTGGTGATTAACCCCCCACAAGAACGCCTAACCGCTAACTGCCTAACCCTTGATTTCCTTCGGGTATTGTAGAGCTAATCTTTTGCAGGAATCATGTGGACTAAGGCGAAAGCAACGGCACGGGGAGTGGTGACCAAGCTAGGCTCATCAAGTTCAGGGCAATCCCGAAGCTCCTCTGCTTCCTGGGACAAGCTCCGTATCCGGATCATGACACGGGTTGAGCACATCATCGACAGGACTGAAGAAGAGAGAGCGGCGCTTGACAAGCTCCAGAACCGCGTCTTCAGCCACGCTAAGTACTTCGATGCCATGCTGCTAATCAACACCGGTCTCAAGGGAGACATGGAACGGGCATTCAACAATGCCGGATGGCAAAACTTCTACCCCGTCTCAGAAACAGGTTCACATTTTCTGACTATGGAGCTTCTGATGAGTTTGAAAGTTGAGGTTCTTCCCAATGGGATGAACATCCATTTTTGGTTTTTGAATGAGGATTTTATCTTGACTCCAAAACAGCTCAGTGAGGCTCTTGCTTTCCACAAGAGATGCATCATTGACGCTAACCTTTTGGTGACTAACCACCGGTACAACCGTACCCAATGGTGGGATAGCATCACAAGTGAGCCTCTCTCTGGGAAAAACAGCATCACTTCTATCCATAACCTCACGCTTCGCTTTCTGGCAAAACGGGTTGCCATGGTGGTCCACCCGCGCGCTGACTTGCGTCTTTGCCTTTTGCCTAATTTAGAGTGTCTTTATGCCATGGTGAAGATAATTCATTTCTCGCCTGTCATGAGCATGCTCGATGACTGGCAAAGGTTAGTCACTGGCCGAGCCACGATTGACATAACCTTGCTGGTGACTCGCATTGCCACCCATGTTGGTGCTTTGCAGGACGCTCAAGTTTCCCTCCTACCCACTTCACAGGAGTATCAATCTTGCATCGGTTTAGACCATTTTACCCAGGGCCACTTGATTCGTGAAGGCCCTGGCCATACTCTTTTTATGTGCTACCTCGGTTTCATCGATGAAGTCGAGCTCCCGTGCCCGGCTCTCTCGCTGAAATCGGCGAAAAGTCTAACCTTGCAGCTCAAACGGAAGGAACCCGCTCGCCACAGTGTCGCAGGACCCATGACACGTGGCAGGCGCGCCAGGCACGATAGCGAAGCCGGAACATCTACCACACCTCAGCCAAGAGTACCACCAGCAGCAACCCGAGTACCATCAGCCGCAGCATCAGGAAACGTTCGACTACTACCAGGAGACAGGATATGGACCGCAAGTCGGGCCATCTGCGTCCGCCAGGTATGACTACGAGAACCCGGTCGCCCGGGGAATCTCGGAGCTCAATGCCAGGTTGGACACAGTGAGCTTACAACAGCAGGAGATAAGTGACAACCTCGCTCATAACACCGACCTCACCTAGCAGAACTGGGGGATGACCACATCCCTCCAAGCCAACCTTGACGGCTTCTTCAGCTACATGCACTACGACCCCAACCAGTACTACCAGTGAGCTTCGTCGAAGCTTGGGGGAGTCCCTGGTAAGTTCAAAAGTACCCCCCGTAGCGTTGCCTTGCCTTGCCTTGCCGTGATAATAATAATAAAATTAATAATAAATATATATAGTAATAATAAATAAACGTTGAATAAAAGCTCCAAAAAAAGTCCTTATGTATGGAAGTATGGTTGATAACCTTGGGAATGATGAATGGTTGCTCTGTTTATGCCCTCTAAGTGCCTCGTGCTTAATCCCTTACTTTTCGAGTATTTGAGTTCGTTGGAATTTAAGGATCCATCATGATTAAACTGTGGGAGTAGAGCACATGTTCACTGTCTAAGCTGTTGTGAGTTTAGATATGGTTTGTTTCGAAGTATAACTGTATGCTTAGTAAGAAACGTCTCGGAAGTTTTCATAAAAAAAATTACATGGTAAATCTTCCTCGACGGTTTAAATGTCCTATCCAGAGCCTAAATGGTTATATCTCATGAGCTACCATATGCTATCTAGAGTTGCTTTGAGTCTGCTCGCAGAAGGCATTTGTCGTCTACCGGTCTTTCCATCCACCTCATTAATAGCCTCAAAGATGTCCGACTAATCAATTTCCCGCTCCGGGGTTAATGTCCACCGTCGCTGACATACACTCGCAACATCCCCATCACCGAGCTCATCCCAAAGGTCCGCAAATACTCCATGCAAAGTTGAAATCCTCTCTGTTACCAAAATGAGAGAAGAGATGCATTAGAAAAAAAAAAGAGAAAGAAAGTTGGAGACAATGCTCCAACAAGAAAAAAAGGGCATCTCAAAACTATGAGATAGAGAACAAAGAGTCCCAAGACCTTTGAGCATAAACATCTTCTCCCTCTCCACCTGAAAACCCATGAATTCCAAAGACCGGAATTTGACGAGTGTCATCGCTTGCGAACCACTCTTCGACTCGACAACACAAGTGACCAAGGTATGCCTCTTTGACCCTTCCTATAAACTCCACTTCAGCCTTAGAATAGGAGGAGATGGTCACTCTTGACCAAAAGTGAGCATTGAACACCCTGAGTGACTCGAGAGTACCATCAGGGAATGATTCAAACCATCTTTTGAAAAAAATTCATATCTCCGAGATGGAACCTGAAAAGCTGTAGGAAATACTTTGAAAATGACCGTTCAGGCTCTCAACAGCCTAACACGTGAACTTATGCAGCCCCACGTTGAACCATGGTATGAGTTCTCTTTTATGCCAACTTATTCAAATGATTCGTTGAGTTTTGGCTTGAGCACAAGGTACCTAAAGGGTATACACATTGAATCAACTCCTAACCCACCGAACCTAGAGTTTTAGCCTTGCTCAAGGACGAGCAAGAGTCTAAGCTTGGGAGCGTGTTGACGGCCATTATAACCGAGTAGTGACCATCAACATTTCGGTAAAATGAGGATGATCATACCATGTTCCCTACATAAAAGTGTTTTTACTAACAAATTCCACAAGTTTTGGACAAGTTGTGATTGCAGGATAAAACAGGTGAAACAGGGGGCCAAACCTGGCTCAGGGCCAGGCCGGCCGGCCTACCCAAGGCCGACCGGCCTCCCCTAGCCACGTCTGGCCACGCCACTGATCCACAAGCTGAGCTGAGTATCCAAGATGATCAGGAGACGTGCATTTGATGTCGGTTTGATCCAAGGACCGGAATGGCCTAGAGTGGGATGAACATGGATTGAAGGGCCCACAACCTAGGATTCTTGGACAGTCTCAACCGAACGCAACCGTTACCGACCTCAGGAACCAATCAGGAGCGTCCACGACGAAGGCGGTTGCCAGAGGGGACAAGTGTAGGCCGATCGGCCTACACCAAGCCAGCCGGCCCCCTAATGCATCCTCACGCGACCATCTTCGGCGTGGAAGTTAAACAGGTCGTTGGCGTGACAGTTACGCTGGCTACCGACCTTGGGAGGCTATAAATGGCCACCTCCTCTTCACTCCAAGACACACACCACACTTCTCAAGTCTATACTTGAAGGGAGCTCTTGTATCTTTTCCATTTCTTAGATTAGGATTAGAGTTGGGAGTAGAGTCGAGTCAAGCTTAGCTCGGATCTTCGGAGTCTTTGGAGTTCTGGTAAAGCTCTTGTATCCTTTCCTTCATTTGAAGAGTTTATCAATACAATTACTTTCTTATTTCAGATCTTAAGTTTATCTTTTATCTTTCTGTCTTGCTCTTCTTTTAGAGTAAAGATCTTGCTCTCTTTAGAGTAAAGTTCTAACCCCTTTAGTCTTAGTGTAGAGTTTAGTTTAGCTCTACCGGGCTTTATCTCATGGGTTTGCTCGCCTTGACCGAGCCGTAAGACGCCTTAGGGAAGACGGGGATTTCTCTTGACAGGCCTCAAGAGAAATCTTAATCATCGAGTGCAGATGTGGTGTCTGGCTTGTTGATTAACTAGGAAGTGTGTTGCACCCCACGAAACTGCAGTGGTAGGTGGCAGTTGGTGACAGTCTTGTCTGTCCTTCGTAGTCCACCACGTTCGGGTGTACTCATAACAGTAGTGCTGAGCCCGGAGAACCCCCTCTCTCATCCCGTTCTGAGGTTCTCCCGTTCTAGCCGTCGAAGCGAGCTCTGTCCCCGGTATCTAAGCTAGAGTCTAGGTTAAGGTTAGAGTGCCTTTTGCTCTGAGTTAGGAAGTGTCTAGGTCCAGTCTCTCCCAATGTCTTTCCTTTTCTTTAGAATTAGGTGCACCTGTGTCGCTGGTCTTTTAGACCTTCTGTCCGGTCATTTATTTGACCATTATCCCCAAACCTTAGAGTTTCTGCCCTTGGGTTCTGTGGCTTGATATTTCTGGCAAGATATATCATTTCATTCTTCAATACACTTTAACCATTCTGCTTCCCTACGGAAATATAAATACGATACCCTAGGATAACTTCCTAGGTGAAGTGCTACAACGAGATATATTCTGTGCGCTTGCAGAATCCTTTTGCATACATCGATATATCTTCGCGCTCTTAAAGCATTGCTACAACGTGACGCTAAGGAGTGCCAACAGCTAGCATGCTGGCCATTCTCTCCTTCTTAGCCCTCTCATGAGTTTGCTGAGTAAGCTTGTCCTTAGCTTCGGTTAGCCTTTGCGACTGTGCTAGGACTCTGACCAACTCAATGGACTCAGGATCGTCATTGTTGTGCTCCGGTGTGAGATTTGTGCCTCATAAAGCTGAGCCCCCAACGGCCTCATCATTCGTCCTCCTGTATGATATGGTCTTGAGATTTTGCTCTACTCGCCTAAGCTTCACTTGGGTGTAGTTGTCTTGGTTGAATGATACCAGTTGTTTCTTAGTTTTAGGCAGTGCTTCCCGTGCATCCTTCGCGGAGGCAGATGACACGAGGGTGGGCCTCTTTTCCTTACTAGGGCCATTAGGGTTATTCCCGAGCCTAACACACGGGTGGGCACCAAATGTTGAATCTAGGTCCTGGGGAACCCTAATCCGGACACGACAATTAGTCTGTGAAATAAGGAAATCCTACTTTTCCTATTTCTTTGTAAATCAACTGTCCCCTTTACAAGAGGTGAATTGGCTACTTATATAGCCCTTCGGCATGAAATTTACAGGTCCATAATGCCCTTTGTTCATATTACAACCCTAGAGCGCACTGGCCCATTTTGGACATCTCCACCAAGAGCCCAACTACCCAACCAAAATGAACTTTGCTACCTGAAGCGTATTTACTTACTTGCACCTTCGATTGCTTCCTGAAGATGCCTTCTACCGACACCTTCAACGTAGCATACTCCTCCTTGTCCACTTTGTGGGCTTCAGTCTTCCAGCCGAAGCCCCGTGACGTCCAGGAAGACGTGTCCTTCCTTCGAAGCTAATCTGAAGCTCTGCTTGATTTCCCAAAGGTCTTTCAACTCCTGTGTCAGACTGGGTTCTCTCTAAAGCCTCTCGGGGCCTTCGTTGTAGCTCCTAAAGGTGACCAGTCCCTAGCTTTTGATCACGACTATTATACCTGCAAGCATACAACGTCAAGGTTGCGTTTTGGGATGCTCGGGTGGCTTCGCTCCATGCGAGGCCTCATGGTGTTTCTCCAATCCCCAATAGGGGTGACGTGCGGGGCCATGGGGGCGACATGTCAAGTGATTGAGCTCGCAACACACAGCATGGGGGACTCACGGACCGTTTGTCCATAAGGCACAGACTGTCCGCCCTTAGTGAAGTGGCAAACTTGACGTGGTATTGGCTGTCTAAGTCAGTCGCCCAGATTAGCCATGCAAACCGTCCTCCTATGCACAGAGAATTGGGCTTAGTCCTTTCATTAGCAGGTTTTAATTATAGTTCTTAATATTGATTAACATGTTGACATGCTTAAGGTTAAGCTAGTTTTGGATTGTTACATGTGGCGTCGTCGTTGGCTCTGAGCCAGTGCCAACTAGAGATGGAGTGTTGGGCCATGGCACCCATGGTGGGGACACTCACATATGTGCGGGGTTAGCTGGTGATGTCAGGAACACCGACAACGACATGGGATGGAGGCTATCGTGTAGCAAGTTGGATCATGATTGCCCCTTGGAGGGTCAATATACACAAAGATTAGTTAGTGGTACCATTGTGGCATGGCCAGCCGGTGGTGGCTTGTTCGGGTGCCCGCCAGCAGCGTCGTGATGGCGTGGCATGAGGCGGCCGAGCGGGGCATGTTAACGGTGCCATGGTGTTGTAGCTGGTGTATGCTCGCATCCCAGGCAACATCATTTTTTCTCAGATGGCAAGTGGCGGAGCTTAGACTTCCTAGCGATGTCACTTGCAAGCTGGCAGGAACTACCTCCTTTGCGCAGCGTGCATTGCGGATTGGGTCATAAGTGAAAGCTTCTCCCATTGAATGGGTAGATAATGATGTCGCTCTCAGGCACCATTTACATCCTTGGAGGCATCCATCGGTTCAACTCGGTCCCTGATGCCGTGAGTTAGTGTCGCCATTGCCTGACCAAGGCGTTCTTCTTCCTGGTTAAGACCCTGACCACATGGGTCAGACAATGGCGGTGCCATTTGCATTGTATTCCACATTGAAGGCATCATCTTAGATGCTCTCAAACCTCCTCACTCCTTCCTAGGGAAGAATCATCTAAAATGTAGGGGGGAGGGCAGGGGGGGCAAGAGAGAGAGAGAAAAAAACAAAGCCCGTGATGTTGAGTTGCGAAAGGTTGCGGTTCTTAGGGCTATTTGTGTCAATGTCTCAGTCTGACCGACTAGAATTTGTTACGGTTAGTGTCAATTTTCCAATCTGACTGACCATAATTGTGGTTGTAGTTCGTTTCAATGTCCCAATCTGACTTGCTAGAATTGGACTGGCCAAATTAGTTTGTGCAGATGAGTTGAGCTTAGTGTGTGTTCCCAATCCAACATGATGTTGTTGTTCGTTTGAGTTGAGTGTGACACATATTGATGTCCCAATCCAATCGTTCGATTTTGTTTTTTGTTGGTTGTATTGGCTTCATCTTATTTTTAATATAATCGGCAACTCTCATGTCTAATTTGTATAAATAATGTGCAGTCCTTGCGGCATTGCTTCTTAACTTTTCTACATATTGATTTTCTTAAGGCACTGCAGAACCACTTGTTGACGCCTTTTCGGGACCAACACACGAATGCGCAAGATCGTGTGGGTCGCAAAAGACCAAATCGGCAGGATGCTGCCAATGGCGGTTAAACTGCCCCAGCAACCCAGTTAGACCGGTATTGGGGGTTTTGCCTGAGATCGGTCGTTTGAGAGGGTAACTACCACGCTTACGTGATGGCGGACGGCAAGGTTTACGAGCAAACCAGCAAAGGGATAACCAACGCACTTACGTGGCGAAGAACGACTAGTTTACGAGCAAACTAGCAAAGGTCGTCGAAGCTCACGCCCGGGAGGGACCCCGTCAGGGCATGGACGTCGCCGGACGTGCCTTAGGTCGACCAGCAAGCCTTAAGACATCATCAATGGTCGTGGAGATCACGATGAACAGAAAGAGAGGTTGGAAAAGCTAGGTTTAGAGGTAAAAAGTAGATGCATAAGGTTTAGTTCGATTGGGATTCGCTCAATCGGTCGTGGCCCTTCATAAATATAGGGTGGGGAGGTCTTGCCCCTGTAGGAGTCGAAGCTAATACAAATCACGTGTCCAAATACAACTCCTAACTCGGATTTGGCTGTCTAACCCGGTTAAACCGCCCTGGACCCAGTTTAACCGCCTCTGGCAGATGTAGATCTTCCCGAGGTCATATCTTCTTCATCCGGACTCCAAATTAGGCGATCGACATATGCATTTTGATCAGCTCGACGAGAGGAAGATGATGGTGCAGTATAGTTCCACTTTTGAGAACTTTGCTCAGGTTTAACCGCCCTTAGCATCCCGGTTAAACCGCCCTGTCCAGACTGACAGTAAAATCCATCCGGTGCCAATTTTGGTTGTCAACACCACTATTTAAGATTGTAAATTAAGTATACATATATGCTACATATATTATACATACAAACACAATAAGCTGTTATGAAGTGTCGATTCGTTTTCGCTTCCTTTTCCTTGCATGCGTGCACACGCAAAAAAATACAATGCAATCAATAACCTGCAAACTTATATATTCATTGCAAATAAATCATACATAATATGAATAAAAGTATGACTCCTAAACTAGTGTGAAATATGCACCATCTCACATCTCGAAGTAAAACCTTGCTTATGCAGCTGATGTGAACTACAAAAGTTTGTAGCTAAGAGAGGACCACTGCATATACATATATGTGTGCGTAGATGTGGTCGGCGTGCAATTTTGTACTTAAACCAAAACCATGCTTTTACCTCGATCTCGAGAGATGGTTCCAAAGCATTTTTAAAATTGGCGCATGCATACTTCATTCCCTGTTGTGAGATCATTGCAGCCGAACTCATGTTGAAAGCGGCTCTAAAGCACATGAGAAACTGCTAGTGCATGCTTAACAAACACAGGACCACCCTAATATAATCACTGGCAAGCTGCTATAAGATACATCTCAGCGAATCAATAATTGTATTTCATGCCAGCTTGCCAGAGAGAGAGAGAGACTAGTTACTCGTGGCATCCCTTGATTAGTGGCTTTCTCAACTTTCGACACCAAGATTTACTAATTAAGTATGCAAGATTAGCGATAATCATTGGGAATATATTGGAGGGAATGATTAAATATGCTATAGGCTTGTAGCCATGCATATTAACCGAATCACCTGCCCCTTAGTTAGCTTGGTTTTATAATGTCACGATGATAGGTGTGAGTGAGAGTAACAAAGGCACAAATGTTTTTCAAAAAGGCTGGGCGATGTGAAAGGAGCACACAAGAATACAAACCTAAATGCGGATCAATCATGAAAGAGGTGAAATGATGCGTTGTATGCCGCTATGCAGCAGTTTCAATTCTGTTGGCTGTGTTTCAACTTTAAACAATGCAGTGATATTCTCGCATTTGTATAATTTGAAGGGATAGCTATTATCATCGTCTATTTGCAAAAGCCATTACCACACTTTACTAGCTATTATCATCGTCTATTCGCAGTCATTCAATTGATGTTAATACCATTAGAAATATATGACATCACTGAATACTTTCTTTCTGAATGTGTATATATGATACTGATACATATAATGTATACTATATCTTAGTCCCCTATTACTAACTGTACTAGATGACATTGAAGAAATAATTCTAGCATTTATTCATCAGCTTGTTTCTTGAAGGGAGGGCATCCAAGATGATAATTTAACTACTATTGAGTCCCTTTCGTATATATGCAAATGCCTCACTCATAATGCAGAATCTTGAGTAGCTTGCTTGTCTAGTTAATCCATTATTGCCCAAAGGTGGACAACATTTTTCATGGCATATCGACAGGTCATTAATACCTTCATCCTATCAATAACAATGCTACCAGATGGAAAAATATTAGGCAATCAACATTAACAGATGCCATGTTAGGCCTATAGCACAAAGGACTACGAGGTGTTGTCAATTAAGGTAAATTCGAGAATATTTGCCCAATAATGAAAGGCTTGATCAAATGATTACATTTCTACTTATAGGAAGCTTAAGCCTACTGGTTATCTGATCATCATGCAGTTCATCTAACAGTGTAGTTCTAGAAGAGAACCGCAGAAACAATAGTTATGTCAAAAAGGAAGAGAAGAAACAGGAGCTTTCGTATCACAAACGTGTTTGACCATAGGGACAACAAAACTGTAATAAAGTTAAGAATCCATTGTGTTCTGTATTATGCTTGTGCTGCTTTAACAGTTTGGCGTGCAGTATTATTATCAGATAAATTAAATTGGAATGGCAATATATAGTTTATATGAACCTTCTCAAGTAAGACATCACTAACATGACATGTGCTAGCATGAATATTAGTGATCAACTTGCATGCTAGTAGTGCTTGATACTGGAACAGAGAGTAAGAGTATTAACCAGAAGAAAGCATGCATGGACAAGAAAGATACTTATCTTATTATTTGCTGGCTTGAAGCAACGCGGCTACTTCCATCTGCAATCTTTTAAATCAGAAAACTGATAAATTGTCCAGGTTTTAGAAGATGCACACCATCTTGAATACTTGGACCAAATGTTTAGTCTTCTCTCACATCACTTGTTCCACGTTGAAACAGATGTATATAATTATTTTTATATGCATGTGTGGGAGAAACGTATAGACATGGCATGGATATGCACATGTCTGAATTATTGAGACAGAATAGATGACCATACATAAACACACTATACCTGCTCTCAAGAGTTAATCCAGCCATATCCTTCAATCGACATGTTCATCCTCTCAGCTAAACCAATGTTCTTGTTTTCTGCAGAGCTGCTTTACATGCATGAGTGCAGAATCCAATGCCATGACCCATTATTAGAGAAAAGTTTGAGAAAAAGAGAATGTCATGTTGTGAATTGGAGTCACGTCTTTGATGTCACTACTCCGAATTAAACTTAAAAGCAATAAGGTGCATAAAGGAAGGCTACCACCTTGTGTCTTACTTGTCCCATGAGACAAGAACTCCACCCCTCCGCTAGCCTAGCTCAGTTAGTACATTCACATCGTGCTTGATGGGACCTAGGTCAAAAGTGAACAAACTTTGTGATTAGTTATATGTTATATGCGTAAAATGGGTCCAGATTTAGAGAATAAGCGACACGGCAGCCTCAAGATTTTATTCACCAGTACTAGACAAGAGAGCAAATGGGTCTATGCACCCACTAGACCTAAAGGATGAAGGAGCCTCACAACTTCTTGCCAGAGCCACCCAAATCACTTATTATGCCCTAAAGCAGATTCCAGAACCTCTGGAGAAATAGGGTGACACTTTAGTTCGGTCTACTGCTGGTGATGAGGTTGTCTTGATCAGCATCCCTCTATAAATAGGCCTCCTCACCTCCATCATCTCTCACAGTAAACCACATTTGAGCTCTCATATCCTAACCTAGCTCGACAAGCACTAGTATTTCCATTCTCCCAAATCACTCCATGTTCAATATGTCTAGGGACCCATTGGTCGTCGGCCATGTTGTGGGGGATATTGTGGATCCCTTCATCACAACAGCATCAATGAGGGTCTTCTACAACAATAAGGAGATGACAAATGGATCTGAGCTTAAACCATCTCAAGTCATGAATGAACCAAGGGTCCATATTGGCGGGCGTGACATGAGGACTCTCTACACACTTGTAAGTGCACTATCATAATCTTGTTTGTGATGGTAATTTGATTATTGTTGGTTTCTCTTTTTGTTTGACTTGAATTTGTAGTGGTCCAAATGGCTAGACTTTCATGTCTTGGTTAGTCTATATTATGAGTTATGTTGACCAATCTCAGCAATCTCCTAAAGTATCTTCTACATCCCTGATAAATAGTTTTCAAAAGCAAAGAATATATATTTTTGTGGACTGTTAGGCCTTTTAGTTGTGCTTTAAGCTGATAAGACTAACTGACCTATCATAGTTTCGATAAGGTGAAATTGTGGATCATATCATGGTTATTATTAACCTTTATTTCCATAAAAACTGATCTCAATATACTTCTGCAATGTTTTCTACACGTATTATATCTATATATATACTCAGGTAACAATGCAACTATAATGCATTAATGCATCAAATGAGACTATGTCAATCGGAGACCTGATTCCTTAGTATCTGGATTGGTTGAGACGACCTAATTATGTGTATATCATTTTGCTAGGTCATGGTGGACCCTGATGCACCAAGCCCCAGTAACCCTACTAAAAGAGAGAACCTTCACTGGTAAGCTCTTTGTAGCTTTTGTCCATGCGGCCCAGTGGTAGTCCACTGGCCCTTTCTCTGTTCACTTTATATGCATGGCATGCGTGGCATGCTGCTCTGCTCCTGTTGATTGCCGGAGTATAATATTATCACCTTGGTGTCGTACTGATCGGTAGTTCTCAATGTCTGGCGGCATAGGTTGGTGACAGACATTCCAGAGACAACTGATACCAGTTTTGGTAAGTGATTTGACTCACACTCACACTAGTTGCATTGCCTGAATGTAGCATGTGATTTATATGCTCCTGATGTGTTGATTAATATTTCCATTTTCGGCGCCGACAAATATAAAGTGCCTTTCAGGTTTTCTTTGCCACTCAAATTAAATATGATCATTAACTGTACCATGAAAAAGGGAATATAACTCTATAGAGTGGACTTTAAACTTGAGAGATAAGCATTGTACGCCAACTCCGATCCATTTACTCCGGGACGTTGAAGTAAAGGCTTGGAAGACATTTTTCATGGCAGAACAGATGCTCATTGGATTTGCAGTTTGCAAACATTATTCTAATAAATTTATCAGTATATCATCAGCTTCACATTCATTTCTAGTAGAAAACTTTTTACTTTATATATACTTTGAGCTGCATGTCATTAAAAGATGTCTGCCTAATTAACAAAACTAAACATTTTATTATAGAAAAGATCGAGTGCAATCTGATTACAAGATTCTAGTTGCATGTGGTTTGCATATCGTGGCAAAATAAAACTCCATATTAATACAAGATTGAAAGCATACAGTGCTAACTATAAAAATATTTCAATTTAACAAAGTTCATATTGTATGTACCAGGAAACGAAATAGTTCCCTATGAGAGCCCGCGTCCAACTGCCGGAATCCATCGCTTTGTGTTCATCCTGTTCAGGCAGTCAGTCAGGCAGACCACCTATGCGCCAGGATGGAGATCAAACTTCAACACCAGGGACTTTGCAGCGATTTACAACCTTGGCTCACCTGTCGCTGGAGTGTATTTCAACTGCCAGAGAGAGAATGGCTGTGGTGGAAGAAGGTACATAAGGTGATATACAAAGTTGTGTCCAAATATAATTAGCTGTGTGCTTGACTCTTTGAAGGCAGAGAAGCATAGTAGCAACTGGGGTATAAGTAATTCCTAGCTAAATGGAAAATATATCTTGTGTGCTTGTGTGTTAGTGTGTGAGCATTATTGCAAGGACGATGCTCAGAGTCATAAGAACTATCATTAGTTCACTACACATTGTAACTCTGATGTAATGTTATCCTTACTTGCCCTAGCTTTCTCAATCACACAAGAAGTATAGCTGGGGCAATAGTTAAATTGTTGAAAATGGCATGGTTTGAGATATACATGTCTGTGATGCAAGTTGTGATGTTGAACTTGTACTACTTCAAATCGTTACACGGAAGATGTATGACAAACGCGACTCTACCTGTGAAGAAATATTCTTGCTCACCGTGTTCTGTAAAGTGTCATTCTATATGCTGAAATTAGCACGATTATCCTAAAGCAAGGTTCATGTTTCAGATCAATTTAAGTCTAGCTATGATGCCCTTTATGTTCACACAGTTTGATTCCAAGGTGAAAATATTGTCCTCATGCGGCCATGATGATCGAGATAGGTTTAGTTGATACGTTCAGTGTATATGCTCAAATAAAAAGTGATGAGATGTGAGCTTACATCTTCAACACATTCCCACATCCGAAAATAGGACACTACGAAGACAGTAATCTCAGTATAATATTGCAACATGTGGTCTGATGAGTTGCATCTAAAACATTTCAAATATGTACGGATGTCTATGGGTTTCTATCAACACGTGAGCTGGGTCCAATTTTATTCCGGTAGGCTTGTTGTATCCGGATGTAACGAATGGTTGCATAAAACTGTCTGGATAACAGAGATGACCCTTGTAACAAGCTGTCTAGAAAGAAAAAAAAAAAGCAGCACCTTAGAACATAGTATGTGGCGTTGCTTTTCCATATATAGCTACTACCCTGTCTACACTAATGGCCATATATAGCTACCCTGTCTACACTACTGGAAGCCGTTTTCCCATGGGTGATTAATTATTTTCATGGTATTTGCAAAATCGCACTGGAAATGTCTTTTTTTTTTGTTCCTAGAAAAGCACAGGGAAGTGGTAGTGCTACTAGTGCACATAGGGAAATTAAGAACTAAACTATCAGTTTTCCACCGACAAAAACTCTCCGGTTCCAGTAGTGCTAGCTCGTATAATTACTACATCCATCTTATTATAAGCATTTCAAATATTTTTGAAAAATTAGTAAAGCCGTATAAACAACTAAAGTTATATTCCCCTAACTAAATCCCTATGAATCAATCATGCCTACATGCGTATGCGGCATGCCTTAAACTACCGCACGCACATCCACAAATCCCTCCACTGCGCATCGTGCCGCGCCGCCACGCGCATTTCGCTGCTGCCTCATATGCTCCCAATCTATATATATAACTTATATGGATTAACTCTATTTCTCTCTACATTGACGCCACGTCAACATCCGCTAGGAGCCTGTTTGAAACGACCAGCTAATTACTAGCTAGCTAATTTTAGTTGATGTGGTTCAGATTGAGATAGTAGAAACATGCGCTTGTGATATAGTTGTTCTCTCTCAACAAAATGAGCATGTTTTCATGTAAAATGTCATTTGCAAAAGAATATTGCCATGCAATCATCTTAGTATTTCTACTTTCAAATTTTAACTTAAAATTTTGTTTAAAAAATTCCCGCAACATCGCACGGGGTGTCACCTAGTTAGTATAGAGGGTTGTGCATGCGGATTGCCTCTCCCTGTAGTGTGCGAGTGGGTAGAAAAAACTACCGCTTATGAATTTATTAACAGCACCGTGTTGATGCAAAAACACCAGAAGGATTTATATTTGTGTTTACATTTTAGATGCTAGGAGTGCTTTTATATATATGGATCAAGGGAGTGATAACTTGATTAAATTAGTATGGAATTCATTCTAGCGTAGATATACATACAAATTTTATAAATTTTAAGGTGGACTTAGTTCAACCGAACGTATACTTGATGGAAGGACGGCAACGGCAAATTTGCCTGTCTTGTCTCATCATGCATGAAAAGACGGCACTTAATCCACTTGATCAATATGTTTATAGGAAATCAATGGAATAAGTATTACCTCAACTTAAGCTCGTCCTGTCTTGTCTTGTAGTTCTCTTTCAATAGTCAACAAGAATATTTCCAGCACTAAAAGCATAACTTAGTTCGGCATCAATTTAATCGAGTTCACAATCTAAGGGGATTCCCCAAATCTTCAAAAAAATTCTAAACAATCAAAATTTGTGTTAAGTTTTTAATATACTCTAAGGCCTGAGAATAGTTGACCTGCCAATAACCGTTGCCAGTATTTTCAATTTTGAACTGAAAAAATAAATAAAAAGGTTAACATCGTGAAGATGGCATCTAACCATCATTTTTCCCTAGTTGTACACTTGTACGGATGGGAGAAAGAGGCATGGGTTCAATACAAACATCTTTTCTTTGCTGTTCTATCTATTAATGCGATTTATTTGTGCAAAAAAATGAAGACATAATAAAGTATGATTGTAAATTGACTAAATGTATTAAACATCTACATTGCAACTTATCAAACCAGCTCCGACAAACTAGAGATCATCTCAATTTATTACCGGTGCAAATTTGGCCACTTCACAGCTGGCATCAAACACGAGCATCCTCATCTGCTAGTTAGATGTAACCTCGTAATGGCCACCGATGTGAGGGCCGACCTCCTGAGATAGAAAGGGAGCAGAGCATAAATCTCCAAGCGTGACAATTAGCCTGTTTGGATCACTGCGTATCTATGCAGCACTCTTCGAACGCCAACTAGGGCAAAACTTGGTACTGATTGCGATAACTTGCCGTAACCCGACACCATTTGGCTGCTGCCCCATGAGACCTGCACTCAGTTCGCCTTTTGGATTTAAGCTCGCCGCTCAGTTCAGAAGCTGCTTTGTAATGCATTATGGCTGCTAAGATTTTGTTTGTAGATAAGGCCAAACCAAATGTGGTCCAAACAATAGAAGCAGTTCTAGTTTAATCTCTGTGGCTATCTATCTATACAATGAAGTACACTGATCCAGTGACCGTAACCATATGTATAATGGTTCCACAAAGTAAACTTTACAATATGAAGGTTAATTTCGCCACTATATTCAACATCTCTGGTTCTCAGTGACCCTATCGTGGCATTTGTTGCAGGTACCCCCCACCACTCGATTCTAATGCCGTGTGCGACACTATTTATTTGCGCTCATCACCTCCAAACTCTGTGGAGTTCCCGTTCCAGAAAACATTTCGATCATCAGCTGGACTCTGGTCCTCGCTCCCCAGAGTGTGGACATTGGCACCAAATGGTCTGGACCGCCTTCGCAGCGTGTTTGCAGAGCTCTCATCAGTTGCTTCTTGGCTCCCATTACCAGGATAAGTCCGGCGCTCACTCCATGGACCAGATTGGCCGCCTGTTTCACAGAGATATAAAGATAATTACCCAGATCAGAAATCACAGAACTACATAGGCTTAGATGAAAATGCCTACACAATCACACTCGATACAAATCTTTACTGGACATAGGGTGAAATAGGAAAACATACAAACCTTCATTTGGCTGTAGTGCTGGCCTTGAAGTAGTAGGGTTGCCCCTCAAGTAGGAGAGAGGATTCGCGTAAGACATGATGGTTCTCAAGTAACCAAAATATCCCCCACCACCTGAACTGTCACCAGCATCATAAGATGATGATGATGGTGATGGAAGCCTTGATACCTGAACAGGCTGCCGATGTGGAACAACAATCATAGCATGACGGTGCTGAATACCCAGCTCACATAGTGTCGTTTCCATATCTGAACAAGATATTGATTATCAATTTAACAACATATAAAAAAACTTCTGCAGTGATAAAATAACAGTATATGTTCGAGAAAAGATAAAACAACAGTATAACAATACAGGACAGAAACCATAAATGAAGGAAATATTCTGAGAAATGACTTTCTTCAAAAAGAAAAGGTATAGAAAAAAGAAGCAGTAGCCATGCTTGAAATGCAACAGCATGCACTCAGTATTGTTTTTAAACAGTTGGTTCATGGGTTTAATGCCAGATTGGAGTGTCTTTCAAGGAAACCAAGTTAGAGGAGTTGATGGTTTTGGTCTTCTGTTTCTTCCTTTCTAGGTTCAACTGTGTTCAGACCAGTTTTGAAAATAATACAAAGAACAAGAAACAATATTGCTTGCTACTAGCCTTGATAAATGTCTACCACGTCAAAAAACCAGGAATTCAAAATACTTACAAGCTGATGTAAAAATGAATAATGACTACGAGGAAAGAAGACTCGGTACCTTGTTCAGAGAAAATTCTTTTTGGATACACCAGAGAGAGATCATATGACCCAAGCCCACTGCCTTTGTTTTCATCCACAAAATTCTTACTTTCCTCAAAACATCTTGCTTTGTTAATTTGATTTCCAGTCTATTTCCACTGGGCATACGAATGCTAAGCTGAATATCATCTGATTTCACAGAATTAGAACTGGGTTCACCAGGGGAGCTAGAAGTTGTGTTCCCTTGTTGAGAAACCAACTGGGAAGAAACTCCTCTACTACTGATTGTGCTAGGAGTTGCCACCATAGGAACTGCAGTGTGATTTCCGTCATCTTTGTTCTTTCTTTTCAGTGATGGTGTAGTGCCGTCTTCTTTTGGATCTGCAGAACTACCCATGTTTGAGCTACTTGAACTAACAGGCAAATCGCATTTAACTTCAGTGGATACTGAATCTAGCTTCTCAACAGTTCTATCGCCTGAATCTGCTCCTGAGCCTTCACCTTGTTTTTCATTTATCTCAATCAGTTCCTGAATAAACCCAAGTTTACCAGCTTAGCTCATGTACCATTTGGGAGAAAACCCAATTAAATTGAAAATTAAGATGGACTGAAAAAAAAACTTACATCATGGTTGGTGCTACTAGGAAGTTGTGACACCAATTCAGCCGAATGAGCAACACTGGCTCCAGGAATGTCTGGTGCACTGGATGAAACAGATGGATATTCTGAAGTAGAGGAACCTCCTTGAGGAGGCAAAGCGGTAGCAGTATTCACAGATTCAGCATTTCTCGAAGCAAGCGATGCTGTCAACAAGGTCGCCGCTGTCTCCTACAACAATTCACAAGCATACATCTTTAGAAGAGCACTAGTGGTAGTCAAAAGGCTGGAAAACAGACTGACACAAATCATATGATATGGTATCATTATTTTTATTTCTCAAAGATACGATCTTACTGAGAGAAAGTACTGCCTTTAGTTACAAGCTTGCACACATGATTGTGTCTAACTAGTTACAGTGGAATAATGAAACATGGAAACTCTTGATAGTGGTCATTTTGATTCAACAACTCTGACCGCTGGGAAAATGTACTAATTTCCTGACTAATTGAAGGGATTTGGCCAAATACGCTAGTTTCAGATTAGCCTGACAAACCCTAAACGGGGCCTGATTTTTAAGCATTATATAGAGCAAAATAGTGTACAACCTCTGGTCCAAAATAGATAGCCTAAGTGCAACCAATTTTAATGCTTTGGTAGCTATTATACCTTACAGTAATTCTACTTGTCACATGATATGTTTGATTCATCTTAAAAAGTTCTTCTGTACCACTATCATATCATGTCTGCTAATAAGTTATGAGACTATCCATGTCTTAAGCAACTGGACTGGAGGTAGTAACAAATTATTAGAAAGTAGACAGCAAATGAACATTCTGTCCCACGCACATGAAAAAATGATACACCGCTGAAAATGGAATGATTTTATGGCAGTGCTTTGAAAATTTGCCATCCTATCTTATCATATAAATGGCACACAATGACACAATTTGCAATTGTAGCCCACTTTCAGCAATTCAGATGGTCCCCACATGTCAGTGACACAGATAATTGACACTCAAAGAATGATAGAAAATAAAATGCCCCTTTTTCAGGACATGGAGAAAGGTTTGACTCGTCCAGTTTTTTTTTTTCCAGATCAACTCGTCCAGTTTATGAAATAGACAAAGAGACCAAGGTATTTGAGGCCTTATAGCATCAGTGGTATTGGGGTACGCCTGGATGCCTAGGTGTCTTCTATGTGATACGACATTGTGGCGGAACTAAAACCTCGTGGAGTCCAGTGGCGCGAGGGGTATCCCTGGACACCTAGGTGACACGTGCCTTATAAACCATGAAACGGACCCAAGAAAACAGATTTAAAGAGCTATCAAATACATCTCACTAGAGGAAGGTATTTCTCAATGAAACTGAGCTAAAGTGTTTGACTTTGCAACTAATTAAGTGATGTGCAGGACTTTTAAGTAAAAAAACAATGTAAAAGGGAAAATTGTCAAGATTTGGTGAAAAGGGAGAAAAAAAACAGAAAAATCTGGTTGCATCAAGGAAATGCACAGGATTTATCTGTTGTCACAAGGAAGCTGAATTTGAAAATAAGGAAGCCAGGGGTTGTTTCCATGAAGGTTTTATGGTGGCCCATTTGACAAGGAAAGACAGAACTTATACATGACAACTATCACGCAATGCCTGCAGATACATGATCGGCATCATGAAACATTTCTGGAACAGACTAGATGTAAACTACAAGGGGTTTGCATACAGCATACCTGAAGATGAAGGGCAGCCCAAGCTTTCTCAATACTTTCTTTCAGATCTTCAGAACTGATATATCCCTCTACAAAAAGCACTCATATTAGCACTGATAAAATAAATTATTGTATAGGAAAGACGGTGTTTTCTGTTTTAAGTAATGTTATAGTGATCATACCATGATTCCATAGCATAACTCCATTCAGTCCAATCACAGATATACTTGGCACAGATTTCTGAGGATCTGATTAAGATATTTAAGGATGAAACTGAAAAGATTAATTAGAACGCACATGATCTTAGAAGATCCTAAATGTTCTAAGAGATTGTCATTAGTTTTCTTCTCAAAAAGAAAAGATTGTCATTACTTTCGGTGGGACCTAATAACTAATTTGTAATACATTATTAGATGCTGTTTAGAATGCTAAACACTGTTCCGAGACAAAGTAGCAAATCATATTAGAATTTAACAGTGCAAATGCTCTCTCTCCATAGTTCTATGGATCACATGACATCCTGCTGACAAAGAAAAAAGTTTTCTGGAGATAAATAGCTGACTTTGTTGTCAGATAGGACACCAGTTAGCAAGATAGATGCTACACAGACCAATTCTCTGAATGGAATTAACAGTGGACCAAATAAAGTTAATGGAACCTTTATTATGCTACGGTTAAAACAGTTTCTCATGTGATATTATGTCTATCCTTACAGCTGTTGGTTTTAAAAGAAGGGACTGGGAGTTGCTAGGGTCTGTTTGGTAGAGCTTCATCTGATTCTGATTCTCTATGGAAGCTGATTCCTCAAGAGAAGTGATTCTGTGGCTGTAAGTGATTCTCTTTGATTCTCTAGCATAAACTTTTCAAATTAGGATGGAGAATCACTTCACAGAATCAGGAGAAGCTAGTTTTCTCGGCCCTCAGCCTCTTAGTTCATTTCAGAGAATCACTTCACAGAATCAGCACAGAATCACTCCTCTCTAAAAACTGTTTGGCAGAGCTCCTGCTGGATTCAGCTGAGAATCAGCTCCGGGAGCTCTGCCAAACGCACCCCTTGTTTCACTCTTGTGCCTCCTTACAAAGAAGTTAGAAAAACAGAAACAAAGGAGAAATGTAAGCAAATTAAATTCCAGTGATCAACTCTCAAAGAAATTCATATACCTCTCCCTCCATTGCCTTCCTATGTTCTAGGCAACAAGACACCTCTCCATCCCACACCTAACCAAAAGCTTTCTAAATAAGAATTAAAACCCTAAAATTTCATTGTAATCTCTTCCAACAAATCCCATCAAAAGGCCACCTATCGTTCTTAAAAAATAATGTATAGTAAGGCCTCAAAAGATACTTAAAAAATGCAAAGTTTCTGTTGGTTTACTGCGATCCTTTTTAATCTCTAGCAATACACTGGTATTGCTTGATTACAAACAAAAAGAAATCACATTCTAACAAGTGAATCTAATGCAGTCCAAGAAAAACTTATGACAGATCACTTAGCTAGCCTTCTGCAGCTGTTCCCAGGAAAATTCAAAAATATGGCATGCCACAATATTTGGTTACAGTAATTAAACAGCTATTGCAATTTTAGTAGTAAGTCCTTCCAAAATAAACAAACAAATATAAATAAGCACATTTCATCTTTAAGGAAAAAAGGCTCACCAACGTTTATGGTAAACTTTATCATATATTTGGTAGAGTATCAAACCAAAAGAGCAACATCTCTAACGGAACGGGACAACAATGTGTCAGAACGGGCATAAAAGGATACAGATAGCTGAAAACTGCGATGCATCAACATTGCCTTGTTTTAGATGCAAGAAGATGCAACATCTTCGTATCACTTCTACCACCTGACAGTGTAAATTGAGCACATACATGAGCAATGTGGTAACATTAATAGATAGCAGTCACAATAGAAATGTTGCTGGAGCTTCTAGCCACAGTTACAAAGAGCTACATTTTCATTAATGAGTGTCGACTGTTCCAAACTACTCGAAGCCTCATCTTCTCCTGAAATTGAGCAAAGAATAATATTCAATCAATAGGCTGAAATGATCGCAAACAAGTATGTGAATTAGAGCATTATACAGGATAGTGTTGCATATTGTTTAGCAGAGAACATTTGTTAAAGCAAAAACTGCTAAGGAAGCAAGAGAAGGAAACTATAGCAACATGATAACTTGAGCCAGACACAAATAATAATAAAAAGAAAGACCATGACAACACAAGCTAACCCCAGAACTACATCAAGTCCAGTCAACTTTCCACTGCACATCAAAAATTTGAATCCCTCAAACTTGAACCGTAAGAGCATCTCCAGCAGATTGATTTTCCCGTTTCCCCTTCCTTACCATATAGGGGAATCCCCTTTCACAATTTCACTGTATTGGGGAGAAGGGGTACCATCAGATCCACTTTCCTTCTCTCCTTCCTCCCTCCTCTTCTACCCCACGCGCACAAGGATGGGGCAGGGCCGGCTGGGGCAAGAGGCCGCCAGCGCCCAAGCGGGCGGTACTAGGGGCACGCGGCGAACGGGCAGCGTCATCGGCGGAGCTACCCATACAGCCCCAGCTACCATCGGAGTAGAATCCCAACCCCGTAGAGTTATTAGGTGGCCAGAGGTCTGATTTGGTGCTTGATGGCGAGCAGGTGGCGCACGGCGGCGTTCTACCTCCGTCGGACGGCCGGAGGAGGAAGAAAGCAAGAAAAGGGCCGTCGTGGGCTAACTGCGAAGGAACTGTAATGGATGGCCCAAATAAATAATTTGGCCCAGCACAAGAGCACTTGCCAGCCTGCTCCTATGGCCTACGTGGCTGCGTCTCTCAATTCGCGAGGACAGCCCATGTGCAAGCGTGTGAATAAAGTGACCATGACATCAGCACGAGGCCATCGGTAAATGAAACCTTCAGGCTTCGTAATTTATTTTCCATACTAAAAGCTGACATACCTATTTTGATCGTTTTGGCAGCACAAGGGAGGTGATTTTCTAGAAATTTTCAAATTTTCCTTTTTCTTATTTATTGTTTTGCTATTTATGCAGTTAGAAAATTATGTCTCAAGGTTCTCGTGGAGGCGATCCTTGATATTAGATGACATAGAGTTCATTATAAGGATTTATGACAAAACACGTGTAGGTCATATGTGTTGTAGTGCAAGCTCCCAGCCAAGGAACCCAAGCGCCGCTCGATGGCTGCAGCCCCAGCCGCGGTATAGATGTTGCCTCCCTTGTATTTGAATTGAATTGGAACTCTTAGCGTATAAATGCCGCATGCAACGGAATGCTTTTTTTGCACTTCTGATATGTTCGTCCTGGAGTCCGCCCCAGCTAAATTTTTCGGCTAGCGCGGAGGACGCGACATCGCGATGGGCGGACTGTTAGACTCCAAGGACCAATTCTATTCGTTCCAAGAAACCATGAAGGGTCCAAGGGTACATATATAGACTAAGAGCCTTGGGGGCTAAGAAAACTAGTAGATAAGATAAGCACTCTACAGGTAGATGATGGGACATATTCCACTAAGATGTTGAAAAGTAAATTGCATAAAAGTAAGGCTTTTCTAACATTCTCCCTTAAGCCTTAGAGTGGTGCCTTCTCGAAACTCTTGGTGGTGGGCTCCCCCAGCTTCCTTGCATCACAATTGTGCCGGCTCATCATCTGCATCCGCCATCATCGCGAGGTGGGCTTGGCCGCCACACCTTGGCTGCTTGCAGTTCTTGGCCCAATGGTAGTCTTCCCACACCTGTGGCAAGTGTCGCCCTTGACGTCCTCACGCTCGTTGTTAGTGCTGCTGCCGGAGCCATCATGCGGGCGAGGGGTCTTGGTCTTCTTGCACGATCGTCCTGAGCGGCCTGCATTTTTCTCCTCCTCCTTCTCGAGAGCAAGCCAGTGCTCCTCGAAGAAGTAGAGCCTGCCACCGATGGCGACCCCACCCGGAGGATCCTCATCGTGGTCGTCGACGGCCTTGAGACACCCTGTAACCTCCTCAATAGTGAGCTCCAAGAGGTCCAGCAGGGTCTCCACTCTCCACCGCTAGCAGAATCTGCTTATACTTCTTTCGAGCCGCTCCGAGAAACTTCTCAACAGCTCTGCTCAATGATGTCCTCGTCGTCGTACTACCTCAGCTGCTGCATTAAGCATATCCTCCCCCGGCAAAAAGGTCGGGCGATCCCAATCCTGCCGAAGCTTCTGGACGGTGGACCGCCGCACATGCTCCCAATGCGTGCTGCGGCAATGGCATCCAATGCGTCCTTGGCGGTGAGCTTGGTGGCGAGAACAGCTCTTATCTCCGGTGGGACTGCCGCCGCAACAGCCTCAAGCACCCGTCGATCCTCATGACGGTCGACATCGATGTACTTGACGGCATCCCACATCTCCCGTGCTTGCAGCTTGACCTTCATGATCAAGCTCCACTCGGTGTAGTTGGTCTCCATGAGGACCGGCCACGGCGAGCAGCCGGAGTCCTTGACGATCGTTCGGACGATGCGACTTTCCTGCCGCTCCGGCAACTGACCCTCGCGCCGCTCCAGCTACCAAGAGTCACGTCGGCGCCGCTCCGACGACCGATGGAAGAGGCGCAAAAGCCTCGCCTCCGCCTAAGCGACCCTAACAGCCTGCACCGCACGCACCTCCCGCTCCACGCGCTGCCGCTCGATCTCGTCATTGTAGCCGTCGTCCACCTTCACGTCCTCATCGAACTTCGGCTCTGACTCCAAGTCCTAGCCGGCCTCCAGGGCACGCAAGACCTCAACGGTGTCCCTGACCGCCGGTCGAGCCTCGGCAATGCGCGCCTCACGTGTTGCGACCAACATCGGTCCACGCGCCTCCCTGCGCGTCACCCGGCGTCGCGCCTCCGCAGCAACCGCCGCCCGCCTGTGAGCTTCCTCCTCCTGAGCCACAAGCATAGCTTCACGGCGCAGCGCCGCTGCCTGCATTCGTGACCTCCGCTTCCATGGCCTCGCGCTCATGTCGACTGCGGTTCGCACGCCGATGGGACGCCTCCACAGCCGTTGCGCGCTCCACCTCGTGAGCCCGCTCCCCCGCCTCGCGCCGAGCCGCTCCTCTGCCTCGCTCCTCGTGTACTCGGCGTGGCGAGGGCGGCCCGCGACGCGGTCGGTGACCATGCAGAAGAGCGATCGTGTCAATCTAGCCAGACAAGTTGTTGCGGCGTGGGAAGAGCTTCATCCGATGGCAGCACGAGTACCTAAGCCTGCACTGGCAACACCAGCTCCGGCGGGCCACATCGGTGGAGCCCGGGCGGCGTGGTGCGCCGGTGGCCAGGCTCGTGCGTGGGCAGTGCGGCTCAGCGGCAGCCGCGGAGGCCAGGTCCGTGCGCAGCGGCTGAGCCGAAGCCCGCAGGATCAGATGGCCGAAATAATACATCCAAGGGTGAATCGTGTGGCTGGGAAGAAGAGGGGAGAAAGGGAGAAGGAAAGGGGGAGGGGTGGATTGAGAAAAGAAAGGGGACATGGAGGGAAATAAAGTGGAAAGGGGAAAATCAATCTGTTGAAGCTGATCTTTCCCCTCCAAATCCCCTTTATGAACAAAAGGAGGAAAGGGGATATGCTGGAGTTGCTCTAATAGTATCTCCAATTATCTTTGGACTCGTAGAGGCTAGACCTTAACAATTGCAAGGGAAAAATGTCACGCCAAGGTCACAACATGGCAGGTAAGATTGTCAACAATTGAAAAATACATAGGAAAACTGTTTCAGCTAACTGAAAAGAAAGGGTCTTCGATAAAAGAAATAAGGCTAGGTTAATGGTCACCAGACATGGGTAAACTCACATATCTTGAGAAAACAATTACACAGAGGTATCTCAGGAATATGACTGATTCTAGGAATAAGTATACAAGAAAGAAACAAGATCAAAGTTTGACAATAGGACTAACACAGCATTTAATTAATTGGCCCAAATAAAAAAAGAATGGAAAAGATGTTAAATGTCCCTATTCGCATAGTGCAGGATTAACATGGATATTGCCTTTCATCATTAGGCTATCGACAAGAATACTGCACAAACATTCTTGAAACGTTAGATACAAGGGGTGGGGAAAAAATCACCTGATATGTAGACTACAAAGAGCTTTTTCTCCCTTCTTGATTGATTAATTGCATCAGGAATAGTTCCTTTGTATGTCAGGGAATTAATTGTTCTCTCCATCTGAAGTTAGAAAGAGAAAGTGCATCAATACATGGATAGTTATATTGAATCATGCATATATACCAACCAACTATAGCTCATAAAGGAGAGAGGATTACAAGAATTATACCCAAGAACAAGAAAGTTGATCATCAACTTGGCTTTTCTTATTAGCAAACGCATGTTAATTGAATAGTTAGAGGTCGACCTAGACTGACTTGGGACGAGTCGGTCAAGAGGGATCTTAGAGAGTGGAATATCTCCAAGGAATTAGCTATAGATAGATGCGCTTGGAGACTAGCAATTAACGTGCCTGAACCGTGATCTTTTGTTTCTTCTCTTGTTTACCCCTGACCTTATCTTTGGTCTTGTGCCGTTTTATGTCTTTCTTATCCTTGTTTCTTTTGGGTTTCATCTCTAGCCTACCCCAACTTGTTTGGGACAAAAGGCTATGTTGTTGTTGTTGCTGCATGTTAATTGAATAGTTTGACGAGTGTCATGCTTTCGTCCTTTCTATGTACCATCACCATTCAAATTTAAAACAAGAAGTCACAAATGCCAACATTTTATCACAGATTGGGCTGAGCATGTCCGGTAATATAACAGCAAGAATGTTCATAAAGAACTAAAATTGTACTTTTCTCAAAACAAAAGCCCCACACAATACCGAATGCAAGTCAACGTGGGGGGTGGGGGGGTGGGGTTTGGCCTCAGAAGCAGATGCGTGAAATTCAGAAGCAGGTTGCTAAAACGCCACACCAGCCTCCAGTCATCAGCGACCATGATAATAGCTGACACCAGTTCAGTTTTGGTGAGCTTGAACTTCAAGTTTTCCAAAGGCTTTGTTGACACAATAAAGTGACAAAACAAGGGGTACGTAAAGAAGAAAACAGCACAATCATCAAGGATTTCTCATTGGCAATCAAGCGCTACAACGCAAAAAGGATAAGGTCCAACCGATCTATACTGAAACGCCAGCCCTGTACAAAAGAAGGCCAAATAGAACATCATTTCAACCACGAGGGGTGCGAAAGAGATTCAGGTCGCAAGAAACGCTCCAACAAAACCTGACATCCCACGCAGAGCCGGACTCCAATTAGCAGACATGATTCCCCTGCCCCAACCCAATCAACCAGGTTGCTAAAACGCCACACCAGCCTCCAGTCATCAGCGACCATGATAATAGCTGACACCAGTTCAGTTTTGGTGAGCTTGAACTTCAAGTTTTCCAAAGACTTTGTTGACACAATAAAGTGACAAAACAAGGGGTACGTAAAGAAGAAAACAGCACAATCATCAAGGATTTCTCATTGGCAATCAAGCGCTACAACGCAAAAAGGATAAGGTCCAACCGATCTATACTGAAACGCCAGCCCTGTACAAAAGAAGGCCAAATAGAACATCATTTCAACCACGAGGGGTGCGAAAGAGATTCAGGTCGCAAGAAACGCTCCAACAAAACCTGACATCCCACGCAGAGCCGGACTCCAATTAGCAGACATGATTCCCCTGCCCCAACCCAATCAACCACAAAGTGACAGAGATGTAATAACTTGCGAGAATTCGAATCAATAAACAGATGTTTCATAGGACAGGACTAGCAAGGCTGCTCAACAGCAGCTGCTGGATGCAGTTCCGAATATTGGCTCCATCACCGACGAAGCACATTACAAAATTGCGAGATCACCACCACGCCACGCAGCTATACCTCAAGTAACCGCAGGTGAGTAGACGAACGCCGCCTCGGGCTAGCCTATCGAATGGAGGAACAAAGGGGAGGCGCCCAGGAACCGGGCCGAACTGGCCGGGCAGGCTGCTCGAAGGTTGAGAGGAGGGAGTGGAGCAGAGCTAAACCAGTGAGGGCGGACTCACCGCGAGAGGCCGATCCAGAGGGATCTCGAGCCGCGGCGGAGGAGGACAACCGCGACGGCGAGGGAGGGGGAGCGGCGGTCGGCGGAGTGGGCGAGGTTCCGCCGACGAGGGGGGAGGAGGATGGGGGTTGGGGGGAATCGTTTGGATCGATCGACGCGTCGACGATGTGGTGGTTGGACAGGGGCGGGCAGCCCATGCGCCCGTGTTGCGGCGGATCGGATGCGTCGGGCTGGTCTACGCTTCGGGTTTTGGGCTTTTGGGTGCGCTTGAAAACGCCTGAAAAAGGGCTTTTGGGCTGTGACGATGTGCAGACAGTTTGTAGAATCCAAAAAAAAAACTCCCTTCGAAGATATTTATCGCTCGATGTTTGAACATTCATCTTTAAAAAAATCATTAAAAGTATAAAAAATAAATTATATTTAATATTAGGACCAAAATAGTATTAAATGATATATAATAAATTAAGCATGCTAATACTAATATGTACACCCTCCATCCAAAAAAACAAGTCATTCTAGATGTTTTAGAACAAATTAACAAAAATATAAAATGACCTTGATTGTCCTTTATTTTTTAGCCAGATTTGGTGTTAACCGACTGTTACATGCCTACATGCACATACAAACCTGTCAAATCGAGTAAAACGACTTGTTTTATGGGACAAATTTTAAATCCCAAAACGACTTGTTTTTTGGACAGAGGGGGTTAAAAGTTTATTTCATAATGATGATATTTCGAAAATAAATAATGTAAGTCAATAATTGGGAACATATAGATATTTGAGACTTGGAATAACTTAATTAGTATTTAAATTTGACATATAAGTCGAACGCAAATTTGTTTTTACCAAATAATAATAATATAATTGTATTAATAAAATCTAAGTTGATATTGTTATCTTTATCGAGTGTAACTACGCTCAATTCGTTTGAAGATCGAATTGAGCTGAATTGAGTCAAACCTACGAACGAGTTTAGTTAGCTCACCAGCCTCGAGCTTTTTTACCAGACTTAAAGTATAATATCGAGCCCAAAGAGAGATCTCCTATATACCCATATAAGGCGGGTTTTTTTTTTTTCTTTGCAAAAGGGATCATTCTAAGATGTTGTACAATTACACCCCTACATATTTGCAGGAAACACCCCACTACAAAAGATATTGATGCACACACCCGGTGATGTCTCCACCATTGACCATCACACCGACGGTGAGATCCTTCTTCTACCATGCGGCCATGCCATGCCGAGGGACTCCAAGACCTTGGAAAGTGCTGCAAGAGCACGCACCTTGGCATAGCCTCAGCGCTTCGGTTCTGCTGAAAGCGCATCAGCCATCCTCACAGCATGAAAGAAAGATGAATAAATCTGCACTGGCTGCCGTCACCGTCAGATCATCGGCGGGAAAACAAATCTGCGGTCACCAAGCACGCCAGCAACCCGAAAGAACCTTGCATCACAAGAGACGAATGGATTTGTTCCCTTTCATAACAAAAGAGAGAACAAGTAACCCCAATCGTCGAAGAGGATTTTCATTGGCCAGCGAAGTAGCTCCATCACGACCACTACTCTTGGACACCAAAGCTCTCCACCATCGACATCAATGGCGACAAAACCCTATGCAAAAATGGAAAATTATCTACCCTATATACATCCGCACAATGAATCCTCGATTCTCCTCCTTCTCCGGCACCGAACAGGCCGCCAAAGAGGAAGGGAACTGGCGAAATTGCCGGCGTAACCTGCACTCGCCTCGCTTTCACCCTTTTGTCACCTGTCTCTATTGTAGAACGGGTTAAGGATGGAACCAAAGCCCATAAACGCCATATAAGGCATCATTCATGTCATTCTGGCCAAGAACAACAAGGGACTTAATATGATTCATTCGGACTCTCTATTTGTCACTGAATGTCATCATTCCAAACATGTTCTAAGTTCTTAGAACAACTCCATTCGATTCATTTCATCTTTTTCCCTTTTCATCCATAACAAGCATTGCGGGGAAAAACCTTCTACAACAAATTCCAGTTCCATTTCTTTTTTTTTTGAATCATCTTTATTTTATCCTACTACTACTACCCCCCTTCATAAAGGAGCGACCACATCACCACATTCTCCTGGACGTGCACATCGCCAGCGTCCACTCTCTTCCATGCACACATCTCCACCTATGTATCTAAATGCCTGGCCTGATACACTTCCATTCTCATCGAACGACGGCCTCCTCCCTTCACGTGGCCGCCCCAGCACCTCCGTCGGACAGGCTACCTGGTGCCATGTTTTGTGCCATAGGCATCTCTAGCCGGAGGGCCATCGTGTTGCTCGCTTGGGTGGGAAAGAAAAGAAGAAGAGAGAGAAAAAGAGAGATTAATCCACCGGCGTATGGGTTCCCGCATGTAGGAGGTGTCGATGGATGAGAAAATGGTGAAAATATGAAAACTTTTATCATTGGACCACATGTACAAAGAGAAGAAATGAGCTGACATGGTCTATAGGTGAAATTTTTTTGAGCTTTTCGTAGAACTAAACACGCACGTAAAAATTCGACAGAAAAAAACACGCACGCAAAAAGAGATGAAAAAGAAAAGGAGGAAAGTAGAAGATAAGCTGCAGCATATATCTTCCATATTATCATTAAAAAAAGAATTCCACTACAATTAATAAATAAAGGAGAAGAGAAAAAATAATCCATACTCTTTCACAACAAAAAAAACTCCAGTACTACTCCCATTCGATTTTTTCCCTTCTCAATCCCAACTCTTGCAATCGACAAAGAAGCAGAACATTTATGCCCCTGTTTCGGCACAGCTAGCACAGCCGCTCGACGACGCCAATGCATCGCTGCCGCCGGCCGCTAGGTAGCTGCGGCACTAGAGATCCTGCCTGGGCCTCGGCCTCTCCTGTCGGCTCTGCACTGAACCGGGGCTTCAACGCTTTGCTTGCCCCGCCGCGGGCCTTGGCCACCTTCCAAATTTACTGCTCATTTACTTTGCGTGTTCTCGCCTGCCCCGTATACTCTGTCTTTATGAGCCTTCCGTACGAAAACCTTATTCATTCCACTTCTGACAGTAAGAGCAAGGCTTATGATTTAGCCTACTGTTGGCTAAATACAAATGTCATGTCATATATAGCCAACCTCTTAGACTATCTCCAACAAGTGACCTAAAAGGAGACCCAAACACTAAAATGAGTCTTCCATGGCACTATTTCAGCCTCCAACAGAGTACCCATACCCAAACCCAAAATTGGTTTTTAGGAGAGAGAACCTAAAACTGGGTATCCTCTCTCCTAGTAACCCATTCGCAGAAAGGATTCTCTTTTGGGTCTTCTGTTGGAGAAGAAAGTTTATGGGTCACAGACTTTTTTACTGTAGGCAACCTAAAGTAGTAAATGGGTCTCCGATTTAGGTCTCCGTCGTTGGAGATAGTCTTAGCTAGCTCATATAATGGCTTGACGGTTACATGGGCTTATACCTGATCATGGGTCGGGTCGTGTCGGGTCATGTCGGGTTGGGGGGTCAAAATTGTTAACCCGCGCCCGACCCGTGGCATGGTCGGGTCGGGTCGGGTTGTGTCGGGTTCGGGTCGGATTTCGGGTTTCACGTGTAATTTTACGTGAAATTTTGACCATGCCACGGGTCGAGCGCGGGTCAACAATTTCGACCCGCCACCCCGACATGACCCGACCCGACCCATGATCAGGTATACACCCTGCGCCCTCTTCTCCCCCTCATAGAACGACCTCTCTTTGACTGCCGCGAACTCCGCTAAGCCGCCGCGCTCGCGGGCCCAATTTCTCCGAACCCCATCCATGCCCACGTCTAGGCTCCGGAGTCGACAATTTGAGGATGGATTCGATGGCCGCGGAGTAAAATTGGAAGTTTATTTGATGATTTGACACTGGAAGAATTCGATTTGGCGGGGCTGACACAATTCGCCGCGCAGTGGCTGCAATCTGTGATGGAATGCGGGGCAGCGGGGGAGACGCATGGGGATCCGAGGAGAAACTAAACGATGAGTGTTTTCGCTCGCGTCCAGCTGCAAGCGGGCGTATTGGCCCTTGGTGCACGCGCTTCAGCCGGCGAAGAGTTATACACCCGCTCCCTTCTCTCTCTTCATTTCTCACCCCTCCACGTAGGATTAGGATGACATGGAGAACGTTACAGCCTGCTGACTGTACCTTATAATACTTGCTCTAAAGTGCCCCGCAGCAGGCTCACAAGATTACATGCGGGCGAAGGCGAGGGCACGAGTGGGCTTGTCAACGCCTTGATGAAGCTCCAGCCAGCAAGAGACAGGTTTGATAAATACAGTAACCCCCAAATAACAGGCTTGAAGGGAAGAAAGAAACATTTGATGAAGTGCAGCTTGATGCAAATAATGTTGGCACCAGAAAACCAACATGAGAACACTAAAGAGGCGGTACTGTTCAATAACGTTGCGCTCGCCGGTTGTTCGCTCACGCCCGCGTCATCTCCGCGAGGGCGATGAGGGGCGTACCCTAACCTTAGAGCGAGTTTTATAACGACGCCCGCTTGCCGGCGTCTTGAGGTCCAAGTCACCAAGCTGCAGAGCAGGTGGGTGGCAGGGCCCGCAGTTCTTTAATGCCCTGCACTGCTCAGATGAGACGTGGAACAATACGAGTAGTCATGCGGAAGAGCGCTGTCAAAAAAGAGCATCTCGCTCGCTCTCGATCGACGTCTGGTGGCTCGCCTGATTTTTTCTCTCTCTTGTTTTCTCTCACTCCCACATCAGATTCGGCTGGCGTGTCCAAGCATCTCGCCCACTGAGGTGTGCTTATAATACTTGCTCTTAGCCGCCTCCCGCCGCACCCGCCGTATCCTCCGTAGCGCCGCTGCTTGAGGAGCCCCCCGGAAACCAGGGAGCGCCGAGGACGGCGGCGGCGTGGCCATCTTCCCCTGCCTCAGGGGCGCCAGGACGGGCGTGACCCGTCCACCGATGGCGCCGCCGGCGGTGGCGGTTCTCCACGGCGCGGAGGCTGGGGGCCGCAGATCCGGCACTCCCCCGGCCGGATCCGGCGGCATCTTCATGGTACTGGATGAAGGTAGGCTCGGCTGGAGCTGGCTACGACGCACAGCTATAGGTGGTTCCTGCGCCACGGCGGCCGCGGACGACGCGACGGATTTGCCAGCCGTCGCCGTTATAGGTCGCCTTCACTAGGTTGCGACGGGTGCTGGACGGCGGCGGCCGGCACAGGGGCTGGAGATGCACTGGTGCCCCTTGCAAGGGACGGTGGCGACACCAGCGCCAGCGGTTTGGTGTCGCGGTAGGCCCTACGTGGAGGCGACGGCAAGGCTGGCTGTTCTAGGCCATGGTGGCCTGTAGGTGGGGCCGGCGCACATCTGCGTACGAGCATTGGGAAGGAGGTGCGATGACTGGTACTCACTGTTCTTCTCCTCGACGACTTTGCGATTCCGGCGCTGCTTCGGTGGTGGGGCCAGGGGGGTCTGGTGTGCTCTTGTGTTGCCGTGGTGGCAGTTTGGGAGATGCAGAGCCCCCTTTGCGGCAGAGGCGATGAGGAGGCGACGAGGTGCGGTTTGTTCCTGCTTGTTTGTGATTGTGCGACAGGCATAGTGCCATTCAGGGCGAAAGCTTTCACTCTTGTCGGTGGTATTGGTGGCAGCGCCCCATCGTTCTTCCTGTTGGGGACCCCGATACGGGGCACTGTGTTTTGAAGCATGGTGGTCTCGGGGGTGAAAACCCTGTCCAGCTTTGGACGTGCAACGACGACGCTATTGGCGTCGTGCCCTCCTTGGAGGCGCCGCATAAGGAGACCTGTCACGGCTTGTGGTAGTGATTTTGGTGGCATGGTGGGCATGTGCACATGCAAGGAGGACAGTGTGCTTGGTCAATGTGTTGACGACAAGGTGCAGAGGGACCGTGGGTGCTTGGTGTCTTGGGATGGCGCGCAAGATGGTGTGGTGACCTTGTCGACGGCTTTGGCATAGGTGTCTCTCTCAAAGCGGTCTCGGATGTTGAAAGTGCATCTAGGCCCCTAAATGTGTTTTGGTAATTAATGACAATCATCATGGACTAACAATTCAATTGAGATGATAAGCTTCAATAATTGATTTCGATATATCACCGGATATTGAAGCAAATGGATGTCATTGCTAGAGGAAAAGGTAAAAGATAGGATGTTTCTTTTACCGGTCTCAAGGAGCTTTAGAGAAGAATTTTGACCGGATTAATAGGCTAGATAGCCGTACTATTAAGAGGGGTCAATTATGGTTGTTTGATATGACTCTAGTGCCAACTTGCTCAAATAGTGTAAATGCATGCATGAGAGCTAACTTCGTTTGAAAATAGTTGGATAAAATCGAAAAGATGAAGGTATTCCAATCTTTCTGATTTTGGTAAGTCGGACAGTCCACCTAAGGGGTAGCGGACAGTCCGCCTCTGACTTTACGGATGGAAAATCGGCTAAGTGTTGGTTTTGGGTCTGGACGCCTTTTATAAGGCGGAAGGTCCGCCAGGTTTAGGCGGACGGTCCGCAGGTGTTTTTCCTGAATGGCGGATCCTTCCGCGGACCGTTCATGCAGAAACGGTCTGCCTTTGTGAAACGTGGTCCTTAGTCACGTGGTGATCTTTTTCTAACTGTTGGGCGGACGGTCCGCCCCTGTTAGGCGGACGGTCCGCCATCCCTGTAACGGTCACTTCTGACACGTTTGACTTTTGAAATAGTAGCCGTTGGGCACGGGCGGACGGTCCGTCACCTCTGAGGCGGACGGTCCGCCAGAACTCTGTTTTCACGAGTTTTACACATAACGGCTAGTTGGATGTATGGGGAATATATATACTCATCCCACCGGTTTGTTGACCCACTCTTTGCCATTTTGAAAGCTCATTTGACCCAATAGTCCCCTCTCTCATTCTCTCTCACTCATTTGCTAAGGGATTGCACTCTTGTGAGTGTGAGGCTTTCCAGTGCATTGCTTTTGATTGCATTGAGCATTGAGGCACTAGGAGAACATCAAGCAAGCCTCATTGGCTTGTTACTCTTGGAGGTTGCCGCCTCCTAGATGGCTTGGTGTGAGATTTCTATTGAGCTCTTCAAGAAGATTGTGAAGAAGCCTTGGAAGATTGTGAGAGGTCCTGTGCTCACCTCACCGGAGCGGTAAAAGGCAACTCTAGTGGAATCGAGGTTTGGAGAGGTTCATTGCATTCAAGCCGGCTTATACATCAAGTGTGACTTGATAGAGAAGCGGTTGAAGCTTTGAATCCACCTCAACGTGGATTAGGGGTGACCGGCAAGTCATCGTCACCACGGGAAAAAATTCGGTCTCTTGTGTGATTGGTTATTTCTTTGCTCATTTACCTTTTGACTATTTACCTTGAGCATTTACATTCCTAGAGAGTGAATATTACTTGTCACCCTAGGTTGCAAACCTTTACTTAGTCTAGAATTGAGTTGAAATAGGATTTCTCTTGTGTTACTAATAAATTTTTATTAGTGCTTTGATTTTAGTTAAAACCGCCTATTCACCCCCCTCCCAGTCGGTATCCTAGATCCTACAGATGTTCGGTCCTACGGAGTATTGTCCAACGTGACGGGCACGCGAGGTCTCTGTACGCTTTAAGGTGGTTGCTCAGAGGAGTGTGAGGTGGCGGGAGGCGAGGCCCCCACGCATAGTGGCCAGGAGTTGTGGTTTTCATTGGAGTAGAGGGATCGACGACCGTGTGTGTACGGCTTGAAGAGGATAGCCCCATGGTGGAGGACATCAGGTAGCCGTTTGGGCTTGCAGAGGGCCGCGTATTTTGGTGTGGCACAGTGTTAGCGACAACGACGCAGCTTGAGGTGGTTTACTGTCGGCTCCTCTCCCAGGTGGTGGTGGTGTAGTGTTGAGTTGTGTGCATTTGTTTATGGTGTGGATGTACGTTTAGGCATGTGACATATAGCAGTGCTCCGCTTTCATTTAAAAAAAAAGAACACGCTAAAGATATGGCTTGTGAAGTTGAGCTAAACAAAGAGAACATCAAGCAAGCGTCATTGGCTTGTTACTCTTGGAGGTTGCCGCCTCCTAGACAGCTTGATGTGATATTTCCATTGAGCTCTTCAAGAAGTGTGAAGAAGCCTTGGAAGATTTTGAGAGGTCCTGTGCTTACCTCACCGGAGCGGTAAAGGGCAACTCTAGTGGAATCGAGCTTTGGAGAGGTTCATTGCATTCAAGCCGGCTTATACATCAAGTGTGACTTCATAGAGAAGCGGTTGAAGCTTTGAATCCACCTCAACGTGGATTAGGAGTGACCGGCAAGTCATCGACACCACGGGAAAAAATTCGGTCTCTTATGTGATTGATTATTTCTTTGCTCATTTAGCTTTTGACTATTTACCTTGAGCATTTACAATCCTAGAGATGGAATATTACTTGTCACCCTAAGTTGCAAACCTTTACTTAGTCTAGAATTGAGTTGAAATAGGATTTCTCTTGTGTTACTAATAAATTTTTATTAGTGCTTTGATTTTAGTTAAAACCGCCTAGTCACCCCCCTCTAGTCGGTATCCTAGATCCTACAAGTGGTATCAGAGCCGTGGTCTCCGTTTTACATGGATTTAATCATCCCGGAGTAGGATAAATGGCTAGTGATAGCAAGAATCATGCGGGGAAACCACCCTTCTTTGATGGAAGCAATTATGACTATTGGAAGACTAGAATGATGGTCTATATCAAGTCAACTAGCAAGAAGGTGTGGGAAATCATTGAGGAAGGATATGTCATTCTTGATCCTTCCCCATCGGATAGTGAGAAGGAGAATCTAAATGATCAAGCCTTGAATTTGCTTTATAGTTGTCTTAGTGTGAATGAGTTCAATCGAATCAAGAATCTCAAGACGGCTTATGAAGTTTGGAAAAGATTCAAGGAAATATATGAGGGTACTACCAACGTGAAGGGAGCAAAACTCTTTGTGTACAAAGAAAAAATTAGTGAGTTTGCTATGAAGAAAGATGAAAGTGTTGATGAAATGTTTGATCGATTAAACAACATTGTGAATGAGCTCAAGTCTCTCAACTTTGATGTGTCGGATCAAGATTTTTCTCACAAGTTTCTTAGGTGTCTCCCGGAGAAGTACGAAACAATTGTGACTCTCTTGGTGAGGGAGGACTTGAGCCAGATCACTCCAAGTGAAGTTCTTGGTGAAGTGCAAACACATGACATATTCAAGAAGTCACAACGAGAAGCCCGTGGTTTGGCAGACGATGATGAGAAGAAGAGCATAGCCCTCAAGGCAAAGTCTACCAAGGAAGACAATTGTGATGAGGGAAATGAAGTTGGTGAAGGCTCAATGGAAGAAATGGCCCTCATTGTCAAAACGCTAAACCGAATCATGAAGAACAAGAACTATGGCAAGAAAGGGCAATCATCAAGCAAGAATCCATTTGAAGACAAGAAGTGCTATGAGTGTGGTGAAATGGGTCACATCATCATAAATTGTCCAAACAAGAAGGACAAGTACAAGAAGAATGATGACAAGAAGAAGAAAAGGAAGAAGTTCTTCAAGAAGAAGAAGAATGAACAAGCTTACTATGTTGAGTGAGATTCCGATGCTAGCTTCGACTCCGATGATGATGATGATGATGAGGATGACAAGCCATCAAAGGGAGTAGCGGGCATCGCCATCAAGAAGGCTCCATCACTCTTCTCTTCTCCTATTTGTCTTATGGCAAAAGGTGAAGCCAAGGTATCATATGATGGTGATGATGATGATGATTTACTTGATGATGATGAACAAGATGATATTTCTTCATATGATGATCTTGTTAAAATGCTTAACAAGTCAAATGACTACATGTGCAATGAGAAGAAAAAGTTAATGGACTTGGAGAGAAAATACTCATCTCTTCAAAGTTCTTATGAGGAGCTAAAGACCACTCATGAGAATCTAAAAGAAACTCATGAGAAGCTTAAGGAAGCTCACAACATCTCTCTTGCACAAGAAGTCAAAAGTCATGTGAGCATAGGTGTTGGTTGTGATATCTTGAATGATAGATCATGTGCCCCTAGTTCATCTAACCCATCTTGTAGCTCAAGCAATACATCTTTCATAAATGATGGATTCACATGTGATGCTTCTCTTATGATTGAGAATGAATTGCTTAAGGAGGAAGTTGATAAGTTGGCCAAGAAATTCACCAAATGGTTTGAGAGTCATTCGGACTTCACTAAGTGTGTGGAGACCCAAAAGGTTCCAATCAACAAGAATGGGATTGATTATACTCCCAAGAAAGGGAAAAGGCTTTCGTTTCAAATAACTCTACCTTTGGCAAGGCTCATGTGCAATATGAAGAGGAGAGTTCATTCAAGTTTTATCAAACTTGCAAGACTAGAGTCGAGCCATCTCACAAGTGCAAGGGCAAGAAAGATGTATCCTTTGATGCTTCATATGTGCTTAAGAAAAATGCTAAAGGTGTAGTATATGCTAAATTTATTGGTAATCCTAAAAGCAACACTAGAAAGATAGCTATATGGGTACCTACGGCCTTGGTTACTAACATGCTAGTTTGGGTACCTAAAAACTAGTAATCTTCTTATGTAGGTGGATTACAAGTCCGGAGGAAGACATTGGGTACTTGATAGTGGTTGTTCTCAACATATGACCGGAGATGCTAAAATGTTCACTTCTATTGATGATGAAGCTCCCGATTATGATAACATCATATTTGGTGATAATGGTAAAGGTGAAGTGAAAGGGTTGGGCAAAATTGATATCTCAAATGACTACACTCTCTTAAATGTCCTATTGGTCAACTCTCTCAAGTACAATCTCTTGTCTATTACTCAACTTTGTGATATTGGCTACAAATGCACTTTTACTAGTGATGGTGTTGAGTTGGCCACCCTTGATGGAAAGAATTGCATTTTTAAGGGATTTAGGCATGAAAACTTATATCTTGTGGATTTCTCATCAAGTCATGCAAATCTAGTCTCTTGTCTATTTACTAAGTCATCAAAAGGTTGGTTGTGGCATAGGAGGCTTGCTCATGTTGGCATGAAACAACTCAACCGATTATTGAAATATGATCTAGTTGTTGGATTGAAAGATGTGAAGTTTGGGAAGGATAAGCTATGTAGTTCTTGTCAAGCCGGAAAGCAAGTGGCTAGCCCTCACTCATCCAAAAGCATCATGTCTACCTCAAGAGCTTTAGAATTATTGCATATGGATTTATTTGGACCAACCACATATAGAAGTATTGGTGGAAATTGCTATTGTCTTGTGATTGTTGATGATTTCACAAGATACACTTAGGTATTCTTTCTTCATGACAAGGCAAACACATATGATATCTTCAAGAAATTTGTGACAAGGGCCGAAAATGAATTTGAGCTCAAATTGAAGAAAGTGAGGAGTGACAATGGTAGTGAATTCAGAAACACAAGAGTTGATGAATATTGTGATAAAAAGGGTGTCAAGCATGAGTTCTCATCCAAGTACACTCTGGAACAAAATGGTCTTGTGGAGAGAAAAAAATAGAACTTTGATCGACATGGCAAGGTTAATGCTATCGGAATACAATGTATCGGATTCTTTTTGGGCCGAAGACATTAACACCGCTTGTCATGCTTCAAATAGACTCTATTGCCATCGATTCTTGAACAAGACTCCTTATGAGCTACTCATCGAAAGAAAGCCAAATATTTCATATTTTCGAGCCTTTGGTTGCAAGTGCTATATCCTTAGGAAAGACTCACGGTTGTCAAAGTTTCAAAGTAAATGTGCTGAAGGATTTCTTCTTGGGTATTCATCTTGTAGCAAGGCTTATAGAGTATACAACAAAACACATGGCATAGTAGAGGAAACATGTGATGTCAACTTTGATAAATCAAATGAGTGTCAAGTTGAATTAGACAAATCAAGTGATGTAAGAGATGCCATTAAGAACATATCAATTGGTGATGTGAGACCAAGAGAGGAAGATGAGGACGATGATATGGATCCAAATATTTCTATAAGAGTAAATCCATCCACCTCAATTCAAAATGATCAAGTTGAACAATCAAGTGAGCCTAGCCATGAAGATGCAACAAATGATATTGCTCAACCGGAATCAACTACATCTCCATCTCCATCAACTCAAGAACAGTTTGTTGAAACAAGGATCCCTCATGCCATTGCAAAAGATCACCCCATTGATCAAATTGTTGGAGATATAAGAAAAGGTGTTCAAACTCGATCTCGTGTTGCTTCATTTTGTGAACACTATTCTTTTGTGTCATTTCTTGAGCCCAATAAGATAGATGAAGCACTTCAAGATCCGGATTGGGTGAATGCTATACATGAAGAATTGAATAATTTCACTCGGAATGAAGTATGAGAACTAGTTGAAAGGCCCAAAAATTACAATGTGATAGGCACTAAATGGGTATTTAGAAACAAACAAAATGAGGATGGCATAGTGGTAAGAAACATGGCTAGATTAGTAAGGGTTGGACTTTGGTGAGACATTTGCTCCGGTAGCTAGATTGGAAGCCATTAGAATTCTATTGGCATATGCTTGCTCTCACAACATAAAGCTCTATCGAATGGATGTGAAGAGTGCCTTCTTGAATGGCAAAATTAGTGAACTTGTCTATGTTGAGCAACCTCCCGGTTTTGAGGACCCTATGAAGCCAAATCATGTGTATAAGCTTTCCAAGGCTCTCTATGGACTTAAACAAGCCCCTAGGGCTTGGTATGAGAGGCTAAGGGACTTTCTCATCTCTCAAGGCTTCAAGATTGGAAAAGTTGATACTACTTTGTTCACTAAATGCATTGGCAAGGATTTATTTGTATGCCAAATATATGTTGATGATATCATCTTTGGGTCAACTAATTAAGACTTTTGTGAAGAATTTGGGGAAATGATGTCTAATGAGTTTGAAATGTCTATGATTGGTGAATTGAATTACTTCCTCGGCCTTCAAATCAAGCAACTCAAGGAAGGCACATTTGTTTGCCAATCTAAATATGTGAAGGATTTGTTGAAAAATTTTGCATGGATGATGCTAAACCAATAAAGACCCCCATGGCTACAAATGGACATCTAGATCTTGATGAGGGAGGTAAACCGGTAGATTTAAAGCTTTATAGATCTATGATAGGTAGCTTGCTCTATCTTACCGCATCTAGGCCCGATATCATGTTTAGTGCATGCATGTGTGCAAGGATTTTAAGCCTCACCTAGAGAATGTCATTTGACCGCCATCAAACGTATATTGAGATATTTGAAGTATTCTCCCAATGTTGGACTTTGGTATCCCAAGGGTGCTCAATTTGAGTTAGTTGGATATTCGGACTCGGATTATGCCGGTTGCAAGGTTGATAGGAAGAGCACTTCCGGTGGTTGTCAATTTCTTGGAAGGTCACTTGTTTCATGGTCTTCAAAGAAACAAAATTCCGTGGCTCTTTCCACCGCCAAAGCGGAATATATTTCGGCCGGAAGTTGTTGTGCTCAATTGTTGTGGATGAAGCAAACTCTTCTTGATTATGGTGTGAATTTCAAAGAAGTGCCTCTCTTATGTGATAATGAGAGTGCCATGAAGATTGCAAATAATCTAGTTCAACATTCAAGAACAAAGCATATTGTTGGAGGTACGACCATGGGCCCACAGGGACACATGGATTATCTCCAGACAGAGTCGTACCAGGCGTGAAGAATACGAGTAGAGTACTGCAAGGACTCTTCTCGTTATGGATACTAGTTGTATGACTTGTAAACTATTCGGATTGGCTTGTAAAGCACTCTACGAGTAGTAATTGGTTAGGATTCTACTCGAAACCGACCTTGTAACCTTGCCCGCTGTGTATATAAGGCTGGGCAGGGACCCTCTCCAAACACACGATCTCATCAATACCAATCACCATACAGGACGTAGGGTATTACGCCATCTAAGCGGCCCGAACCTGTCTAAAATCCTGAGTCTCTTAGCCTTTGCGTTCCTGATCTCGGCGAAACCCACCTGAAACTCTACTACCTCGGGATACCCCTTGGTAGGATCGACGGTAGAACACTGACATCTGGCGCGCCAGGTAGGGGTTTTCCTCGAAGATCCCGTGAAGAATGCAATGGTGACCTACATTCAAGCTGAAGCACCTCAGGAGGGCACAATGTTCCACTTTGGCTCGTGGGTCTACGTCGCCGACGGCTCAGGTGGTTTCTACAGCTACATCGAGACACCTGCGGAGCTGAAGCAGGAGCAAGCGCCCATCGTGGAAGGCCGAACAACTCGGCGAGATCACGCTCGCGGACCTGATCCGCGGGCAAGAGTCCGAGTCAATCACGACTTCGGAGAAGCAAACAACCCTCCCATCCCAATTCCCGTTTGGACTCCGCAATTTGACCCACGCATATTGTGAGGCGATACGGAGCCAGACCGAGTCCGTCATGGACTCGACGCGGGACGTCCCAGTCCGAGTCTTGGTAGGACACGCCAACTCTTTGAGCCAAGCGGTCCCCGAATGCCACTCGGACTCGGACGAGGAGACACTACAAGACGATGGCGACCACGACCTCGTGATCTACGCCACGCCTGAATGAAGATCAGTGTATCAAAGAGACAGGATCCCACGGGACGTCTACGAGTCCCGCCAGATCTTTGTACTCTTTGGGTCTGAAGTTACTGACGACCTGCCGTTCCAGTACGGCACACCGCTGCTGCCAGAAGAGAAAAGCTCTACGGAGCTCGTCACCCCAAGCTCCAGCGCCTCTATCGAACCCAATCGATAAGTCTTCATGGCTGGCGCAGCAGCAGCTGGCGACAGTCGACAACGACCCGCGCTATGCTTTCGAGCTAGAAGGAGATATCTCTGCAAATGAAGACGCACCCGCTGGCGAATCCGCCCAAGCGGCCATGGACAGAGAAATCCGGAACAACAGGAGGGCTCAGCGCCGCCTAAACGCTCGCAATCGCGTCATGGCCGGGCGCAACCAGACAGAGTCGTACCAGGCGTGAAGAATACGAGTAGAGTACTGCAAGGACTCTTCTCGTTATGGAAACTAGTCGTATGACTTGTAAACTACTCGGATTGGCTTGTAAAGCACTCTATGAGTAGTAATTGGTTAGGATTCTACTCGAAACCGACCTTGTAACGTTGCCCGCTGTGTATATAAGGCTGGGCAGGGACCCTCTCCAAACACACGATCTCATCAATACCAATCACCATACAGGACGTAGGGTATTACGCCATCTAAGCGGCCCGAACCTGTCTAAAATCCTGAGTCTCTTAGCCTTTGCGTTCCTGATCTCGGCGAAACCCACCTAAAACTCTACTACCTCGGGATACCCCTTGGTAGGATCGACGGTAGACACCGACACATATTGATATTCGGCATCATTTTCTTAGATATCATGTGAGCAAGGGTGATATCAAGATTGACGGAATTAGTACAAATGATCAATTGGCGGATATATTCACCAAGCCATTAGATGAGCAACGGTTTTGCAAGCTAAGGAATGAACTCAATGTCATTGACTGATCTAATGTGGCTTGAAACTTAGCTTTATTATCATATCTAAATTTTTGTGCATTTACTTGCTTACTTTCATATCTACATTCATGTCATTGCATTCATTTCCATGAATTTTGGTTCTATGATCACTCAAGGATATTTGCAAAGTCTCAATATTGCTAGAAGAATCAGTGCTAAAAGATACATGCAGAAATCAAAGAAAGAAGTTCAGAAAAACAGAAATACAAGGAGATATTTTATGGTATAGCGGACCGTTCGCGGGTCCATGGGCGGACCGTCCGCGGGTGCCTGACTGTCCGCGGCTGGGGTGGCCGACCGTCCACCGGTCTAGAGACGAAATCGGAGTTCAGAAACTGGCCAAGTCTCTAGCGGACCGTCCGCAGGAAAGTAGCGGACCTTCCACGGCTGGCGAGAAAAAGCGGGCCCACATGGATTTGGATCTTATCTATTAGGGGACCAGCCCCCTCACCCATGCCCGACCAGACCGCTGCCTCCTTTCTCTCTCATGCTCTCTCCCAAGGAAGAAAGGAAGAAGAGGGCATTCATCTAGGGGAAGGATTTGGTGACTCCCGGACCGTCCGTGATCATCCCCGGACTACTCAAGAGCTCCTCCATCATGTCCTATCGGTATTTCATTGTTTCATCCATTGGTTTTCTTGGATTTCACTCATGAACTAGATTAGGGTTTGAGATGGGGATTTCATTTTAACCATGGATTCTTGCAAATGCTTATGGGATTAAGTTGATAGAGTCAAGGGCAACATATTGTAGTGATTTGACGCAGTTTGGTGGGGTAGAAACTGAGATCGATCAATGGATTTGAGGGAAGTTACTGTTCCTATTTGTGGGCTGCAGTGTAACGGCGGGACCTTCCATGCCGCTCACTGTCGACTGTGGACAGGGCAGTAACCTATTTTTGGTTGGATTAATCTCAGATTTATCAATGATTATTGCTTATACATGTGATTTATTCATGACAGCAACACTCGCACCAAGAAGGGAATGTCAAAGCCCAGCACATCCAAGAGGGCACAAGTTGTTGATTCAGATGAAGACTTTGAGCTTAGTGACTCCATGCAAGCACTAAGTGACACTGAGGTTGAGGAAGAATAAAGTGAGGATGAGCTCATTGATGTGACCATCAATCATCAGGGGAGAAGGTGGAATGGCACCAACTTTGCATCACTACGGGCACCATACCAGTATGAACATAGAACTAAGGGATTTCCTTGAGAATCATTGTGATTGGAACGACACCATCATTCGCCAGTTCTATGCCACAGTTGAGATTGATATGACTGAGAAGACCCTTGAGTGGATGACTGGCAAGAGAAGGTACCAAGCCACATTTGCAGAGTTTGCAGCTGCAAATGAGATCAATTATGCATCTATCACAGATGACTTGAGCTGTGATGTAATTGATGAAAACTTCTTTGAGCTTCATGACATCACCGGTTTCTATGAGCCAAATAGGACTGGGATTGCTAGAGTGTACACCACTATCACTGGATTGAGACATCATCCTACAGTCATCAACAAGATCATTCGTGCCACCATACTTCCAAAGAGTGGCTACAAGGAGAAGTTTGGTGGGTGGGCTCCACATCATGTTACGAGCAATCAAAAATTTGATGTTGTCAATCTCATCATGTGGCAAATCTTGGAGTGCAATAGATGCACTCAACGAGAGGTTTGATGGGATCACAACTCATGAAGAGTTCCAGACTGTGATTGATAAGCAGGAGCATCTTCAGCAGGATTTCGAGGCTTTTCGGGGTCACTTCCACTCCTACTTCCTGGCACCGGCACCGGCGCCAAAGTTCTACCCTCACCAGCCGTATTATCCTCCTCCACCGCCGCCCGAGATGTAGCTCTCTTCCTTTTGGTTCTTGATGACAAAGGGGGAGAGATCATATGGAGGAGTGATCATGGAACTTTGCATTTGCACTAGCATGGCATGCATTTGTGTTCTATTCTCGCATTTGTGTTAAGAACTATGTTGGCTTGTAATAACTCTAGTACTTGTGTGGCTTGTGGGTGCGGAACTAGAACTCGGTTGAACTTGTTATGCTCTCTTTGAAAATCTTTTGTGTTATTTGCTCTAGTTCCTATGATTTCTTGAGGCTAACTTTAAATTCTTATATTTCTATGAGCATAAGTATATATATCTTGTGTAGCCTCGGTTGCTTTTTGCAGGGGAGACTCCATCAAAATTTCTATCTACACATATATGAGAAGAGCAAATTCAAAATTATATGCATATATGTAGGGGGAGTCGTTCTCTACAATGAATTTTGAGATCACTTATTCAATCTTCACTACAACACAGCATTTATTCCGTGACGGAATCATTCTATCGTGGATTGTCAAATTTCCGTCGCAAACTAATTTTCGTAACGGTTTCGAATTCTGTTATTGATTGAGCGTCATTGATTAAATCGATCGACGACTCTTAAAAAACCGTCACAGATTGAACAATCTGTGACGGTTTTTGACCGTCGCAGAATAACCCGAAGCCCACTCAGCCCAGCCCAAAGCCCAGTTTTACCGACGGAAATAACCGTCACAAATTGATGCTAACGTAGCGCCAACGTGGACGATGACGTGGCTGCCTACGTGGAGGATGACATGGCTGCCTACGTGGACGATGACATGGCTGCCAACAATGATGCTGACGTGGCTACATACATGGAAGTGATGATGATGTGGATACTGGCATGGACAATGACGTGGATGCTGACATGGACGTTGACTTTCTTTCATGGGCCGATTCCAGAGGTGGACCACTTTTGGCCCAAAAATTCAGCCCATAAACATTTCAATAGATAAAAATTCAAGCCTATAAATATTTTAGTTTTGGGCCAGGATTTCATTTTGGCCCACAAAAAATTTAGCCCCAGATCTTATAATAATTACAGCATCAAAGCATCAAAACAGGTACAGTATCTCAAGTAAAGAGCTATAACAAAAATATCTATTCTGGCTTCAACTTGTTTCTGCTGGTCACTCAGCTGATCGACATCACTAATTGCTTCTCTGATGCATCTAGCTAGCAAGCTAAAAAGCACGAGTCAGAAACTCAGCACGCAATATTTGGCACTGAAACTAACACATGCTTGTACTCAGCTGAAATAAACCAGGAATGCCCAAGCATTATGGAGAAAGTTGAATAGAAAAGAACATGTTGCCTGTCCATTTGCAGCCGTGTAGATTGCATCCATGACCACTTGTGCCTTAAACTGCAACACACAAATTTTACAATACAAATCAAAATGATGCTTCGACCGATGCTGAAACTGTGAAAAAAGAGAGAAAAGATGTACTCCCTCCGTCCCTATTTAAGTGTCGCCGTTGGTGTGCGTGCCACAAGTTTGACTCGATTTGTAGAAAATACGTACGACATTTGAATCTTCAAATAAATTTGTTAAAAAACTAAACGAAAAGATCTTTCCAATGATACTAATTATGTACCATAAATAACAATATTTTTAAATATAAAATTGAACAAAGATTTTTCTCAGGAAGTGAGAAAGACAGTTATTTAGGGACGGAGGGAGTAGACAAAGAATAGGGTCAACACAGATGGAGAATAGTAAGACAGATAGAGTAACTACATCAACAAAATTACTACTCCAGATGGAGGCCCAAGACTACTCATAATAACATGTAAAGGAAAAATTATGATGGTTGGAGATGCAAGAGTAGTAGAGCCTTATTTTCAATTTATGAATAATTAACAAGCACATAACTTTGAAATAGAGAACTGTTGATATCAGTTATTTTGGCAAAACATGAACCATCAATCCATCCAACAGTTAGACTATTGTGATGAGAGCCCCAGTTTTACTAGAAAAATGGTATCCTATGAAAATTAGTCAATGAAGGAATACAATGATGTTTCAGACTAGTAGCTACTAGAAACTTAATAGGCCGTGGAAGATTTACTTATCTGCACTAGAAATGAGAGTGCAACATCATCAGTCAGCTGTGATTTAACTTCAATCTATGCTAGTCTGCAAGTGGAAAATACAAAAAGATAACTAATTAGCAACAATGTAATAGCCATTTAGCAGATTTTATACACATATCATGGTGTATAATGGGATTAACAATTTAATGCAGTGTGTGTTCCTATAAAAACCAACTATTCTAGCATTTATCCAGCGATACACGTGGACAAATTCAAAGCACATCACCCTGATATTATTTATCAAGTTTGACTATATGAGACCAGTACAGTCTCACAGTCACTCATACTGTAGCACCAAGAGGACCATTCACACACACACACACACACACACACCAGACTCAGAATGGCAAATTAAACCATGTATATTCACATACTTTAGAGCAGCAGGAGTTCTGTATGTTTTAAACACTAGTTATGTTTATCTTCCACATTAGAGTGTGTTGGGGATTTACCAAAGAATAGAAAACATGGGGACTTTGGTACACTAGAAGCACATGTTACAGGTCAGCACACAAACACTTAGGTCAGCAACCTTAAAACAGAGGAGCTGCATGCCTGCATCTTCTCACAAGTGTTGAGCACAAGAAAACCAGTAGCAGCTGCTCAGGTAAGCATACTTTTAATCCACAATTTCTTCATGATCCCAGTGATCTGTCATATAAAGCATTAGGGGAATCTGGCTCACCTATTAAGCAGAGTGGTCGAAACCATGTCCTACTATTTCGGCTAAGTTCTTTTCTTCTTTCAATATTCTTTGTAGCAAAGATTTCTAGCACATTCAGCAGCCATTCTGAAACCTAGTTTAGGGCAGAAGTAACAATTAAAGATAAGTAATATTCATCAGCTAGAACCAAATGTGGCTAGAATGCACAGAAATCTGAACAATGAAGTCCATCCCAACAGTGGCATTAGCTCACTATGTTCTCAAGTTACTTTTACCAGAAAAAGTAAACCAGGATGCAAATACAAACTTAATGGATGCAAATACAATCACTAATTTAGATGATTCACTACAGACCTACAAGCTTAATGGATGCACTACAAACTAAATGGATGTTAGTTATACCTGAACACCAGTGGCAGATCTGAGTCTAATAAGAATAAACAGAACTGTGCTCGATCCAAGCAAAAACAAAGCTACAACTAGATCATCATCTCTAATCTGGAGATAGAGCAAACTCTTCACTACCCACAACCATACACAAAACATGATAGTACTATATTCGACTTCACAGAATAACAGTTTTATTGGAGTCTCTGAATCGCTTGCATTTTTAACATGATAGTTTCTATCACTTGGACTAAACAGTTTTGCATGAACAAGTTACAACAAACAGTTGCACAACTACTAAAACAAACAGTTTTGCACTCACATGACCGCTGATTAAAACAAACAGTTTTGCACTTACTGAAGAGAAAAAATACTCACAATTACTAAAAAGCAGAATAACCCAAATTAAATCGATATATCTCCATAATAGCTAGTGGCCAAAACACATCTAGGTGTTATTGCTGAAGGGAAATTACTAACAGGGGTACAACCAGGATCACCTTAGTTCATTCTCATCGAACATCAAGCACTGACCAAAATAACTTACTAAAGAAAAAGACCCTCGAATACATGGATCCAGGTCTGAGAACATGTATTGGTACAAGGCATTTATACATCAGAAACCTAAGACACGGGATCTAATTGTTGGAATTATTATGTTAAACGTGATCTTCACGGTCTCTACCGTGAGGAACTTGTTCTCCACGTTTTTCCACTCGTGGAGGACAGGGAGTTCGTCTCGTGATCGGCAGGGACACCTTAGAATCCTACTAGGACTCTCGGCCCTACCTCTACAGCTCCGGACTATATAATCAAGGGGTTATGGCTTGTTTTCTCACGTCCAAAACAACAACAGCCTACCCAAAACACCGATCGCTAAAGGAGCTGGAAGGGGGAGAAGCTCGAGGTCCTGTTCCGGGCCAATCTCGTTGGCGCCCGGAGGGTAACCGCTGGAAAAGACCAAGGACGTTGAAGGAGAAGCTGAGATATCATCCTGAGCCCTCCATCAACTCATCTACATCTATATCGACTACTTCATCGACTCAGGAAGCTCTAATGGCGACCTCAAGCAATGGGATAAGATCTATCCTACCGAATTCCGCATCTTTGATCAACATGTGTTTAGACTATTAGATCCTGTGTGTTTATGTGCTTCTTATGTCTCTAGCTAAATCAACAGTTGGTAATCAGAGCCATCTTAGTCTAAGCATGATTGATCTCTAAGTTTTATGCCTAATTAGAGCCTCTGAGTTTAATTAAGTCAAATTAGATCGGTTCTAAGTGATAAATTAAATCTGGTTGTTGTTTATGTATGCAATTAAGATCTCTGTGTACTTGTTCATGTGCGATTAGACAACTGCAATTAAAAATTTACAAGTAACAGATGCATATTCATGTTCATCTAGCTCGGTTAAGTTCAAGTTAAGTTGAAATCTTGATCTGTGTTTAAGTAAAGATGCCGAATTAGATGTTGATTAATGCCTAAGTTGATTCATTAGCCCCTGTTTTAAGTTAATTAGCATGATTAAGCTAAGCAATTAAATCTAGGGTTTCCTGTTTATCAATTTTTCCCCAAATTTATTCACTGTTAAGCCCAAATTCCCACAAATAAGACTTGATTCATGAAATTAAAGTGTGCATAAGCTAGAAGAGAGAGGGGAAAGATCGAATCGCAAGGTTCATTAAGAAATTTTTCCCCAATTTCGTTTTTTCCCCAAATCACAAACCCTAACCCTAACCCTAGGGTTAGGGGACTCACCTGGTTGACGCCTGTGCGCGGCATGACGACCGCCGCGTGTGGACGACGACCGCCTCACCGAGCAGCTGCATCAGCGAGGCACGCGCGCCATCAGGCCGGCGCGCGCGCACCTCGACGCAGCTGCACCGGCGCGCCTGGGGCCGCCATCTTGACGAGCGCTGCGGCATCACCTAGCCGCACGCGGGTCTCCTCGCCGGTGTCAAGCCGGAGCGGGAGGAGTCCGCGACGCCCGCTCGCCGTGTTCTCGCCCGCCACCACTACGGCGCCCAAGCGGAGCCCCTGGACGGCGGCGCGCGCGACCTAGTCGCACGCGTCCTCCGGCCAGAGGTCCCGTGAGGGATGCCTGCGGCCCCCAATGGCGGCGAGCTCATGACGGCGGCGGCGGCGCTCGACGGGATCGGGAGAGAAGAAGGGGTGAGGAAGGGGAGTGAGGCGACGCGGAGAAGACTGAAGGGCATAGGGTTTGAGTCGGGCGCTGCGGGCGATCTTTTATTCACCGCAGCGCTGATCTCGGCCATCCGATTCGCATCAACGGCCACGGACCGATCCTGCGTTAGGGTTGCGGGGGAGGAAGGCCGGGCCGTCCCTGGGCCATTAGTGGGCCGCGTACACAGGCTGCGCACGCGATAAGAGAGCTGGGCCGCGTTCCCGTGAGTCGGGCCGAGCCGAGTGAAAGCGCGCGCGGGGGAGTTAATGGGCCGTCATCATGGGCTGCGCAAACGCGTTAAATAAGCTGGGCTGGTTTCTGTTAGTTGGGCCGAGCCGAGCGACGCGCGCACGCGGCGGGATTTTGGGCCACGCTGGGCTAATTCTGTTTGTGGGCTTCTTTCGAGGTTTTCTCAGCCCGTTATGTTTTGCCGTTATCTTTTATGTTTACTGTTTATTTAAATTTCCATTAGTTATTTAATCAATTTAATTACTGTTTAATGCTAAAATTTCGCTGAAAATTATGTCTTCCACCAATATGCAATTAAGATGCTCTCTAATTAAGTGGAACCATCGAGAAACTTGGTTAGAGTATACTTGTGATTAAATTAACCATCGTTGTTTAATTATGAGTTTATGTTAAATTTCGTTTGTTTTCAACCCATCGGTGATACAAATTGAAATTTTATTGTGTGATTTTAATCGGACCATCGTAAGGTTATTATCATGCTTTATGTGCATCTTTATTGTATATTTTACTGAAACATGATTTTTCCATAATTTTCAGTGGGTACTGTGACCGGCTACCTGAATTCCATTGAGCCACTCAACGGCACCAACTTCCCCTCATGGAAGGAGGCGGTGTTCGTTGCACTTGGAGTCACTGAGTATGACTTTGCCATTCGTGAGAATAAGCCTGTTGCTGCTCAGGGCGGTAATGTTGACGCCACTCTCCTTGAGAAATGGGAGAGATGCAACAGGATGGCACTAATGATCATTAAGCAATCGATCTCTAGTGCCATTAGAGGTGCCATTCCTGATAAGGACCAGGAGGGTGTTGAGCTGAGTGCTAAGGCATTCCTTGAGAAGGTTGAGGAGAACTTTAAAAGCTCATCCAAGACTTATGCTAGCACACTCATCATGAAGATGCTCACATCAAGGTATAATGGGCAAAATGGAATTAAGGAGCACGTCATGAGCATGTGTGACATGGCAAATAAGCTTAAGGCGCTGGATATGTCCATCTCTGATGGCTTTCTAGTGCATTTCATTATGATTTCACTGCCGCCTCAGTATAGTCCATTTAAGATAAACTACAACACTCAGAAAGGGACTTGGAGCATGGCTGAGCTCATCGGCTATTGTGTTGAGGAAGAGGAAAAGCTGAAGGCTGAAAAGGGCAAAGAGGTGGTTAACTTTGTTAACTTTAGCAATCCTCCTAAGAACCAAGCTGAATCAGGAAGCAGCAAGCAGCCAAAGAAGAAATCTAATAAGAAAATGAAGGTGAATAAGACCACTTCACACAAGAATGCTCATGAGGGTAAGGTCTGCAAGTTCTGCAAGTCTCCTAAACACATGCAGAAGGATTGTGCTGCCTTTAAGGAATGGCTGGCAAAGAAAGGTAATGATGTTGTTTCATTCATTGACGAATCATTCTTAGCTAATTTTTCTCCTAATACCTGGTGGATTGACTCAGGTGCAACTGTGCACATTTCCAATTCTATGCAGGCATTCAGTTCGATCCGAACTATAAGAGAGGGGGAGCGAAGTCTTAGAGTTGCTGATGGCAATGGAGTTGAAGTCGAAGGCATTGGGCGTTTCAGCTTGGAGCTACCTAGCGGCTTTAGTCTCCAATTAGATGAAGTTCTTTATGTTCCTAGTTTAAAGAGAAACCTTATTTCAGTTTCAACATTAGATAAGTTAGGACATATTTGTAAGTTCGGCAACAATAAGTGCATTATTGAGTTTAATGGTATTAGTGTTGGTCTTGGTCATTTGCAAGACAAACTTTATATGCTCTCTCTTGACGAATGTTCTGTGATGAATGTGAGTAATGTGTCAAATAAGCGCAAGCGAAATGATGAGACTTCTTCGAAATTATGGCACTGTCGCTTAGGCCATATTTCGAGGGGGAGAATTGAGCGTCTCATTAAAGAAGAGATAATTCGTTCGTTAGACTTCTCAGACTTAGAACAGTGCATCGACTGTATTAAGGGGAAATTCGCTAAGACAATTAAGAAAGGAGCAACTAGGAGCTTGGGCCTCTTAGAAATAATTCACACTGACATCTGTGGCCCATTCCCAGTGACTTCAGTGGATGGTTTTGATTCATTCATTACATTCACTGATGATTTCTCCCGTTATGGTTACATTTACCCCATTCGCGATCGATCCGAAGCATTAGATAAATTTAAAATATTTAAGGCTGAAGTGGAAAATCAGCATGGAATTACTATTAAAATAGTAAGATCGGATCGAGGTGGTGAATATTATGGGAGACATGCTCCATACGGCCAGATTCTTGGACCATTTGCTAAATACCTTGAGAAAAATGGCATTAAGGCCCAATATTCTATGCCGGGAGAACCACAGCAAAATGCAGTAGCTGAACGTCGCAATCGCACTCTAATGGACATGGTGCGTAGCATGCTCAGTTATTCTAGCTTGCCTGTGACGTTGTGGATGGAAGCATTAAAAACAGCTGCACACATTCTTAATCGGGTTCCTAGCAAGTCAGTGCCCAAGACACCTTATGAATTGTGGTTTGGGAAGAAACCGACACTAAACTACTTACGTGTGTGGGGTTGTCCTGCTGAAGCTAAGTTATTTAATCCACAACAAAAGAAATTAGATGATAAAACGATAAGCTGCCACTTTATTGGATACCCCGATAAGTCTAAGGGATACCGGTTCTATTGCCCTAATCGTTTCACTAAGTTCGTTGAGACTAGGCATGCTGTGTTCCTAGAGGATGCAGAGATCAGTGGGAGTTTTCCAAGGAGGGAAATAAATCTTGAGGAAATACGGGCCGAGCTTCCTATTCCGATGACTCAAGAATCAGTGACACCTCAGTTAGTGCCATTGTTCATACCCTCTGTTGAAGTTAATGCTGCACCTCCTGTCGTTGTTCCACATGAGCCAGTGGTTGAGCAACCACAGGTAGTGGTGCCTAACGTTGAAGTGCCACCGCAAGAGCAAGCGGCACCTAATGTCGAAGTGCAAGACTCTGTTGTACAACCTCAGCCCATTCCTCAACCAGTTGTGAATGTTGAATTAAGAAGATCACAACGGACGAGGAAACCTGCTATTCCTACAATTTATCAGACATATTTAAGTGAGGATATGTATGATGTTGGGAAGATAGATGATCCTGTCTCATTTAGGGAGGCAGTTTCAAGTGAGAATTCTGATAAGTGGGTTGAAGCTATGAAAGATGAATGCTAATGACGTTTGGGATTTAGTAGAAATTCCTGATGGAGTCAAACCAGTAGGCTGCAAATGGGTCTACAAAACAAAATGTGATTCCAAAGGGAAGGTCGAAAGATTCAAAGCTAGGCTTGTAGCAAAAGGGTTTACACAGAAAGAAGGGGTTGATTATAATGAAACTTTCTCCCCTGTATCTAAGAAAGATTCCTTTAGAATCGTCATGGCGCTAGTGGCTCATTTCGACTTAGAGCTACATCAGATGGATGTTAAGACTGCGTTCCTTAATGGTAACTTGAATGAGACAATATTCATGGCACAACCAGAAGGTTTTGTTGTGAAAGGCAAGGAACATATGGGATGCAAATTAAAGAAATGCATATATGGACTTAAGCAAGCGTCAAGACAATGGAACCTTAAATTCGATCAAGTGATTAAGAAATTCAGGTTTAAGGAAAATATTGTGGATAATTGTATCTACACTAAGATAAAAGGTGGAAAATTCATAATCCTAGTACTTTATGTGGATGATATTCTATTAGCTAGTAGTGATAAGCATATGCTACATGAGACAAAGAGATTTCTATCGTCCAATTTTGACATGAAAGATCTCGGTGAAGCCTCTTATGTTCTGGGTATTGAGATACACCGAGATAGGACCAAAGGTGTACTAGGATTATCTCAAAAGGCATATATTGAGAAAATGCTTAAGAGATATGATATGGACAAAAGTAAAGCCACACCTGCTCCAATAGCAAAGGGCGATAAGTACAATAAGAAACACTGCCCTAAGAATCAATTAGAAAAGGATGAGATGAAGAATATCCCTTATGCTTCAGCTGTCGGAAGCTTGATGTATGCACAAGTCTGTACGCGTCCAGATTTGGCATTTGCAACCGGAGTGTTTAGTAGATATCAGTCAAATCCAGGAAAGGTCCACTGGATGGGTGCTAAGAAGGCATTACGTTATTGCCAAGGCACCAAAGATTACATGCTCACATATAAGAGATCAGATAACCTTGAAGTTGTGGGTTATAGTGATGCTGATTTTGCTGGTTGTGAAGATGATAGAAGATCCACTTCAGGATATATCTTTACTTTAGCAGGAGGAGCTATTTCTTAGAAAAGCTCTAAGCAAAGTTTAGTAGCAGCATCTACAATGCAAGCTGAGTTTGTGGCATGTTATAAAGCAACTGGACAGGCCATGTGGCTTAAGAATTTCATTCTGGGTCTTAAAGTAATTGACAGCATCTCGAGACCATTAACGATACACTGCGATAATCAAGCTGCAGTATTCTTTGCAAATAACGACAGGATAAGTGGTGCTTCCAAGCATATTGATATAAAATATCTTGTTGTGAAAGAAAGATGCCAGGATCAAACTATTAAGGTTGAGCACATAAGTACTAACGCTATGCTCGCGGATCCGCTTAATAAAGGCTTACCTCCAAACATTTTCCAGAAACATGTCTCTGACATGGGTCTGGTGGAGAGCTTTTAGGTCCTGGTTTAGGGCCATTACTAACTTCCATTTGTATATAAGCATTCTAACAAAGTTTTCAGTGAGACTGTGGTTAATGGGGTCCCAGTAGCGAATTAAAGCTATTGACGACGCATTAGTCCTTTCCTTGCTGTTATACTAAGTGTGAATATTAGTTAAGTGAACATTAGTAGTAACCGTTCGATCAAGTGGGAGAATGTTGGAATTATTATGTTAAACGTGATCTTCACGGTCTCTACCGTGAGGAACTTGTTCTCCACGTTTTTCCACTCGTGGAGGACAGGGAGTTCGTCTCGTGATCGGCAGGGACACCTTAGAATCCTACTAGGACTCTCGGCCCTACCTCTACAGCTTCGGACTATATAATCAAGGGGTTATGGCTTGTTTTCTCACGTCCAAAACAACAACAGCCTACCCAAAACACCGATCGCTAAAGGAGCTGGAAGGGGGAGAAGATCGAGGTCCTGTTCCGGGCCAATCTCGTTGGCGCCCGGAGGGTAACCGCTGGAAAAGACCAAGGACGTTGAAGGAGAAGCTGAGATATCATCCTGAGCCCTCCATCAACTCATCTACATCTACATCGACTACTTCATCGACTCAGGAAGCTCTAATGGCGACCTCAAGCAATGGTATAAGATCTATCCTACCGAATTCCGCATCTTTGATCAACATGTGTTTAGACTATTAGATTCTGTGTGTTTATGTGCTTCTTATGTCTCTAGCTAAATCAACACTAATGATCTATTCATACAAGGCGTATCAAGGCTGGTCAAATCCCCAAAAGCTTTTCCCCCTGTCAATTGCTCAACTCTAGCTATATGGACAGATAGCCAGCACGGACACTTTACTGCTCAACTGAATTGTTGCTTAAAGTTAAGTCTAGCATACAAAGTAAAGTCTGAAGAGTAAAAACATCTTAAAGTTCATGGTAGCTTTTACTACTCTACTGGATTCTTACTAGAAGAACAAAGATATAGCAAGGTTAGTTCATCATGCATATCAGTAGTTAGTTTAATTTAACTCAAGCATTGTTTTTATTTTAATATGTTTTAGGTGGTGCTATGGATTAATTAAGAGGGACAAGCAGACAGACAAGTTGAATTCAGGGAGGACTAAAACTCAAAGATTCAACCATAAGAAACAGGGAGGACTAAAACTCATTAATCTGTTTCTTCAACTAGGATTCAAGCAACACAGGGCCAAAGTTCATGATAAATAAACTTGCAGTGAGCTATGAAAAAAATAACTAACTCTATTCACAAGACAACAGGAAATCGAAGCAATCAATCATCGCAAGAGTGGACTCAGCACAGCTCGGCAGGGAAGGCTACAGTGTGAACTCACCAAGTCCGAGATCCGGCGAGGTCGACAGCTCCGGTGACGGTAGCAACAGAGGGCCAAGGTGTCCCTCCTCGTACAGCACCCCGACGTCGTCGTCACGACCTAGGCGGAGCCGCCTACATTGTTGTGTCCTGCCGCCGTCCCGCGTGCGCAAATCCGCACCAGGCCACGCCACCACGAACCTAGGCTAGCCGCGACCAGATCTGGCACCGGTCAGCCACCATGGCCGGCTGCTGCGCGTGGCCGCTGCGCATAGACTCGTCAGGGAGGAGGCGAGGGAGACGAGGAGGGGCACAGCCGGAGGTGGAGGTGGAGGCTCATGTGGGATTTGGGGGAAAGGTGCGGCCAGAGCTAGGGTTTGGGGGAGACAAGGAGGGGCGAGGTTGGAGGAAGGAGGCCAAATCTCATGGCCGGTCGCTGCTGCGCCATAGGCTCATCGGGGAGGAGGCGGGGAGGAGTGCGGTCGGAGGTGGAGGCGAGGCTGGCCGCGCGGCGGGCGGATCTGTGACCGCCGAGGCCGGTGGCTAGGGTTGGGTAGGGAGCGTCGGGTTTGCCATTTGTGGCTGCGAAATGAAGAGGTGGGGGATAAGACCGAGATGGTGGGAGCTGTGGTGAAATTACCAATGTGCCCTCGAATAGATGATGGTGGAAGTCAAATTACATGGGCATTATAGTCAATTTCAGAGAGAAATTTTGGTTCGGCGCCGCGCGGTATGTGCGATGGCACCCGCGCTGCTGCTGATTTTCAAAAGCTTCTAGAAGGCTGGTGAGACTGACGTGTGGGACCGATACCAATTTTTTGAAATTAAACTTGCATCTCTCAAATGTCTAAGCTACTCAAGTCCAAAAATTTAACAAAAAATGTCTCTAGAAAGATAAAAACACATGTAACAGCCTAAAACATGGATCACCCATGGATCTTCTATGGTTTGATCACAACTAAAAAAGAAAAACATCCCAAATTAAATGTTTCACTAATTTTAGAGCCCAGCAACCGACACATAAAAATTGGGGGAAAATATCAATAATTCATCATTCGATGTGCTGTATTTGAATAAAATAACATGAGTCACACCTGTGTAACACAAATTAAACTTACTTCAGAAGATGATGAATGTTGAATAAATAAAAATGCATGAACTTAAATGAATGTTGATGCAATAATGCTCAATTATGCCCAAATGATGCTTATGGTGCTCATATGTTTCATTAAAACGCATGTCTTGGAGATAGTTGGAAAATTTTAAGGTATAATAGGGATAATTCAAATTTATATGTCAAAATTATGATATAATAATTCTAGTAACATCTTAATTTGTTTTTAATATTCTACAAATTGACGTGGCAACATAATTTGGGTTCTTAAACTTGTCATAAAAATTTCAGATGGTTTTGACAAAAGAAGAATATACATTGTGTACAAATGCATATACCTCTCAGATAGTTTCATACAATGTTACTTGAACATTGAAGCTTTCCATACTTTACAACATGTTCGAACTCGTATGCATCTCAAATTTGAACATAACCTTGTGTTCATCTTAAGATTATGAAATACGAAGTTATGTCACCATTTGTTATGCAAAAACATCTTCTATGTTTTCTCTTTCCGTAGAAGAAAAGATGCTATATAAAAACAATATAAGAAATAACAATTAGTATGCAAAGTGAAAGGGCCTCTGGCCTACTGGTTAGAGCACCTGAGTAGCACCCAGCAGACCCAGGTACGACTCCCTGTGGAAGCGAATTAATGAGTCTGAAATAAAAAATATGCAAAAAATAGGTTGGGGCTTCCCCTGCCGACTTCGGTAAAAAAAACAATTAGTATGCAAACGAACGATATTACATGAAAGATCATGATTTTACAAAAAAATCAGAAAAAAAGAATTAACGAATTTGAAGTTAGTATGACCGAGAAATACCAGTTACAAGTTTAAATGAAGATTAAAAAGAAAAAACAACGTGGGCAACAAGCTGAGCACGCCACGTGTATATGATGAATAACTCCACCACTGCAATGCCGCCACGTGGTCTGTACTGCCGAATACACCATCTTCAAACTAAGCCGATGACATGTATAAATAGGTCAATTGCTAATCGCAGAAATAACGCACGAAGTAGCTCGGCGGTAAGCTGCTCCTTTTCTAGTGCGAGGTCGCGAGTTCGACTCCCCCGTTGCCATTGTTTTCTGTCTTTGATTTTAACAGAACTAAACAAAGGGTCTCAAGTAACGAACCAACACACACACAGCAAGGTGGCCTGATGGCTAACTCGTTTCACTCCAAGGCGAGCCTGCAGGGTTCGATTCCTTTCTTCCTCATCATTTTTTGAGGTTGCTTGTATTATTACGTCCACTAGACAGTTTAGTATGTAATGATTAAACTTCTCATTGTGACAAAGTTAAAGGTCTAGCCCAGTGGTAAGGCGCGCGCTTCCCATCTTCGAGGTCTCCGTTTCGAGTCTGCTGGCCGCCTCTTTTTTTTCACCGCGCCTTTAAAATCAAACCGTGGCGAGGTGGTTGGTGACGGGGCGCGGGCCGGGTGAGCTGGCTTGGGGCGGCTGGCGACGTGGCGGCGGAGGCCGGGTGACGCGGCAGCGGGGGACCGGGTGACAAGGCGAGGCGGCCGGGTGACTGGGCGCGGAGGGGGCTAGGTGGCGTGGCCTAGGGGGCGGCGATGTTTTTAGTACATAAAAGATAAACTTCTTGCTAGCATCACAACGTCATTGTAACTCGGGCAACAAATGTCTTTGCTATCTCCCTTGCGCCCCTTTTTTTTTCCTGCGCCAGAATAAAATCTGGAGGCTGGAGGGGGCGACGTAGCCTGAAGGGGTCGGGTGATGTGGCCTGAAGGCGGCCGGGTGATACTACCGCAATAAATAAAATTTGTTACTAAATATTTCCACAACTCAATGTATGGTGTAGTAGTAGGACATGTTATTCATGGTTCCTAAGACTAGGGATTAAATCGCTCATGATGCAATTTTTTATTTTTTCATATGTAATATGAAAAAATTAAATTTATGTTTGCGACGGATTTATTTAACCGTCGTAGTATTCTGGGCCGGACCGTGACGGAATAGATTAACCGTCGCGATTTTATGGGCTTATCTGGGCTTAAAGCAAAATGCTAACGTTTCTGAAACCGTCACCAAGATTCTGTCACGGTTTTCTGGGCTTAACTGGGCTTAGAGCAAAATGCTAACGTTTTCTGAAACTGTCGCCAGGATTCCGTCACGAATTAAATGGTATGTTGTAGTCCTTATACCATGATTCTATTGAGATAAGTAAGTGCTTTCAAAGCTCAAAAATCTCTCATATCACTCCTTTAAAATGGTTGTCATTAATTACCAAAAGGGGAGATTGAAAGTGCATCTAGGCCCCTAAATGTGTTTTGGTAATTAATGACAATCATCATGGACTAACAATTCAATTAAGATGATGAGATTAGGTTAGTCCGGATGAATGGATGAGCTTCAATAATTGATTTCGATATATCGCCGGATATTGAAGCAAATGGATGCTAGAGGAAAAGGTAAAAGATAGGATATTTCTTTTAGCGGTCTCAAGGAGCTTTAGAGAAGAATTTTGACCGGATTAATAGGCTAGATAGCCGTACTATTAAGAGGGGTCAATTATGGTTGTTTGATATGACTCTAGTGCCAACTTGCTCAAATAGTGTAAATGCATGCATGAGAGCTAACTTCGTTTGAAAATAGTTGGATAGAAATCGAAAAGATGAAGGTATTCCAACCTTGCTGATTTTGGTAAGGCGGGCAGTCCGCCTAAGGGGTAGCGGACAGTCCGCCTCTGACTTTACGGATGGAAAATCGGCTAAGTGTTGGTTTTGGGTCTGGACGCCTTTTATAAGGCGGACGGTCCGCCAGGTTCGGGCGGACGGTCCGCAGGTGTTTTTCCTGAACGGCGGACCCTTTCGCGGACCGTTCATGCAGAGACGGTTTCTGGGGGTTCTAGGACACTTTTATAAGGCGGACGGTCTGCCTTTGTGAAACGTGGTCCTTAGTCGCGTGGTGACCTTTTTCTAACTGTTGGGCGGACGGTCCGCCATCCCTGTAACAGGTCACTTCTGACACGTTTGACTTTTGAAATAGTAGCCGTTGGGCACGGGCGGACGGTCCGCCATCCCTGTAACGGTCACTTCTGACACGTTTGACTTTTGAAATAGTAGCCGTTGGGCACGGGCGGACGGTCCGTCACCTCTGAGGCGGACGGTCCGCCAGAACTCTGTTTTCACGAATTTTACACATAACGGCTAGTTGGATGTGTGGGGAGTATATATACTCGTCCCACTGGTTTGGGGACCCTCTCTTGGCCATTCTGAAAGCTCATTTGACCCAAGAGTCTCCCTCTCTCATTCTCTCTCACTCATTTGCTAAGGGATTGCACTCTTATGAGTGTGAGGCTTTCTAGTGCATTGCTTTTGATTGCATTGAGCATTGAGGCACTAGGAGAACATCAAGCAAGCATCATTGGCTTGTTACTCTTGGAGCTTGCCGCCTCCTAGACGGCTTGGTGTGAGATTTTCATTGAGCTGTTCAAGAAGATTGTGAAGAAGCATTAGAAGATTGTGAGAGGTCCTGTGCTCACCTCATCGGAGCGGTAAAGGGCAACTCTAGTGGAATCGAGGTTTGGAGAGGTTCATTGCATTCAAGCCGCCTTATACATCAAGTGTGACTTGATAGAGAAGCGGTTGAAGCTTTGAATCCACCTCAGCGTGGATTAGGGGCGACCGGCAAGTCATCGACACCACTGTAAAAAATTCGGTGTCTTGTATGATTGGTTATTTCTTTGCTCATTTACCTTTTGACTATTTACCTTGAGCATTTACATTCCTAAAGATTGAATATTACTTGTCACCCTAGGTTGCAAACCTTTACTTAGTCTAGAATTGAGTAGAAATAGGATTTCTCTTGTGTTACTAATAAATTTTTATTAGTGTTTTGATTTTAGTTGAAACCAGCCTATTCACCCCCTCTTGTCGATATCCTATATCCTACAGATGTTCGGTCCTACGTAGTATTGTCCAACGTGGCGGGCGCGCGAGGTCTCTGTACGCTTTAAGGTGGTTGCTCAGAGGAGTGTGAGGTGGTAGGAGGCGAGGCCCCCACGCATAGGTTTAACTTAACCTAAACATTGCAAACCACGCGTGGTTAGCACAATGAAGCTGCTCTGGTACTGCAATGCAAATCTTTGTACAAGCCAGGCTCGTTTACAGGCCTTCAAGTGCTGCCATTATGCCTCTGCCGGTGGTACGAGTGACCAACCAAACCGGTCATTTACTAGTGCAATTTTAAGGCTTTGTTTGGCCTTCTGAAACTTGGACGAGAAATCTTCTCTCTCTAGTGAGAGAAAATTGTCGCTTGTTAGTGCTCATGTTTGCAAAGGAGTTTTCAAGTAAATTTTTCTTGAAACAAGAGTTGCAAACCCTAACTTTATTCAAATTCTTTCAGAACTACATTGTGATACAGCAACCGACAAAGTGGCTATCCTTTATTTTTCTTTTTGCGAGTAAATTGTCTATCCATGTCCTATCCAGCTACTGCTAGGGGGTGTTTATATCCAAAATTCAAAATAAATGTTTGAGCATATGTAAATCGCGAGACGAATCTAATGAGCCTAGTTAGGCCTTGATTAAACAATAAATTGCTACAGTAAACATGTGCTCCAGATTAATTATGCTCATAAGGTTCGTCGTCTCGCGATTTATAGGCTAGTTCTGTCATTAGTTTTTTAATCAGTATTAGTATATGTTTAATACTTTAAAAATGAAAAAAATTCATTTCAAAATCCTTATAAGATGGAACTAAATACCCTTAGTATGTAATTCCTGGATTGGGGAGGGTGGATGCATGCAAAAAAAAAAAAAAAAAAAAGCGAGTTCAATGCAGTCGGCAGGATGACCAGGCTGAAAGCAAGGGATCTCAGTTACTGCATCTGTTTATTTTCCCTTGCCGTGTGGTGCAGGGTCTGTGGCGAGATGCTGAGGGCATGAGAAGTACTGCATTAAATGAACTTAGGACTGTCAGTGTTTGTACAGCTACCACTATCTTCTTCAATCCTGCATTTGAAAGCTCTCCTTCACATGATCACATCACCAAGGGAACTAATGAGGCTCCAAAGAAACTGGTACTTTATGTTGGAAGATCTAATTTCCTTTTGCAAATTACAAGCATGAGTAACCAGAATCAATTTCAAAATGTACCAACAAAATGGTTCCAACGAAATGAGTCCGTACATGGACAACTTGGAAGCGAATATCATGAAAAATGAGTAGTACAAATTTTACACAGATCCGAAGTCACATCACAACAGTCCCTGATCCATCGTCCACAAATTCAGGTGTTGCTTTATTGCCTTGTTGGTGCCGAGTATGCTCATTTATAGTCACACATGAGAAAAACTCTGCACATTATTCCAACCGCAACAAGAATGGAACTTGGCGCTGCCGTCAACGAGGAACATTGTCCCAGCATCTGTTCACCGTTTGCCAAGAACAGGGACACGATTAATTGCCTAACGACATCTTTTTTTTTTTTTTTTTTTTTTGGTAACTGACGACATCTTTGCAAAGTTACCAGGTACTGTACGCAGGTTTCCTGATAACCTTGGGAAGAAAGTATCCAAAATCGGCAAGGCTTTGTCTTGTTAGCAGAAATTTCGACTACAGCAAAAACTGGTATTAAATATTCGCTGGCCGTGTTTAGTTCCCGATGAAAAGATTTCGGGTTATGATTTTACCGATTCAGGAGTAGTAAATGTAGACGAAAAAGTTGAAAAGTTACATGAATAGGTTGGAAATCTCGAGACGAATCTAACAATACTAATTAGACGGTAATTAATCTATAATTAACGGATGATTACTGTAATATTACTGTTGCAAATCATGGATTAAGTAGGCTCGTTAGATTCGTCTCGCGATTTATAGTCTATCCATGTAACTTTTCATCTTTTTCGTCTACATTTAATACTTCATGGATCTAAAATTCTCTTTTAATGTGATGGGTGAAAAGATTTCATTTTGCAACTAAACAAGGGCTAAGGAGCCCATTGACAGAGCTTTTCAAGCAGCTTTTAGACCGATATAAGCTGAAGCCGTAACAAACAGTGAAGATTGAAAACAGTTTCTGGTAAAAGCCCACCGTAAGCCGTTGATCAAACCGTACTTAACGGGCGCGTGGAGCTCCTCCGGCGGCTAGCTGCGCGATTTCCTCGATTGGTGCACTCGAGATCGATGTGCGGCGCGTAGCTTGCTTCCCAGGTCGCAGGCTAGAGCTGGATGGAGGGGAGAGCACAATGCGGCTGTAGGGATCTGCGCGTGGCGATGAGCGGAACGAGCGCAGGTCATGGCCTTTCGAGAAAAGAACGAGGTGGCATGATGCATGAATCAGGAGCGGAGCTGCCTGTTGCCGTAGGGGTCTGCCGAATCCGATAACTTCTGTACAACCTCTTATACCCAGCAATTTTTCACATTATAAGACCCAGTAAAAGATTAACAAGTCTATGCCGACCCCGGTGGCATTGTTTTCTAGCTTTGCCCCTGGCATGAATGGAAACGAACGGATAAGGCTGAAGGAAGAAATAGGATGGGAAGAAAAAAAGAAAAGGAAATCGAAAGATTTATAAGGTAAAAAAGAAAAGTTGAAAACGGAAAATAGAAAATAAAAAGATACATATGCACTAATGTTTTGAATTTCACACGTAAAAGGCTACACATAAAACTCATCTCACCAAGCAACACATATGCAAGCGCACAATAGTCAATTGACATCTTCTATACGTTATAAAAAGCTAGGAGAAATCGATTTGCCAAACGTTTTCCTACGGAATAAGCCAGAGCCAGAATAAGCCGCTTTTCTAGAAAAGCTAGAGCCAAAGCCATTTTTCTAAAAGCTAGAGCCCTGCCAAACGAGCCCTAAATGTAAAAATAGTTTGGGTGTTACTAGATCTAACTATGCCCATTTCACTTTACTTAACTAAAGTAGTTCTAAGCTAATTCTGCATACAGAAGAGGATTGGTTAAGGTACGCTGAAAAGAAGGTGGTAGACACATTTGAAATACGAGTATTTTAGGAACGGGAAATTAATAAATATCATCAAAGTCAGAAAAAGAAATGAAAAATCAGCATTAACACATCAACTGTGATAGTACACGTGAAAAGAATAAGCATTAAGAAGAAAAATAAAACTCTTAGTTCATATACTCCCTCCGTATTGAAATAGAAGTCGTTTTGGACAATGGTCTCCAAAATGTAACTTTGACTTCATATTTTTTCAAAAATAATTATTAAAATATAATATATTTATACTTTTATAGAAATACTTTTGAAGTCAAATCTATTCATATGGTTTTCACATTTTCAAACTCAACAAATTAAAAATTATTCATGATTTATATTTCCGACTATAATCTTGTTCAAAACGATTTCTATTTCAGTATGGAGGGAGTACTATTCAAAGACGAGGAGAGGACTGAAAGATATACTAGCCAGCATTAACACTGATCCAAAGTCACACAGCAAGTTGACAACAATACTGTGAACTAGCATCCACAAATTCAGGTGTTGTTTTATTATCATCTTGGTGGGGATGCACTCTGGCTCCAACACATCAGACTTGGATTCAAAGCACATGTTCTACTAGCTTCAACACCAACTACAAGTCTCCAATGGCATTACAAAATGTGAGTGAAAACTGGGACTGAAAATATGAGGTTCCTACTTCCCTGCGCTGCAGCAAGGTTGAGCAAAAAAACTGGATTGTTTTAGTTTGATAGAAGAAATGTACTAACGGAGCCAAAAATGACAGCAATCAGCAAGTATCGGGACATGCACTTTCATGTTGAAATCTATCTTAAATCGGTCTATATAATTGTTTTTGTATACTCATGGTCAAGTTTTTTTTTTTTAAATAAGAGAATCCTAAAGCACGTATATTTTGAACCGAAGGATGAGTTTTATTGGGGGCTGGTTTTCAATAACCAATTAACCATTATATTCGTGAGCCCTTTGTCCCAAATCAAGCCATTGTAGTTTTGGCCATCAATTGTCAAAGTAACACGGGACAACATAAAAGCAGCGCAACAAGAATCATCATTAAAAATACTTTCATCATACAATTTTTTTTACTTGATAGGCACGAGTTTATCTTCCGGACGAAATCATCATTAATTAAAAACGTTAGTTTTATTTAGAGTTAAATGCATCAGGGCCCCTTAAACTCCACTTAGATCCATAAACTTGCAAAATCAAAATTCAGCACCCGATACTTGTTAAATTGTGCCAATTAGGTCCATACCTCTTCAAAATATGCAAAACACCCTTACTTTTATATCTTCTTTTACATTACATCCTTCTTCTCCGTCTCCTTCTTAAAGCCAGCAGGAGCCCGCTCTTGCTCCTCCCCGTGCCGATCGGCTGCTCCTGCTCCTTGCGTCGGCAGCCGCCTGCTCCTACTCCTCCCAGCGCCCACGCGCCGCTTGCCCTCGTTCCTCCCGGGTGTAGACCTCCGCCCACGCCCACGACGAGCAGGAGCGGGCTGCTGCTGGCCTTGAGAAGGAGATGGAGAAGAAGGATCCAGACGTAAAAGAAGATAAAAATGTAAGGATGTTTTTACATATTTTGAAGAGATATGGATCTAAGTGGCACAATTTAACAAGTACCGGGTGCTGAATTTCAATTTTGCAAGTTAATGGACCTAAATGACACAACGGGACAAGTTTAAGGGCCCTGATACATTTAACTCTTTTATTTATTTGAGTTTGCCTTATATATACATAAGAAAAAACACTTTACATATAGATTTGTTTGCCTTCCTCATAATTGCCTTGCATAACCGTACATAATAAATTCAAGATATTATGTGTAACCATCAACAATGGACCTAAATTTAATGCTTATCTAATTCAACTGCAACAGAACAGCACTCAGCCATAACCATCTACTCTCCCATCTACATCGGTATGGCCGTCTTCAAAGCAGAGACACAGGCAGGCAGGGAGACGTAAGGATCCTGATGTAGTGATGTTAACACGATTCAAACGCATGAAACACACAGCCTCCAAATTGCATCTGCGTTAACGTAAACAAAGGATCGACCGATCGAATGGTCTGTCAACGGAGGAAACAACCGACGGCATCAAATCAAACGGCCGTCCTTGGGGAATCAATGGCGCATCAGGCATTGAATGGATCCATGCCCCAACGACCAAAGATAGAGGCGCCTCCATTTATTGACACGGTTGGAAGAGGATGCAGGAGGAAGAAGTGCCCAACGCGAAGAAGACGAAGCACAGAAGAAGGGTCGATGCCACCGTCATCAGCCCGACCCCTATTGATGCCGTTCGTAATGAACATTAACTTGCTGCGCTGCATCTGCATGGGTGTGTTCGGGTGGTGAGCGAGACGCGTGCAGTTTTATGACGCATCAGCGCTTCCTGTCTCTAATTATGGTGAGGGATTAGTGCAGCAGCAGCAACATAATATTATCTCCTATCTATAGTGGATCAATGTGACACTGTCAGCTCTTTTTTTTATAGAGATCGAGAAGCTGCCAAGCCCTTACCATCATGTAACCATTGGGGATGGGCGGCGACGGTGGCAACTATCGTCATTTTTTGGTGGAGGCGTCGTTTTGGAGGATATTCTAGTGATGGTGCACTTCGTGCGGGTATTGTGGTTGCTCAATTCGAATTCTTCAACGGCTATATATGGGCATCGTGTTTATCTCCACTGCGTATGTTAGTGGAAGTGTGGATGGTTTTGATGCGGTCTTAATTTGGTGGTCAGAGCGCCAATCAAAATATGGAGTTGTGCTCTTCCCCATTATTATTGGATTTGGCTCAAGGTTCGATTCAGCTTTTACATGATGTGGAGAAGATGGTTCATTTGGAGGTAACTTTACGAAACATGCTGCAAAAGGAGATTACTTGAGTAGGCTGTTAGATATTTTGAGTTTCTTCTTTTTCTTTAGTTTTATTTTTTTATTTAATACATCAGATCTCATGTCTTGGCTACATGTTCAGTTGGACCATATGCCTCTCTTTGTAATGTTTGTGGTATGACGCATTCTCGTAAGAGGGTGTTTGAAGCCGGAATATTATTCTTCCATTATCTAAAAAATGTAACCATTGGGGAAGCAAGTTTTGGTGTTGCTTTTAAGTGACATGTACGTAGAACAAGTACTATCTCTATCCATTGGAGAAATTGTGTATTATGCCCTATCTCCAATAAACGATAAGACAATGACACTAACCAGACATTAGTAGATTAGATCGAGCTAGAAACCAACTTCAGTTGTTTGAGACGCACTTGGGTGCCGGGAGTGTCATGTACATGCGACGGCCATGAATGCACACCCACAAGAAGCAGTTCATCATGATCACTGCTGCCACAAACCGAGTTAATGGCGTAGGTATACAACGGATGACAAGGTTGTAGTGGTGGTACTGTACGGCGGAGCCTTTAAGGCTCGAGAGGCGCCATCTAATAAGTTCAGCTCCCTTGTAGTACTGCGCATCGCCGTGAACTCGCCATGATCGAATCGAAAGTTCGATCGTTCCCCGGGCGAGATCGATCGATGCAAGCTCACGACTCAGGGGACACGCATGAGCCCTGCCCCGGCGCCGTTAATTTCCCAGCACCATAGGCTCGCTCGAAGATCGCTCTCATGCATTTATTCACGCCTACACCAGTGACCTGATTGACGTGCAAATGCATTATTCTACTCCCTACTAGTGTTTTCTCACGACGATATATATACATACTCCCTCCAGTTCGGTAAAGGAAGTCGTTTTGGACAAGATTTGAGTCAAACATTGGGAATATAAATCGTGAATAACTTTTAAGTCGTTGAGTTTGGAAATGTGAAAACTACATGAATAGATTTGTCTTGCAAAATACTTTCATAAAAGTATACATATGTTAGTTTTTAATAAATATCTTTATAAAAATAAGAAGTCAAAGTTGTACTTTGGAGACCGTGTCGCTGTCCTAAACGACTTCTTTTACTAAACCGGAGGGAGTATGCATCGATCAGCTATTCAGCTTACATGTTCTTCTTCTAATTAAGCTCAGCAAAGCTTATGTGGGATCCGGGAAGGGCAAGTATACATATGCTACAACGCAGGCGTCTTTTATTAGAGGCGCAGGTCTGGCATTGGCAGCAGGGAGAGACGAGAGATCACACTAGACATCAGAAGCCAACAGACTTTGATGGCGGCTACGTACGCAGCAGCTAGGCCAATAGCCGCGGCGGCGCAGCTCAGCTCCCGGCCGGCGTAATGGCGCGCAGCAGCGGCAGCGGCCGGCCGGCCAGCCAGCCGCGCGCGGAGGGGTGGGGAGTCTTAAATGGAGGGGAGGGGAAGGGGAGGTGGGAGGAGAGGGGGGTTCCGAGCTGAGCCCATTTAAGGGCACTACTCTACTTGCCACACCTTAAATGCACCCGCTCACTGTGGCGTTGGATGCAGCTCATTTATGGTGAACCCCCCTCGTCTCCCTCCTCCCCCTCGATCACGGCCTCTATAAATTCATGGGTATCCCAATCCCAGGGCGGCAGAGACCGGCAGCTTGTGCTGCGCAAGTCATTTAGTTGTAGAGCCTCTCTTCGTCGTAGCTAGAAACAACACAGAGTGACAGAGGAGGAGTGCTTACGGCGGCGGAGGAGATGGAGGTGCAGCCGGAGCTGTCGCTGGGGGTGTCGCCGGCGGGCTTCGCCGCCGTGAAGAGCCCCAGGAGCTCGTCGTCGGATTCGGACGGCAGCGGCAGCGGCGGCGCTGGCGGGAAGAAGAGGAAGCACTTCGCCGCCTGGGAGGAGGCCGTGTCCCATGCGAGCGGCCTGGAGCTCCAGCTCGGCGACCCACTGCCGCCGGACTGGGAACAGTGCCTCGACCTACATGTGAGCAATACTATAATTCAACATGCGCACTCTTGTTATGTTGTTTGTTTTTAGTAGTAAAATGCTTTGCATTCCAAGGTGGAAATCAGAAAGCTACTGTATTTAGAAAGCAGAGCATCTGCGTGGCAGAGTCCACTGCTGAGTTGGCAGAAGAAACAGAGCACTACTATTTTAGTCTTTCACAAGTGTGGAACTGACTGAATGATCCTTATGATACTGATGCTGTCATCATGTGTTAAACTCCATATAACTTATTATTTTTTTTATCATAATGCCCAGTAACAGTGTTAACTAAATCTTAAATGTGTATGCTTGTGGCAGTCCGGGAGGATGTACTACCTGAACAGAAAGACCATGAAGAAGAGCTGGGTGAGGCCGAGGTCGTCCAACAACAGGGAGGAGCAGGGCGCCCTGAACCTGGAGCTCAACATCTCCATGACCCCCTCCACCTTCGACAGCAAGCAGGCGAGCCCCGTCGCGGATGAGAACAAGAACATGAGCAACAGCATCACCTCCGGCGGCCACATGGTGGCCGTGCCGTGTGCCAACTGCCACCTCCTCGTCATGCTCTGCAAGTCCTCCCCGGCGTGCCCCAACTGCAAGTTCGTGCAGCTGTCCGTGCCGGCGATGCCGCGGACGTTTCCCCGCCGACTCGAGGCCGTCAAGCCACTGGAGACCCTGAGCCTGCTGCACTAGCCTGTGCCGTGCAAGCAGGGCTGTAGAAAGGGGAGACAGCAAGTGAAACTGAGTTGCTGAAAACTCAATACTAGTGGTGAGATAGATGGGCTAGGTGGGGCTGTGTTGGTATAATTGTAAGGGTGCTGCACATGCTGCAATGCAATGCTTCAGTGCAAGTGAGGCGATCGAGTAGTAATTAAGCAAAAATCAATTTAAGCATCCTCTCTTTCGATCGACATTATACAAATCTAAATGCGATGATGCTCCTCTCTGCACTGACAGAAACTGTAGAAGCAGCGCATTCTGTTTCTTTCTAAACATAGAGTTAAAAAAAGCCCTGACTCAAGTGAATCACCAGTGATTCCCGAAAGAGGCAATAGATCAGGGGGGCGGTGCTATACCTTCTACTGAAGTCTGGCTTCAGACTTGAGGGGGTTGTGCAGCTCATTTCACGATGTCATCCTTGTCTCTGGCCGTGGCCACCGATGACACTGCGTACGAAAAACCAAAGATCGATGAGTCATAGTGTGTTGCATGGCTAACGAGTCAACAAGACTGATGCAGTGACCATAGGCAACATAATGACACGTAATGCGCCAACGGACATGACGCGGCGAATGGCTATGGATCAACGCAAGAAGAAGGTTGCTCGGCTTGTTAGGTATATATGCCAAAATTTGATCACCCCGAAATTAGCCAAATTTTGGTAAGGAAGTGAACATGGAAACCAACAAAAAATGTATCTCAATGAAATTTATAGTGTCAAATGAACCAACTATGTGAATCATTCAATCACGATTCAAAAAGCATGGGCGGTAAACCTTAAACCAAAATGCACAAGTCGGCATCTGCTGATTGTCAAGAAACTCTGGTGGTTTCACTTGTCGGTCCAAGCATGTTCTTCCAAACCTTGCCAACAGAGCAAGCACTCCAGTAGATTCTGGATCCTGCACAAAAGAAAAGCACAACATTTAATGCTTTCAATGTTGGGAAATGGATTAGCACTAACTAATTAATGCCGGTTATAGGGCGTTAATTGTTTGTCGCTTAATATAATGGTCCAAGTCAACAGAGAAGTTAGTAGTCATGTGGAACTGTCCTTTCCATGTAAAACCGCCTGTTTTTGCGCATTGATCATGGCCACCGACGGCAGTACAACAAACTATCTATAGCACTATAAACTAAACTACATGAAACAGCATAAATCTCCTGCTGCCCTGTTGCACATCATCTTTAATAATATGTGCTATGTGGTAATACATAGCTTGTTATCATAAAAGGGATACAAAACTAAAAGTAGTAAATAATTTTTATCATAGTTATGCTGCATTTAGGAAGCCAACAATACTCATTGAATCCTGAATTTTGTATGAAAGTGGAGTATAACGCATACTCCCTCCATACTCGTATTAGATGATGTTTAGGACAACGACACGGTCACCAAAATGTAACTTTGACTTCTTATTTTTACAAAAATATTTATTAAAAAATAATATATGTATACTTTTCTAAAGATATTTATCAAGACAAATCTATTCATATGGTTTTCACATTTTCAAACTCAACGACTTAAAAGTTATTCGTGATTTATATTCCCAATGTTTGACTAAAATCTTGTCCTAAACATCATCTAATACAAATATTCAAAATTTTGGATGTCTTAATCAAACATAACTCCTTGATGCTTAAAACAGTTTGCTAGATGGTAGTTTGTACTACTAACTTGGCCTTCGTAATAATGAGTATTTATGGTTACTAAATACTCCTCAGTGCTCTACTGTACTAGCACATATTCAATGAATCCAACACAACACAACTGCTAGTTCTGTGCATTAATGCCTTCCATGCACTGGTTTTCTCACTATATTTGTAAAACAAAAAATAGTAGAAAGCTTAATGTTGAATTGTCAATATATGGAACAGAGTTTGGAATAACAATAGATTTCAGCTAAAAGAGACGCATCAGAGAAGTCCAAAATATAGAAACCAACAACTCTGTTCAGCAAGAGTAAATGAAAATGCATATTTTGTTCCACAAGAAATAGGCAAATGAGAGCCATCAGCCCAACACATTACCACAAAGCAAAGAGAGGCGGAGAGCCTTTGACAAAAAGAAAAGAAAAAATTGCTGAAACAAATTAATGAAGTTAAGAGCTTATTATGGCAAGAATGAAACGATAAACTAAATCTCTAAGTACATTATTCTTCAAAAGAAAAAAAGTACATTATTCTTCAAAAGAAATTTATCCATCATAAGTGACTGTAAATAAGTGTTAGCAAGTAGCTATGGGCCTTGGGCCCTAAGGCTCGCTCGGCCTCTATGGCCGGCGGCCTCATCCCCATAGGGGCTTTTGTACTTGATTGAGATTAGGCTAGGATGACCATTAGATGGGATTGTACCCAACCCTAGGTCATCCTTGCCCCTATATGTACATGAGCTTTGCTCCACATCAATCAATCAATACTTTCCCTGCAATCTCTATTGCTTTCATGGTATCAAGAGACCGGGTTCCTCTCGTCTCGCTTCCGCAACCCTAGGCGCCATCCCCGGCGCCGCCCTTCCTTCCTTCCTCCTCTCTCCCGCCGGTGCCATGACTGGGTCGGTCACCGACGCCGCCGCCGCCGCAGCCGCGGCCGCGGCCACCAGTGGGATCGCAGCAGATGGGGAGACGGTCACCGTCAACCCTGACGCCGCCGCCGCCAAGCGCGCGGAGGATGCGCGCCTCGCCAGGGAGGCCCGCATCTGCCAGGCTAAGGCGGATCGCGACGCCGCCCTCGCCCTCGCCCAGGAGGCCGAGCGCGAGGCCCTCGAGGCCGGGCAGCAACGTGACGATGCCACCGCTCGCGCCCGCCAGGCCTCCGAGCGCGCCGCCCGTGCGCGTGCCGCCGCCGAGATCGCCCTCAAGGCCGCCGAAGAACCAGCAGCCGGCGGCGGCGCCCCTGGCGACGCCCCTGGAGACGACGATGACGGCCACGCCTCCCAGATGTCTCAGCTGCCGCCGCACCGCCTCCACGACGTGATGCTCCTCCATGAGGCCGCCGCCGTGCTCAACCTCCACGCGCAAGCCGTCGCCGTTCAGAACGTGCGCTCCCTGGTGCCGATCGTCCTCGACACCAAGTCCACCCACTTCTATCGGTGGAGGGAGTCCATGCTGCTCGCACTCGGCAAGTACTCCCTCAGCGATCACGTCCTCTCCGACGCGTCCCACTTCTCCTCTCCGGACTTGGTGCGCATGGACTGTGTGGTCAAGTCGTGGATTCTCGGCACCCTCTCCCCCGACCTCGCCGACGCCGTTCTCGACCGCGGCGTCAACGCCCGCACTGCGTGGCTCGCCGTCGAGGCCCAGTTCCTTGGCAACAAGGAGACGCGCGCCCTCATCCTCGACCAGGAGTTCCGCAACATCCAGCAAGGTGACCTCTCCATCACCGACTACTGCAGCAAGTTGCAGACCATGGCGGCTGATCTTCGTGCCCTTGGAGAGAACGTCGAGGACCGCACGCTCGTCCTCACCCTCATCCGCGGCCTCAACGAGCGGTTCGTGGACGTAGGGCGCCACATCCGCCGTGGCCAGCCCTTTCCCACGTACCAGAAGGCCCGGAACGAGCTGTTGGTGGAGGAACTCACCTTCAACACCGCTCCCCCACCCCCCTCCGCACTCGTCGCCGCCGCGAGCAAGGCGCCCGCTGCCCCGTCCGCCGCCAAGCCACCCCAGCACTCGGGCGGCCATGGCGGCTCTCACTCCGGGGGCGGCAAGAAGAAGGGGAAGCCTCGCAACGACAAGCGTTCCAGCAGCGGCAAAACCCCTGACGCCTCGTCAAGGGGCGGCGGGCAAGGCAGCAGGACCGGGGGCGCCGTCACAGTTCCCCCTGGCATGGTGAGCATCCAGCATCCCTGGACCGGGGCCATTTACATGTGGCCGGGGCAGCACCCCCCTCTGGCTCCCATACCGCGCCCCGCTCAGGCGCCCCAGCAGCAGCAGCAGCATCCGACGCCCCATGCCATGGTCGCCCAGACCCCCGGCGCACTGGTCGCCGGCGCCCAGAGCCAAGGGCTCTGGCCCGGCTACTCCATGCCATCGACGCCGGGCTACTACAGCCAGATCGCTCCACCGCCGGGCTTCTACAACACCCCTCCAGGCGCAATTCAGTGGGACCAGCAGGCGCTCACCAACACCTTCAGCACCGTCTCCTTGGCGCAGCCGCCAACCCACGACTGGCTGTTTGATACGGGCGCCACCAACAACATGACCTCCGACGCCGGTATTCTCTCCCATTCCTCTCCTCCACAGCACACCACCCCGTCATCCATTGTTGTCGGGAATGGGAACCTACTCCCCGTTCTTTCCACTGGCAGTGCACATTTACCTCATTCCCTTCGGTTAAATAATGTTCTTGTTTCACCCCATCTCATCAAGAACTTAATTTCCGTACGCCAGTTTGCTTCTGATAACAATGTCTCTGTGGAATTTGACCCTCGTGGCTGTTCTGTGAAGGATCTTCAGTCGGGGAGAGAGATCGTCCGATGTGATAGCTCCGGGTCCTTGTACCCCCTCCGCTTTCCGGCGTCCAGCTTCCATGCCGCCACCACCACATCCTCGCTTTGGCATCAGCGTCTCGGGCATCCTGGTCATGAAGTCTTAGCCAAACTAGCACAGTCATCCTCCATTAGTTGTAATAAAAGTGCTAGTGATTTTTGTCATGCGTGTCAGCTAGGGAAACATGTTCGTCTCCCCTTTCATGTGTCTTCATCCCGTGCTACTAATAACTTTCAGCTAGTTCACTGCGACCTCTGGACTTCCCCGGTCGTAAGCGTCTCTGGCTACAAGTATTATCTAGTTGTTTTGGATGATTGCTCACATTTTCTGTGGACTTTTCCCTTGCGCCTTAAATCTGACACTTTCCCGACATTGGCTAACTTTTTCTCCTACGTGCGTACACAGTTTGGTGCCACCATCCAGAACGTCCAGTGCGACAACGGCCGCGAGTTTGACAACATCAGCGCCCGCACGTTCTTTCTCACCCATGGCATCACTCTTCGCATGTCTTGCCCATACACCTCGCCTCAGAACGGTAAAGCAGAACGCGTCATTCGTTCCATTAATAACATGGTGCGGTCTCTTCTGTTCCAGGCGCATGCCCCTCCAGCTTACTGGGTCGAGGCCCTCACCACCGCGACCCATCTGCTGAACATCATCCCCACCAAAACCCTCAACCTTGCCACACCGCATGCTGCCCTGCACGGCTCCTCCCCTTCCTATGATCATCTGCGCGTCTTTGGCTGCTTGTGTTACCCAAACCTCTCAGCCACTGCTCCACATAAACTCGCTCCTCGCTCCGCTCGTTGTGTGTTCCTCGGCTACTCTCCCCACCATAAGGGTTTTCGCTGTCTCGATCTGACCACTAACCGGGTTATCATCTCCCGACATGTCATCTTTAATGAGCAGTGCTTTCCCTTCTCTAAGCAGCCCTCCCCTCCCACCTCGACGGACTTCGAGTTTCTTGCAGATGATTCTCACCCTGTGCCGACCTTCATTGGTCCTGCACAGCCCTCTTTGCCTGCAGGTGTTTCCCTTGGCGATCCCGCACAACCACGTGCGGTCCGTGCGGATGTGGACGAGCTGACGGCCCCCTCCCTGGGAGCTGTAGCGGGCGTTCATACGCCCGTTCTTCGCGTCGCCGCCGGCACTCCACCGCCCGGCTTCCCCAGCCGGCCGTCGCTGGCACCGACGCCCACCAGCCGGCCCGTGCCGGCCCCAGCAGCGTCCCCGGCGTTCTCCAGCCGGCCGCCGCCGGCCTCGGCTGCTCCCAGCCGGCCCGCGCCGGCCCCGGCACGATCCAGCGAACAGCAGCCGTCCGCTGCCGTTCGTCTTCGGCCTCTCAACGACTTCCAGCACGTCTACAGCCGGCGCCCACGTGCTCCGGCCTCTGCTCCTGCTTCAGCGCCGTCCCCCGTCGGTCCCCCGCCTCCCTTGCCCAAGGGAGCAGTACCCGTTCCGCCCGTGGTGAACCAGCACAGGATGACCACTCGGGCAAAGGACGGATACAGACTGCCGGCGTTATACACCGCGGCTCCGCTCTCGCCGATCCCGAAGACCTTCCGTGGCGCCCTCGCTGATCCTAATTGGCGGGCAGCCATGGAGGAGGAACATGGCGCCTTGCTACAGAACCGCACTTGGGACCTCGTTCCGCGCCCTCCGCGCACGAACGTCGTTTCCGGCAAGTGGGTTTTCAAGCACAAGCTCCATCCAGACGGGTCCCTCGAGCGCTACAAGGCACGGTGGGTCCTCCGTGGCTTCACCCAGCGGCCCGGCATCGACTTCGACGAGACCTTCAGCCCCGTCGTCAAGCCGGCCACGGTTCGCACCGTGCTCTCCTTGGCGCTCTCCCGTCGATGGCCTGTTCACTAGCTCGACGTGAAGAACGCCTTCCTCCACGGGACCCTGTCCGAGACGGTCTACTGCGCCCAGCCCTCCGGCTTCGAGGATCCTGCTCATCCGGACTTTGTTTGTCGCCTCAACAAGTCCCTCTATGGTCTCAAGCAGGCTCCCCGCGCATGGAACACACGGTTCGCCACCTTCATCCAGTCCCTCGGCTTTGTGGAGACCAAGGCCGACGCCAGTCTGTTCGTCTACCACCGCGGTGCTGACATGGCCTACCTGTTGCTCTACGTCGACGACATCGTCCTCACAGCATCCTCCTCCGGTCTTCTACGACGAATCATCGCTGCCCTGCAGCAGGAGTTCTCCATGAAGGACCTCGGCGTACTTCACCACTTTCTCGGGATGCACGTTCAGCGTCACGGTGATGGGATGCTGCTGTCCCAGCGGCAGTACATGGTGGAGATCCTCGACCGGGCCGGTATGGCGGAGTGCAAGCCTTGCACCACGCCTGTCGACACCAATCCCAAGGTCTCTGCTGTTGAGGGCGCCCCAGTTGCCGACCCGAAGGACTTTCGCAGCTTGGCAGGCGCACTTCAGTGGCTCACCTTCACACGACCGGATATTGCGTATGCTGTTCAGCAGGTTTGCCTCCACATGCATGACCCGCGCGAGCCTCACCTTGCTGCCTTGAAGCGGATTCTGCGCTACATTCGGGGGACACTTCATCTGGGGCTTCTTCTTCGACCATCCAGCGTCACTGACCTCGTCGTCTACTCCGATGCTGACTGGGCCGGTTGTCCCGACACACGGAAGTCCACCTCGGGCTACGCGGTGTTCCTCGGCGACAACCTCGTCTCATGGTCGTCCAAGCGTCAGAACACGGTCTCCCGTTCCAGCGCAGAGGCCGAGTACAGGGCTGTGGCTAATGCTGTGGCTGAAGCTACCTGGCTCCGTCAGCTTCTCCTTGAGCTTCACACTCCTCTTCGTCGTGCATCAGTGGTTTACTGCGACAACATCAGCGCTGTCTACATGTCCAGCAACCCTGTTCAGCATCAGAGGACAAAGCACATCGAGATTGATCTCCACTTCGTTCGAGAGCGCGTCGCCCTCGGTCACATCAAGGTACTGCATGTTCCCACGACTTCGCAGTATGCTGACGTCTTCACCAAAGGGCTTCCATCTTCGATCTTCGTGGAGTTCCGGTCCAGTCTGAACGTCCGTGGCTGACGATCCGACTGCGGGGGCGTGTTAGCAAGTAGCTATGGGCCTTGGGCCCTAAGGCTCGCTCGGCCTCTATGGCCGGCGGCCTCATCCCCATAAGGGGTTTTGTACTTGATTGAGATTAGGCTAGGATGACCGTTAGATGGGATTGTACCCAACCCTAGGTCATCCTTGCCCCTATATGTACATGAGCTTTGCTCCACATCAATCAATCAATACTTTCCCTGCAATCTCTATTGCTTTCAATAAGGAATAATATCCACTATTTGTATTCCTTATTCTTATTTCATCTATAGCTAACATAGTTTGAATATGAAACTTTACATAGTGCTGACCATAACTTGCTCAATCGTTCTTCTGTTCAGAACCCTTTTGAGTACCTAATCAGTATTATTTGCGCTATATGTTTCATAGATTCATCACATGTAAACCTGCCTTCAGTTTCAGTTGGAAAATAAAAGTGCCAAGACATGAAAACTTTCACATTAACAGCTTGTATAACCATGGAGGTAAAGAAAAATATTCTAAGAAGATAACATGGACAGCAAAATATAACTTGTTATGGTTAACTTTTTTTTGGGGTCCTCAGCATAGGTCCTGATAAAACTTTATTTGGTTCTAAGTATTCCTTTTTACACATACATATTGTCCACTATAAACAATGGCAGAAGGATTTCAGGACTGATGTGTTTTTGTGTGTGATACAATACAGAATCATGACATGATTACATGAGTGACTGCGAAATGAAGGTATCTGATGACTATATTCATTATGCACAAATAATTATGCTATTTGGAGATCACAGAGTACATATTAAATTTATTCTAATAAAAAGTACATATTATATTTAAAATCGATTAGAAATCCTTGAAGAAGCATACCATAAGCCATATGGAATATTGGTGTACAGATGACTCCATTCTTCACAGCATCAAAGGCTCCTCCATGGCACAGCTACATGTTTCTTTAGCTCTCTTCTCTCCCTGCAGGTATGTTCGACAAGTTAAAATAACAGGAGTACCTGAGTTTCCTTGAGAATGTCCTTTCACATAATAATTCAGAAGCACTGCAATTAACTTCACTAGAAGAATGTGGATATTCACTTCTAGACTGTCTTGCCCCATAATGATGACAAAACTATCTAATTACAAAATAGTAGGAGTTCTTACAAGCTTTGTACAGAAAGCAAGTACAGGATTCTACAGGTCAAATGTACAATGACAGGACAACAGAGAAAATGAGATCTATCCATATGATGATTCTAGATATCAGGTAGCCATGCTTTCCTCCTAAATTGTCCTCCTCAATGGACTGGCAGAACCAATAATGTGGTTCGTGGCAGAGGAATGAAGCTCTTGAAACATTCCTATCACATTGAAAAGTGTATCCATCTGACCTCAGGTGCAAATAAATACTCTCAAATATGTCTTCCATAGCTAATAGCTCTGGAATATAAATGAAAAATACGAATGAACATTATCAAACAACCTTCGAGACATACATAAATCCTCAGGTTAACTAAAACCAGAATTCTTGTCAGCCATTACTGTCTACCTTCCAGTAACCCCATCTAACCCCCTTGCTTGCATAAATATGGTTTAGGAACCCATAAATACTACTGTAAGGGCCATCAAGACTTTCATGCTTATCAGCCGTCCATGCAGCGGTCTAAGGAACCACCTACACACACATTAGCATGCACTTCACATGCTTTGGAAGAACAATTCAATCTAGAATGACATCAGGGTAAATATCCCAATAAATTATAACCTCCTCTTGTTAGAAAACCATTTGTTCCAAAATATGAGATCTAAATATAACACCCTCTCCCAGTTTCAGTGATGTAGCTACCTTAGTTTCTTGGAAATGGTGTTGCCCTTGCAAATAAAAACTGATCCAAGCACAGCAGCTTTGAGATTATTAATTGTTACTCTTCCTCCAACTTACTCATAAGATGGGTATGTACAGATTGACCATGAACACCAGCACTTTCACAGAGTGCCAACTGTCAAGTTGCTGACACCCCCCCCCCCCCCCCCCCCCCCCTGCCATCGTCCAAAACACCAAGACAATGGGCTGCTGCAATCACAATTCATCAAACAGGGACAGAGAAATTCATAACTTCAACAAAAAGGTGATGCCAATACGGACAAGGGTGAACGGGTTAGGCATTTACATGTCAAGGTCCTTGCTGCATCTGCAGGCTGATTGGTTCACACCTGCAGACCTGCCAATGGCACTATGGCAGCTCGCATCAGCATCCTCTTAAGAGTCTCAAAACAAGCACGGTTCCTCCCTAGGCACACCGGGCGGCTGCATGTGTTCGTAGAAACATTTCGTCGAACACTTGAAACGCGTGGGTAGTAACTGGGCACACAACAGAGTACAGAGAGGCGCACGAATCCGTCGATGGAACTGTGGCTACATGCTCCTTCTACTGCCGCTGCCGCCATTACACGCAGGAGGATAGAAGTACACGTTCTCTGGCGGAACCGTGGAAGGGGAAGAACATGGTAGGTGGTAGCGGAGGGCCGGAAGGTCGGAGGCTCGGCGCTGCCTGAGTGGGGCAGAGGACGGACAGACCACGCCGGGAGACGGGGGCGTCGAATGCTCGAATGTTGACTGGGTCAGAACTTACAAGAGGGACCAGCTCTCAGCGGCTAAAAAGGATGCATGTATAATTGTTTTTTCCCCCTAAAGGGAGACTTTTCATCATTTGATATTTCCTTAAAGAATATTTATATTTTTTTCACCATATGAACGCCTGTTGCATAGAAAGGTAAATTACACTATACAAACAGACTTTATTTATATCAAAAGAGATGTGCAAAAGTGTCTTCTTTGTTGTGTAAAAGAACCATAAAAGAAAATAAGAAAAAGATTTGCACATATTGTAACAACGCAAGGGCCAAAATGTGAACTAGTCCAACTAAATCCCTGTATTGCTCAACAAACAGAGGGCCTTGATCAAGTGGTCTTCTCTTCCTTTTCTCAAAAAAAAAAAAAAAAGCGGTATTCTCTTCCGTGCTTATTATTTTCGCCGCACAGATCGATCAATTATATTTCTCAACGACGTCAGAAATGCATCGCACAACGTCATCCGGCGCGGAGAGCATCGCCATGTGATCCGCGCCGTCGATCTCCTTCACCTCGTCCACCGGGTTGTTGGACACCATCCACCTCTGGAACTCCTCCGGCAGCGTCAGATCCTGCTTGCACACCACGTAGACCTTGCGCACGGAGCCGTAGGTGTCCTCGCGGTGTGGCTGCTGGACCCGTAGGTCCTCGAGGAACGCCGAGCCGACTCGCATCAGAGATTTCGCAAGCGTGATGTCCTGCGAAATACTAGCGTGTTAGTGCGCCCGATCGACAGAAGCAGGGGAGTTGTTTGCATGCTCGTTTTGCGTGCGCACCTCTTTTGAGCACCGTTGGTAGATGTAGCGTTGGGTGAACTCGGGGCCGAACTTGAAGGACGCAGGAAGAAGTTTGCCGTGATCTGCGTCTTGGGGTTTGGTCTCGTTGTCCAGCTGGGAGTCCCAATAGCGCCCGGCATGCAGCTGCAAAGAGGAGAAGAGAGGTTAACAGTTCATTTTTATTGCCGGAGTTGATGCTTTAATTAACCTGACTCGATCTGATGAATATGATAGCTTTGTTCCATCCCCTACATAATTTCATTCATTTTCACTTTAATTTGGATGTGTGTGGCTTAAGAAACCGCGCAAAAACCACTAAGTTGTCCATCATATCATTTTCTTTGCATCTAAGTAGGGATGCAAGCGTGTATCCAATGATGTTTTCTAGCTAGGTTAGCTGGCATGTCATTCTATATTTGCCAAAAATGGATAGAGAAGCAATAATATAATTTGCTTTTGAATTTTTCATACTCTTTGTGTACTCGTTCCACTATTTTTGTGTTCGGCTTTTGTGCTGACGAGAATGTAAAATCTTGGCTTTGTGCTGTCACAAAGGCCAAAGACGATTTCCTTTATCTAAAAGCCGGCATGCATTATTTCTCTTTCTTAATTAATTTTAATTATGGAGAATGCCATCCTAGCTTAGCTCATTTTATTTAGGCCGATGCAATGATCCAAAATAATGATCCGCGGGATTTAACCAAGCTAAATGGAAGGTGATAGAATTGGTGCTCGCCACTTGGAACTTTGGAAGGCACGAAAGATTTCCACCAAAGCGACTTGTTGTCTGCGAGCAATGGTGGCTTCTATGGCCATAAAATTATTAAAGGACGCCATGTCACCATCGAACACATCGGCAATCCTATCCACCTCTTACTTCCTCCCTCGAAGAGACTTTCTGCTGCTCGATCATTGTCATCTTTTGGCCACAAAGCATCTCCTCGCAAAAATTTTCAAGTATACCTATTCTAGTTCCTATGCCCTTAGGAGTCAAACTCCATATATTCTTAAGTTCTCACTACATATATAAAATATATAAAAATTACAAATTATCTCCTAAAGTATGGTCAAAGTTCAAATAATCCATTGAACTATATATTCTTTTATTCAATTTACTCACACGACTAGGTCAGTAGATCCAATTTACCACTAAATAAAATTTGTTTTCTTCTCCACACACAAGTAGTCATACTTTATAATTTGGCGAACAAATGTTAAAGAATAAATAAGATTTTTTTAATTTTAGCAGTCTAGGACATTTAATTATAAATTAATCCTTAGGTTACAGAACCGTGTGAAATAATGATAAACTATTTATAATATATTTTCTCAACATGTTTCATGATGTACGCTACATTTCTGTAAAATTTTAAATTGAACTCCCATCCAGTTTTCTGTGGAAAATATTGTATCAATGGGGGTAAAACTAAACCAAATAACGTAGTTTTGGGAGCAAGTTGAATAAAAGATAATTTATGGGGATTATTTTAATTTTGATCATACTTCATGCTTCATGGGAGTAATTTGGACTTGTTCATATAGTCTGATGATAATATTTTACAACGTATTCGTTTTTCAGCAAATACTTTTTAACAGGAAAATTTATTAAAACCTTCATACTTTCTGAAAATTTTGACGCTACCGTAGATGTATTAGGCCTCAGTCAGGTTCATGTGTTTACCTCCTCGAATACGTGCGACGGCGGAGACGTGCAGTCCGGCATGAAGGCGCACAGGAACACTGCGGCGGCGACCTTGCCGGGGAACTCCTCGGCGGCTAGCGCGACGCTAAGGCCGCCGAGGCTGTGCCCCACGAGCACCGCCTTCTCGCCGTCGGGGAGCGACCGGAGCGCGTCCAGGCAGCGGCGCCGTGTAGTCCCGGAACGTGGGCACCTCGTGCAGCCGCCGGCCGTCGACGCCCGCCGCCGCGAGGTCCGGCGCCACCACGCGGTAGGAGCGCCCGGCCGGCGACAACACGCTCCGAAGCCGTGCCGCAACCTTGTACCAGCACCAGCCGCCGTGACAGAGGCCGTGCACGAGGAAGATGTGCTTGGTGCTGGCGCTGCTGGTGGCGGTGGCCATGGACGATTGGCGTTCAACCACCGCGCACTAAACGTTGCTGTGACTTGTGAGCTCGTGCTAGCTCGTGAAGTCGTGAGATGATTTTAACGTGCTGCGCGCACACGTCACGGGACAGCCATATTCCCTTCGCGTACTCCGACCAGAGCCGTGTCTTTTCCGCTTAAAAGTCAAACTAAGAGTGGAGGGGCAACTTACTAATTAAAGGAAACCTTGCCCCACTGCTGCAGTAGAGCACATCGTCCGCACTGGTGTGCAGTGTGCCTAGGATTTTACGTAAGGATATGCCGTGCAAATGTTTTTTATATATGATTCGGTAAAATCCATATATAAACGGTGTAATTCAAATATAATTTGAGAGACAGTTTTAAAATTTTGAAGGAATTCCGTCTAGCAAGTCTTAATACGTCATCTTCATCCAGTACGAAGAAAATGTCCTGCTCAATGAATAGTCATGAATATGACTAGACAACCATCCAAAAGACTATCACTCAACTTATTTCTTAGCTTAGCTTTGACAACAGCGGCCAGTGTAGAAGAGATAAAATATCATATCACCATTCCTTTTCTTTTGTTTTTGCGAAAATATCACCATTCCTTTTCATAGTTCAGTAATTCAATAATTGTATTTTTCTGCGACATCGGCAATACATTTCACAACATCATCCGGCGCAGAGAGCATCGCCATGTGATCAGCACCATCGATCTCCTTCACCTCATCCACCGGGTTGTTGGACACCATCCACCTCTGGAACTTCTCAGGCAGCGACAGGTCTTGCTTGCAGACTATGTAGACCTTGCGCACGGAGCCGTAGCGATCCTTGGCCAATGGTTCCATGACCTGTAGTTCTTCGAGGAACACCGAGCCGATTCTCATGAGAGATTTTGCAAGCGTTACGTCCGGCCTGCAAAACAAATAGTCACTTCGGGTGCCATTTGTACCAGGATGTTTTTACCGATTTTTGCATGGAGTTGCATATATGATAAATAATATTACAACAACAAAATTTGATCGCCACAAAAAGTGTTGCATCTAAAAAATTCATTGTCAAAATTTGTAGGCTGGTATATTTTTTGGTTAATTAATATTATATACATTTACTATTTAGGCCATTCTCTCTGTTTCAAATTAGGAGGCTAATTTCATTTCGAGGATTATAAGTTTTTGACCAACAATTATGATATCAATATATAAGTTATGGAACACAATTAATATTGTAATTCATATTCGGCAATATCTACTTAATTGAGTTATAATCATAGTTTTTCGTCACATAAATAATTGTTGGTCAAATCCTTTGTGGTAAAGTAGTGAAACTCACCATGTAAAAAAATGGAGGGAGTATTTCGAAGTGCAAATGAAACTATGCATTAACACCACATGTAAATTGCCACAGACGGTAAAAAAGCTCTACACCTTATTTTTCTATAAAAAATTTAAACTAAAAACCTTGCCCAACAATAGATTCATAGGACGTAAACGTACCTCTTTGGAGCAGAATTGGTAGACGTTCTGTTCGGTGAACCGTGGGCAGAACATGAATGGCGCAGGAAGCTTGCCGTCCCCATCCTGAGGTTTCATCTCATTATCCAACTGGGAATCCCGGTTGCCCTTGGCATGCTTCAAGAAAAATAGAGGAATTAACATCATTTTCAGATCATCAGAATTAATTACCGATTTCTTATCTATCCTTTACGCAAATAACATCGCTGCATTTCTAGCACCTGCAGGAGCACGTGCGCCGGCGGCGAGGCATAGTCCGGCATGTAGGTGTTGAAATTAATGGACCTAGCCCATTTATTATACACAATAAAAATTAAAAGCCCATTAATTAATGTTGACAATAAAAGTGATTAATACCGTATGAGAAATTAAGAAGGATCCTAACCAACTTAAATGGTGGGCCATGATTGTGAAGTTGGTCAGAGGAGATCGGCTACATCGAACAAGGTCAACCAACGAGAAACACCATGACGACTGAATCTCCAGTTGATAACAGTGCAACCGGTGGCTCCGCCACTGGTCCCACTTTTGGGTATAATCTTATACCCCTACTCTTTATATTGTTATTTGTGTTCTTGTTTAAATCTGAGTTAAATTTGAACACTTGCACATATCTGCTATCACTCATTTTAATCATGAATATATTGCTGAATGCTATGTTTAATTTTGGAATTAAAATGTCACCGAAAGTGCATAATTTTCTAACAATCCAGAAACCTGATCGTAATGATAATTATGTTGATAGGGTTTCGGTCGCTCAATTTGCTTCAACCATTAAGCCCAATGTTTTTTATGGCAATAACTATATCCGTTGGCATGAACGGATGATTTTGTGGCTGAATGCTATAGACGTGATCAAAGGGAAACCCACCGAGTGCAGTTCCGAGCAGGGAACTGTGTTTGAGACTCAGGACAGTTTCTTTCGTGGTTGCGTTCTTGGTGTCATAGCACCACACCTCATGGATCCCTTTCTTAAGCATAAGACTGGGAAGGAGATGTGGGATGCTCCTGAGGCTCAGTATGGAGCTTCCGATGCTGGCAGTGAGTTGTACCTCATGGAACAGTTCATTGACTAACGAATGGTGGAAGACCGTTTGGTGGTAGAACAAGCAAATGAGATACATCTACTAGCAAAGGATCTCAGGTGCTGCAGCAAGGACAATCCATGTGTGCTTCCTGACAAGTTTGTGGCTGGAGCTATCATCTCTAAGTTGCCACCTTCTTGGAGGGATTTTGCTGCCTCACTGAAACACAAGAGACAGTAGTTCACCATTGATGGACTTATTGGGACTCTTGATGTAGAAGAAAAGGCTAGAGCAAAAGACACACGTGGTAAGGGAGTCGTTGGTGCGAGCGCTAACTTCGTTCAGAAGAACATGAACGCCCGCACAAACAACTCCAACAAGGGCAAAAAGAAACCACATAAGCCTCAGAATGTTGGAAAGGCTAAACAAACCGCTGCGTTCATGAAGAAAAAGGGAAACTGCTATGTGTACGGCAGTGAGGAACACTTTGCTGGAAAGTGTCCGAACCGTAAGGGGGCAAAGTCCGCCAATATGGTTGTTAGCGAACATGAAGGAACATTGGGGTACGGTAATCATTTACCTACAATTCTTTCAATTATGTCTTCACCCGAGTGGTGGGTTGATACTGGTGCTAATACTCATGTGTGTACTGACATTTCCTTATTTTCTTCTTACCAGGTCGGAGGGGCTACCTCCTTGCTGATGGGGAACGGCACCCATGTGCATGTTCTTAGTGTTGGTACGGTCAATCTGAAGTTTACTTCGGAAAAGATCGTGAAGTTAAAGAACGTGCAACATGTCCCTACAATAAAGAAGAACTTCGTCAGCGGCTCTCTACTGTGTAGAGATGGTTTTAAATTAATCTTTGAATCCAATAAATGTATCGTGTCTAAGTTTGGAACATTTGTTGGTAAAGGTTATGATAGCGGAGGTCTGTTCCGCTTTTCCTTAGATGATGGTTGTAATAAAGTAGTAAACAATGTTGTTAACATTAATGAATCAAATGTTTGGCATTCGAGGCTTTGTCACGTTAATTTTGGTTGCATGACACGACTAGCAAATTTGAGCTTAATTCCAAAAATTACCTTTGTCAAAAATTCTAAGTGCCTTGTGTGTGTTGGATCAAAACAAACTCGCAAGCCTCATATGGCTGCCGAGGCAAGAGACTTGGCACCTTTAGATTTAATTCATTCCGACCTATGCGAATTGAACAGTGTGTTGACAAAAGGTGGCAAAAAATATTCATGACACTAATCGATGATAGTACAAGATTTTGTTATATCTACCTGTTAAAAACAAAGGATGAAGCATTCCATCACTTCAAAATCTATAAAGCCGGAGTAGAAAACCAGTTGGAGAGAAAGATCAAAAGAGTTAGGTCGGATCGTGGTGGAGAATACTTCTCAAATATCTTTAATTCGTTGTGCAAGGAGCACGGTATTATTCATGAGAGGACGCCTCCCTACTCACATCAGTCAAACGGGGTGGCCAAAAGAAAGAACCGTACTCTAACAGACTTGGTTAATGCCATGTTAGAACATCGGGACTTTCCAAGGAATGGTGGGGTGAGGCTATATTGACTGCATGTCATGTCCTAAACCGTATTCCTACAAGGAACAGAGAGAAAACACCATTTGAGGAATGGGAGAAGAAAAGGCCAACACTTTCCTACTTGCGAACTTGAGGTTGTCTGGCCAAAGTAAACGTGCCGATCTACAAGAAACGCAAGCTTGGACCAAAAACAGTAGATTGTATCTTTCTTGGTTACGCTTTCCACAGCGTGGGTTATAGGTTTTTGACAATCAACTCTGGAGTACCTGACGTGCAGGTCGGTACAATAATGGAGTCCATAGATGCTACATTCTTTGAAAATATATTCCCTATGAAAGATGGAACAAGTTCATCTAGGCATGAGATTATCGAGGATGATGTCTCCACTGAGTCGATAGAGAACAATGAACACACACATGCTGTGACAATCTATGTGTTAATTAGCTTAATCACCTGCTAAACCTTGCGTCTTAGCATAATTAAGTACACCTTGGCCCCATCTAGATTTTCACTTAAGAAAAATTCACCCAAAAACCCTTGCCACGTGGTGGATTCCTGACATCCCTCGGATGGCATGGTTTGAATTCAAATTTTCACTTAAGAACATGAAAATTGACCAATACAAAAGTAGTTCAGTTTCTAGTGGGACACATTTTTGTTAATTGGCTCATTTCAAGACTTTGAGTGGAAGGCACTTTAAATCTTAGTCAAAGTCACTCGAGTCTCAAAAGTTCATTACTGGCTGACACAAAAGTTGTAGCTGATCTACTCACTTTTTCCTTGGTCATCCTTTGCAAAAGTTGTAGCTGGTAACCTGGGACACAACTTTGCTTTTTGGAGATTTTGAACTTCAGTTCAAAATTTCAGAGAAATTTGTGTTTGAACGGACGCTTGGCATGTGTTCGATGAAATGCCGGCGCTCTCCGGCGCCGCGCGTTCCAGCGCCCGACCGCACCGCCACGCGGCAGCCGGTCTCTGACGCGAACACCGAGGCCGCGTCCGTGCATTAACTACGCCGCGCCTTGTCCCCGCTGACCGCCCCGGCAACGCCGCTCTGTCCCCCCGCGCCGTTCCGACCGGACGTGACGCGCGTTCTCCGTGCGCCAGGTGGCCGCCGTCAGTCCGCCGGCGGCTCGCTGCGCCGCTGCCCCGACCAAGACCGGTGACAGGATCGCTGTGGACCCAGCCGCTCGCCAACCCGCGCCAGAACCTCCCCGACCGGCCACCGACCCGCTCCGCCCAGACGCCGCCCCGCCACGATAGGCCGCCGACCGGCGTGCCCTGTCCGCCGTGGCCGCCAAGTCACGCGCCGCCTGAGCCTCCATGTGGCTGCTTCGCCGCTCCAAGCCGCTGTCCAGACCTCGCCCTGGCCGCCTATAAAAGGACCCCGACCCCCTTCTTCGCGAGCCCCTCCGCCGCTCGCCATTGCCGCCGTCAGGCCGTCGCCGCCGAACTCTGCCGTGTCGGCCTTCCCTTCCACTTGTTCCTCCACCAGAGCTTGCCCACACCGCAACTCAAGCTTCCCAGCGCTCCCCGCCGCTCTTCTCCACCACTGCCATTACCGGCATTGGTGAAGACAGGGTCGCCGCCGCGCTGCTCCGCCGTCCGCCGCCGGCGCACCACCTCCGGCCACCCTTCGTGCACAAGATCGGCTCGAGGTGAGGCGGTGAGCGTTTTCCCCATGATCTCGTTGAGCTCCGTGGCCCCACTTCGCCGGAATCTGGCCAACCTACCGCCGGCCATGACCCAAGGGCTGCATTGCAAGAGTTTAGGTCTTTCTAGGGGTCTTTCTGCTAAATTACAGGGGCTAATCTGTGAATAGATTGTTCAGATCTAGGATTCAAATCCAGAAACTTTAAAAATCGATTAAAAATTGTAGAAAAATCAGAAAAATGCAAACCCAATGTTGTTGTACTCCTGGTACTGTGCTCTACCTTTCCTAGAAAGCATGTATAGGTGTTTTCTGTGTAGATTTTAAATTAAGTTCAAATCTGTTCAAACTTAAATTTGTGCATAGTTTGAAATGTAGTACTTTGTTTGTGCTAAATTTTGGATATGTTGTAGCTGATGAATTGTTTAGGCTCCTGTAAAATTTGGCACAAAGTTACACACTAGATTTTGAGTTATTAATTGTTTAGGCTGTCAGCACACGTTTGGTTCAACAATTTTAATAATTAATCTGAGCAGCTCCTAATCTCAATCTTTTTGCCACAGCTCTGTTATAACTTGATGCATGTCTGATAAATGGTAGAGCTTAGTTTGGGTTGGCTAGCTTGCACTTTTAATTCATACCAGTTTAAATCTAGTAAATTCAAACAGCAAGATCCTTTGATCTTTTGAAGCTATCCTTTGGCATGTGAGCTTGATTAGACTAGGATAGGTTCTGGTAATTTTCTAAGGATCATTTGATGATAGTGTGATTTATTAGGATTTATTCTGGATGATAGTGTGCTGTTCTTGTTTATTTTATTGTGGTAATTGTATGCGTGATCTTGGCCTGATTTTTGGTCAGTAAATTTAACAACACACCAAGAACCCACTGTAATTTTCTCACATTTAAGTGAAGTCCCAAACTGCCAGAATAAATTATGGAAGTTTCATTGCTTAAAAAGGAGGAAATAAGAATAAGTCACTTCTTTAAATTATTAAATAAACTAAAAACATCACACACACACCCTTGCTGTTTTGTGATGAAATCAAAGTTAAATAATAATAGATGTGTACACAATCACCATCAACCAACCCCAAGTACTTTTGTGAGTAACTACAAACTTAATTAAAGAAAGGGAAGATCAGACAAAATTTGTCCAGGTGAATGTGTCACTCAACACACCCCGGGTCTATCATTATGCAATTGTGATGACTCGACATAAGATCATGTTCTTATTTGCATGTGCATTCGTGTAGAACAAGTCCTCGCTGACGGAGACTACGAACTTGTCCCCGCTGGAGGAGAAGGCCAAGCTGAAGGCGAGGTGAACGCCGTCCAGGTCGAGCAAGACCCGAACGTTGCTGCCGAGGATTCCCAAGCTAACATCGTGCCTGAAGGCAAGCCCCGGAGCATGACCAATGTTTCAAATACATGCAACTATGTTTGTTACCTTATGTTTGTGCATTTACGTTTCAGGCATTGATTGAAACCTTAGTTGCATGATCCTAGGAACCTATGATTTGCAATACTAGTATGATAGGTCGATAGCTGCCACGCTATAAGGACCCGGTAAAAGTCGAGTGATTTTCCTGTCACTCGCGAGATATAGGAATCAACTGCTTTACTTATGTTGGAATCATAAGGAGGACGGGCGGGGATTTTTGTCATGTAGATGCCCCGTCCGTGTATGCTAAAATTGGTTAAGGCCGAATGGTGCGGCACCGACGGTTAAGTGTTTGAAAGCACTAAGCACTTGTTTGGGCATGGGACCGGTAAGTTTAGTACCTGTTCGGAAGGGGGCGTGGCCTTGTCCTGCTTTCCCTAGGATTTATCCCCCTGTCGCTGACACGTGGCTCAAGACCGAGGCCGGCCGGCTACGGCCGCGAAGTATGACCGGCTAAGGCTTGTGTCCAAGGGGAGTGGGCTCGGATTAACAAACTCGGAAGACATGGGAACGGCCTGGTTAGCGTCGACCTTGTGGTTGGTGCTTTCCGTGTGTTTAGTATCCACCTTGCAAGGTTAAAATCGGTTCGAACTGTCTGTTTCTCGCAGCTAATGAGACTACTTAACCCCGCTGCCACATTGAGTAAGAAGTGGAACATGATGATGGAAAGAAACCTGATGTTGCTTAATTGCTTGCTCCACTTGCTTGTTAGTACAGGTTGCTTACCTAGAATGGTTAACTCCAACTGGAACTTGATGCTAAAATATCGAAAGTAAGGATCCACTCTTAGTTGCTCTTTGGCAAAACAAACCCACCAGCCAAAAGCCTTGCATGTCTAGAAGTTGGTGATGTAGCTGTCACCCGACGGTTAAGTCTTGCTGAGTATTAGTATACTCAGCCTTGCTTGTTGAATTGTTTTCAGGTAGTGCCCTTGAGGAGATGGTTGCAGGTCTTACCTGGCCAACCACCCTTCCTCCGGGTTGGACTGTTGTTTGGGACGAGGATGCTTCCGAGTGATGTCACGACGGCTTCACGTGACGTCATTCCCTTCGAATAAATTAGTTTATTTCTGCTGCTTTCGAAAACTCTGATTTAACTGTTGTTACTTTAAGCATTTGAACTTGGTTTGTAATAAATTACCTCAAGTGGGACCTATTTAATACTTGTGGATTGTTGTAATCTCTGGGACCCACCTTCGAGTGGGTATTTGTACGACTTGTTTCGATCGAGGTACTTGTCGGTGCCAATCCTAAAGGGGGCCCTAAGACGACGATAACTACCAATTAAGCCACAGGAACGAATTAACTCAGCGAGAGTTAAGCGAGGCATCGTCAAACCTCCGTCGGGCTCGAGGGTGCCCGGCACCCCTCGAGCGAATCAGAACTCCGCCTCGCTCGAGGCCCCCTCGCTCGAGGCCTGGAGGCCGCCCTCGACAACCCATCTCCGCCTCGCTCGAGGCTTCCCCTCGCTCGTGGGGCCCTCGGAGGCACCTGCCCCATGGACAAGAGCATTTAATGGATCTGCACGGCCTTGGACGCGGAAGTCAAGCGACGGATCCTTCGCCCATCCCCGGTCATCTCCACCAACTCCTGACACCGTGCGGTCATCCTCGACGCTGCGCACAGACCTGTGCAGTGTGGCAGGCCTGTGCTGTCACGCTCCCCTGTTCCACCAACTCCAGTACGAGAACCTCTCGAACGGGCATGGGGAACCCTCGAATGGATGCACGGCCTGCTGCACTTGATGATGCCGCACGATGCAAGCCCTCAAAACCAGGAGCACAGGGAGCGCGCATCATGAACAAGAGACACCACGTCAGGAACCAGAGCCCCATACGCCAGGAAGTCGTATAATCCGACAAAGCAAGCCAGGACAGGAGCCGCGCTCGTGATCACACCCGGTCATACGCCATCATTGTACCAAGCACTGTACTCTCACTATTTGTAACTGCCCCTCTTTGGACTATAAAAGGAGGAGGCAGCCCCCTAGAAACGGAGGACTCAGGCTCTAGAGGACTCGGGCTCTAGAGGACACGACACGCTCACTCACACATTGACCACCAAGTTCACTAAAGAATGCAACTCTCACTCGCTCTAAGGGACCTGGGGGCTCATCCTCCTCTCCCGCCAAGCTTGTAGCTCCCCTACTACGAGCACCCCCGGTGCAAGGCAATATAGTGCGCAAGCACACCCTGCTGGACGTACGATCGGAAGATCGGAACCAGGATAAATCTCGTGTCACCGTGTTGCCCTTGCATCGACCATCGAGAGACGGGACACAGTGCACTTTCTACAGGTGTTTGGACCCCTGCTGGGTTCCGGCACCGACAGTACTGTTCGTGGTTGCATCGGGCATCGACCCGGCAGACTGTCAGGTTACTCCGATTTAATTGCGTGACGACCAATGGAAGGTTAGCGCACTTAAGCCGGATTAATTTGAGAGGTTCTGCCACAGCTGGTATCAGAGCGAAAATTCATGCACCAGAGATTCGCACGGTCCTAACACACTTGTTTCGGAATAAACTTGACCAACTAGTACTTTGTGAAAACTCGTTGGATCGCTAAGGATTAACTAGACCGGTGAAGCCCTAGAAAGAATTTCGGGCTGTTTCAGGTGGCTTGCTAATTATGGTATATTTGACTAACCTGCCCAGCACACCCTTGCCCACGTGTTTTATACGTGCGCTGGTTTCCGTGCCCCGCGTGCACGAAGGGTGATAGGATATCCATTCCAAGGAACCTATCATTACGGTTGTGTATGAGTCACCACATGTTTTATATGTGCGCAAGGTCTAGGTGGTATGGTTCTAATTCAAATGAGCCTATCATCCTGGTTGTTCGCCATATTCGAGACATGTGCATGATGCCGCATCATGAGTTATGCGAAGGGTTGTGTGCTCTATTCAAAGTGAGCATACGGCCTAGACTAGATGCATTGTCCATGCAGTGTTGAACGCATGGGTGCCGTTTTTATAAATGAACGGTAATGAATGGGGACGCTTCCGTGGCGTGCTAGCACAGAAGGTTCATGGTTTTCTTGCAGGTACACTGACTCCGTTCGTTTAGGGTTGCGATGGTCTGAGTAATGACTAGCTATTATAGGGAGAGACGTATATTGTGCCTCGCCACCGGCAACTAACTACGTACACCAAGGCTTCTTGATATTTGTGAGGATGATTTTAGTTCTTTTGCATCATGTTAATCACCTTAAAAATTGTTAAGTCAACTGGAGGCAAAAAGGAAATAAAAATCGTAAATCTCACAAACTTTCAAAAGTCTGTCAAGACTGTGTTTCTTGCTGGTGTGAATTTTTCGGGTCAATAGAACATATCAGATGGCTAGGCACCTTAAATAAAAGTTGTTCATAATTTCATAAGCAAGCTGATGTAAAAATCTCAATATTTTTGGATAAGTAAAACTGGAGTTATGACCAAAGCAAGAGCTGTCTGTTTGCTGGAAAAATCTAGGAGACAACAAGTTAAAAACTAAGTGTTTCACCCATCTTAAACTCAAAACCAAAGCAACCGCTGAATACCAAACTTGTGGTTAATAACCTTAAGAACAACCTGGTAAAATTTGGGAGATTTTGGTTAGGTAGTTTCGGAGTTACGCTTGTTTTCCCACCGCTGTCTTAGTCTTCTTCTTCCTTCCGCACAGCCCTTACCCGGTTCTCTGTTCGTTCTTCTACAGATGGCAGACGCGGCTTACTTTGTGTTTGGCACGGACAGTTTTCTCCACTCCGAGTGCCTCGCTTGGGAGGGTTTTCCCTCTATCTTGTGGGAACGCCTGAACACCACTAGGACTGCCACTTACAATGAACTTGTGAACCTGGCCATCACCCAGGAAGATGCCATGGCTGCCGTTCAGGCTGAGAAGAAGAGGAAGGCACCCATGACTCAGGGCAGTTCCCAGAATCAGAGGTACAAGATTGTGCAGAACAACCCCACTCCCAAACCCCAGAAACCCGGGCAGCAAGGACGTTGGGTATCAGGCCACCGCAGCAGGCACCGAATCGTTTCCCCGCTCCACCCCCGCCTGTTGTTCCCCGCAATAACTACCAGGTACCAGCCCGTCCGAGCAACGGGAACGCTTGTTTCAAGTGCGGACAGACGGGTCACTATTACAAGGAATGCCCCCAGAACAAGCAGCGGAACCAAGGACGAGTGCAGAATCAAGGCAAACGAAGAAGGTAGACGGTGCAAGTCCGTCAAGGGAGAATCAACTTCACCACTCTCACGGACCTCCCTGAGGAAGCACCAGTGATGACGGGTACCTTTTCTGTCCACAATCAACCTGCAGTTATACTTTTTGATTCCGGTGCAACGCATAGTTTTATAAGTGCGAAGCTCAGCGAAAGATGTGGGTTGAATCTTTCTGGTACTGCCAAAAACACCATACTTGATCACCAGTCCGGGTGGTAAAATTTCAACAACCCTAATTGCACAGCAAGTACCAATAATGTTGGGCAGTAAAAATTTTAAGACTCACTTGATAAACGTGAAGTTAGATGGGATGGATATCATTCTGGGAATGGATTGGATGACTAAACACCGGGTCATACTTGATATTCCCGAGAGGGTAGTGGAAATACACTCACCGCTCTTAGGCCACACCGATCTCTATCTACCACACAAAGTCTACACAAGTTCCCATCTGTGCTCACTGGCTGAGCTTAGAGTTGAGGATATCCAAGTGGTTTGTGAGTTCCCCGACGTCTTTCCGGAGGACATGCTAGGCATGCCACCTGACCGAGGCATCGAATTCATTATTGAGCTACAACCTGGTACCGCTCCTATATCCAAGCGACCGTATAGGATGTCACCCATAGAGTTGGCAGAATTGAAAACACAATTGCATGAGTTACTTGAGAAAGGCTTTATCCGACCTAGCTGTCGGTGTTCTACCGTCGATCCTACCGAGGGGTATCCCGAGGTAGTAGATTTTCAGGTGGGTTTCGCCGAGATTAGGAACGCAAAGGCAAAGAGACTCAGGATTTTAGACAGGTTCGGGCCGCTTAGAAGGCGTAATACCCTACGTCCTGTGTGGTGATTGGTATTGATGAGATCGTGTTCTCTGTTGAGAGACTTCCCTTCTATGGTTTTCTCCTTGAGAGGGTCCCTGCCCAGCCTTATATTCACGGCGGGCAGGGTTACAAGGTTGGTTTCGAGTAGAATCCTAACCAGTTACTACTCGAGAGTGCTTTTCAAGACACAATCCGAGTAGTTTACAGTCATACGACTAGTTTCCATATCGAGAAGAGTCCTTGCAGTACTCTACTCGTGTTCTTCACGCCTGGTACGACTCTGTCTGGAGACAATCCATGCGCCCTGTGGGCCCATGGTCGTAGCTCCAACAAGCCCCCAAGCGCTTCATCGTCGAGTATCGTCAACCGAGTGCTTGCCAAGCCAATCGAGTGCTTTTTCGAGTTCTTCGAGTGCTTGATCAGTCTTGGACAGGTCTTGGTTGTCACGAGGCCATGAGGTGCTTAAGCCCCATTTATTCTGATTAAATCAGTAGTCTTCAAAATATTATATGGTGTGCGATAAGAATCGCACTCCATATGGAGTAGCCCCCGAGCCTTAAGTTGAATCGAAGAATCAGGTTGAGGGTCCACAGAATCTTGAATCTTCATCTTGTTCTTGAAATGTGCAATTTTGGAGAAATTGCACTTGATATCAAGTAGCCCCCGAGCCTTGGGTTGAATCAAAGAATCAAGCCGAGGGTCTTGATTTAAGTCTTCAGTCTTAGAAAAAATAAAATCAGCAGTCGATGTATATCGCCTATCAGCCCTCGAGCCTTGAAACGATTCAGAATGATCAATTCAAGGGTCCAGCGAGCTTTAGGGTTCTTCAAATCATCTTGGAGATCATCATCCGAGTGGTAATTTGCACCCAGAAATAGTAGTCACATCCAATCATCTTGGAGATCTTCTTCCGAGTGGTTTTCTTGTACCCAGCCCCCGAGCATAGGAGCCAGCGGAGATGCATCGAGTAGTATGTAGTCGAAATAGCCACCATCAATAGAGTAGCAAAACAGAGGAGGTCAGTGGTTGACTTGTCACGCCGCGATCTTCCCCAAAATCAGGAGTCAGGTGCCAATGTAGTCGTGGTCCCATCATTGGTACTTGGCGACTCAAGTATGCTGGAGAAAGACAACTAGGTAAGCCTGATGGCAACCGAGTTGTGATTTTAGCGTCAGCCCCCAAGCCTGGAAGCTGGCGAAGATGTGATAGCACGCTGTGCGGCCTAGAAAGTAGTCATCCAAACAAAGTACTCGGCGCTTGGCCAATCTTGTTAGAATAAAATAAAAAATAATTGAAATAAGTAACTTAGCTTGTTTGTTGTCGTTTGTCGATGAAGCAGACTTAGTCAGAGTTGATTCCGACTAGTTTGAGTTCATCACGAGCATATTGCTGATGCGGCAGTACCGCGGCACAAGCTGAAGTTGAACTTTGACTTGATAACTTGCAACGGGTTGAGGCGACCACCATAGTGATGAATTCCATTGATCATGAGGCGCCCGAAGAGTCATCCAAACCACTCTTGCAGTGTATTCAGGAAGCCCCCGGCAAGTTGAACTCATTTGGCGAGTTATACTTCAAAGCACTTGATAACTGGTACTACTCATACTGTGGAGTAGACTCTAGAGTACTTTCAAATAAGTACTCAGAGATTTGAAATCACTACTCTTCTTGCCGAGTAGACACCGTAGTACTTTCAAATGAGTACTCAAAGATTTGAAGTTACTACTCGCCTTGTGGAGTAGACTCTGTAGTACTTTCAAATGAGTACTCAGAGATTTGAAGTTACTACTCTTCTTGCCGAGTAGACTCTGTAGTACTTTCAAATGAGTACTCAGAGATTTGAAGTCACTACTCTTCTTGCCGAGTAGACTCTGTAGTACTTTCAAATGAGTACTAAGAGATTTGAAGTTACTACTCTTCTTGCCGAGTAGACTCTGTAGTACTTTCAAATGAGTACTCAGAGATTTGAAGTTACTACTCGCCTTGTGGAGTAGACTCTGTAGTACTTTTAAATAAGTACTCAAAGATTTGAAATACCACTCGCGGGTAGTTGCTTTATTAGGCTAGCTGGCCTCTACAGGTGTTCAGCCTGGTCTTAGTTACATCTAAGTACTCAGGGATCCTGGAAAGTAGTCATGTGATCTACTCTTCGGATTTTGACCGATGTATACTTTGTTGAATCAACAAGTATCAAAGGGAACTCCGGAACTTCTGCACGAGTGTAGTCAACGCACATGCGCCACTCGTTGTTGTTCTTCTTTCTCACCAAGACTAGATTTGCCAACCAGTCGGGTGGAAGACTTCCTTGATGAATCTTGCGGCGAGTAGTTTCGCCAGCTCCGTCTTGATTGCCTCTCGCTTGTCGCCTTCTTAGGTGTAGCTTTGGGATCGACGTTAAGGCTATGCTCGATCAGGTTCCTTGGCACTCCTGGCATATCTGCAGGTTTCCATGCAAAGATGTTGCGGTTGGCTTGCAAAATCCTGACGAGCTCGCCTTCTTATTTCGGGGTTAAGCCAGGCCCCGATCTTGGTGGTGTTCGACTGGTCTCCTTCCAGTAGTGGTGCGTCCTTGGTCAGCCACGTCTTCAGGAATAGCCGCCTTGTTTGGTCCGAGTTCCTTGCTGGGGATCTCGTACTCTGACTGCTTCAGCTTCTGAGCTGCTGCGAAGAGCTGGGCCATGGCGTTGGGTACCTGAGTGGTAGCCGCAAACTCCACAGCTTCTCTGTCGCAGTTGTATGGTAATGTGACTTGGCCGAGGGGAAGACTGCCATTACCAGGGACAATGCCGTAGAACGGGGAATTGGTGGGAGTCAACATTTTTTCAATGTCGAGTCCCATCCGCTTCAGGGTGCCAGAGAATAGCACGTTCAGCCCTGTCCCGCCGTCGATGAGCACCTTGGTGAGTTGTGATTCTGCCACCGTAGGGTCCAGGATGAGTGGCAATTGCCCTAGTTCGTCGTAGCTGTTCCATTGGTCTGCCCTGGAGAAGGTGATTGGAACCTCCGAGTACTTTAGGTATCTGGGGACGGCTGGCTCAATTGCCATTATGTGCCGTAGAGCGAGCTTATGCTTCCTCCGAGTGGGGAAACCATAGTCGCCCCCCCATGATGACCATGAGTACATTCTTGGGCTTCTGGAACTTGTTCGTCTGGTCCTCCTCGTCTTTGTCATCTTCGTCGTTGGTCCTTTCCTTGTTCTTGGCTTCAGGATCGAGTGGTTCCCTTGCCATCTTCTTCTTGGCCTTGTTCTCTTGATCCTTCTCGGCGTATATGCGTTGGAGATCGTAGCATTGGCCCATGGTGTGCTTGTGCTTCGGGTGCATTGGGCACGGCCTGTCCATGATCTTCTCAACGTCACTCTTGCCGGGGTAGTTCTTCTTTTGGCTTCGTATGCCAGTCTCCAGAGTTGCGACTGTGTAGACTCTGTAATACTTTCAAATGAGTACTCAGAGATTTGAAGTTACTATTCGCCTTGTGGAGTAGACTCTGTAGTACTTTCAAATGAGTACTCAGAGATTTGAAGTCACTACTCTTCTTGCCGAGTAGACTCTGTAGTACTTTCAAATAAGTACTCAAAGATTTGAAGTTACTACTTGCCTTGTGGAGTAGACTCTGTAGTACTTTCAAAGGAGTACTCAGAGATTTGAAGTCTACTACTCTTCTTGCCGAGTAGACTCTGTAGTACTTTCAAATAATTACTCAAAGATTTGAAATTACTACTCGCCTTGTGGAGTAGACTCTGTAGTACTTTCAAATGAGTACTCAGAGATTTGAAGTCACTACTCTTCTTGCCGAGTAGACTCTGTAGTACTTTCAAATAAGTACTCAAAGATTTGAAACTACCACTCGGCTGGGTTTTGGGGGGCGATTCTTGTCGCGGGGAGGTTGGCGTCCGCTGCTCTCGACTTCTTCGCTTAGAGCTGCTAGGCCGCTGCGCGATGGTGCGGCGGCGATGGCCTTGTCGAGAGTGCGGACCATGCCATTGATCCGTTCGAGTACAGCTGCCGTCTCTGGGGTTCTTGGCAGACTGCGGATGTGATAGGCAATCTCCATGGCGTTAGCCATAGGAGAGTCGTAGCGTGCCACTCGTGCGAACTCTTGAGCGAGGTTGCGCCTAGCCATGACGCGATTGCGAGCGTTTAGGCGGCGCTGAGCCCTCTTGTTGTTCTGGATTTCTCTGTCCGTGGCCGCTTGAGTGGATTCACCAGCGGGTGCGTCTTCATTTGCGGAGCATATCTCCTTCTAGCTCGAAAGCGTAGTGCGGGTCGTTGTCGACGTCGCCAGTTGCTGCTGCGCCAGCCATGAAGACTTGTCGATTGGGCTCGACAGAGTCGCTGGAGCTTGGAGTGATGAGCTCTGTAGAGCTTTCCTCTTCTGGCAGCAGTGGTGTGCCGTACTGGAACGGCAGGTCATCAGTAGCTTCAGGCCCAAAGAGTACAAAGATCTGGCAGGACTCGTAGACGTCCCGTGGGATCCTGTCTCTTTGGTACTCTGATCTTCCTTCAGTCATGGCGTAGATCACAATGTTGTGTTCGCCATCGTCTTGTAGTGTCTCCTCGTCCGAGTCCGAGTGGCATTCGGGGACCGCTTGGCTCAGAGAGTTGGCGTGTCCTGCCATGACTTGGACTGGGACATCCCGCCTTGAGTCCTTTGCAGACTCGAACTGGCTCCGGTAACGCCTCACAGTATGCGTGGGTCGAATTACGGAGTCCAAACGGGAATTGGGGTGGGAGGGATGTTTGCTTCTCTGTAGTCGTGATCGACTCGTCCGAGTCCGAGTGGCAATCGGGGACCGCTTGGCTCAGAGAGTTGGCGTGTCCTGCCATGACTCGGACTGGGAAGTGCCGCTTCGAGTCTTTGACGGACTCAAACTGGCTCCGTAACGCCTCACAATATGCGTGGGTCGAATTACGGAGTCCAAAGGGCAATTGGGGTGGGAGGGTTGTCTTCTTCTCCGTAGTCGTGATCGACTCGTCCGAGTCCGAGTGGCATTTGGGGACCGCTTGGCTCAGAGAGTTGGCGTGTCCTGCCATGACTCAGACTGGGACGTCCTGCTTCGAGTCTTTGATTGACTCTTGCCCACGGATGAGGTCTGCAAGTATGATCTCGCCGAGTTGTTCGGCCAAATCTTCCACGATGGGCGCTTGCTCCTGCTTCAACTCGACAGGTGTCTCGTAGTAGCTATAGAAGCCACCCGAGCCGTCGGCGACGTAGACCCACGAGCCAAAGCGGAACGTTGTGCCCTCCTGAGGTGCTTCGCTTGAATGTAGGTCACCATTGCGTTCTCCACGGGATCTTCGAGGAAAACCCCTACCCGGCGCGCCAGATGTCGGTGTTCTACCGTCGATCCTACCGAGGGGTATCCCGAGGTAGTAGAGTTTAGGTGGGTTTCGCCGAGATCAGGAACGCAAAGGCAAAGAGACTCAGGATTTTAGACAGGTTCGGGCCGCTTAGAAGGCGTAATACCCTACGTCCTGTGTGGTGATTGGTATTGATGAGATCGTGTTCTCTGTTGAGAGACTTCCCTTCTATGGTTTTCTCCTTGAGAGGGTCCCTGCCCAGCCTTATATTCACGGCGGGCAGGGTTACAAGGTTGGTTTCGAGTAGAATCCTAACCAATTACTACTCGGAGAGTGCTTTTCAAGACAATCCGAGTAGTTTACAAGTCATACGACTAGTTTCCATATCGAGAAGAGTCCTTGCAGTACTCTACTCGTGTTCTTCACGCCTGGTACGACTCTGTCTGGAGACAATCCATGCGCCCTGTGGGCCCATGGTCGTACCTCCAACAATCCATGCGCCCTGTGGGCCCATGGTCGTACCTCACCTTGGGGATGTTCGGCCCTCTTTGCTAAAAAGAAGGACAAAAGCTTGAGATTATGTGTGGACTATCGCCCTCTCAATGCGGTGACCATCAAGAACAAATACCCCTTACCCCGCATTGACATTCTTTTCGATCTGCTAGCTGGTGCTAAAATCTTCTCCAAAATTGATCTTCGTTCTGGGTACCATCAAATCAAGATCCGCCCTTGCGACATTCCTAAAACTGCTTTCTCTACTAGGTATGGTCTATATGAGTACCTAGTCATGTCTTTTGGACTCACCAACGCACCTGCTTACTTTATGTATCTCATGAATTCGGTCTTCATGCCCTATCTTGACAAATTTGTCGTGGTCTTCATCGACGACATTCTGATCTACTCCAAAAATGAGGAAGAACATGCTGAGCATCTTCGCATTGTTCTACAAACACTTAGAGATCATCAGCTCTACGCCAAGTTCTCGAAATGTGAATTCTGGCTCAATTGTGTCAAGTTTCTTGGGCACACAATTTCTGATGAAGGCATTTCAGTGGACCCCGGAAAGTACAAGAAGTCGTGGATTGGGAAACTCCCGCCTCAGTCCATCAAATCCGCAGTTTCCTTGGTCTCGCCGGGTACTATCGTCGCTTTATTCCTGACTTCTCCAAGATAGCTAAGCCTATGACTGAACTACTTAAGAAAGGAGCTAAGTTCAAGTGGACGGAGAAATGTGAAGAAGCTTTCCACACCTTGAGACAACTCCTTACTTCTGCCCCCGTTCTGGCACAGCCTGACAACACGAGGCCTTATGACATCTACTGCGATGCTTCAGGCACAGGGTTAGGATGTGTTCTCATGCAAGATAACAGAGTCATTGCTTATGCTTCTCGAGCCCTTCGCCCACATGAGCTGAATTACCCTACTCACGATCTCGAGTTAGCCGCCGTGATTCATGCTCTAAAACTTTGGAGGCACCACCTCATGGGAGCACAGTGTAAAGTGTACACCGATCACAAAAGTCTCAAGTACATCCTTACGCAGTCAGATCTGAATATGAGGCAACGTAGATGGTTGGAATTGGTCAAGGATTACGACTTGGAGATACTTTACCATCCGGGAAAAGCCAACGTTGTAGCCGATGCGTTGAGTCGAAAAGCACATTGCAACTGTCTCACCGCAGACACCTATAACCAGACCCTATGTGCAGAGATGAGGAAGCTTAGCTTGGAGATTGTTCCTCATGGCTCACTAAATAACATTTCCTTAGAACCAACTCTCTACGACAAGATCGCTGCCGCTCAATCTCAAGATAAATGCATTAAGATCATTAAAGAAAGGCTTTCTGCAGGAGATGAGAAGTATCGTTGTTTCAGATTGGATCAGAAAGAGGTCATACATTTGGGGAACGTCTAGTAGTACCTAAAAATTCGGAACTCCGAAAGGAAATTTTAGATGAGGCTGACCTCTCTAAATTTTCCATTCACCCGGGAGTAGCAAAATGTACCAAGATTTGAAACAAAACTTCTGGTGGACAAGAATGAAGAGAGACATTGCTAAGTATGTCTCAGAGTGCGACACGTGCCAGAGGGTTAAGGCTAGTCATCTCCAGGTGGCCGGGACATTACAACCTCTTCCGATACCCTCTTGGAAGTGGGATGACATAAGCATGGATTTTATCGTTGGATTGCCACTTACCTCTCAAAAACATGATTCCATCTGGGTCATCGTGGACCGACTCACGAAATCTGCCCATTTCATTCCGGTACACACTACTTACCGTGCCGACCAATATGCCGATATCTACTTTGAGCAAATCCTTCGTTTGCACGGAACACCCAAGACCATCATATCAGATAGGGGTCCTCAGTTTATGTCTCAATTTTGGCAAAGGTTGCAAGACTCCTTGGGAACCAAATTAATCCATAGTTCTGCATATCACCCACAGATGGATGGTCAAACTGAGCGAGTAAATCAAATAGTCGAAGACATGTTGAGAGCTTGTGTCATACACTATGATAAGAATTGGGATAAGTGTTTGCCACTCACTGAGTTTTCTTACAATAATAGCTACCAAGCCAGCTTGAAGATGGCATCCGTTTGAGGCACTTTATGGTAGGAGATGTCGAACTCCGTTGAGCTTGTCGCAGTCAGGTGAGAGACAAATCTTTGGAACCGACCTAGTGGCAGAGGCCGAGGAGAAGGTGAAGGTAATACAGGCCAACCTTAAAGCTGCTCAATCTAGACAGAAAAGTTACTTTGACAAGAGAAAGAAACCCCTACAGTTCTGCATCGGAGATCACGTTTATCTTCGAGTTTCACCCACCAAGGGAGTACAAAGATTCGAAGTAAAAGGAAAATTGGCACCTCGTACATTGGGCCAAATGAGATCATAGAAGTCTGTGGACCTGTAGCATACCGAGTACAACTTCCCGAGAGGCTGTCAGCTGTCCACAATGTTTTCCACGTGTCTCAACTTAACAAGTGTGTTCGAGTCCCCGAGGTTGAGATTGTCGATCAAGACTTGGCATGGGTAGAACCAGACCTGGCTCTCGTGGAACACCCTCTCCGGATTCTCGACCGCAAAGAAAGGGGAACAAGAAGGAAGATCATTAAAATGTACAAGATACAGTGGAATCATCACACAGAGGAAGAAGCCACATGGGAAACGGAGAATTATCTGAACACCAAGTTTCGGGTTTTCTTCTACTACATGATCGTAAGCATTCTTGCACACACTAGTTCTTTCTACACTCGAATCTCGGTCGAGATTCTGTTTAAGGGGGTAGGCTGTGACAATCTAGGTGTTAATTAGCTTAATCACCTAGCTAACCTTGCGTCTTAGCTTAATTAAGTACACCTTGGCCCCACCTAGATTTTCACTTAAGAAAAATTCACCCAAAAACCCTTGCCACGTGGTGGATTCCTGACATCCCTCGGATGGCATGGTTTGAATTCAAATTTTCACTTAAGAACTTGAAAATCGACCAATACAAAAGTTGTTCAGTTTTAGTGGGACACATTTTTGTCAATTGGCTCATTTCAAGATTTTGAGTGGAAGGCACTTTAAATCTCAGTCAAAGTCAGTCGAGTCTCAAAAGTTCATTACTGGCTGACACAAAAGTTCATCGATTTTCATCTCGATTTATCTAGCTGATCTACTCACTTTTTCCTTGGTCATCCTTTGCAAAAGTTGTAGCTGGTAACCTGGGACACAACTTTGCTTTTTGGAGATTTTGAACTTCAGTTCAAAATTTTAGAGAAATTTGTGTTTGAACGGACGCCCGGCATGTGTTCGATGAAATGTCGGCGCTCTCCGGTGTCGCGCATTCCAGCGCCCGACTGCACCGTGGCAGCCGGTCTCTGACGCGGATGCCGAGGCCGCGTCCGTGCATTAACTGCGCCCCGCCTTGTCCCTGCTGACCGCCCCGGCAACGCCGCTCTGTCCCCCCGCGCCGTTCCGACCGGACGTGACGCACGTTCTCCGCGCGCTAGGTGGCCGCCGTCGGTCCGCCGGCGGCTCGCTGCGCCGCTGCCCCGACCAAGGCCGGCGACAGGATCGCCGTGGACCTAGCCGCTTACCAACCCGCGCCAGAACCTCCTCGACTGGCCACCGACCCGCTCCGCCCAGACGCCGCCCCGCCGCGACAGGCCGCCGACCGGCGTGCCCTGTCCGCCGTGGCCGCCAAGCCACGCGCCGCCCGAGCCTCCACGTGGCTGCTTCGGCGCTCCGAGCCGCTGTCCAGACCTCGCCCTGGCCGCCTATAAAAGGACCTCGACCCCCTTCTTCGCGAGCCCCTCCGCCGCTCGCCATTGCCGCCGCCAGGCCGTCGCCGGCGAACTCCGCCGTGCCGGCCTTCCCTTCCACTTCTTCATCCACCAGAGCTCGCCCACACCGCCACTCAAGCTTCCCAGCGCCCCCGCCGCTCTTCTCCACCACTGCCATCGCCGGCATTGGTGAAGACAGGGTCGCCGCCGCGCTGCTCCGCCGTCCGCCGCCGTCGCACCACCTCCGGCCACCCTTCCTGCACAAGATCGGCTCGAGGTGAGGCGGTGAGCGTTTTCCCCATGATCTCGTTGAGCTCCGTGGCCCCACTTTACCGGAATCCGGCCAACACGCCGCCGGCCGTGACCCAAGGGCTGCATTGCAAGAGTTTAGGTCTTTCTAGGGGTCTTTCTGCTAAATTCCAGGGGCTAATCTGTGAATAGATTGTTCAGATCTTGGATTCAAATCCAGAAACTTTAAAAATCGATTAAAAATCATAGAAAAATCAGAAAAATGCAAACCCAATGTTGTTGTACTCCTGTTACTGTGCTCTACCTTTCCTAGAAAGCATGTATAGGTGTTTTCTGTGTAGATTTTAAATTAAGTTCAAATCTGTTCAAACTTAAATTTGTGCATAGTTTGAAATGTATTACTTTGTTTGTGCTAAATTTTGGATATGTTATAGCTTAGACCTGATGGTACTATTGAAAAGTACAAGGCTAGGCTTATGGCCAAGGGCTTTACCCAAAAGGAAGGAGAAGACTTCTTCGATACTTACTCACCTATTGCTCGATTGACCACAATTCGAGTGTTACTTTCCCTAGCAGCCTCCTATGGTCTTCTTGTCCATCAAATGGACGTAAAGACATATTTCCTCAACGGAGAGTTAGAGGAAGAGATCTATATGGATCAGCCAGACGGGTTTGTAGCAAAAGATCAAGAGGGAATGGTGTGTAAGATGTTGAAGTCTCTATATGGCCTCAAGCAAGCTCCGAAGTAGTGGCATGAAAAGTTCGATAGAACTTTAACCTCTGCAGGCTTCATTGCAAACGAAGCCGATAAGTGTGTACTATCGCTTCGGTGGGGGCAAAGGAGTGATTCTGTGTCTGTATGTGGATGACATACTAATATTCGGGACAAGCCTTAACGTTATTAAGGAAGTCAAAGAATTTTTGTCTCAAAGATTTGAGATGAAAGATCTAGAGGAAGATAATGTTATCCTAAATATAAAGCTGGTAAAGGATGAAAATGGTGGGGTGACTCTATCACAGACTCACTATGTGGAGAAGATGTTAAGTCGCTTTGGTTACAGCGATCTTAAATCTGTCTCAGTACCTTATGACACCAGCGTAATCTTGAAAAAGAATAAAAGATAATGAGAGATCAGCTGAGATATTCTCAGATCATTGGTTCATCGATGTATCTAGCTAGCACCACAAGACCCGACATTGCTTTTGCTGTAAGCAAATTGAGTCAGTTTGTATCAAATCCTGGTGAGGATCACTGGAAAGCTCTTGAAAGAGTAATGCGCTATTTAGTAGGAACAATGGACTATGAAATTCACTATTCCGGGTACCCCAAAGTACTAGAGGGATATAGTGATTCAAATTCGATTTCTGATGCTGATGAGATTAAAGCCATGCGTGGGTATGTGTTTACACTCAGAGGTGGCGCTGTTTCCTGGAAGGCTTGCAAGCAGACCATTTTAACAAGGTCAACAATGGAAGCAGAACTCAGAGCACTAGACACCGCCACTATAGAAGCTGACTGGCTTTGTGAACTCCTAATGGACCTACCGGTGGTTGAAAAGCCAGTACCAGCAATCCTAATGAACTGTGACAATCAAACTGTGATTATCAAGGTGAACAGTTCAAAGGACAACATGAAGTCATCCAGACATGTAAAGAGTCAGTTGAAGTCTGTCAGGAAGATGAAAAACTCCGGAGTTATAGCCCTTGATTATATTCAAACGGCTAACAATCTGGCAGATCAATTTACAAAGGGTCTTTCACAAAATGTGATAGACAATGCATCTTTGGAATTGGGCCTGAGACCCACGAGTGTTATTCCATAGTGGTAACCTGTTCTGTGTGATCGGAGATCCCGTGAAGCAGGATGGTGAAACAAGCTATGGTCTAACTGAGAGAAGAGAACCTTTGTATAAGGCTTATTCCAGGAGAAGGTGCATTTCTCTTCTTAATCTGTAAGGTGCTTGGTTTACACCTTAATGTGTTCCAGGAGGTTTCTTGAAATAAGAGAGTTGTTACAAGAAACAAGATGTTGTCCTACAGAACATCTCAAAGGAATACACCTATATGAGTCCGACTACTAGTCATAATCTATGGGATTTGGGTAACCTCTAGAAACTCACGAAAAGGCATGGAGTGTGAATCAGAAGCTCCAAAATAGCGGAGATGCTTTGCAGCCTAGCATCAGTATAGAGCTCTGGTGAAACTTGTTTGCACAAAAACTGACAATTCAAGACATAGTCCATTGTACAGTTGTAGACAAGTGTAGCCATAGTTCTAGATGGAAATTCAACTTAACGGTCTCCATCAAAAAGGTATATCAAAGGGGTATGAGAACACTTCTTAGTATGGCTTGAAATTCTTGGTGGGGATTGTTGGAATTTGAAGGACCGAAACGGCGACCAGAGAGGGGGGGAGTGAATGGGAGCCGATAAAATTCTTTCCAACCAATCCGGCTATTCTCCCAAATCAACTCCGATGCCTCCGAAAGCGATCTTGCCAAGATCACGTAGCCACTGTCAGGCTAATGACCCTAGGAACAAGAAACACGCAGCGGAACTCGAATCGATCGAAACGAACACAAAACGAACTCAAACAAGACTCGATTCAACACACCCAGGGGGGACGGTTAAACCAGGTCAGGGGCAGTTAAACCGCCCTGGCCTGGAACCTCGGGAAAAAGTCATATCGAAAGTGGATCTCCCAAACCGCTTGAGCTCTTGAGGCGAGATTTTGGTCAGATGATTTAGACCTCCAGTGGAGTGTTTTCCCAAAAGATCTCGGCCTCTAACTCACTAGAACTCCCGGAATCTCAAATCTAAGGAAGAACACCATGACCTCCAGTTCATCCCGAAAACTTCAAATCCAAAGCGATTCCCGACGTTTGGGGGCAAGAGATCACCAGCAAAAGAGGCACAAGGCACTCATACGTGAATCCCCCAAGAAAATCCGAGAGAAATCGCCCAAGGAAGCGAAGAACGAAAATCCCCCAAAAATAGCTCCGAAAATAAGAAAAGAAAAGGGAGCTCGTGGATTCAAACCATGGCACAAAGATGAACAGAACAAGCTCGATCAACAAACCATGAATCCCTATACAAACTACGAATGATTCGAAATAGTTCTAGGTAGAGGGGATGAAGGGGAAACTAGTTCAAAGGAAAAACCAAAGAGAACTAAAGAGATAACTAGAAAAGATAGCAGCCACCATACCATAGGGGGCCTATTAGTAGTCCAAGTGGTGGTGCTCTAAAGACTAAACTACCCTTAAGTGATACATACCCCTCAGGAGAAAATTTGACATTTGGTTTCAGATATTTTCCGACTGGGACACCTTCCACCGCAAGCTAGCTTCCCTCCAACGCAAGCCTTGCAGTCACGCCGCGTGTCCTCCGGATCGAAGCTCCTCGATGCCGATTTTGGGCCGGCCTAGGGGGAGGCTGTTAAACCGCCCCTGGGGGGCGGTTAAACCGCCCCTGGCAGCCACACTTGGCCCAGCAGCCCAAACTCGCCTTGTCGAGTCCTCGGCCTTGGTTTTGAGGCCCAAACCAAGGGAAACCGTCCACCGATGATTTTGTGGCCAAATCACCAAACCCCGCGTACAAGCTTCGGTCGTTAGCCGCTACCTTGCACCGGCTTCACGTCCGCATACAAGATTCGGTTGTGAGCCGCTACCTCGCACCGGAACCACGTCCCCTTGCTCGTTCTTGCCAGCATGTGAACCGCACTTGATCCATCTGGCCACCGGGTCCCTCGAACCAAGCCTACTTGTCTCTCCGCTCCTCGGAGGCCGCCATGGCTAAGACCTTTCGCGCCTGTTCTTCACCTGCACCAATGCAACCAAACCGCATTCTACACCTGCAATACTTGAGCCAAGGGAAACGTCAATCCACACAACGTTGTCAATCACTCATCACACCAGGAAGCGACCATCCACCGGTCCTCGGACACACCGGGTCCTCAGAATTAATGGGCCTAGCCCATTTATTACACATAATAAAGAATTAAAAGCCCACTAATTAATGTTGACAATAAAAGTGACTAATACCGTATGGAAAATTAAGGAGGATCCTAACCGACTTAAATGGTGGACATTGGGTACACCGCTTGTGAAGTTAGTCAGAGGAGATCGGCGAGCCACGCGCGCGCGCCTCACCAAGCCGGGCTGCGGCCGTGGGCGTGGGCGAGGCGTGGCGTACCGTGCCGAGCCTGAGCCTGACGTGCGTGGCGTGGAAAGGTTTTGCACTGTTGGTAAGTTATTCGCAGTCAAGGGAATTCATTGGCTGATTAATTTCCCTTCCGCGAAAGGAACCCGTCCAGGTGCATCCCCTCCCTCCTCGGCCAGCGGTACAAATCTCTCCTTCCTTTCTCTTCCAGGGGTTACCCGAATCACACCCTCTGCTTCCTCCTTGCATCTCCATCGTTGGCCTTCTGCGCGCACAGATCCAGCGAGAGCAGTTGCCTCTGTTCCGGTTGCCCTCAGCGAGATCCTTTTCGGGATAGCCGGGCAATAAGGTTTCTGGGGAGCGTCTTCACGCGACTGCTCGCCCAGAACTGTGTCGTCTTCACCTGGCGCACTGTTCGTCTACTTCCCGCACCGTCGTCTTCCTCCTCTGCTAGCTACGATCGAGTACTTCCTGGTGGCCGTACCTGTGTTCCCCAAGTGAACAGCGCGACTACATCCCGAAGGCCATCTGCACTGCATCAGCCGCTTCCTGCATCGCATTCGTACGGCTATATCGAACAAGGTCAACCAACAAGAAACACCATGACGGGTGAATCTCCAGTTGATAACAGTGCAACCGGTGGCTCCGCCACTGGTCCCACTTTTGGGTATAATCTGATACCCCTACTCTTCATATTGTTATTTGTGTTCTTGTTTAAATCTGAGTTAAATTTGAACACTTGCACTCGCCCTGGACAAAACTAACCTAGAACCGAACCGAAAGAACCGGAACCGAACCGAAATAACCGGAACCGAGAAATTCGGTTCGGTTCTCGGTTCTAGTTTCTAAGGAACCGAACTCCCTCGGTTAGTTCGGTTCGGTTCTCGGTTAACCGAGAAAACCGAAATCTGCCTTACCGGCCCATCTAAATGCTAAAGCCCAGCCCAACAACAGGTAACCCTAATCCCTCTCCACCCTCACGGGTCACGGTCACGGACTCAGGACCCGCTTCCCCCACCCCCGTCGCTCCTCACGCACACGCAGTCACGCCGCCTCTAGACCTCCAAAGACGCCGATGCCGCGAGCGGCTCCGCGACGTGCAACGGCCAGGCCAAGTCTGCCGCCTCCTCCCTCTCCCCTCCCTCCCCGCACGGAGCATGCAGGCGCAGCCACGCTGCCGCACATCGCCGCCGCCGGCCGTCGCCCACTCCTGTCCCGGCGCACCACCGCACGTCGCCGCCGCCGATCATCGCCCTCCCGGCTGCTCGCGGCCGCGCCCGCGCTCGCGTCCCCGACGGCCGCCGCTGCCTCATCGGGCGCCAATCCTGCTGGCCGCCGGGCACGGCTCAGTACGGCAGTACCCCCGACCTCGAGCCCCGACGGTCGAAGCCCCTTGCCTGCCCCCTTCTCCATCTTGCTGCATGTCAACAAGACAACAACCGCAACATCAATTGTGTCCTGCAGTGTAAGTAATAAGCATCATTTATCAATTTAGATGTGAGGATTTGCAGGTGGTAATTTGAAGTACTGATTGTATTTTTTTAGATGTCTTAGGAGAATTTGCAGCAAGACATGGATGGTTGGGTGGAAGCCAATTCTAGGGCTGATGGGAATTTCATTGAAGATGAAGATGAGGCTAATAGCGGTGAAGAGGGAGAGGGGAAGAAGAGGAAGAAGATGGCATGAAGGTGAGTTGGTTAAGGGAAAATGCAACTATTGCAAAAGAGAGATAGCAGCACACCCAGTAATGAATGGCACATCTGCTATGCATAAGCATTTTAGCCGCTGCAAGAGTAATCCCCATGTAGAATCTAAGCAAGGAGTTATATCAATTAGTCAAGGCACTGTAGGTACTTGGAAGTATGATCCTGAATTGCTTAGGTCCGCTTTCGCTGAAATGATCATAGAAGATGAGGAGCCATTTGCAAAGGGTGAAAAGCCTGGTTTTAGAAAGTTTATGTCTCTCGCTTGCCCTAAGTTTGAGTTGCCATCTAGAAGGACATGCACTATGGATTGTGTGCAACTGTACTTTGAGCCGAAAGCAAGATTGAATTTTTTTTCAAGAACAATGCAATAGAGTATGCCTCACAACTGATGGTTGGACATCACAACAGCAAGAAAATTACATGACTATGACAACCCACTTTATTGACAATGATTGGTGCTTGAAAAAAAGGATAATTAGTTTTTTCAAGGTAAAAGGCAAAAAGGGGGATGATATTGGGAAACACCTGTAAAAAGTCTTGCTTGATTGGGGGTTGGACAAAGTTATGACAGTAATAGTGGATAATGCTAGTGCAAATGATAGTGGTGTTAGTTATTTGAGAAGACAGATAAATAGTGCCAAAACTAGCATTGCAGAGGGCAAGTACCTTCACATTAGATGTGCTGCACATATACTTAGTTTGATTGTCCAAGATGGTTTGAAAGAAGTAGACCAATCTATCAAGCGTGTACGTGCTGCAATTAAATTTCTGAGGGGTACATCAAGATTGGACAAATTTAAAGAGATTGCTCGATGGGAGAAAGTGGACAGCAAGGCATTCTTGACCCTAGATGTTCCCACTAGGTGGAATTCGACATATGATATGCTAAAAGATGCTATTACAATATGATAAGGTTTTTTTTAAAGTATCCAGATGAAGATCCATACTATACAATTGAGTTGCTTAGTGACATTAAGCCAGGTGTTCCCGAACCAGGAGTTCCTGATGAGAATGACTTTGATAATGCAAGGAAACTAGCTGAGTTTCTAGGACATTTTGCTGATGTAACAAAACGAGTTTCAGCATCCTTAAGTGTGACTGCTCACACTTACTTTGATGAGATTGGAGAGGTCAACCAGTTGGTGAATGAATGGATGAGTAGTTCTGATTTATTGCAGCAAGAAATGGGGAGAAGAATGAAGGAAAAGTTTGACAAGTATTGGGGGCAGTGGCATGAAAATTTGGAATTGCAAAATGAGAAGGGAAAGGGAAAGGAGAAAGAAAAGGAAAATATTAACTTGCTGATTTTTGTTGCTGCTGTCCTTGATCCTATATACAAGCTTTCACAATATACAATATACAGAACTTGCAATTGAGGAGATGTATGGTGAAGGTGTTGGACAGAAAGTTTGGGCTGCAATTACCAAATGTTTGCATGACCTATTTGAAGAATATATGAGCAAAGATTCTCCAAATGAAGTGCAATCGCAGCCAAGTGATTCACCCCCTAAGCAAGGTGCAGGGAATGCTAGAAAGTTGAAGGCTAAGATTTCAAAGAAGATGAAGCTGACTAGTGGAACAAGCAGTTGCAACAGGGGCAGCAGGTCTGAATTGGATAGATACTTGGCTGAAGAGTGTGAAGAGGATTCAAAGAAGTTTGATATTCTTGCTTGGTGGAAGGGGCAGTCCACTAGATTTCCCATATTGTCTCAGTTGGCTCGTGATGTGCTTGCCATTCCAATCTCCACAGTTGCTAGTGAATCCGTCTTTAGCACAAGTGGGCATATTCTAGATGACTTTAGGAGTTCACTCACACCATTTATGATTGAAGCACTTGTTTGCACTCAAGATTGGCTTAGAAGATCAACTCCTTTGAGTGTTTTAGAGGATATAGAAGAGCTGACCAAATTAGAAGAAGGTACTATTTATTGTCCTTGTATCATTTACTTGCTGTTTTCAACAATAACAAATTATTTAATGCATTTTTTGTTTGATGTTTCTATTTTCAGAACTAATTCAAGAATTCAAAGACATAGCCATTGTTGATGGACATGCTGCCAAGTCAGCAATTCAAGGCAGCAAGAAAAAGATGGTTACATCCACCAATATTAGCTCCCAACCAAGCAAGTCCTCCAAGCAAAGCAAGTCCTCTAAGGAAAGCAAAAACAATAACTCATCTAAAGATAAATGATTATGTGAGCTAAATAAATGTATATCATTTCTTCTAGTTATATACTCATCATAAAATCTATTTTTTCTAACTTGTTTCAGTTTGCAAATAATGTTTTAGGTTGTTGTTGCTGCATGCCTACATTGGAGGACATGTGCTGCACGCCTGCACATGGAGTAATGGAGTATGGACTTGCTGTTGGAGTGTTGGTGGAGCTTGGCTACTTGCTGCGATGCAGCCTTTACAAATAATGAAGTGACTGTTGGAGTCTTGGACTCTTGGTGGTGCATTTTTTTCATTGTTATCAAACTGTTGTACTGTCATTTGCGACTTGTGGGTTTGCTGTACTCGTGATTACGTTCATGGCTTGTGATTGTGACTTGGGTTATGCTCTATTATTGTTTGAATTGTGCCTGTTAATCATGAAAATATAGGCGCAATGCTGCCAAAATTTCGTGTTAAATGTGCTGTTTTTTGCACCCTGAATATTTCGGGTCCCTTGGAACCGAACCGAACCGAAAGTAACCGAACCGAAATTCTTCGGTTCCTGGGGCTGAAAAGAACAGAACGGTTCTGTAAACATGGGAACCGAAAACAAAAAACCGAGGAACCGAACCGATCGCCCAGGGCGAACTTGCACATATCTGCTATCACTCACTTTAATCATGAATGTATTGCCGAATGCTATGTTTAATTTTGGAATTTAAGTGTCACCGAAAGTGCATAATTTTCTAACTGGAACACCACGGCGGCGACCTTGTCTGGGATCTCCTCCGCGGCGAGCGCGATGCTAAGGCCACCGAGGCTGTGGCCCACGAGCACCGCCTTCTCGCCGTCGGGGAGCAACCGGAGCGCGTCCAACAGTGGTGCCATGTAGTCCCGGAACATTGGCACCTCGTGCAGCCGTCGACCGTCGACGCCCTGACGCTGCGAGGTCTGGCGCCACGACGCCGCGCCACCACCTTGTAACAGCACCAGCCGTCGTGGCAGAGGCCGTGCACGAGGAAGACGTGGCCTAGCGTTGCTTGTGGCGATCGCCTCCGCCATGATGCCAGTATGCCGCACGTCGTCGTGATCGAGCAGAGCTCGCGGCCGGCCGACGTCGCGTTCGGGCGATGATTGGAATATCCGATAACTGCAAGCGGCTAAACGTCATATAGTATAGGCCGGCATGTCTTTTCTGCTCAAAGCTAACAGAGGGGCGGCTAATATATGGAAAACTCAGTTTCATGGATTAGTACTTCCTCTGTTTCAAATTATAGGTCGTTTTGTATTTTCTAGGTTCGTAGATTTTGCTATGAATCTAGACATAACGTTTACCTATGTGCATAACAAATATTACGAACCTAGAAAAGCCAAAACGACCTATAATTTGGAACGGATGTTTGGCCTTCAGCGTATTCAACAGTGGTTTTGGCCTATCCTAGGCGGCGAACTGTAGAGCGGGATCCACATGTCAGCCTATGAAATCTTCTTCCTCACTACCGGCGCAGGGTGCGGTGGTGACGGGCCGGCACTGGCCGTCCACCCGAGGAACAAAGGCCGGACGCCGGGGTGCTGCAGGTGCGATGCATGGCCGCCGCAGAGGCCGCCAGATCTGGGTGGTGTGGGGCCGGGCTGGCGCGACGGAGCGAGCTCGGGATGGCCGTTGGCAGGGGAGCCGCACTGCCGGATCCGGTGACGTGGGGCCAGGGGCCGGACCGGCGCGACGGCTACGGCGAGGGTAGGGCGAAGGCCGGACGTTGGGGCATCACGAACGAGCAGTCGCCGAGGCACGACGAGGGCAGGGCGAGAGCCGGTCAGCCATTGGGGCGCGGTGGGCGGGCACCCAGTGGCGGTGCGGCCCGGCGAACGGGCAGTCGCCGAGGCACGACGAGGGCAGGGCGAGAGCCGGTCAGCCATTGGGGTGCGGTGGGCAGGCACCAGTGGCGGTGCGGCCCGGCCTCATCTCGACCGACGGCGGCGCTGGCCTCGACACGCGACGCGCGTCGGCAGGGACGCAGCGAGGGCAGCCGGCGACGTCAGGTGACCGCTCCAACAACGGCGACGTCAGATGGCCGCTCTCCAAAACTCTATTTGAAACCGTCAGGGTGGAAAATGACGGGATTCAAGAGTTTGGGGCTGAAATATCTAGCCTTGAGGACGGGGGTGGGGGGGGGGGAGGGGGTGTAGGGTAAACAGAACTCAGGTAATAGTTCAGGGGGTCAGTAGGACTTCTTCCCCCACAAGTATCGACACAATTCTGTTGGGCCAAAGAAAACGTCCATCGAGGAAATTAAACTCAACGCACGACTACCTCGGCCCATTGGTCGGTACTACAATTGTCTAAAATGGTGTAATACAAGTTGTTGGTGTTCAAACGTGCCATCCCGATTTTAAACTAATTATGCACGGTTTGTATCCCTCATGTTACTAAATTGTTCATATGAGGTCCAAACCTGTAGTAAACCCTTCTGCTACTGACGTGGATGTTAAAAGGCATGCTATAATAATGTGGACATTAACAATTTTAGGAGTAAATTAGAGAGATAGAAATAAGCAAGAAGATGATGTTAGAGGTTGATATTTGGGTGCCACTAGAATTATCCTGCATTGAGCACCAAATACTTGGACATGAGCGAAAAATTCAGACATGTGTTTGTTGTGAAACCTAAGACACTGTACCATTGCCTGAAAAATGTGTCAAAAGTACAAGAGTTGAAATCCATGTAACAATGAGTACCGCGTCTTGTGCGCAAAGTGGTTCAGAGCCGACTACGCGCTTCTTGCGGAAAGACCAGGCCAAGCTGCTCCGCCGTGAGAGGCCTGAACAGGCGCGGCTCGTCGGCCTCGAGCGCCGCCGCGAGCTGCGGCCACACGAAGGCGCTAACGATCCATGACCCGTCGCCGCCGAGCCTCTCTTGGATCTGCACGAACCCTGAGCACAGCCTCGCCGTCCGCACGGTCGTCGGCACCGCCATCACGGCGTGGCCGAGGCCAAAGTCCGTGTCGACCCTGAACGAGGTGAACGCCGTCACGATCAACGTCGGGCTCCCCATCCCGATGGACGCCGACAGGATGTGCCGCTCCGTCCCGTGCGCCTCCACCCAGTCCGCGAGCTCCTGCAAGTGCTCGTCGTACGCTGGCGCCCTGATCGCCTCCCGCACCATGGCCGCCACGTCCGGCGACGGCTTCTGCAGAACCTCCTCCACGCTCGCCTCTGCTCCGGCGAAGGTGATGACGTTGCCGAAGTAGTTGCGCACGGCGCGGCGGAGCTCCGGCGAGGCGAGCCGCCGGCGCCCGTTCACCCACCACCCCATACGGCAGGACGTGTCGCCCGCGGCGGTCACGACGCAGGCTAGGGCCTTCCAGAGGTAGGCGGAGACAGCCTCGACGCGCGTCGCGCGCTCGCCGGCGCCGCTCGCCGCGTCGCGCAGCCACGCGACGTCGGACGCCTCGATGCGGTAGAAGCGGAGGACGCAGCTCTGGTCGGCCGTGAGGGCGTTCACCTGGCGCCGGGCGTCCAGCGTCGTGAACGCCTCGGCGACGGAGGCGCTGTAGGATGGCGGCGCGCGGGGGCGGAAGACGGTGGAGCGGTCGTGATTCGGCCGGAGCGCCGCCGGGAGCGTCCCCGTCCCGGAGCGCGCGAACGCGGACCAGGCGGTGACGAGAGAGCTCAGCGCGCACCCGTCGGCGACGACGTGGTTTGTGCGCCACGCCACGGTGAAGCCGCCGCACGCGAAGGAGACCACCTGCACCGACAGCGCCACGTCCTCGCCGTAAGGCACCTGGATCTTCTGCAGCGCCGCGCCCATGGCAGCGTAGTCCAGGCTCGCCAGCGCCACGCCTTTTGCATACCCGACCACGAGCTCGGCGCCTTGGTTACTGCAGTGGATCTCGGGGATGCCGGAGCTGGTGTTCGCGATGCGGCCGGCGAGCGGGAAGAAGTGGTTGAGGAAGGAAGGCAGGCCGGCCTCGAAGGTGGACACGACGGCGTCGAAGTCGCCGGCCGGCGGCTTAGCGTAGACGCAGAACATGGAGATCTGGATGACCCGCGCGATGCGGTCGAGGTTGGAGACGGTGACGACATGCGGTTTGATGGAGGTGTCGGAGGCCCTCACCAGGCGCCGGCTCACCACCCGGACATGCCAGTCGCTACAATCGTTTACGCTCTCCATTTTTCGCTTCCCACAGGTTCGCACCGCGTGCTAGTGGCCTAGTGTATGTTTGTCTGTAACTACAGCAGCTAGCCTCTAGCCAGTGGCAGGTTGCGCTTGTTACGAGACAAGCTATTTCTGTGGTGATCCTTTGGTCTGATCCTATACATATAGACGCTGTGACATCTCTGAAGTACATGATGACGATGAACATGCTGACCGTGTTGAGTTATGACGCCAATGGATCGGTATCGACAATGTTCATTTCAGTATGGGACTAGGATATGGTTTTCTTAAAATTAATTAGATACCAGGTTTTACATGAGACCCAATATCTACACGAGAACCTATGCAGTAGACACTATCAAACTTTGCATTGGAAGATGATCATGATAGAAAAAACAAATATGATTGGTAGAGTAGATGAGAGATAACGAATTTATTAAGTACTCATACTAAGAAATCATGGATGGTAGATTGTAGTTTCTAAGATAGTTTATTATTTACGTGGCAACATGAAAACTAGCCATAAACATTATGGGTTGCTTCAGAGAGTTAATACAAAGAGGTATATTATAAAGGTGAATAATTAACTGTGTGCGTGAATATGAGTGTATGTGCGAATTATTTTCTGCCACAGAGGATCAATTTAACTAGGCACCGTTCTTTAATCGAAGTTTGGCCATCATTTTTTTATTAAAAAAATACTGTACACATATCTTGTCACACAACTCTATGCTGAATTTCTTCATACTTAGATCATTCAAATTTACACCCAAATCTATGTATAAAAGCATCCCTTTTATTCCCTACACCATGTATACGTAACTTGAGTGATTGCAGGCTATTGGAAAGTCAGAGTCTTGAAATGCACGAGCAAATTGTAGAAACCAATGCATGGTTGCATGTTAACAAAATAGTTAAAACAACAAAATCTCTTGGATACATCAGTTAAGAGTCATCTTGTGGCGTAGACGCGTAGTATATAAGCAGTAGGGTATAGCAGCTTAGAATTATAAACACACTAGACCATGCGTTGCACCATCTGGGGATAATCTTTTTCTTTCTTTTTAACTGAAGGGCATTATTTATTTTGCACTCCAAGTCAACTATATAATGAAGTCAACCTCCACTTTAGCCCTGTATGAAGTCACAATGCAATATTCTAATTTTAACTAAATTTTTAGAAAACATATTAACATCTATAGTACCAAATAATAAATAAACTATCAAGACATATTTCATGAAGACTTCATTAATCTTAACTAATCTTTTAGTGCTAAATGATTTGATCGTTAACAAAGAGTCACCTATGATGACTTCTGTTATGACCGGCATCAACTACGCCAGGAGGAACAAGCGCCAGAGAGGAAGTGGGTAGGATCGACGCGAGCTCCGGGAGTTCGTTTGAGTTTGTTCGGTTGTTAGGATATTTGGTTAAACTTGATAGGTTTGCTTGGTTAGATTAGTATCAGTTTGTTGGGATAGGATTTGGGGCTATATAAGCCAAGACATTGTGATCGGTTTGTTTTAAGCAATACAACAGAAGCTGTTGCTGTTGCGCTCATTTCCCATCTCCTACGCCCTCCGGAACCTCCGTGGTTCTACCAATCTGGTATCAAAGATGCCAGGCTCTGCTGATGGGGAAGCTGCCACCGCCGCTGCGGCCCCCGTGACGAACGCCACCATGGAAGCGCTGACGCAGATGATGGCCGACCTCAACCGCACCATCACCGGGCTCTCCGCAAAGCTGGAGGCGGCGACGCTGCCTACGACCAACCCTGAGAAGGCGCCAGTGGACGCACCGCCCCCAGCGACAGCTTGCCACTACGGGCTTCCCGGGTACGGCGGGATCCCAGAGAGCGCGGCCACAGCTGCGGCGTCCGCGTCGTCCGCCGCGCCGCCGCCGAAACCATCTGGGGTGCCCATCCATCGGATTCAGTTCCCGCCATCAGCATCGCCGCTTCCGTCGTTACCCCTACTGACGAACACCGTCCCTACCCCGATTGGCGCGAACACGGGAGCCAAGGCGCCACAGTCCGCCATCGGCGTTCCACGAGTCCACAAGCTGGACTCCCCAATCTACGATGGCAAGGAGGACCCCTTCGGTTGGCTCACGCAATGTGACCAATTCTTCCGGGTGTTGCTCACGCCGGAGGCAGACAAGGTGTGGTTGGCTACATACCACCTCAGCGACACGGCCCGCCTGTGGTACTACGCCTTAGAACGCGATACGGGCACGCCGTCGTGGTCGCACTTCAAGGAACTATGCAGCTAGCGCTTTGGGCCACCGCTTAGCTCCAACCACCTGGGTGAGCTCGCACGTCTCCAGTTCCGGACCACCGTTGAGGAGTACCAAGGCCGCTTCCTCGAGCTCATGTGCCACGCTGACCCACTCTCGCCGGTGCAGCACGTCCAACTCTTCACCGCCGGACTGCCAGATCATATCCGCATCGACGTTGAACTTCAGCACCCGCGGGATCTACAGGCGGCATTGATGTACGCCAGAGCGTACGAGCGCCACGCCCAACCCGTCGACACCGCGGCGGCCTCAGCCGCGGGGCGCCGCTTCCCTCAGCGCACCCCGACGACACCAGCCCAGATGCAACTGCCACTCCCACGCCCGGCCGTCGTGCCAGCCCCAGCCGGGGCGGCGCCAGCGGCGCCACCCCGCCCGTTCCGTCACCTGTCCCCGGCGGAGCTCGTCGAGCGCCGGAAGCAAGGCCTGTGCTACAACTGTGACGAGAAGTACGTCCGCGGTCATCGCTGCCGGCGCCTGTTCTACATTGAGGCCAGCGACTATGATGAGGAGGCCGACGCGAACACCTTCTCCATGCCAGACGCCGAGGACCCGGTCGTGTCACTTCACGCCCTGATTGGCCTTCGTACCGAGGACACGATGCAACCGCGCATCGTCATCAATGGCCGCCAGTTCATCGCCCTGCTCGACACTGGCTCCACCCACAACTTGATCAACAGCGACGTCGTGGAGCTCATCGACATCAAGCGTCGCCCAAGCCCTGGTCTTCATGTCACCGTGGCCAACGGAGATAAGGTCATATGCCGCGGGCGGACGGACGATCTCGGCATCGCCATTGGCCTGGAACACTTCTCGATCTCGTGCTTCACCATCCAACTCAGCGGCTTTAAAATCGTCCTTGGGTTGGAGTTCCTGCGCACGCTCAGGTCGATCCTGTGGGACTTCGACGACCTCTGCATGGCATTCTGGCAAGGCGATCGCCGCGTCTTTTGGAAGGGCATCGGTTCCCCCCGCAACAACATTCACGAGCCGGCTGTCCGTGCCATCTGCGGCGCGGCCACCTTGATGCTGGAACGGGTCCTCCAGGCCTACGAAGATGTGTTCGCCGAGCCGAAGGGACTGTTCCCACCACGCGCGTGCGACCACTGTGTTCGCCTGCTACCCAGCACGACACCGGTGGCGGTGTGACCCTATCGCTACCCACAACTCTGAAGGACGAACCGGAGAGACAGTGCTCCGCCATGATGTCCCAAGGTATCATCCGTCCTAGCACATTTGCATTTTCAGCCCTGATACTACTTGTCAAGAAGCAGGACGACACATGGCGTTATTGTGTGGACTTTCATGCACTCAACGACAAGACGGTGAAGGACAAATACCCCATTCCGGTGGTCGACGAGCTGCTTGATGAACTCCATGGCGCCAGATTCTTCACCAAGCTTGATCTGCGCTACGGCTACCACCAGGTGCGGATGCACCCGGATCGAGAAGACGGTGTTCCGCACCCACCATGGCCACTTCGAGTTCTTGGTGATGCCCTTCGGGTTGACGAACGCGCCAGCCACGTTCCAAAGCTTGATGAACGACATCCTGCGCCCGATGCTCCGCCGATTCGTGTTGGTGTTCTTCGACGACATTCTCATTTACAGCTCCTCGTGGTCGGAGCACTTGCAGCACGTCAAGGCCGTCTTCGACACCCTGTGCACCCACAGCCTCTTCGTCAAGCGCTCCAAGTGCAGGTTCGGTGCCCCGTCCGTTGCCTACCTTGGCCACATCATATCCGGGGACGGTGTCGCCATGGACAACGACAAGGTCGAGGCCGTGGCAGCCTGGCCCGTTCCCCGCTCAGCACGCGGCCTGCGCGGCTTCCTCAGCCTGGCGGGCTACTACCGGAAATTCATCTAGTTATTTGGGGTGATCGCGGCGCCATTGACGGCGCTGCCCAAGAAGGACAACTTCTCCTGGACAGCGGAGGCTATAGCGGCATTCCAGGCCCTCAAGAAGGCATTGTCCACAGCGTCGGTGCTCCAACTGCCGGCCTTTGACAAGGCCTTCATGGTGGACTGCGACACGTCCGGATCAGGGTTTGGCGCCGTTCTGCACCAGGGCGACGGTCCACTAGCCTTTTTCAGTAGGCCCTTTGTCGCTCGACACTTGAAGATTGCGGCCTATGAGCGGGAGCTAATTGGTCTCGTGCAAGCGGTGCGACACTGGCGGCCGTATCTTTGGGGTCGTCGGTTCATCATCCGCACGGACCATTATAGCCTGAAGTACATGCTCGACCAGCGCCTTTCGACGATTCCGCAATACCAATGGATCAGCAAGTTATTCGGGTTCGACTTCGTGGTGGAGTACCGGCCCGGACGGCTCAACACGGTGGCCGTCGCCATTGCCGCGCTCTCCACTCCCTCGTTCCAGCTCTACAATGACATCCGCGAGGAGGTGGCCACGGACGAGGACACGACGCGCGTCCACAACGAGATCCTGTCGGGGGCGCTGGGGGCGCCATGGCGCGTACACGACGTCCTCATCCTCAACGGCTCCCGCGTGTTCCTAACACGCACCTCCGCACACTTGCCAGCGGTTCTACAGCTCGCGCATGGGGTGGGACATGAAGGCATCCAGAAGATGCTGCAGCAGCTCCGCCAAGACTTCCACGTGCCACATGACCGCGACGTGGTGCGCGACTTTGTGAAGTGCTGCGCCACCTGCCAGAGAAACAAGACGGAGACACTGCACCCTGCAGGCCTTCTTCAACCCCTTGACGTACCATCGCAAGTGTGGGCCGATATCTCGATGGACTTCGTCGAAGGGCTCCCAAAGGTCCACGGCAAGTCGGTGATTCTTACGGTGGTTGATCGCTTCTCCAAATATGCGCACTTCATTGCGCTCAGTCACCCGTACACAGCGGCGTCCGTGGCGCGGGCGTTCTTCGACGGCATCGTCTGGCTACATGGGATTCCCTCCTCCATTGTAAGTGATTGTGAACCGGTTTTCACTGGCCATGTATGGCGCGATTTGTTCAAAATGGCAGGCGTCAAGTTGCGCATGAGTACGGCGTTCCACTGCCAGGCGGACGGCCAGTCCGATGCGGTTAACAAGACAATCGTGATGTATCTCCGCTGCATCACCGGCGACCGTCCGCGTGACTGGGTGGAGTGGCTCCCATGGGAAGAGTATTGCTACAATACCTCCTTCCACACGGCGCTACAGGCAACACCATTCCGGGTGGTCTATGGCAGGGACCCGCCGGCGCTACTACCGTTCACACCAGGGACGGCCAGGACGACCACGGTGGAGGACATGCTATGGGAACGCGACATCTTCCTCGCTGAGGTCCGCGATCGACTACTTCAGGCTCAGTAGTATGCCAAGCGCTGCTACGACGCTCATCATCACGACTTGGAGTTCACCATCGGCGACTGGGCTTGGCTGTGCCTCCTGCACCGCCAGGCACGCTCACTGGCCGGCCAGCCGGCAAGCTTGGTCCGCGCTACGCCGGCCCGTTCCAGGTCGTCGAGCGAGTCGGGGCGGTCGCGTACCGTCTCCGGCTACCGGAAGGCGCACGCATACATGATGTCTTCCACGTCGGCTTGCTCAAGCCGTATCATGGTGATGCCCCCACAGAGCCGCTGCCCATGCCGCCCATGGAGAATGGACGACTACTTCCTCTACCGTTGAAGGTCCTTCGCGCTCGCTCCTTGCGGGGCGTTTGGGACGTGTTGGTGCACTGGGCCGGCATGGAGGAAGCAGATGCGACATGGGAGCCCCTGGCGACGTTCAAGTAGTCCTACCCGGAGTTTCAGCTTGAGGACGAGCTGTTTTTGGAGGCGGGGAGAGATGTTATGACCGGCATCAACTATGCCAGGAGGAACAAGCGCTAGAGAGGAAGTGGCTAGGATCGACGCGAGGATATTCTGCATCTCCGGGAGTTCGTTTGTTAGGATATATTTGGTTAAACTTGATAGGTCTGCTTGGTTAGATTAGTATCAGTTTGTTGGGATAGGATTTGGGGCTATATAAGGCAAGACATTGTGATCAGTTTGTTTTAAGCAATACAACAGAAGTTGTTGCTGTTGCGCTCGTTTCCCATCTCCTACTCACGCGACGCCCACGGCACCGCACCGCCGCCGGGGACCCAAGCCCCGGCCGCCCGTCCACCATTCCTACGCCCTTTGGAACCTCCGTGGTTCTACCAACTTCATAATCTTAACATTCTTTTTGCATATGGTAGAGTTGTGTGCGTATATTCGCATATTTATGGTAGAGTTGTGTGCGTATATTCACATATTTATGTAACAACCTTAATAATAGGTAAAATATGAAACAACAATTTGCACATATCAAGCTCGTGCCATTCACTAGTGCACTATGATATATCTTATGCTGAGGACCCGGTGTGTCCGAGGACCGGTGGATGGTCGCTTCCTGGTGTGATGAGTGATTGACAACGTGGTGTGGATTGACGTTTCCCTTGGCTCAAGTATTGCAGGTGTAGAATGCGGCTTGGTTGCATTGGTGCAGGTGAAGAACATGCGAGAAAGGTCTTAGCCATGGCGGCCTCCGAGGAGCGGAGAGACAAGTAGGCTTGGTTCGAGGTACCCAGTGGCCGGTGGATCAAGTGCGGTTCACATGCTGGCAAGAACGAGCAAGGGGACGTGGTTCCGGTGCGAGGTAGCGGCTCACAACCGAAGCTCGTACGCGGACGAGAAGCCGGCGCAAGGTGGCGGCTAACAACCGAAGTTTGCGCGCGGGGTTTGGTGATTTGGCCACAAAATCATCGGTGGACGGTTTCCCTTGGTTTGGGCCTCAAAACCAAGGACCGAGGACTCGACGTGGCGAAGATGGGCCGCTGGGCTGATTGTATGTACTAGGCAGTGCCGAGTTGAACAACTCGGCAGTGCCGAGTACATACACTCGACTGGGCCGGCCCAAAACTCGGCGTCGAGGAGCTTCGATCCGGAGGACACGCGGCGTGACTGCAAGGCTTGCGTCGGAGGGAAGCTAGCTTGCAGTGGAAGGTGCCCGAGCCGGAAAATATCTGAAGATCAAATGTCAAATTTGCCCCTGAGGGGTATGTATCACTTAGGGGTAGTTTAGTCTTTAGAGCACCACCACTTGGACTACTAATAGCCCCTTCCAGGGCTGGTGGCTGCCATCTCTCTAGTTATTTTCATTTGGCTTGTTTAGTTTTTCCCTTCCCTTCATCCTCTCCACCTAGAACTACTTCGAATCTTTCTTAGTTTTGTATAGGTGAATTCATGGTTATGTGATGGAGTTTGTGCTGCTCATCTTTGTGCCATGATTTGATTTCCCGAGCTCCTTCCTTTTCTATTTTCGTGGGTATTTTCGGAGCTATTTTTGGGGGATTTTTGTTCTTCTCTTTCTAGGGCGTTTTCTCTCGGATTTCTTTGGGGGATTCACGTATGAGTGCCTTGTGCCTCTTTTGCTGGTGATCCTTTGCCCCCAAGCGCCGAGAATCGCTTTGGATTTGAGATTTTCGGGATGAACTTGATGTCATGGTGTTCATCACGAGATCTGAGTTTCCGGGAGTTGTACTGAGTTAGAGGCCGAGATCTTTTGGGAAAACACTCCACTGGAGGTCTAGATCATCTGACCAAAATCTCGCCTCAAGAGCTCAAGCCGTTTGGGAGATCCATCCACGAGTTGACTTTGGGGCTGGGCTGTTTGCATGTACTAGGCAGTGCCGAGTTTTGAAATCCGGCAGTGCCGAGTACATACACTCGAGGGCTGCATGTACTAGGCAGTGCCGAGTTTTGAAACCCGGCAGTGCCGAGTACATACACTCGAGAGCTGCATGTACTAGGCAGTGCCGAGTTTGGTAACCCGGCAGTGCCGAGTACATACACCCAGTGACAGATTTGTCAAGTTTTTGGATCGAGGATTCTTTCTGTGTTTCCGCTGCATGTTTCTTGTTCCTAGGGTCAGTAGCATCTCAGTTGCTACGTGATCTTGGCAAGATTGTGTTACGAAGTCCGGAAGTGATTTTGGGGTGAAAGCCGGATTTGGAAAAGAAAGTTTTATCGGCTCCCATTCACTCCCCCCCTCTCTGGTCGCCGTTTCGGTCCTTCAATTGGTATCAGAGCCGGTTACGGGTCTTTGCGACTCTAACCAGTCTAAGATCCAAAGATGGCGTACCAAGATCGGGGTTCCGGGCCTCCGCACTTCGATGGGAAGAACTACCCGAACTGGGTCGCGCGTATGGGCGCTTTCTTGCGAGGCAAAGGAAAGTTGCTGTGGGACGTGACGAAAGATGAAAACTATGTCAATCCCACCAACTTAGATGCCCAGGATGCAAAGGATAGATTTGAGGCGAATGCCCGAGCTGTTGACTACTTGTTCCGTGCTTTGTCCGCCGAGGAGTTTGAGCGTGTTTTGGGCGAGGACCTAGCTAGCCAGATCTGGCAGAAGCTCAAGGTAGCCCACGGTGGTGATAGCCATGTCAAGGCTAGGCTTTTCTCGATGTACAGGAGAGAATATGAGAATTTCGCTCATTTGCCTGGAGAGTCGGTTGATGCTTTGTTTCAGCGTTTCACTTCGATTGTCAACAACATGAAAGCCAACATTACCGTGCTCCCATACTCGGATCATGACCGAGCTATCAAGCTCCTGCAAGCACTTGATAGATCCGTGTGGGGTGCCAAGGTTGAGGCGATCATGGAGTCGGCAAACTATGAGACTCTTTCTGTTGATGAGCTTTTCTCGAAGTTGAAGTCCTCTGAGGTTGACAGACAGTTGCTTGCCAAGGCTAAGAGTCCGACTGATCCCCATAGTCTGGCTCTAGTCGGTGGCTCTGGATATGGACATGCTAACACTCCTAGACACTTTGCTTTGTCTTCTCTTGTGTCCCTTCCAGATGAAGAATATGAGGTGCTGAGCGAGGAGGATCTCGCGTTGCTCACGAGGAGGTTCGAGCGGATGTACCAGAACCGGAAGGGTTCGAGGCGTGCGGGGAGTACGTGCTACAGATGCGGGAAGATGGGCCACTTCATCGCCGAGTGCCCCGAGGAGATCAAGAACGACTACAACCGCAAGCACCGCCCGCGAGACGACCACAAGCACCGTCCCAAGGACGAGTACCGCTCCAAGCACAAGAACAAGGACGAGAGAAGATCCAAGAACAAGCACGGTGGACACAAGAAGCACAGATCTCGAGCGATGGTGGCTGATGCGAGCGACATCGACACAAGCTCCACCAACACGTCGTCAAGCTCAAGCAGTGAAGATGAGGACCGCGGCCACCGCAAGGAGAAGAAGAGCTTGAACCGCAACTTCAACGGCATCTCCTTCGCCGCCGTCGACTACTGCACCATGGCGCACGACTCCGTGAAGAGCAAGGACGACTCCGACTCCGACTCCGAGGATGAGGTATTGACCGATCCCACCTCTTTGCGTCAGGAGATTGCTAGATTAGAGCAGTTGGTCGATAACCGTGATGATGTGCTTAGGAAGACCAACAAGGAGAAGAGGGAGTTTAGGTCTTTGCTAGGAGAGTCCAAGGATAGAGTGGCTGAGCTTGAGACCTTGCTTTCTGAGACTGGAAAGAAGGCTATGGAGTTTGAGTCTTTGCTTTGCGAGTCTAGGGAGAGAGCAGCTAAGCTAGAGTCTGAGATTGCTGTTTTGAAAGATGCTCCTCTTGTGTCTGATGAGGTTGAATGCTCGTTTGTGATGTGCATATTGCTGATCTTGTTGTGCTTAAGGAGAAACACATGACTTGCTTGGATGAACTAGAGGGTGCTAGGAGTTGAGCTTGCTGAGTTGAAGTCTAGGTCATCTTTGCTAGGTGCTTGTACTTCTTGTCCTGCTTTGCATGCTCAGTTGCTTGAATCACGCACCATGATTAGTTCACTTGAAGCACAACTTAAATCTCCTATTGCAAATTCCTGTTCTGCTTGTGATGTTGTTGCATTGAAGAATGTTGAGCTAGAACAGTGTGTGAATCGATTGCAAGATGAGAATGATGAGCTGAGACAGTGTTTGGGTTGGTTGTCTGGTCGTGAGCCTCAGCTCAAGATGTTGATTGCTAGTTTTAAGAGAGCTGATGGTTGTGGTCTTGGTTCTGAGAAGGTTGGTGAGAGTAGTGGTGAGAGAGAGAGAGATCCAGAGAGCTCCACCGCAAACATTCCACAAACCCACCAAAAACCATTCTCAAGAACACCTTCACACCCAAACCAAACCACCTGCTAAACAAGCTTGACACCACTCCAGATCCTCCCAAGTTTCCACCTAAGTCAGAGAACTTTCAGAGGAGAGTGACCTTTGTGAGGAGTGGGGTTTACCAGCCGAGAGAGAGGGCACAGCCGAGAGAAACCCCTAAGCCAAAGCCAGTCCGCTTCCATTGTGAGCATTGTGGAAGGGATGGACACCTTGAGGAGTTCTGTTGGAGGAAGAAGAGGGAGGTGAGAAGAGAGAAGGAGGTGGGGAACAGGGACAGGTACTACTCTTCTCGTAGTGTGCCTGTGTCTCGTTCACCCTGGCCGAGAGGCGACGCCTTTGTGCGCACAGTTCCTGTGGTTGCTAGTCGTGGTGTTTCAGCTGTTCGTGAGTTTGCTAGGCGGCCTCCGTTTCGCTGGTCAGTTTGGTTCAGGGAGGTTCGACCGTAGCTTTGAGGCTAGGAGAGAGTCTAGGCCACGTTTTCCCCCGCGTGGTGCTAGAGGTCCGATGGTGAGAGACGAGAGGGTTTCACGTGGTAGAGTTGATTTTGCTAACCCCTCTTTTGAGCAGATGGCCCGACACTGGTTTGACTCGTTTTGTGCTAACCCCAGTGTCGAGTCATTCGCTCATTCTCGTTCTCGGTTCTGATTGTGCAGGTGGGAGGCTTGGAGAACTTTTGGTTGATGGATTCTGGCTGCTCGAGACACATGACAGGTAATGGTAAGTGGTTCTCCAGTCTCACCCCGGTGGTGTCCAGGCAGTACATCACTTTCGGGGATAAGGGTAGAGGTAGAGTGTTGTCCGAGGGTGCTATTCAGGTGAGCGACACTTTCATGGTGAAAGCGGGTTGCTCTTGTCAAGAATCTTGGTTTCAATTTGCTCTCAGTTTCTCAGCTTCTTGATGAGGGTTATGAGGTTCGTTTTAAGCGTGGCGATTCGAAAATTCTTGATTCTCGAGGTGACCTTGTGTGTATGATCATTCCTGAGGGACAGATTTTTCGTGCTGATTTTTCTCGATCTTTTGGTCCTTCACGGTGTTTGATCGCTGGTACTTCTTCTGAGCTTTGGAAGTGGCATAGGAGATTGGGTCATGTGAGCTTTGATCTACTCACTCGCTTGAGTGCTCTTGACCTTATCCGAGGATTGCCCAAGCTCAAGTTCGAGAAAGATTTGGTTTGTGCACCTTGTAGGCATGGAAAAATGGTTGCTGCTTCTCACCCACCTTTGACAGATGTTATGACTGAGCGTCCAGGGGAGCTTTTGCACATGGACTTGGTTGGCCCCGCTCGCGTTCGTTCAGTCGGTGGGAAGTGGTATGTTCTTGTGGTTGTGGATGATTTTTCTCGGTATGCTTGGGTGTTCTTTCTGGCGTCGAAGGATGAGACTTTTGATTTTGTTCGAGATCTGATTTTGAGGTTGAAAAACGAGAGTAATGGTGGTGCCATGAGAGCTATACGTAGCGACAATGGTACGGAATTTAAGAACACTCGTTTTGATGCCTTCTGTCATGATCTTGGTCTCGAACATCAATACTCTTCGCCATATGTTGCTTGTCAGAATGGTGTTGTTGAGAGAAAGAATAGAACACTTTGTGAGATGGCTAGGACGATGCTAGATGAGCATAGGACTCCTAGGAAGTATTGGGCAGAAGTGGTGAACACAGCTTGCTATGTTTCAAATCGGATTTTCCTTCGTGCTTTCAAGAAGAAAACTTGTTATGAGCTTTTCCATGGTCGTTCCCCCCGTGTGAGTCACTTTCGGGTTTTTGGTTGCAAGTGTTTCATCTTGAAGAAAGGAAATCTGGACAAGTTTGAGTCTCGTTCGATGGATGGAATTTTTCTTGGTTATGCTAATCACTCTCGAGCATATCGTGTGCTCAATCTTGAAACTAACCAAATCATGGAGACTTGCGAAGTCACCTTCGACGAGACCATTCCGTGTAGCTCTTCTGTTTTTAAGTGTGCAGGTGATGATGACTTGGGACAGCCCATCTTTGAGGAAGAACAGCTTGATGATGAAGACGATGAGGAGATTCATGCACCGTGTGGAGATCGTGTACCTTCTACTTCCACTACTACCACGACGTTCGACGACGGCCCCTCTGCTACACCTTCGTCGAGTCGCGCTCCAGATCGAGTTCAAGTGGAAGCTGATGTTGAGGGGGAGGCAATCTCGAGGCGAGAAGCTCCCCGGCTGGTACAGAAGGATCATCCACCTTCGAAGATCATCGGGAACTTGGATGAACGCACTACACGGTCGAGGTCACAGAACATCTCTCATTATGCTCATTCTGCTTTTGTCGCGTCTTTTGAGCCCAAAAATGTTGGACACGCTTTATCTGATTCTGATTGGGTCAATGCCATGCATGAAGAGCTTGAAAACTTTGAGAGAAATCAGGTGTGGAAGTTAGTAGAACCACCTCCAAATTGCCATCCCATAGGAACCAAGTGGGTGTTCAAGAACAAGAGGGATGAGAGTGGTGAGATTGTGAGAAACAAAGCGAGGTTGGTTGCTCAGGGGTTTTCGCAGCAGGAGGGGATAGATTATGAGGAGACATTTGCTCCTGTTGCCCGTTTGGAGGCAATTTGGATCCTTCTAGCATTTGCTGTTGCTAAAGGGTTCAAATTGTACCAAATGGACGTGAAGAGTGCCTTCTTGAATGGGGTGATCGAGGAAGAAGTGTATGTGAGGCAGCCCCCGGGTTTTGAGAGTGAGAGATACCCACACCGAGTGTTCAAACTCCACCGAGCTTTATATGGCCTAAAGCAAGCACCTAGAGCGTGGTATGGCAGGTTGAGAGGGTTCTTGCTTAGCAAGGGGTTTGTGATGGGGAAGGTTGATAAGACGCTCTTCTTGCTGAGAAATGGCAATGATCTTTTAATCGTTCAGATTTACGTGGATGATATCATTTTTGGTGGCTCTTCTCATGATCTTGTTGCCAAGTTTGCAGACGATATGAGCAGGGAATTTGAGATGTCGATGATGGGAGAGTTGCAGTTCTTTCTCGGGCTGCAGATCAAGCAAACCAAGGATGGGACATTCGTGCACCAAAGCAAGTACACCAAGGACATTCTCAAGAAATTCGACATGAGCGACTCCAAGCCGATGACTACGCCGATGAGTACGACTACAGCTTTGGATGCGGATGAGGACGGAGAACCAGTGGACCAGAAGGAGTACCGGAGCATGATCGGCTCCCTCCTCTACTTGACGGCGACGAGGCCGGACATACAGTTCAGCGTGTGTCTGTGCGCTCGTTTTCAGGCTTCACCGAGGACTTCACATCGTCAGGCCGTCAAGAGGATTTTCAGGTATCTCAAGTTTACTCCTGAGCTGGGTCTTTGGTATTCTGCCGATTCCACTCTTGCACTTCATGGTTTTTCTGATGCGGATTTTGCTGGATGTCGTGTTGATCGCAAGTCTACTTCTGGTCAGTGTCAGTTTCTGGGTTCGTCTCTTGTGTCTTGGTCTTCTCGCAAGCAGTCTAGTGTAGCCCAATCCACCACTGAAGCCGAGTATGTTGCTGCTGCTAGCTGCTGTTCTCAGTTGCTTTGGATCACATACACCTTGAGAGATTTTGGCTTAGACATGTCCCATGTTCCACTTCTTTGTGATAGCACCAGTGCCATAAGCGTAGCCAAAAATCCCGTGCTTCATTCCAAAACCAAACACATAGAAGTGAGGTACCACTTTCTGAGAGATCATGTAGAGAAAGGAGATATTGAGCTTGCCCACGTTTCTACCCAAAACCAGCTTGCAGACATTTTCACTAAGCCACTTGACCAAGTTACCTTCACCCGCTTGCGAGGAGAACTTGGTGTGTGTGCGGTTTTCTGAGCTGAGTTTTGGAGGCTTCTCTTGTAGCATATGTATACTATTGTACCATCTTTGTATCTTGATGTACATTTTTCTGCTTTTGTATCTTGATTTCATCTTTTGTATCATATCTTAGGATGAGCTTCTCCTATATGCAGTGATTGGTACAACTTGCTACATTTTAGAGTTTAGGCAGGCTGGCTAGGGATTGATTGTATGGATGGCTATGCTCTTGATGGTTTTGATATATATTCTATTGAGATAGTCTCTTTTTGAATTAAAATGACAAACTGAACTTAAATCCTTCACCCATGGGTAAATGCCTTTGCATGTCTTGTTTGAGCCGAAATGGCTATATCTTGCTTAAGATCATGCTAGGGTGTGATATTCTTTTCAATTGGGTCGAAGACCTTTGTCATTGTAAATGTTTAGCCCATGCTTTATCTTGTGGAGGAGCATAAGCTTCTTTCTGTCGCAAAGACATTTCATGTACCATGCTTAACTTGAAAAACTTGAAAAATGAGATGTCTATGCATGAAAGACGAAAGTTGAGAAAAAGATATATTTGCAGAAAATTATGCTCATGTCTCTATGCTTTCACCATTGCACACACTTGCACACATGGGTGCTAAGCGGTTGCATGTTGTTTGCCGGAGAAGTCTCCCATGAGAAGTGAACACATGGCTCCGTGCTTTGACATGACATGAGGTAGAACTTGGGCGTTTATGATGATCTTTTGTCAAGAATGCGTGTCCTTCCATGTTTTTGGTGAGATGAAGTTCATTTTTGCTTGAACAATCCATGGTTAGGACTTTGCTCATGTGGTGACATTTTTGATAAAATTCCACAATTTGCTCATGGCTTTGTCAATTGGATATATGTCTTCACCTTCTTGATGGCAATGCCCGTGTGACACGATGAACTATCTTGTTTGCCTCTTCTCTAACCTGTAGCACTTTGTATTGCTCATTGTATATTTGAGAAGCTTGTAGTTGCATTTTTGCATTTTTTGCTGTGCTGCCTGTGCATACTCGGCAGTGCCGACTGGAGCAACTCGGCAGTGCCGGTTCTTGCGCTTGTAGTTGCATTTTGCATTTTTGCTGTGCTGCCTGTGCATACTCGGCAGTGCCGGTTTGTGCAACTCGGCAGTGCCGACTTGTGCAACTCAGCGTCGGTTTTTGTATTTTGGGTTTTTCTGACCCTGATTCATGCATTGTCAACAAGGGGGAGAATGTCTAGAGCATTTCTAAAAGAAGAGGTTTTTGAAAATTTTCTGGAAAGATTTTGAAAGTTTGTGCAAGATTGCATTTTATAAAAGAGAAGCACATGTGACATTTTCGCACGCACAAGTTCACTTGTTCAGGGGGAGTTTGCATCAATGCAGGGGGGTGCTTTGAGTGTTCTGAGAAGCGATTTGGAGATTCGTGACTTGTTTTGTGCTTTTGCTCTTTTGCCGATGGTGTTGAGCCCTTTCGCTTCTTCTTGAAGGGTCGGCGTTTCTGGAGCTTTCTCTTGCAGAGTGACTTTGTTCTCAGCTTGTTCTTGCTTTTAGTCACTTGCTTGAGTCTTGTTTTCGATTTCTTTTATATTTTCTTTATCCCAATGGTTACTATGTGTGTGTTGTCAATGCACTCATCAAGGGGGAGATTGAGGACCCGGTGTGTCCGAGGACCGGTGGATGGTCGCTTCCTGGTGTGATGAGTGATTGACAACGTGGTGTGGATTGACGTTTCCCTTGGCTCAAGTATTGCAGGTGTAGAATGCGGCTTGGTTGCATTGGTGCAGGTGAAGAACATGCGAGAAAGGTCTTAGCCATGGTGGCCTCCGAGGAGCGGAGAGACAAGTAGGCTTGGTTCGAGGGACCCAGTGGCCGGTGGATCAAGTGCGGTTCACATGCTGGCAAGAACGAGCAAGGGGACGTGGTTCCGGTGCGAGGTAGCGGCTCACAACCGAAGCTCGTACGCGGACGAGAAGCCGGCGCAAGGTGGCGGCTAACAACCGAAGTTTGCGCGCGGGGTTTGGTGATTTGGCCACAAAATCATCGGTGGACGGTTTCCCTTGGTTTGGGCCTCAAAACCAAGGACCGAGGACTCGACGTGGCGAAGATGGGCCGCTGGGCTGATTGTATGTACTAGGCAGTGCCGAGTTGAACAACTCGGCAGTGCCGAGTACATACACTCGACTGGGCCAGCCCAAAACTCGGCGTCGAGGAGCTTCGATCCGGAGGACACGCGGCGTGACTGCAAGGCTTGCGTCGGAGGGAAGCTAGCTTGCAGTGGAAGGTGCCCGAGCCAGAAAATATCTGAAGATCAAATGTCAAATTTGCCCCTGAGGGGTATGTATCACTTAGGGGTAGTTTAGTCTTTAGAGCACCACCACTTGGACTACTAATAGCCCCTTCCAGGGCTGGTGGCTGCCATCTCTCTAGTTATTTTTCATTTGGCTTGTTTAGTTTTTCCCTTCCCTTCATCCTCTCCACCTAGAACTACTTCGAATCTTTCTTAGTTTTGTATAGGTGAATTCATGGTTATGTGATGGAGTTTGTGCTGCTCATCTTTGTGCCATGATTTGATTTCCCGAAGCTCCTTCCTTTTCTATTTTCGTGGGTATTTTCGGAGCTATTTTTGGGGGATTTTTGTTCTTCTCTTTCTAGGGCGTTTTCTCTCGGATTTCTTTGGGGGATTCACGTATGAGTGCCTTGTGCCTCTTTTGCTGGTGATCCTTTGCCCCCAAGCGCCGAGAATCGCTTTGGATTTGAGATTTTCGGGATGAACTTGATGTCATGGTGTTCATCACGAGATCTGAGTTTCCGGGAGTTGTACTGAGTTAGAGGCCGAGATCTTTTGGGAAAACACTCCACTGGAGGTCTAGATCATCTAACCAAAATCTCGCCTCAAGAGCTCAAGCCGTTTGGGAGATCCATCCACGAGTTGACTTTGGGGCTGGGCTGTTTGCATGTACTAGGCAGTGCCGAGTTTTGAAATCCGGCAGTGCCGTGTACATACACTCGAGGGCTGCATGTACTAGGCAGTGCCGAGTTTTGAAACCCGGCAGTGCCGAGTACATACACTCGAGAGCTGCATGTACTAGGCAGTGCCGAGTTTGGTAACCCGGCAGTGCCGAGTACATACACCCAGTGACAGATTTGTCAAGTTTTTGGATCGAAGATTCTTTCTGTGTTTCCGCTGCATGTTTCTTGTTCCTAGGGTCAGTAGCATCTCAGTTGCTACGTGATCTTGGCAAGATTGTGTTACGAAGTCCGGAAGTGATTTTGGGGTGAAAGCCGGATTTGGAAAAGAAAGTTTTATCGGCTCCCATTCACTCCCCCCCCCCCTCTCTGGTCGCCGTTTCGGTCCTTCATATACAAGAAAATACATCTCATCACGAACACAATCCAACATATCAGATACACCCTACCAAGACCTTCCTGACCCTCTTAGCACGAGAATATTTAAAGAACTTTGTAATCTTGGCCACGATGTGGCACTGTAAATCCTCTTCTTTATCAATGAAATAAGCACAATCTTGTGCGTGCTCGTTCAAAAAAAAAGACCTTCCTAACCTCCTTCAATTGATTACATGCCTCGAATTCTTTTGTTGTTGCCTTTTTTACAATGTCCATCGAGTGGGTAGAACATCTATTGTTCATGGAGTTTCCATTTCAAAAAAATAAGGGTACCTAACCCTAACTACACTACCGGATCGAAATACACACGTTCTCCTCACATCCAATGCTAGCAAGGCCATCGGAGGTGGAGGAGAATAGGGAATCCGCTGGCGGGAGAAGTTGGAACTCTCGCCGCTTATGCAGTCGCCAAGAGCGAGGGAGACTTCAAGAGAGTTTTGTTTGGATGAGGCGATTATGTGCTATAAAACCCATCCTACCTAGAGGGTTGGGACCGCCCATATACAAGCAAAATCGTAGCTCAATTAATGGTGTGTGATGAGCAAGTCCCCAAGCTATTTGTCCATGGTCTAGGTCATTCTCCCCGGTGGACCATAAACCGCTAGTGCCATACGAATTGCGCTTCTTTGCTCACGTTTCTTTGGCCATGCAATAAACGTTTGTGTGATCCCGTGTGTCTTAGGATGCCTTTGGTTGGGCTTTTGGAAGCTGCTTTTGCTTCTAAAAAAGTCAAAAGCCCAACCAAAGGGCTAGTAATCTACAACTGTTTTGGGCAAAAGCAACTGCCTCCGCAGTACAAAATATATAGCCGCTCGACCCCTGCTTTCTCTGGCTGTGTAACAGTAATTTCATAAAACTTACCCACTTGCCACTGGTTATGAACAGGTATGGCTTCGCTACTTTTCTAATCCCTCAGCGTGATCCAGCTCTCCTCTCGGTTCACTCTTACGGTGGCACCTCGCCAACCACTCCGGCGACATCCCACAGGACTAGCGGCACCCCTGTAGCGAGCTCCGGCAGCGATGAGCATCCTTGAAGGACCGGTGGCGGACATCTGCAACTCATCTTGGGTCGCGACTCACGAGCTGTCATCCCTGCTCATCTCCTCCCCTGGTCTGAGTTATTGCCTCGAATGTCCATCGAATGGGTAGAACTTCTATTGTTCATGGAGTTTCCATTTCAGTAAATAACTCAATTATGATTTGACCATAGTTAGCCATAGGTTTCACCCTAATATACCAAGAGCATGTCCAATAGTTCCCTACCCCTTTCCTCCTTTCCACTTTTTAGCCATATAGGAGAATTGAAGGAAAAAAAACCATCCCAACAGTTCCCTTTTACCCCTCCCTCTCCCCTTTCTTTTCTCAATCTCCACCTTCTCCCTTTCCTTCTCACTTTCCACAGATGCTCTCCAACCATCCGATCTGCTTGTCATTCCTGATTGCTGGCCGCCCGATCCACCCCACCTCCAACTGCTGCTGGTCGTCTCGCCCTCCATCGCTGGCACCGCCGCCAGCTGCTGGAGGGGGCCGCCCCGTCCTCACGCTGCTGGCTCTCTGCACGAGCGTGCCGCGCGTGCCCCAACCGCCGCCAGCCGCGAGCTGCCCCGCCTCCCGCCAGCAGCGGCCGGCTCGGCCTCGTGCCGCTGGCTCCCCCGCATGAGCGCACCCCGCTCGACCACCGCCGCCGACCACGCCTTCCCATCTCGTCCACCCTGCACCCCCCGGCTCCCTCACACAAGCGTGCCCCTGGCCGCCACTGGTCGTGCCTTCCTGTCCCACCCGCCCATCGCCACGAGCACGCCCCCGGTCGCCGCCGCACGCCGGGCCACCGCTAGTCGTGCCTTCCCGTCTCCACACTAGTCGTGCGTGCTAGGAGAGAAATGACGAGAGGAGGGAGAAAGGTATGTTGTGTCACTTACACATGGGCCTTGCATGTCAGGCGATTGGAAAGGGGAAAGGGACAAGGGGAACTAATTTTACCCCTCTCCACTAAATGCTGAAAATGTAAAAGGAAATTCCCTATAAGGTGATAAAGGGGAAAGGGGAAAAAGAAACTGTTGGAGTTGGTCTAAGGTCGTGTTTAGTTGGGCAAAAAGCTTATGCATTGGGCCACGTGCATAGACTAAAGAAATGAACTGGCATGATTCTCTAGATGAAAACGTTTTGCGTTTTGAGGGAATTAAACAAAGCCTAAGGTTAATTCCAGTACAAAGTTTTAATACACAATTACCAAGAATGACACACTGTCGGACATGGAGGCATAGGGCCCACACGGACGCAAGAAGACTCCAAGGGAGGATATGGCAACGAGTAGAGACCATGGTGCAGGACGACATATGCCTCTACATTATAAGGAAACTAGTCGTTATATATGGAAAGTACTCGCAACAACGAGACCAATATAAGTTACTACTCAAATTAGACTAGGATTCTACTCTTTCCATCCTGTAACCCTGCTCGCCAGTATATAAGGCTGGTCGGGGAACCCTCTCAAGACAGATCAATAGATGCAACCGAATCAACCCGATCAATCTCGACAAAGAACAACCTTGTACTCATATTACACACTACGCAATACAAGATCAGCAACATGGCGTAGGGTATTACGCCTAGTTGCAGCCTGAACCTATATAAATCTCGTGTCACGTAACCATCCAGTTCCTGATTCCTATAACACTTCGCCTAAACTCTATTACCTTGGGATACCCCTCAGTAGGATTGCCGGTAAAACACCGACATCTGGCGTGTCAGGTAGGGGTGTTCGCTAAGAATCCGGTAAAACACCGACAACTCGACAGAGAACAACCTTGTACTCATATTACACACTACGTAATACAAGACAGGGGCAAAGATAGAAAACATTGCCAACGGGGTCGGCATAGACCTATTAATCTTTTACTGAGGTCTTATAAGGTGAAAAATTGCTGGGTATAAGAGGTTGTACAAAAGTTATTGGGGTCGGCGGACCCCTACGGCAACAGGCAGCTCCGCCCCTGATACAAGATGAGAACAAGACGTAGGGTATTACGTCTAGTTGCGCACTAAACCTGTATAAATCTCGTGTCACGTAACCATCGAGTTCCTGATTCCTAGAACACTTCGCCTAAACTCTATTATTACCTTGGGATATCCCTCGGTAGGATTGCGGTAAAACACTGACACACACTTCCCAATGCATAGTTTCATTTCATAATTTCATTGTTGACCCATTGCATTCAGTTGCAATGAATGCAGTTGGATGAAATCTTCAAACTCTCTAGCTAGCAATGCTAGTTGCAACAAAAAAATTCATTGTTTTGGAAACGGTATAACCACAGTTTCATCCAGATGAAACTATTCCCTTCTATCTCTTAATAAATTCTTTGTTGTTTTACCTACCTGGCATCTAACTTAATAAGACTGAAACCCCTGTGAACTCACACGGGGAATGGCCTAAGAGCTGTTCAGCGAGCATAGTTTATGGCTAACATTTGATCAGAAGATTCCATTGACCATTAATTGAGGGAGTGAAGATGCATCAAAATAGGAGATCGAAATATTTCACTGACATAGTCCTTATTCATGGTCGTTCATCCAGTCCGAGTACGAGCACCGATCTGCTCGATTTCTACATATAGGAGACACCTACACAGAAACTATGACTTTGTGTCAACAAGCAAAGCAACCATTAGCAGTAGAAAGATCGAGGCTTGGTACTAGGGGCTACTGAACCTGTAGGAAGAAGAAGAATGGGTCGCGTCAATGGCTGTAACGACTTGCCTATCCGGGTTGTGAGCCGGCACCTCGTGAAGGCTTCCGACTCCTCCATCACGCCGCACATCCTAGCCATCTCTATCGACTATCCTCAACCTCGTCCAACAGAGCATCAGTGGCGAATCTAGCATTTGAACCTAGGGTGGGCCAAGAGCCAATGTTTCCCTTCATCTATAGTAGATACAGTGATTAGAGGAGCAGAATTGGACTTTTGTGTGAGTTCAGGGACGTTATATGTTTGATTTTATAGTTAGAGGAGTAAAATTAGACTTTCGGGATAGTTGAGGGTCCTAAACTAGACTTTTTATAGAAAAATTAACGGGTGATAACTCTTTGGGCTGAATCATAGGGTGGCCCGTGGCCCACCCGGCCCACCCTCCAGATACGCCACTGCAAAGCATACCCATCACCATTTTCTGCATATACCCTAGACCTTCAGCTGCCGACATCCAACACAGCTCTGATACCACTTCTGTCACACCCGATTTTGAGGACAAAACCGAATGCATAGCATATGTGCGCCAGGATCCATTTACACACATATGTTGACATCATTAGTGATAATATCATAAGACAGTGTTCAAAACGTAAGAATAGATAGAGTAACTTTATTACACTCTCACGGAAGACTCGAAGGTCTTAATCGTTTAACGATAACTTAAAACGTAAATTGCAGCAAACTTCTCCCACAAGCACTTGACTGGTGAACGCCTGCCTTAGAACTCCTCAAAGTCATCGAAGAATTCTCCAACATCAGACTCTTCTAAATAGCAGTTTGAGCAAGGGTGAGTACACTTATGGTTGGTACTCAACATGTGGGAGAAATGCAAAGTTTCCAAGGAAAGGCTAAGGTTTATGGCGATTAGCATTTTTAGTTGGTCATATTTTATTAGCAAGTGCCTATTTACTAGATACATGTTTATACCAACCCCTTAAAGATAAAGAAAACCATAACATCTCAGAACCAAAGAAACCACAATTTATTTTCATCTTCCAGTTTAATTATCATGTGAGGGTCCAGGCCGCTCTTAACCGTGAGCACGGCTGATATATCAGTTTTAAACACTCTACAGAGGTTGTACACTTTCACCATAAGTAGTGTTTCCCATGTCGCCCTAGGTTTGCAAGGCCCTTAGACACTACCGAGGTGAATGGCTAGGGATTCACATTGAGGTTTTCCCCAAATCCACTTAGTACAAAATAATCCGCTAAGGTTTCTAGTCACCGCAGAGCATAACCCTCCCTAATGGTCAGCACCTTAACAAAGGCTGCTACCCCAAGAGGACGGGCTATACCCCGTCAATGCCACCCCTCTTGCCCTTTTCAGGTAAGATTATAAAGCACTAAATTTACTTGGTTAATTGCCAAAGTTAGAGCCATATGACACTTATGGATGCACTGTTTTCCCGGGTGGTTCTCCATGTTCTGATTAACATAAGTGATCTTGCAATTAGCAAAGTTCAACATAAATAAACCAAGTTTAACATTTGTTCATTAGAAACCACCATGAACCATATAGCAACTAGCATTTCTACCCAACATAAAGGAAAACCCGGTTTGACAAGGTATATGGATAAAATCTAGGCAAACCTTAATATAGGACCCGTCAAGTTTATGCAAAACATATGTAAATGTAAAGGTGAATTAAGATGCCATTTCTGGATTATAAAAAGAATATGAAGGGGGGGGGGGGAAGCCACTTGCCTTCCTCCACAAACTGCTGTTGGTCCTTCTCAAAATGTTGCTCTTGTCCTTCTTCAAAGGTCACGTTCTCTACACGAACACACAAGCAATACAATAAATAAAAGAAACAGTACACCAAAAATAATAAACAGAACTAAACAAGCATATAAAACTGTTGCTTATGCAGAGACAGTTCCGTGAGCGCAAAAATCGCTCAAAACGGAATTAAAACGGCTAAGATACTTTTGAACTAGGTTGGACGGCGCTGCAAAAACGGAGAATTACAGGGGCTCTTTTGCAAAAGAGCCAGGGCGCGGCTGGGTTGACCGGTATTGACCCGGTTTGGATCCGATCTGAGCCGTCAGGACCGGGAGTGGGCGGCTGGGATCAATCCGGCGGGGTGCGGCGGCGCGCTGGCGGCAGATACGGCGGCGCGCGACGGCGGAGACGGCGGCGCTTCGCCGGAGTTGGCTCGGCCACGAGCTAGGAGGCTCGGTTTGTGATGCGGCTTGGCCCTAGAGAAAGCTAGAATGACGGGGAAGCGGGCTGAGGTGTTCTCACTGGAGATCGAAGCAGCGGCGGTGGCTTACGCTGAGAGGAAGGAGCACGGGCGACGGTGAGCTCCGGCGAGCTCCGGCCGGCGCGTTTGGGTGGCGTTTCTGAGCGAGAAAATGATTAGGGGGCTCAGGCGAGGAGGGGAGCGGAGGCGGCACGAGGGGAGGGGAAAAGGGCGGTCGGCGGGTCGAGCTCAGGCGGCCATTAATGGCGCACGATGGGGGGTCATGAAGGGGGGCCGTTACAGGTCGGAGAGGGGAGGCGACGGCGGTTAGCGGTGCGGCGCGGCGCATCCCAGGGGGGCGAGTTACGCAGGCGCGGGGGAGGCGGAGAGGTGGCGGCGGCGCGACCGGGAGCGGCGCGAGCGGAAGGAGGAGGATGACGGGCGGGGCCCGGCTGGCAGCGGTGGCAGAAGGGGCGCGAGGCATCGTCGACGCGGCAGGCGAGGGCGCGGGCTGCCGCAGGCCGTGCTGGGCTGCTGGCCGCGCGGGCCGAGCGTGGGGAAGTGGGCCGCGGCGCTGCTGATGGCTGCTGGGCTGAAAGGGGAAGTTTGGCTAAAAGAAAGCCTAATCTATTTAAAGGAGAACTCAAACAAGTGAATTCAAATAAATTTGAATTCAAACATTACAAAATAAATGCAGCAGCATGAATGCATCAATCACTTGTTGATTCTAAAATTATTTTTAAATGTTGTTTGAATATTTATAGCCCAAGATTTATTTGTTACATTATTAAATCCTTAAAGAAATCAAAACCCCTTTTTTTTTGTTGCTTACAATGATTTCTTTTGTGATGGATTTTTGGGTGTTACAGGTGAAAGGCTACATCGTACTCCGTGCGCTTGCGGATTTAGTTAGGCTAAGGAGTGCCAAAAAGTAGTCGTATTAGTGACTCTTCGGATTATAGCTTATGTATACAGTTGTATCAACAAGTAGTCTTATAAGATAATGAAGGACCGAAACGGCGACCAGAGAGGGGGGGAGTGAATGGGAGCCGATAAAAATTCTTTCCAACCGATCCGGCTATTTTCCCAAATCAACTCCGAAACCTCCGAAAGCGATCTTGCCAAGATCACGTAGCCATTGTCAAGCTACTGACCCTAGGAGCAAGAAATACGCAGCGGAACTCGAATCGATCGGAACGAACACAAAACGACCCGAAACACGACTCGATCCAACACACCCAGGGGGGCGGTTAAACCGGGTCAGGGGGCGGTTAAACCGCTTGAGCTCTTGAGCTCTTGAGGTGAGATTTTGGTCAGATGATATAGACCTCCAGTGGAGTGTTTTCCCAAAAGATCTCGGCCTCTAACTCGCTAGAACTCCCGGAATCTCAAATCTCGTGAAGAACACCATGACCTCGAGTTCATCCCGAAAATGTCAAATCCAAAGCGATTCCCGCGCTTGGGGGCAAGAGATCACCAGCAAAAGAGGCACAAGGCACTCATACGTGAATCCCCCAAAGAAATCCGAGAGAAAACGCCCTAGGAAAAGAAGAACGAAAATCCCCCAAAAATAGCTCCGAAAATACCTCCGAAAATAGAAAAAGAAAAGGGAGCTCGTGGATTCAAATCATGGCACAAAGATGAGCAGCACAAACTCAATCACATAACCATGAATTCACCTATACAAACTAGGAAAGATTCAAAATAGTTCTAGGTGGAGGGGATGAAGGGGAAACTAGTTCAAAGGAGAAAACCAAAGAGAACTAAAGAGATAACTAGAGAGATAACAGCCACCATGCCCTGGGGGGCCTATTAGTAGTCCAAGTGGTGGTGCTCTAAAGACTAAACTACCCCTAAGTGATACATACCCCTCAGGGGCAAATATGACATTTGGTTTTTAGATATTTTCAGGCTGGGACACCTTCCACCGCAAGCTAGCTTCCCTCCGACGCAAGCCTTGCAGTCACGCCGCGTGTCCTCCGGATCGAAGCTCCTCGACGCCGTTTTTTGGCCTGCCCAGGGGGGCGGTTAAACCGGCCCTGGGGGGCGGTTAAACCGCCCCTGCCAGCCACACTTGGCCCAGCAGCCCATCTTCGCCACGTCGAGTCCTCGGTCCTCGGTTTTGAGGCCCAAACCAAGGCAAACCGTCCCACCGATGATTTTGTGGCCAAATCACCAAACCCCGCGCGCAAACTTCGGTTGTTAGCTGCTACCTTGCGCCGGCTTCTCGTCCGCGTACGAGCTTCGGTTGTGAGCCGCTACCTCGCACCGGAACCATGTCCCCTTGCTCGTTCTTGCCAGCATGTGAACCGCACTTGATCCACTGGCCATCGGGTCCCTCGAACCAAGCCTATTTGTCTCTCCGCTCCTCGGAGGCCGCCATGGCTAAGACCTTTCGCGCCTGTTCTTCACCTGCACCAATGCAACCAAGCCGCATTCTACACTTGCAATACTTAAGCCAAGGGAAACATCTATCCACACCACGTTGTCAATCACTCATCACACCAGGAAGCGACCATCCACCGGTCCTCGGACACACTGGTCCTCAATCTCCCCCTTGATGAGTGCATTGACAACACACACATAGTAACCATTGAGATAAAGAAAATATAAAAGAAATCGAAAACAAGACTCAAGCAAGTGACTAAAAGCAAGAACAAGCCGAGAACAAAGTCACTTAGCAAGAGAAAGCTCCAGAAACGCCGACCCTTCAAGAAGAAGTGAAAGGGCTCAACACCATCGGCAAAAGAGCAAAAACACAAAGCATCAATCACAAATCTCAAAACCTCCAAATCACTTTTCAGGACATTCAAAGCACTCCCCCTGCAAAGATGCAACTCCCCCTGAACAAGTGAACTTATGCGTGCGAAAAACACTCGAAAATGGCACAAACAAATTCGCAACGATGCCGTTCCAACTTGAAAACCTTCCAAATATGCCCAGCAAGATATTCCAATGCTCAAACTCTCAGAAACTTCACAAATTTTCAAAAACTCTCATTTTGGCAAAACTCTCACTTCTCACACAAATCCAACAAATTCTAGCGCAAAAGCTTTCTCACAAATTCAGCAACATCTCCCCCTTGCAAAAAGCTCCAGAAATTCTCCCCCTTGTTGACAATGCACAAATCAAGGAAAAATGTACAAAATGCAACTACAAGCTTCTCAAATATACAATGAGCAATACAAAATGCTACAAGTTAGAGAAGAGGCAAACAAGATAGTTCATCATGTGACACGGGCATTGCCATCAAGAAGGTGAAGACATATATCCAATTGACAAAGCCATGAGCAAATTGTGTAGTTTTATCAAAAATGTCACCACATGAGCAAAGTCCTAACCATGGATTGTTCAAGCAAAAATGAACTTCATCTCACCAAAAACATGAAAGGACAAGCATTCTTGACAAAAGATCATCATAAACGCCCAAGTTCTACCTCATGTCATGTCAAAGCACAGGAGCCATGTGTTCACTTCTCATGGGAGACTTCTCCGGCAAACAACATGCAACCGCTTAGCACCCATGTGTGCAAGTGTGTGCAATGGTGAAACCATAGAGACATGAGCATAATTTTCTGCAAATATATCTTTTTCTCATCTTTCTTCTTTCATGCATAGACATCTCATTTTTCAAGTTTTTCAAATTAAGCATGGTACATGAAATGTCTTTGCGACAAAAAGAAGCTTATGCTCCTCCACAAGATAAAGCATGGGCTACACATTCACAATGACAAAGATCTTTGACCCAATTGAAAAGAATATCACATCCTAGCATGATCTTAAGCAAGATATAGCCATTTCGGCTCAAACAAGACATGCAAAGGCATTTACTCATGGGTGAAAGAGTTTAAGTTCAGTTGTCATTTTAATTCGAAAAGAGACTATCTCAAAAGAATATATATCAAAACCATCAAGAGCATAGCCATCCATACAATCAATCCCTAGCCAGCCTGCCTAAACTCTAAAATGTAGCAAGTTGTAGCAATCACTGCATATAGGAGAAGCTCATCCTAAGATATGATACAAATGCAGCATGATATATCACAAGATGCAAAGATGAAAAACTAAACATCAAGACACAAAACCAGAAAAATGTACATCAAGATACAAAGATGGTACAATAGTATACATATGCTACAAGAGAAGCCTCCAAAACTCAACTCAGAAAAACGCACACACACCAAGTTCCCCTCGCAAGCGGGTGAAGGTAGCTTGGTCAAGTGGTTTAGTGAAAATGTCTGCAAGCTGGTTTTGGGTAGAAACATGGGCAACCTCAATATCTCCTTTCTCCACATGATCTATCAGAAAGTGGTACCTCACTTCTATGTGTTTGGTTTTGGAATGAAGCACGGGATTTTTGGCTACGCTTATGGCACTGGTGCTGTCACAAAGAAGTGGAACATGAGACATGTCTAATCCAAAATCTCTCAAGGTGTAAGTGATCCAAAGCAACTGAGAACAACAGCTAGCAGCAGCAACATACTCGGCCTCCGTGGTGGATTGGGCTACACTAGACTGCTTGCGAGAAGACCAAGACACAAGAGACGAACCAAGAAACTGACACTGACCAGAAGTAGACTTGCGATCAACACGACATCCAGCAAAATCCGCATCAGAAAACCATGAAGTGCAAGAGTGGAATTAGCAGAGTACCAAAGATCCCAGCTCAGGAGTAAACTTGAGATACCTGAAAATCCGCTTGACGGCCTGACGAACGTCCCATCCTTGGTTTGCTTGATCTGCAGCCCAAGAAAGAATTGCAACTCCCCCATCATCGACATCTCAAATTCCCTGCTCATATCGTCTGCAAACTTGGCAACAAGATCATGAGAAGAGCCACCAAAAATGATATCATCCACGTAAATCTGAACGATTAAAAGATCATTGTCATTTTTCAACAAGAAGAGCGTTTTATCAACCTTTCCCATCACAAACCCCTTGCTAAGCAAGAACCCCCTCAACCTGCCATACCACGCTCTGGGTGCTTGCTTTAGGCCATATAAAGCTCGGTGGAGTTTGTACACTCGGTGTGGGTATCTCTAACTCTCAAAACCCGGGGGCTGCCTACATACACTTCTTCTTCGATCACCCCATTCAAGAAGGCACTCTTCACGTCCATTTGGTACAATTTGAACCCTTTAGCAACTGCAAATGCTAGAAGGATCCGAATTGCCTCCAAACGGGCAACAGGAGCAAATGTCTCCTCATAATCTATCCCCTCCTGCTGCGAAAACCCCTGAGCAACCAACCTCGCTTTGTTTCTCACAATCTCACCACCCTCATCTCTCTTGTTCTTGAACACCCACTTGGTTCCTATAGGATGGCAATTTGGAGGTGGTTCTACTAACTTCCACACCTGATTTCTCTCAAAGTTTTCAAGCTCTTCATGCATGGCATTGACCCAATCAGAATCAGATAAAGCGTGTCCAACATTTTTGGGCTCAAAAGACGCGACAAAAGCAGAATGAGCATAGTGAGAGATGTTCTGTGACCTCGACCGTGTAGTGCGTTCATCCAAGTTCCCATTGATCTTCGAAGGCGGATGATCCCTCTTTCCAGCCGGGGAGCTTCTCGCCTCGAGATTGCCTCCCCCTCAACATCAGCTTCCACCTGAACTCGATCATGTACGCGACTTGACGAAGGTGTAGCAGTGGGGCCGTCGTCGAACGTCGTAGTAGTAGTGGAAGTGGAAGGTACACGATCTCCACACGGTGCATGAATTTCCTCATTATCTTCATCATCAGGCTGTTCTTCCTCAAAGATGGGCTGTCCCAATTCATCATCACCTGCACACTCAAAGACAGAAGAGCTACATGGAATGGTCTCGTCGAAGGTGACTTCGCAAGTCTCCATGATTTGGTTAGTCTCAAGATTGAGCACACGATATGCTCGAGAATGATTAGCATGAGGACCCGGTGTGTCCGAGGACCGGTGGATGGTCGCTTCCTGGTGTGATGAGTGATTGACAACGTGGTGTGGATTGACGTTTCCCTTGGCTCAAGTATTGCAGGTGTAGAATGCGGCTTGGTTGCATTGGTGCAGGTGAAGAACAGGCGCGAAAGGTCTTAGCCATGGCGGCCTCCAAGGAGCGGAGAGACAAGTAGGCTTGGTTCGAGGGACCCGGTGGCCGGTGGATCAAGTGTGGTTCACATGCTGGCAAGAACGAGCAAGGGGACGTGCATCCAGTGCGAGGTAGCGGCTCACAACCGAAGCTCGTACGCGGATGAGAAGCCGGCGCAAGGTGGCGGCTAACAACCGAAGTTTGCGCGCGGGGATTGGTGATTTGGCCACAAAATCATCGGTGGACGGTTTCCCTTGGTTTGGGCCTCAAAACCAAGGACCGAGGACTCGACGTGGCGAAGATGGGCTGCTGGGCCAAGTGTGGCTGGCAGGGGCGGTTTAACCGCCCCCCCTGGGCAGGCCCAAAAACGGCGTCGAGGAGCTTCGATCTGGAGGACACGCGGCGTGACTGCAAGGCTTGCGTCGGAGGGAAGCTAGCTTGCGGTGGAAGGTGTCCCAGCCGGAAAATATCTGAAAACCAAATGTCATATTTGCCCCTGAGGGGTATGTATCACTTAGGGGTAGTTTAGTCTTTAGAGCACCACCACTTGGACTACTAATAGGCCCTCCCAGGGCTGGTGGCTGCTATCTCTCTAGTTATCTCTTTAGTTCTCTTTGGTTTTCTCCTTTGAACTAGTTTCCCCTTCATCCCCTCCACCTAGAACTACTTCGAATCATTCCTAGTTTGTATAGGTGAATTCATGGTTATGTGATGGAGTTTGTGCTGCTCATCTTTGTGCCATGTTTTGATTCCACGAGCTCCTTTTTCTTTTTCTATTTTCGGAGGTATTTTCGGAGCTATTTTTGGGGGGTTTTCGTTCTTCTCTTTCTAGGGCGTTTTCTCTCGGATTTCTTTGGGGATTCACGTATGAGTGCCTTGTGCCTCTTTTGCTGGTGATCTCTTGCCCCCAAACGCCGGGAATCGCTCTGGATTTGAGATTTTGTGGATGAACGCGAGGTCATGGTGTTCTTCACGAGATCTGAGATTCTGGGAGTTGTAGCGAGTTAGAGGCCGAGATCTTTTGGGAAAACACTCCACTGGAGGTCTAGATTATCTGACCAAAATCTCGCCTCCAGAGCTCAAGCGGTTTGGGAGATCCACTTTCGGTTTGACTTTTTCCCGAGGTTCCCAGGCCAGGGCGGTTTAACCGCCCCCTGACCCGGTTTAACCGCCCCCCCTGGGTTTGTTGGATCGAGTCTTGTTTCGGGTCGTTTTTTGTTCGTTTCGATCGATTCGAGTTCCTGCTGCGTATTTCTTGTTCCTAGGGTCAGTAGCTTGACAGTGGCTACGTGATCTTGGCAAGATCGCGTTCGGAGGTTTCGGAGTTGATTTGGGAAAATAGCCGGATCGGTTGGAAAGAATTTTTATCGGCTCCCATTCACTCCCCCCCTCTCTGGTCGCCGTTTCGGTCCTTCAATTGGTATCAGAGCCGGTTACGGGTCTTTGCGACTCTAACCAGTCTAAGATCCAAAGATGGCGTACCAAGATCGGGGTTCCGGGCCTCCGCACTTCGATGGGAAGAACTACTCGAACTGGGTCGCGCGTATGGGCGCTTTCTTGCGAGGCAAAGGAAAGTTGCTGTGGAATGTGACCAAAGATGAAAACTATGTCAATCCCACCAACTTAGATGCCCAGGATGCAAAGGATAAGTTTGAGGCGAATGCTAGAGCTGTTGACTACTTGTTCCGTGCTTTGTCTGCCGAGGAGTTTGAGCGAGTTTTGGGCGAGGACCTAGCTAGCCAGATCTGGCAGAAGCTCAAGGTAGCCCACGGTGGTGATAGCCATGTCAAGGCTAGGCTTTTCTCGATGTATCGCAGAGAATATGAGAATTTTGCTCATTTGCCAGGAGAGTCTGTTGATGCTTTGTTTCAGCGTTTCACTTCAATTGTCAACAACATGAAAGCCAACATTACCGTACTCCCATACTCGGATCATGACCGAGCTATCAAGCTCCTGCAAGCACTTGATAGATCCGTGTGGGGTGCCAAGGTTGAGGCGATCATGGAGTCGGCAAACTATGAAACTTTGTCTGTCGATGAGCTTTTCTCGAAGTTGAAGTCTTCTGAGGTTGACAGACAGTTGCTTGCCAAGGCTAAGAGTCCGACTGATCCCCATAGTCTGGCTCTAGTCGGTGGCTCTGGATATGGACATGCTAACACTCCTGGACACTTTGCTTTGTCTTCTCTTGTGTCTCTTCCAGATGAAGAATATGAGGTGCTAAGCGAGGAGGATCTCGCGTTGCTCACGAGGAGGTTCGAGCGGATGTACCAGAACCGGAAGGGTTCGAGGCGTGCCAGGAGTACGTGCTACAGATGCGGGAAGATGGGCCACTTCATCGCCGAGTGCCCCGAGGAGATCAAGAACGACTACAACCGCAAGCACCGCCCGCGAGACGACCACAAGCACCGTCCCAAGGACGAGTACCTGCTTCAAGCACAAGAACAAGGACGAGAGAAGGTCGAAGAACAAGCACGGTGGACACAAGAAGAACAGATCTCGAGCGATGGTGGCAGATGCGAGCGACATTGACACAAGCTCCACCAACACGTCGTCAAGCTCAACTAGTGAAGATGAAGACCGCGGCCACCGCAAGGAGAAGAAGAGCTTGAACCGCAACTTCAACGGCATCTCCTTCGCCTGCCGTCGACTACTGCACCATGGCACACGACTCCGTGAAGAGAAAGGACGACTCCGACTCCGACTCCGAGGATGAGGTATTGACTGATCCCACCTCTTTGCGTCAGGAGATTGCTAGATTAGAGCAGTTGGTCGATAACCGCGATGATGTGCTTAGGAAGACCAATAAGGAGAAGAGGGAGTTTAGGTCCTTGCTAGGAGAGTCCAAGGATAGAGTGGCTGAGCTTGAGACCATGCTTTCTCAGACTGGAAAGAAGGCGATGGAGTTTGAGTCTTTGCTTTGCGAGTCTAGGCAGAGAGCAGCTAAGCTTGAGTCAGAGATGGCTGGGTTGAAAGATGCTCCTCTTGTGTCTGATGAAGTTGAATGCTCGTTTTGTGATGTGCATCTTGCTGATCTGGTTGTGCTTAAGGAGAAACATATGACATGCTTAGATGAACTAGAAAGTGCTAGGGTTGAGCTTGCTGAGTTGAAGTCTAGATCATCTTTGCTAGGTGCTTGTACTTCTTGTCCAGCTTTGCATGCTCAGTTGCTTGAATCACGCACCATGATTAGTTCACTTGAAGCACAACTGAAATCTCCCATTGCAAATTCTTGTTCTGCTTGTGATGTTGTCGCATTGAAGAATGTTGAGCTAGAGCAGTGTATGAATCGCTTGCAAGATGAGAATGATGAGTTGCGACAGTGTTTGGGTTGGTTGTCGGGTCGCGAGCCTCAGCTTAAGATGTTGATTGCTGGTTTAAGAGAGCTGATGGTCGTGGTCTGGGTTCTGAGAAGGTTGGTGAGAGCAGTGGTGAGAGAGAGAGAGAACCTGAGAGCTCCACCACAAACATTCCCACAAACCCACCAAAAGCCATTCTCAAGAACACCTTCACACCCAAACCCAACCACCTGCTAAACAAGCTTGACACCACTCCAGATCCTCCCAAGTTTCCACCAAAGACAGACAACTTTTAGAGGAGAGTGACCTTTGTGAGGAGTGGGGTTTACCAGCCGAGAGAGAGGGCACAGCCGAGAGAACCCCAAAGCCAAAGCCAGTCCGCTTCCATTGTGAGCATTGTGGAAGGGATGGACACCTTGAGGAGTTCTGTTGGAGGAAGAAGAGGGAGGTGAGAAGAGAGAAGGAGGTGGGGAACAGGGACAGGTACTACTCTTCCCGTAGTGTGCCTGTGTCTCGTTCACCCTGGCCGAGATGCGAGGCCTTTGTGCGCACAGTTCCTGTGGTTGGCAGTCATGGTGTTCCAGCTAGTCGTGAGTTTGCTAGGCGGCCTCCGTTTCGTGGTCAGTTTGGTTCAGGGAGGTTCGACTGTAGCTTCGAGGCGAGGAGAGAGTCTAGGCCACGTTTTCCCCCGTGTGGTGTTAGAGGTCTGATGGTGAGAGACGAGAGTGTTTCATGTGGTAGAGTTGATTTTGCTAACCCCTCTTTTGAGCAGATGGCCTGACACTGGTTTGACTCGTTTTGTGCTAACCCCAGTGTCGAGTCATTCGCTCATTCTCGTTCTCGCTTTTGATTGTGCAGGTGGGAGGCTTGGAGAACTTTTGGTTGATGGATTCTGGCTGCTCGAGACATATGACAGGTAATAGGAAGTGGTTCTCCAGTCTCACCCCGGTGGTGTCCAGGCAGTACATCACTTTCGCGGATAAGGGTAGAGGTAGAGTGTTGTCTGAGGGTGCTATTCAGGTGAGTGACAATTTTATGTTGAAGCGGGTTGCTCTTGTCAAGAATCTTGGTTTAATTTGCTTTCAGTTTCTCAGCTTCTTGATGAGGGTTATGAGGTTCGGTTTAAGCATGGTGATTCTCGAATTCTTGATTCTCGAGGTGACCTTGTGTGTATGATCATTCCCGAGGGACAGATTTTTCGTGCTGATTTTTCTCGATCTTTTGTTTCTTCACGGTGTTTGATCGCTGGTACTTCTTCTGAGCTTTGGAAGTGGCATAGGAGATTGGGTCATGTGAGCTTTGATTTACTCACACGCTTGAGTACTCTTGACCTTATCCGAGGATTGCCCAAGCTCAAGTTCGAGAAAGATTTGGTTTGTGCACCTTGCAGGCACGGTAAAATGGTTGCTGCTTCCCACCCACCTTTGACAGATGTTATGACTGAGCGTCCAGGGGAGCTTTTGCATATGGACTTGGTTGGTCCCGCTCGCATTCGTTCAGTTGGTGGGAAGTGGTATGTTCTTGTGGTTGTGGATGACTTTTCTCGGTATGCTTGGGTGTTCTTTCTGGCGTCGAAGGACTACACCGATGACTACACCGACATGAGTGACTCCAAGCCGATGACTACACCGATGAGTACGACTACAGCTTTGGATGCGGATGAGGACGAAGAACTAGTGGACCAGAAGGAGTACCGGAGCATGATCGGCTCCCTCCTGTACTTGATGGCGACGAGGCCGGACATACAGTTTAGTGTGTGTCTCTGTGCTCGTTTTCAGGCTTCACCGAGGACTTCACATCGTCAGGCCGTCAAGCAGATTTTTAGGTATCTCAAGTTTACTCCTGAGCTGGGTCTTTGGTATTCTGCTGATTCCTCACTTGCACTCCATGGTTTTTCTGATGCGGATTTTGCTAGGTGTCATGTTGATCGCAAGTCCACTTCTGGTCAGTGTCAGTTTCTTGGTTCGTCTCTTGTGTCTTGGTCTTCTCGCAAGCAGTCTAGTGTAGCCCAATCCACCACAGAAGCTGAGTATGTTGCTGCTGCTAGCTGTTGTTCCCAGTTTCTTTGGATCACCTACACCTTGAGAGACTTTGGCTTAGACATGTCCCATGTTCCACTTCTTTGTGATAGCACCAGTGCCATAAGCGTAGCCAAAAATCTCATGCTTCATTCCAAAACCAAACACATAGAAGTGAGGTACCAGTTTCTGAGAGATCATGTGGAGAAAGGAGATATTGAGCTTGCCCATGTTTCTACCCAAAACCAGCTTGCAGACATTTTCACCAAACCACTCGACCAAGCTACCTTCACCTGCTTGCGAGGGGACCTTGGTGTGTGTCCGTTTTTCTGAGCTGAGTTTTGGAGGCTTCTCTTGTAGCATATGTATACTATTGTACCATCTTTGTATCTTGATGTACATTTTTCTGTTTTTGTATCTTGATGTATAGTTTTCATCTTTACATCTTGTGATATATCATGCTGCATGTGTATCATATCTTAGGATGAGCTTCTCCTATATGCAGTGATTGCTACAACTTGCTACATTTTAGAGTTTTGGCAGGCTGGCTAGGGATTGATTGTATGGATGGCTATGCTCTTGATGGTTTTGATATATATTCTATTGAGATAGTCTCCTTTTTGAATTAAAATGACAAACTGAACTTAAACACTTTCACTCATGAGTAAATGCCTTTGCATGTCTTGTTTGAGCCGAAATGGCTATATCTTGCTTAAGATCATGCTAGGATGTGATATTATTTTCAATTGGGTCAAAGACCTTTGTCATTGTAAATGTTTAGCCCATGTTTTATCTTGTGGAGGAGCATAAGCTTCTTTTTGTCGCAAAGACATTTCATGTACCATGCTTAATTTGAAAAACTTGAAAAATGAGTTGTCTATGCATGAAAGAAGAAAGATGAGAAAAAGATATATTTGCAGAAAATTATGCTCATGTCTCTATGCTTTCACCATTGCACACACTTGCACACATGGGTGCCAAGCGGTTGCATGTTGCTTGCCGGAGAAGTCTCCCATGAGAAGTGAACACATGGCTCCGTGCTTTGACATGACATGAGATAGAACTTGGGCGTTTGTAATGATCTTTTGTCAAGAATGCTTGTCCTTTCATGCTTTTGGTGAGATGAGTTCATTTTTGCTTAACAATCCATGGTTAGGACTTTGCTCATGTGGTGACATTTTTTATAAAACTACACAAATTGATCATGGATTTGTCAATTGGATATATGTCTTTACCTTCTTGATGGCAATGCCCGTGTCACATGATGAACTATCTTGTTTGCCTCTTCTCTAACTTGTAGCATTTTGTATTGCTCATTGTATATTTGAGAAGCTTGTAGTTGCATTTTGTACATTTTTTCCTTGATTTGTGCATTGTCAACAAGGGGGAGAATTTCTAGAGCATTTTGCAAGGGGGAGAAGTTGCTGAACTTGTGAGAAAGCTTTTGAGCTTGATTTTGTTGGATTTGTGTGAGACTTGATGAGAGCTTTGCTAAAAAGGAAGTTTTTGAAAATTTGTGATGTTTCTGAGGGTTTGAATATTGTAAAACATTGCTGAGCATGTTTGGAAAGTTTTCGAGTTGAAACGGCATCGTTATGAGTTCGTTTGTGCAAAAACTGCATTTTTGGGTTTGGTCATCTGTCAGGGGCGGTTTAACCGCACCCCCTGGGCGGTTTAACCGCCCCTATGTAGTGAGCACATGATTTGTGGGATTTTGAGCAATTTCGAGTGTTTTTCGCACGCACAAGTTCACTTGTTCAGTGGGAGTTGCACCTTTGCAGGGGGAGTGCTTTGAGTGTTCTGAAAAGTGAATTGGAGATTTGTGATTTGTGCTTTGTGTTTTTGCTCTTTTGCCGATGGTGTTGAGCCCTTTCGCTTCTTCTTGAAGGCTCGGCGCTTCTCTTGCGAAGTGACTTTGTTCTCGGCTTGTTCCTGCTTTTAGTCACTTGCTTGAGTCTTGTTTTCGATTTGTTTTATATTTTCTTTTGATATCTATGGTTACTATGTGTGTGTTGTCAATGCACTCATCAAAGGGGGGATTAAGGACCCGGTGTGTCCGAGGACCGGTGGATGGTCGCTTCCTGGTGTGATGAGTGATTGACAACGTGGTGTGGATTGACGTTTCCCTTGGCTCAAGTATTGCAGGTGTAGAATGCGGCTTGGTTCCCGTGTCACATGATGAACTTTGGGCAGCTGGGCTGAGGTGACCAGCCAGGGGCGGTTTAACCGCCTCCCCCTGGGCCGGCCCAAAATCGGCGTCGAGGAGCTTCGATCCGGAGGACACGTGGCGTGACTGCAAGGCTTGCGTCGGAGGGAAGCTAGCTTGCGGTGGAAGGTGTCCCAGCCAGAAAATATCTGAAACCAAATGTCAAATTTGCCCCTGAGGGGTATGTATCACTTAGGGGTAGTTTTGTCTTTAGAGCACCACCACTTGGACTACTAGTAGGCCCCCTTGGGCTTGTTGGCTGCTATCTTTTTTAGTCATCTCTTTAGTTATCTCTTTGGTTTTTCCTTTGAACTAGTTTTCCCCATCATCCCCTCCACCTAGAACTATTTCAAATCATTCGTAGTTTGTATAGGTGAATTCATGGTTTGTTGATTGAGCTTGTTCTGTCCATCTTTGTGCCATGATTTGAATCCACGAGCACCTTTTTTTTCCTATTTTCGGAGGTATTTTCGGAGCTATTTTTGGGGGATTTTCGTTCTTCACTTCCTTGGGCTATTTCTCTCGGATTTCTTTGGGGGATTCACGTATGAGTGCCTTGTGCCTCTTTTGCTGGTGATCTCTTGCCCCCAAACGCTGGGAATCGCTTTGGATTTGAAGTTTTTGGGATGAACTCGAGGTCATGGTGTTCTTCCTTAGATTTGAGATTCCAGGAAGTTCTAGCGAGTTAGAGGCCGAGATCTTTTGGAAAAACACTCCACTGGAGGTCTACATCATCTGACAAAAATCTCGCCTCAAGAGCTCAAGCGGTTTGGGAGATCCACTTTTGATTTGACTTTTTCCCGAGGCTCCCAGGCCCGGGCGGTTTAACCACCCCCTGACCCGGTTTAACCGCCCCCTTGGGTGTGTTGAATCGAGTCTTGTTTCGGTTCGGTTTGTGTTCATTTCGATCGATTCGAGTTCCGCTGCGTCTTTCTTGTTCCTAGGGTCAGTAGCTGGACAGTGGCTACGTGATCTTGGCAAGATCGCTTTCGGAGGCGTCGGAGTTGATTTGGGAGAATAGCCGGATTGGTTGGAAAGAATTTTTATCGGCTCCCATTCACTCCCCCCCTCTCTGGTCGTCGTTTCGGTCCTTCAGAAGGACATCGTAGTGTAGGTGTAGGACCCGTAGGGAGTGATGAACGTTGTTTTGATTTGATCCTCCTCTTTCAAAGATATCTGGTGACAACCCGAGTAGCAATCAAGAAAGCAAAGCAAAGCACAGCCATCAGTAGAGTCGGTAACTTGGTCGATGCGCGGGAAGCCAAGAAGGGTCCTTGGGGCAGTGCTTGTTCAGATAGGTGTAGTCGACGCACATCTGCCACTCGTTGTTGTTCTTCTTTCTCACCAAGACTAGATTTGCTAGCCAATCAGGGTGAAAGACTTCCTTGATGAATCCCGCAACGAGTAGTTTCACTAGCTCTTTCTTGATTGCATCGCGTTTGTCAGATGCGAATCGTCGCAATCGTTGCTTCTTCGGAGTTGCTTTTGGATCGACATTCAGGCTGTGCTCGATCAGGTACCTTGGCACCCCTGGCATATCCGCAGGTTTCCACGCGAAGATGTCGCAGTTAGCCTGCAGGAACCTGAAGAGGGCGTCTTCCTATTTGGGGGTCAGGCCAGCCCCAATCTTGGTGGTCTTGGACTGGTCGCCTTCCATCAGCTCTACGTCCTTTGTTGCCACGTCATTAGGGGTGGTCGCCTTGAGTGGCCCTGGCTCCTTTGTAGGAATTTTGAGCTCTGTCTTCCTTAGCTTTTGAGCAGCTGCGAAAATTTGAGCCATAGAGTTCGGCACCTGAGTGGTGGTTGCAAACTCTATGGCCTCTCTGTCGCAGTCGTACGATCGCCTCAAGTCGCCACGGAGGGAGATAACGCCCTTGGGTCCTGGCATCTTGAGGACGAGGTAGATGTAGTAGGGGATAGCCATGATCTTGGCCAATGCAGGACGTCCAAGGATGGCTTGATATGAAGTTTCAAAGTCCGCCACCTCGAACTTGATGTACTCTGTCCTGAAATTCTGTGGAGTGCCAAACGTTACTGGTAATGTGACTTGACCAAGTGGGAGACTACCATTACCAGGAACGATGCCGTAGAACGGGGAGTCTGTAGGTCTCAGCAGCTTCTTGATGTTGAGGCCCATCCTCTTCAGGGTGCCAGAAAATAGCACGTTCAACCCTGCACCGCCGTCAATGAGTACCTTGGTGAGCTTTGACCCCGCCACCGTGGGATCCAGGGCGAGTGGTAATTGTCCTGGTTCATCGTAGCTATTCCATTGGTCCTCTCTTGAGAAGGTGATTAGGATCTCCGAGTACTTTTAAGTACCGTGGGACAGCTGGCTCGACTGCCATGATATGACGCATAGCGAGCTTGTGGTTCCTTCGGGTTGGGAAACCGTAATCGCCTCCGATGATGACCATGAGAACTTTGTCCGGCTTTTGGAATCTGTTCATCTCGTTGTCTTCATCTTCCTCGTCGTCTGCCTTCTCCTTCTTCTTGGCGGCAGGGTCGAGTGGTTCCCTTGCTGGCTTCTTCTTGCCCTTTTCCTCACGCGGTTGCTGAGTATACGTGCGTTGGAGATCATATCATTGACCCATGGTGTGTTTATGCTTTGGGTGCAATTGGCATGGCCTATCCATGATCTTCTCTACGTCGCTTTTGCCTGGATAATTCTTCTTCTGGCTTCTCATGCCGCTGTCCAGCGTCGCGACTGTATCATCCGGCTTGCGCTTGTTGTGCTGATAACCTTGCTGGGCTTTATTGTTGTTTCCCTTATTATCGTGCCTTTCCTTGCCCTTGGGAGGACCGTACTTCTCAAGGTCGCGGTCTTCTTGTTCAGACCATGCTTCGACCTGGTTGCACAGAGCTTCCAGAGTCTTTGGGCGATGCAGGGCCAAACTGCCTGTCAAAATATCTGTTTGTGATGCCGTTTTGGAACAGGTCGATGCAGTCGCGATCAGATACGTCCACCACCAGGGTCTTGATCTCCATGAAGCAACGCATGTACTCGCGGAGGTTTTCATTAGGCTGCTACTTGCACATGGCCAGGTCATGTCGAGTCTTGGGTCAATTATAGGTGCCCTGGAAGTTCACCACAAACATCTTCTTGAGTCTTTCCCATGAGTCGATGGAGCATCGTGGCAGATTCTCGAACCATGTGAGCGGGACGGGCTCGAGTGCTAATGGGAAGTACCGGCACTTGATTGCATTGTTGCCGCCCGCGTATTCTATGGATGTAGAGTAGATGGGCAGCCATGACCCAGGGGAGCACTTGCCATCATACTTCTCAAAGCCTGCTGGCTTGAAAGGTTGCGGATACGACGCCATCCTAATGTCTCTGGAGAACATCGGGTGATGAGGACATGACACACATGAAGGGTGCTAAACACACATGGAAGGCATGGAGGACCAAAGAGGTTGATTGGGGATCAAGTCCAAGTGTTCTCACGTTCTCCACCAGGCTATCACGTCACTTTTGGCCTAAGGAAATAAAGAGATTGAATCCAACACGTTTTGGAAACGCTGGATTCGGACTGCAGGGAAGTCCTGACTTTCGACGGCCACCACGACCTCATCCGGGCTCCGTTTGAGGCGTTCAAGTACTTGATGGAAAGCTTATCAAGTCTACTTTCATATGGATCCGGACTTATATCCATATCTTTCCCGAGGCGGCCGCAATCATCAAATCATTGACCGAAGGTTTTTCTGTTCAGGTGCTGCGACACCTTATTTTGGCCCACGGGCCGTGTATCATGTTGGGTCCATTAGGGACGCGTCCTCGTGTGATTCAGAACTCCACCTTCGAGTGATATTAAGATTGCTCGCCTCTTTTTCTTGTTCGTTTTTCGATTGTGTAAAGAAATTGATCTTCATGATCAGGCTGATCTTGCTTCAACAAGGTCGGTAACCACAGGGAGTTGGTTCAGCGATTGCATTGGCGCTTCGGGTTTGCTCGTCGTAGTCGGATCGTGAGGGTCTACTTCCGCCAAGTCAAAATTATCTCCACTCACCGAAAGATCGGGCACTCCAGCTCTATCAAGTGGTAACAAAAGTCCAGGTTGATCGGTGAGTTTTATCGAGTGTCGTTCCATTACCTAGAGTCCACAAAAACCAAAAAAAAAACAATTGAGGTTAGATCATTGTCCCAACACCATTCTTCGCCTTGCACTTTCTTTCAATAATTTGCGTTGTTGAAATTGTGTGCGTCGCATTCAATTGTTGCTGGTTACTTTGTGCTTCTACTGCCGCCGCCACCACCTCCCGCCACCGCTGCCACCACCACACGCCGCCGCCGCCGCTGCTCTACATCTTCACCACAAACCCTACAACCCCACGCCGCTCATCCGAGTCCTACTCGGTTCGACTGCCGCGCGTTCGCAGTTTGGAAAGAGATAGAAAAGAAAAAGGAAACAAAAAAAGGAAAGAAAAAAGGAAATAAAAAAAGGAACGTTTCGAAAAGAAAGATAAAGGAAAGAATCAAAAAAAGGGAAAGAGCAGTTCGTTTTGGCAAGTTCGGTTTTCGTTTGGAAGTTTTGGGCAGTTTCGAATACCTTCACAAAACAGCCATAACTTTTCGCTCGGATCTCTGATTTCAGCGTCTTTTTTTTCAAAAACCTTACGAAATTTCCTATACGGTGCACCTGGCATATCGCCTGGTGAAGTCGGTTTCGAGGCAAAAAAAACGCCGTTTACACAGCGTAACGCGGCTCGAGTGATTTTCCGTTTCTCCATCCCACTTCCTTGTTACCTTTGCTCGATCCATAGCGCGTGGCACTTGTTTCCAGCAGCATAGTTACGTGTTTAGCACTATAATTCAGCTTTGCATTATTGTTTGATTGTGCTAATCCTTGACTTGAGTGCAGCCTACCCAGAACTACATATATTCCTACGACGAGCCGACTTTGTTTTCTCCAGGCAATCACTGCTCCAATCTTTCGCAGGTGCTACTTGTTGCTTGTAGGTCGCCCCTGTTGCTTGGTAAGAACGGATAAGAACTTGATCGCAGCATCATTGTGAGCTTTCCATACACACCTTTGTTGCTGTAGGATTTGTTTTTGTGTTTGCGCTAATCATGTCAGGAGACGATGACACGGAATTGCAGAAGGGCTATGGTGGTGACACGGAGCAGGAGGATGGAGAACGCCGCGGTCGTGCCTGCCGTGTGGTATGTAATCCTGTTCATGATTCATTTGCTAAGATTAAATTTAAGATCCCTTCTTATAATGGCAAATATGATCCTGCTGCATATCTTGATTGGGAATTAGAGGTTGAACAGATTTTTTCATGCCATGATATTCCTGCTAGTGCACAAGTTAAAGCTGCTATTAGTGAATTTACTCTTTTTGCTTTAATGTGGTGGTATGATTATAAGCTAAAATATCCCACGTCTATTCCAACCACTTAGACTCAATTAAAAGCTGCTATGCGACATCGATTTGTACCTTCATATTATGCCCGAGATTTGCTTAAACAAATGCAAGAATTTCAGCAAGGTCAACAATCTGTTGAGGACTATTACCAGGAGCTACAAAAAGGTATGATTCGTTGTGGTTTGTTTGAGATGGATGACGCTGCTATGGCACGTTTTCGCGGTGGTTTGAACTACGAAATTCTGGACATACTTGATTATAATGATTATGTTGATATGCCCACATTACTTGAGTATGCTTGCAAAGCTGAACGTGAAGTGCAGGAACGCCGCTCGACGACATATACTAACTCTTTTGCAGGATGAAGCCCCGCATCCAGCGCAGATCCTGCTCTCCCTACGCCATCCACGCCTAGCACTACACCGCGTGAGAGGACGACCACACCTACAACATCGTCGACCACAGGTGCTCCACTCACGGATGGTGAGGCCACTTCTACTGTGCTGAACTCTTCCACACCTCATGCTATCATAGAGCAATTGTTAGTGGAACCATCTCTTGATGTATCTTTGTCACATGATGATATGCTTGTTGTTACCTGTGATAAAGATGATTTGTGTGATAATGCTTCTGTTGTACATGTTTTAAAATCACCCCCTTGTGCTGAAATTCAACATGATAACATAGGGCAACTATCGAAAGAATCCTTACTAATTTTGCCTTTGTCAAAAGATCGTTTGCTTGATGTTCCTTGTGATAGAGAAGAGTGGTGTGATAGTGATTCTTCTATTCCTCTGCCACAATTGCTTCGAAATGATGATACACATACTTTGGAGCCATATAATTCTGCTGAAAATAAAATGTTTGTTCCAATTACTTGTGCAACTGATGAACAAAAATTGCTATTTTCTTTAAATACTTTAGGTTATATTGAATTTGATGTTCTATGTAATCTAAATTGTTTGGAGAAGAGATTTCTTGCATATCCCGAATTGCCATCATTATCTAGCAATACATATCACTTCATTGGCAATACATATCACTTCATTGGCAAATATAATCACAATGGAGAATATATGGTGCATCGAGTTTATATTTGTTCAAATCTAAAATCTTCTTTGGCTGGACAATAATGTGATAACTTAGAGGGCTGCAATAACAATAATCTTGTCACATCCAATTTCTCTAGCTTTGTTTTAAAGAAACACGTTCAATCCAAAGAAGGGGAGCCTTGCTGGTTGCTATCTATGCCTGCTTTGTCTTTTGTTGGTACTCATCTTGTGCAGGATCTTGTTGAAAAACATCGTGTGTCGCCCGATCAAGAATCATACATGCTTGCTAAAAGTTCTATGCGAGCTGACACTTTCGCTAACTGGAAACATAGTGACATCGCTCCCCTTAATATTTTTGATTTCCTTGGTTTTTGAAACCCCGTTCTCCTTTGTTTTGTGCAGGATCAATTTCAAGTACAATTGACGCCGAGGATGGCTTTTCGTCAAGAAGGGGAGGATGATGAGGACATGACACACATGAAGGGTGTTAAACACACATGGAAGGCATGGAGAAATTCCATATGGATCTGGACTTATGTCCATATCTTTCCCGAGGCGGCCGCAATCGTCAAATCATTGACCGAAGGTTTTTCTGTCCAGGTGCTGCGACACCTTATTTTGGCCCACGGGTTGTGTATCAAGTTGGGTCCATTAGGGACGCGTCCTAGGATTGGAGCATGACCCCAGCGACCCTTTGGTCGTCCTCCACCTCTCATATACCCCCTAGCTGCCGCCAAGAAGTCTTGAGTTTTGTTTTACATCTAGCTTTAGCTACACCGAACACGCACAAATACGTGTTGTCCTCGTGTGATTCAGAACTCCACCTTCGAGTGATATTAAGATTGCTCGCCTCTTTTTCTTGTTCATTCTTCGATTGCGTATAGGAATTGATCTTCATGATCAGGCTGATCTGGCTTCAACAAGGTCAGTAACCATAGGGAGTTGGTTCAGCGATTGCATTGGCGCTTCGGGTTTGCTCGTCGTAGTCGGATCGTGAGGGTCTACTTCCGCCAAGTCGAAATTATCTCCACTCACTGAAAGATCGGGCACTCCAGCTCTATCATCGGGTACTCATCATCCTCTTCCTTGTAGCCTCGCTCTTCATCGCGCCTTCTGGAGTCGAAGATGGACCGTGCTTCGCGGTTGGCATTGATGGTTCTCCTAAGGTCGTCGTTATCTGCCGGCTGATGTGAGGACGCGGCTCGGCCTCCCTCGTTGCGACTGGCATTGGGCCGTGGTTGGCCTCGTCCAGTCGCGCGGTTATCTTCTGGGCGGTTTGGGACTGCACCTCCTCCACAGTTTGCGTTTCCCAGGCGACTTGGAGCCACTAAATGGGGTTGTCTATCTCGTGAGCGGTGACGAATGCTGTTGTTGACTGCTTCGCTGGCAGCTGGCTGTTCACTACTGTCAATGAGGTGGTGAGTGCTTTATCAAGGGTGCGGATCATGGCGTTGATCCGATCGAGTGCAGCTTCAGACTGGGGGGTTCGCGGCAAGCTGCGGATATGGTAGGCGATCTCCATGGCATTGGCCATGGGGGAGTAGTAGCGCACGACCTTCGCAAACTCATGCGCGAGGTTGCGCCTGGCGAGACGGCGATCGCGGGCGTCAAGGCGTCGTAGAGCTCTCTTGTTATTGCGGGTCTCCCTTGCCGCTGCTTGCTCTCCTGTTTCTCCGTCAGGTGCAAGTTCGTTTTTGGAGATGTCAGCCTCTAGTTCGAACGCCCAATGTGGATCATCTTCGTCTTCGAAATCATCAGCATTAGTGCCAGCACCAGCTGCTGCTGCTGCGCCGGTCATGAACACTTGTCGTATGGGTTCGACAGAGTCACTGGTGGTTGGGGTGAGGAGCTCGGTGATGCTCTCCCCGTCTTCTTCTAGCGGTGTGCCGTATTGGAACGGCAGGTCGTCGGTGATGTCGGACCCAAAGAGTACAATTTCCCGGGGTGTCTTGCCTCTTGGGAACACGACTCTTCCTTCGGGCGTGGCATGGATCACCAGGTCATGTCCGCTGTCTTCTTTTAGGACCTCCTCGTCCGAGTCCGAGTTGTGCACGGGGATCACTTCCCTGCGGGAGCTAGCGTGTCCTGCCGTGACTCGGACTGGGACATCCCGCTTCGAGTCCGAAGTGGACTCGAGCTGGCTCTGCAATGCCTCCCAATAGACGCGGGTCGAATTGCGGAGTCCAAATGGGAATTGGGGTGGGAGGGTTGCTTGCAGCTTCTGTTCCGCAGTCGTGATCGACTCGGGGTCATGCCCTCGGACCATGTCCGCGAGTGTGATCTCGCCGAGTTGCTCGACCAGATCTTCCATGACGGGCGCTGATTCTTCCTTCTTCTCCAGGGGCGTCTCGAGGTAGCTATAGAAGCCACCCGAGCCGTCGGCAACGTAGACCCAGGAACCAAAGTTGAATCTCATGCCCTCCTGAGGCGCTTCAGTATGGATGTTGGTCACCATTGTGTTCTCCATGGGATCTTCGAGGAAAACCCCTACCTGGCGCGCCAGATGTCGGTGTTCTACCGTCGATCCTACCGAGGGATACCCCGAGGTAGTAGAGTTCAGGTTGGGTTTTGCCGAGATCAGGAATGCAAAGGCCAAGAGACTCAAGATTTTAGACAGGTTCAGGCCGCTGAGATAGTGTACTACCCTACGTCGTGGTTTGTATTCAATGAGACGTGTTCTTTCGAGGGGGTCCCTTTCCAACCTTATATACACGGAGGGCAGGATTACAAGGTCGGTTCCAAGTAGAATTCTAACCTAATACAACTCGTAGAGTGCTTTACAAGTCAATCCGAGTAGTTTACAAGTCATACGATTGGTTTCAATAACGAGGAGAGTCCTTGCAGTACTCTACTCGTAGTCTTCACGCTTGGTACGACTCATGGTCCATGGTCGTACCTCCAACAGAGGTAAGAGGTAAAGCTGACAGGTGGGGCCCGCCTAGTCAGTGGGAGAAGAGAAAGGGACGGCGCGCATCAGTGGATGACAGGCCGAGGGGAGTTGGGCCGACGGTGATGGGCCGCGCACTGGGCCGGAGAAGGAAAGAATGGGAAGAGGCCGCGTGGTTTTGGTGGATTGGGCGGGGAGTTCTAGGGGCATGGTTAGACTTTAGTTAGCAGGCTGCTGGGTTAGTTAGAGCCCAAGTTAGTCTAGGATTTAACCTTTTCTTTTATTTGGATTTGAATCAATTCAAATCCAAATCACACTCAAACAAATCCAAATAAATTCCAAGTGTTCACACTAAGACATAGACACCTTAGCAAAATATTTATTTTATTATTTAATTCTAAGAATTTTGGGAAAACTCCAATGAACACAACCTTTTATTTTTTCTAGCTAATATTCAATCCACGAAAAATTTTTAAATCCACATTTTTAGTATTTTAAACAATCTAGAAAAATCTGGGACGTTACATAGGGTTTGGTGGCTGCCATCTCTCTTGGCTTAGTTTCATTTTTCCTTTGTTTTCCCTTTAGTTTTCCATAGGCTAGCTAGTGCTTCATCGGTGAAATCTTCAAGAGGGTAGGATGTGGGAGGATTGATAGTCTTTTTGTAAGAAGTTGACCTCATCATGTATGGAAGATTTAGCTTTTGCTCAACCTCTCTTGTGTGATTTCTTTGTTAATCCCGTGGCTCCTTTTGGTCCCTTTGCTAGATTTTCGAGTCCTTGTGTTTGAGGCCGTTTCTTTGTGGGATTGCTTGGGGGATTCACATATGAGCTCGTGGAGACTCTTTTCCTCGTGATTTGCCCCCTCAAAACCCAAAGAATCGCTTCGGATTTGGGGAATTTTGGATGAACTCGAGATGGAGGTGTTCTTAGTGAGATTTGAGATTCCGGGAGTTCTAGTGAGTTAGAGGCCAAGTTTTTTGGGGCATACCCTCTACTTGAGGTGTACATCATCTCTCCAAAGTTTCGTCTCAAGAGCTCAAGCCGTTTGGGAGATCGGGTAATTCGATTTTGGGTGTTGACTTTCGGAGCCCCTGCTCCCAGGCCAGGTCGGTTTAACCGCTCCCCTTGGGAGGTTTAACCGCCCCCAGGGAGGTTTAATTACCCCTGGCTGGGAAGAGAAGGTTTTGTCTCGTTTCGGTTCGATTTCGATTCGATTTGCTTGATTTGGTTTCCGCTGCTGTGATCGTGTTTCTAAGGTCAGTAGCTTCTAAGTAGCTACGTGATCTTGGGTAGATCGTGTTGCGAGGATTTGGAGTTGAGTTGGGAGAAAAGACGGATTTATTGAGAAGAAATTTTTATCGGCTCCCATTCACTCCCCCCGCGCGGCACAGCCGCCAGCCGCAGGCCCCGCCCGTCAGCTTCGCCCCCTTTCCGCCGCCGCCGCGCCGAGCCCAGCTCGGACTCGAGTCCGGCCGTAACACCGCAGCCGACTTGGCCCGGGCGCGCACGCCTAGGCCTCCTCCGGCCTATGTAAGGCCAACCACCGCCGCCCGCACACCCCCTTTTCTCAAACCCTAGCCACCGCCAAGTGCCACCGCCGTCGCCCTAAACCCTAGAGCGCCGCCTGCTCGCCGCCGCTGCGTGGAGACCCCGGGAGTCACCGCCGACACTGCCATCGTCTTCACGGTGAGCTCCCCGATGCCCTGGTGGTCTCCGCACCCTTCCCCGTGCTCTGTACCGCCCAAACGCCCGCGCCGGCCATCCCCGGCCATGGCGCCGCCGCGTCCGCTCGCCGCCCGCCGTCCGATCCGGGCGCAATGGCCCGGATCAGAACCAGCGAAGGGTTACGCGGCCGGCGCACCGTGGTCCAGTGGACGCGCGCCCCCGTGCGGTCCACGGCCGCGTCCACGGCACAGTGCCACCCCGGCGCGTGCCCCTGTTGACGCCAGTAGACGGCGTTGCGCTGGCGTCAGCGCTACGTCAGCCGGCCGTCAACCGCCCCGCTGCCGTCAGCTGTTTTTGCGAGAAGGCCCCCGTGTTTTCCTGTTTTTACAGGAAGATCCACTGCAGTTTAGTTTTCTCGCAGATTAGTCCTTTTTCTTTCGTTTAGGCCACTGGAAGTTCCTGTTCCTTGCCAGCAAGTCCCTATAGCTTGTTTTAAGCATAATTTTCACGTTCTAGCTCCGATTTGGGTGATTCTTGCACTCATGTGTTCGTAGCGAAGTGTAGAATAGTTTTATAGCCTGTTTTGCTCTCTTTTTACTGTTTGGTGTACTGTTATAATAGAGTAACTTTATTTGCATGTATTGACCTGTGTGGTGATTGTATGGTGATTGCATGACCAGCCGGTGAGCCGTTCGAGTTCGTGGGCGACTAGGAGTTCGAGGAACAGGACTTGCAGCTGCAGCCAGACTTTGAGGAAGGCAAGTATAGCATGGACAATCCTTGTTACCTACACACCATTAAATTACGTTCATACATATGCATGCGTCTAAATTTTGTTTACCTTAAGGTTGTTCCTAGTCCTTTTATCCTGTACCTTGTTATCCCGAGTTAATGCATTGAGGGGTAGTCTTTCACTAAGTGCAGCTACATCACCTTTACTTAACTGTTAATCATGACTTAATGGTTCACTTAAACTTAATGGTAAAACTTGCTTTTTAGCAACAGAGGCGGCAGGCCCTTTCCTCCACCACCCTCTCCCTTGCCATCCTTTCCCCTTAGCTTCTCTTCTCCTCGCTAGTCCATGGTGGACGGAGGCAGGTGGATTCCGGACTCCATGGATGGATCAACTGTCTTGGTGACCGGATCCATGACCTCCACGGCTGGATCGTCACTTCAAGTGGTTGCTCATCTTGTCAGTAAAGCGCACGATGCATCACGGCCGGTGGCGGAGTGAACCCTAGGACGGATCCACCACAGCGGTGACCAGTTTTCCACTGGTCCTACTAGCGGCGGTGGCAGTTTCCCGAGACCATTGTGACGCGTCTTTTTGGGGCCATGGCAATGACGGCGTTGCCCCTTGGCCTGACAATCTTGCGCAACTGGGTTGCTTGTTGCGTCCAATGCCGCCGGCGCATGGCTTTCGGCTATGTGGGGGTGGCATTGGCTGGTCCAAATCCAATGAAGCCGTACTTGGAGAAGATGGCCGATGACTATAGACACAAACGTCATGCTTATAATGGGTGCTTTGGATCTTGTCATGCAGTGAGTGTGGTATGAGACACACTGTGCCAAAGTCGGGTCTCTGTGTTTCAACGTCCAGCGATTAGTGATGGTGCAGTAAGTGACGCATCTCATTGACCCTTGCGGCTACATTATAGTGGCTAGGGTACGTTGGCAAAAGCCACAATGACAACGTTTTTTAGTGCCATTTTCCTTCTTGAAGGCGCCACCCATATGTCTCGATCCCAACCCATCACTAGATCTCTAGTTGAAAACTTTGCCCTGGTGGGCAGCGGCAATGGCGAATACCATAATTTTCTCGTTCGAGGCGTCATTTTGGAGTATTTTGAGTGATGATGCATTTGGTGCAGTGACTATGTTTACTCAACTCAGGTTCTTCAAGAATTATTAATATCTTACTTATCCCTGCTTCCTATGTTTGTAGGAGCGTGGATGGTTTGTTACGGTATTAACTTGGTGTTCAGAGCGTCAATCGGCAGATGGAGTTGTGTCTCTTCTCTATTCACTATAGGAAAATTGGCCTTTAGTACCAGTCACAGGACGGGTTAGTACCGGTCGCTGTGGCCGGTACTAACGTGCCACACGTTAGTACCGGTCACAGGGAGCCGGTACTAACGTGCCGCCCGTTAGTACCGGTCGGTAAGACTGACCTGTAGTAAACAAGTTTATCACTGAAAGTTCTTTCCCCCCTTTTTCTCATCTTCTCTTCCTTTTTCTTTTCTCATTTTGGTTCCTTTTCTTTTCATACAACGTTGAACATCACAATCAAACAATCCCATCACAATCACAATCAAACAAACTCATCACAAAATCATGTATTTCATAAGAATCACAGGGTCTCACAAGAATACATCTCATGACAATAGCATGTTTGCAATTTTCTCCACAGAATTCATAGGAAATTAGAAAAAAAAAACACCTCCAGGGCCTGGCCCCTTCCCCCTCGTCGGCCAAGGGAGCCCCCTCCCTCCGCCGCGGCACCATGCCGGCGCCGCCGCAGGCACAGCCGCGCGCCGCAAGCCTGACCCGCCGGCCGCCGCGCGCGTCGGCCGCCGCTCCCGCGCGCTGGTCGTCTCGCCCCGCCGGCCGACGCTCCCGCAGGCCGCCACCGCGCACCGCAGGCCTGCCCCGCCGGACGCCGCTCTCGCGCGCAGGCCCGCCTCGCCGGCCGTCGGGCCCCGACCGCCTGCAGGACCGCCCCGCCGACGCCGCTCCCGCGCGCAGGCCGCCGGTGGTACTCGCCCTCCGCGCCGCCGGCTCCGGGCGCGCGCTGCCGCCGGTGGAGCCGACCCCGCGCGCCGCCACCACCGCCAGGGGCACCCACCCCCGCGCGAAGCCGGCTCCAGGCCATGTCGTCCGCGCGCGCAGCCGCTGCCTCCGCGTGTAGCGCCTCCACGACGGCCGCCGTCCTCTGCGCGCCCTGCACACACACGTTCGTGAGGAGCTGAGCAGATAAGGAAGAAGATAAAGGAAGAATGGAGAAAGAGAACGAAGAGAGGAAAGAGATAAGATAGAAGGGAATCCGTGGCATTAAAAAGAGAGCTGGTGGGAGGCAGCGGGCACGCTAGTGCCGGCTGGGGTTACCAGCCGGTACTAAATGTCAAGGCGGTACTAAGTTGGCACGGTCAGTTTAGTACCAGCTGGTCTTACCAGCCGGTACTACCATGCCATCTGCCCGATAAAAGATAAGGACAGGAGCGCACGTTAGTATCGGTTGGTGGTAAACTAGCTTTTTTACTACTGTTACCTGGAGCCAGGTACTAAAGCCCCCCGTAGTGATTGTTGGATTTGGCTCATACTTCGGTTCCGCTTTCACCTGATGTGAAGAAGTTGGTTCGTTCAGAGGCAACCTTACAAAACATGTAGTCAAGGAAGATTATTATAGTGGTTTGTTGGAGATTTTGAGTTCCTTCTTATTTTTGTTAATTTTCTTTAATACATCAGATGTTCTGATGTTTGTGTTCTACATGCATTTGGAACATGTGCTTCTCATTGTATTATTTTTAGTCTGATGCATTCTCGTAACTTCGTAAGAGGATGTCTAAAGCCGGAATACTAACTTTCATTACTAAAAAAAATGTGTTCCATTTTGCTAGGCCCTAGAGTTTGGCATAAGGCCCTGGATTTTGCCGTGATGGCCTGCAGCCTCATGCGCCGAACTGATTATGGGTAATATTGCACCGTGCCTTAGGCCAGGGTGGTTCAGGTGTCTATTTTACATAGTCTTTAACCTAGACAAAGCGTTCTAATGGATACTTGGCTTCTTGATTAACACACACTTTGACATCTGAGCACCAAATTTGCCAAACATGCAGCTAACCGATTGGCTAGCATCACGTTTTCTGGAGATAAGCACAACAATATGAAGTAAGTTCACATGGTGATGGGTGTACGTTGTCCTAGAATGAAATTAACACAGCTTGCGACACATATTCTCTCGCAGCATTGCTTCAGGAAAACTCCACCAGGACCGGGTCCACCCTTACAAGCTCGAGACTCATAGCCAAGAGCCACCGACGATGAGCCACAAATGACGTCATTGACCAGTCTACGCGCGCACATGCACTCCTACTGCAGGGAGCATCATTCGTATCGCCCATACGTGCCAGCCCCAAGTAGTACCAGTGCGTTTAACTCATTGGCACCGGCTTGAATGGGAGCCAGCATGAGTAATCACATAAATGTGATGGTGCATTTACACGCCAGTATGTTTAAGTAAATGTGTCTTTGCATTTCCAAACCCGCACATATATCTACATATACTAACGGGTTTAAAATTGAGCCAGCTAGAATATGTATTTAATATAGCGGTTAGAATGTTGACTGATTGGTTTAGGATTTTTCATTCATACGCACGCATAGAGCATTTAGCAAGTTGAAGTGTGCTCAGCCTCTCTTCATCAATGATGGGGGTGAAATCAAGAGAGAAATTTGCAATTGCTTCATCTTGCCCGGCAAGAAGTTGTTGAACGCTTCATCTTGCCATGAAAGTTGTTGTCGTTGAACCTATCTACATATGCAGGATACTCTAATCGCTCGCGGTCATTCTACCCTACTGAGCTCTGTGGTCCCCTTATATATTCGCTTGATCTTCTATTCGCTATTAGTAGGAAAAAGTATCTTCTTATTTCTCGATATCATCTTCTCTCGATGTTATTCGATCTAGACCTACATTATCTCTAATCTAGATATATCTGTATCTGATGAGCTGGGAGCAGAGAATGGCGTCCTCCTTCACCGGACCATCTCCACCAATCAATAAGGTGTTCGTCTCCAACTGCATCATCCAACAGCTGTGTGTGCGGAGCAATGCGCAGGAGTGAGTGGTGATCGCCTACGATGTTGCTTAGGTATTGTTCGTCCTTCTTCCTACTTAGGCGGACATGGCCGGGTTCTATAGCCATGGCTGGTATTGGTGGGGGATCACGTGACCTTCCATTGTGTCAGGCAGATCACAGACAACGCAGATTTTACCCTGAGGGTGATTGGCCTAGGCTTGCCTTGTGGTTCCTATTAGCTAGTTTAAGTGATTTTCATGTTTCGTGAGTACGGTCTGAACCATCGTGCTGTAGAATATATATGTTCTTGCTTTACTTAATTTTTTGTTAATGTTTCACCTTTTTTCAATTATTTTTATATTTTCAGAATTTTAGATGTCATTCTGAGCAGTATGATTTTGAACCGCTTAAGTTATGATGTATTCTAACCAGTCCGATATTCAACCGCTTAACATACATTGCAGCAGTTATATATTGGTGGATGAAAGGACCGACACAACGCCTAAAGGGGGGTAAATAGGCGCTTTTTAAAATTTCCGAAAAACCTTAACAGCCAAGTGAGATCTGTCGGAAGTACTGACACAGTGTATGAACTCCCGATGGACCGGAACTTCCGGTGAGGGTGATAAACTCGTATGAGATTTAAAATCTACTTAGCCTTTGATGAATCCACTTGAATCAATAGTTAAAGAAGTGTTTGGAGACTCCTGAATATGATCTCTATAAGAAGAAACTCACAAACACGTAGGTCGGATCAAATCAAGCTCTAGGTCAAAAAGAACACTAAGAACACAAGCAAGGACAAGAGACAAAGGATTTCTTCACCAAAGTTCACTCCCGCAAGTAAACCTATGTCTCCGTTGAGGTGCTCACAAAGAATCAGGTTGTTACTAACCCATTCTTGTCTCTGTTAACCACAAAGGATGATTGAGTTATTTACTATGTGTCCACACAAAGAGGAGGATAATACAAACGTCATGGACTCGAAGTTGCAAGCTCCTTTGTGATGCCTAACTGTCTAGCAGCAAAACTCAAAGAGTAACAAACAAGAATCGATGAACCAAAGATGCTTCAAGTTCTTCTTGAGATGAACAAGTTGCTCTCACACTCAAAGCTCAAGTCTCACACCCTAAATCTTTCTCTCAAGCAAGCCCTTGGTGAATCCTTGCAAAGATTAGCTCTTGGAGGGAGTGGGGATGTATATTGAATGCTCTTGGAGGTGTTTGTCTCAGTTTAGGTTAGCCAAAAAAAGAAGGGAGGGTGAAGGGGTATAAATACCTGACCTCCCAAAACTAGTTGTTATGCAATGTTAAGTGACCTGTCGGAACTTCTAACACAATTGGGGCTAACCCTCATAATTTCAGAACTTGAGAGCTATAAAAACTTCCGACCCCTCGTGTCGGAACTTTCAGCAACAAATTGAAATCCTGGCCCAAAACTTGCACGAAAGTTCTGGCATCTGTTGGAACTTTCGACATAGGGTCGGCACTTCTGACCAAGCTAAAAAAAATGAGAAGAACACAAATGTGTGTGCATGAGTTTTTGTCTCTCACGGGTGGTTAGCATCTTTAGAATAGCACCTTGACACCTTGGGCCAACCAATCACGTCCCTCTTGATAGCACAGTGTTTCCTATACCCAATTTTGATATAGAAAATCCAACTACATGTGTCCATTGAGTTTCAACACTAAAGGACCGATTAGGCGACCAGAGAGGGGGGGAGTGAATGAGAGCCGATAAAAATTTCTTCTCAACGAATCCGGCTTTTCTCCCAACTCAACTCCAAAACCTCTCAACACGATTTAGCCAAGATCACGTAGCTACTGGGAAGCTACTGACCCTAGGAACATGATCATAGCAGCAGGAAAAACAGAAAGAACCTCGATCCCAAAAGCTTTGCAAATCTGTCACTGGGTGTATATACTCGGCACTGCCGGTTTTCCAAACTCGGCACTGCCGGTTACATACGAATTTGAGCGTATGTACTCGGCACTGCCGGAATACCAAACTCGGCACTGCCGGTTACAGGCAAAACAGCCCAGCCCTTGAGCGTGTGTACTCGGCACTGCAGGATTATCAAACTCGGCACTGCCGGTTACATACGAATCAGCCCAGCCCGAAAGTCAACTCTTCAATCTTGTGAATGGATCTCACAAACGGCTTGAGCTCTTGAGACGAAACTTTGGAGCGATGATATATACCTCAAGTAGAGGGTATGCCCAAAACTCTCGGCCTCTAACTCTCTAGAACTCCCGGAATATCAAATCTCACGAAGAACACATCCATCTCGAGTTCATCCGAAAAACTTCAAATCTAGAGCGATTCCCGGCGTTTGAGGGCAAGAGATCACCAAGAAAAGAGGCACAAGGCACTCATGTGTGACTCCCCCAAAGAAATCCGAGAGAAAACTCCCTAGAAATCGAAGAACGAAAATCCCCCAAAAATGGCTCCGAAAATAGCTCCGAAAATGGGAAAAAGAAAAAGAGCTCGGGGATTCAAATCATGGCACAAACTTGAATAGATTAAACTCCGTCAACCAACCATGAATTCACCTATACAAACTACAAAGGATTAAAGAAAATAGTTCTCGGTGGAGAAGATGAAAGGAAAGGGAAAATAAACAAGCCAAGAGAGATAAAAACTGAAGAGATGGCAGCCACCAACCCCTAGGGGGTCTATTATATAGTCCAAGTGGTGGTGCTCTAATGACTCAACTACCCCAAAGTGATACATACCCCTCAGGGGCAAATTTGACATTTTCCGCGAAGATATTTTTCCGGCTGGGACACCTTCCACCGCAAGCTTGCTTCCTTCCGACACAAGCCTTGCAGCCACGCCGCGTGTGCTCCGGTCCAGGCTCCTTGACGGGCATGGCTCCGCTTGATGGGCCGCCATGCAAGTCCTCGGGCTTGGTTTTGAGGCCCAAACCAAGAAATCGTCCTCCTGATGATTTTGTGGCCAAATCACCAAACCCCGCGTACAAGCTTCGGTTGTTAGCCGCCACCTTGCACCGGCTTCACATCCGCGTACGAGCTTCGATTGTGAGCCGCTACCTCGCACCGGATCCATGCTGCCTTTGCTCGTTCTTGCCACCATGTGAACTGCACTTGATCCATCTGGCCACCGGGTCCCTCGAACCAAGCCTACTTGTCTCTCCACTCCCTGGAGGCCGCCATGGCTAAGACCTTTCGCGCCTATTCTTCACCTGCACCAATGCAATCAAGCCGCATTCTACACCTGCAATACTTAAGCCAATGCAAACGTCAGTCCACACCACGTTGTCAATCACTCATCACACCAGGGAGCGACCATCCTCCGGTCCTCGGACACATCTGGTCCTCAAACACCATGCTTCAATAATTGGGGGTCCTCCTTTAATAGTTAGCACTTCCTTTTAATTTATCTGTGCAGTTTCCTAAATATAGAACATCAAATCATTAATTGTGATTATCATTATGACCATAACCCACTACGGGCCCTATATGCACTTTGAGTGGGGTCAACAGGTATTGCGAGCAATTCCTAACCCTAACTCTTTCCCCTCCGTCACCTCTACCACATTCCCACCACCACCAACCATCGCTCCTCCACCATCGCATCCTCCTCCATAGAGCTGTCCGCAGAGTAGGAGGCCAAGGTTGTCACAGTAAGGCAGGTCTTCCTCCGCTCCTTGGTACCAGAAGCCACCAAATCCGCATCCGGCTTGACCGGATCTATGGTTGAGTCATGGAAGGCCCTTGCCTTCGCTGCCCATGCCACCGCAGATGCAGCCATTATCATGGTGGGGAGGCAGACCGCGCTCAAGGCATAGGCTAGATCCGCAGCCACGACGGCCTCAACGGCTATGGCGAAGGCCCATGCTTGTGCGGACCTCCATATCTATCTGATGAACTACGTAGTATAGTCTCCTAGTTGATGAACTGTTACTAATATCTACTTGATGATGAATTGAATGCCTAATTTATTGAATGGTGGATGAATTGTTTAGTCAAATCTTATAGTTGAATGTATCTCTATGCATGATCTAAATTCAAGTTATATCTTAACCTTTGTCTCTGTTATGAATGTCTCTGCTATATCTTAACCCTTGTCTCTGAAAGTGTTCATAATAATATTTATGAACGAGTACACATTTGTTTTTATGAATGTCACTACGCGAAAATGTTGCTTCTATGACGAAATGGTCTTGACGTTTTAAAATTTCGTCATTGAAGCAACCACATCAATGACGAAATTTTAGGGTTCGTCATAGAACTCCGGCGGTCGTCAAACGCCCCTTTGCAACCATGACGTGAGGGGAAATTTCGTCATTGAAGCAAAGGGTGTGTCGTCATTGAACCAAAGAGCCCTCGGCCATAGCATTGGTGATGAATGCTCTTCGTCATCATTCACTTCGGGTCATACTTGTCAACGCGGGGTCCACTGGACGGATGGGTTTGACGGTCCGCGTCTTCCGGGTCCACCGAAGAGGCGTGACTTGGCGGTCCACGTGTCCGGGTCCACCGGTGTTGTGGGACCTGGTTGCGGTCGTGTGCGTCGGTCCCCCGACCGTCCACCAGCAACCCAGGCCGGCCCCGTCCGGCGCTCATGCCCGCTCCGGCCGGCTGTCCGCTCGCACGCTGGCCCGGCTGGAAGTCTGCACCGGCGCATTACCCCACGGATCCAGGCAAGCGACGAGGATTTAGGCTCCGTGGAGCAACGTCGGCCGGGCCCCTGCCGGCGCTCACGCCCGCTCTGGCAGTCCCGCTCACGCGCCGGACCGGCCGGAGATCTGCACCGCCGTTGTTGCGCCCACGGGGCCAGGTAAGCTACGAGGGTTCAGGCTCCGTGGCGCATCTGAGGAGCTGAGGAGTGGGTCGAGACGGGGAGAGGGGCCATGGCCGAGCTCTGCCGGATTCATGAAGGTACCGGACAGCGGTGTGCACGTCAGAGATCTATCCCTAGCCGGATAGATCTGAATTCGGTCGAGCCAGAGATACGATGGCGAGGCAACATGTTTCATATAGCATCGCAGCATGGGGGGGCGTCTCGTCCGTCCGGACGAGACGGCAGCGGCCGCGGCCTTCACCGGCGGTAGGAAGAAGACGACACGAAGAAGGAGATGAAGTTGACAGGTGGTCCCCACATGGCAGTGACACAGCCTAAGTCCGTGGACTGGGCTGACCGTATTGAACCGAATGGGCCAAGTGCATGAGCCCATCAGCGTGGCGCGGATCAGGGCCTGAACTGGGCCTCCGTCTTCGCCTCGCACGGCCCGTTGCTGCGTGTCAGCTGTTGGCCCTTTGAGCCGCCAGCGTGGCAACTAAAGCAAGCGCCCACGCTGGCGCACGGTTGGTACGGATACTGTCACGAGACAAAATGTTGTGTGACGAACATTTTAACGTTGACGAAATTTGCAACTGTTCTAGCCCGCTCATGGCCGGCCGGTCGGCGCACGCCGAGGAGCCGGTTACTATTGCCGCCCATGGCCGCCGCTCAAGGTTAGCTTCGCAGAGAAGCCTCCGAGGCATTCTAGATCACATTCCATCCGAGTTTGGGGAACGATTTTTTCAAGAAAACCTAATCCCCAGTGTTCGCGCCGCCGCCGCTCCGCAACACCCATCCGCCTCATCCCCAGCCCGCCCGCCCCTTCCCAAGAGGCACATTGAGGAGACGCCTCACTTCCCCGAGAAGGCGCTAGCGTCCTATGACTTCCCGTCCCCCATTAGGATCGATTTTTCAACAAGTTCCCGAAAAATCCTCTGCCTCTGCATCGCCGCTCGCCGCTGAAGGACCGATTAGGCGACCAGAGAGGGGGGAGTGAATGGGAGACGATTAAATCTTCTTCTCAACGAATCCGGCTTTTCTGCCAACTCAACTCCAAATCCTCGCAACACGATCTAGCCAAGATCACATAGCTACTGAGAAGCTACTGACCCTAGGAACACGATCACAACAGCGGAAACCAAATCGAGCAAAGCGAATCAAAATCGAATCAAAACAAGACAAATCCTTCTCTTCCCAACCAGGGGCGGTTAAACCTCCCTGGGGGCGGTTAGACCGCCTGGGGGGCGGTTAGACCGGCCTGGCCTGGGAACATGGGGTCTGAAAGTCAACACCCAAAATCGAATCACCCGATCTCCCAAACGGCTTGAGCTCTTGAGACGAAACTTTGGGGAGATGATGTACACCTCCAGTAGAGGATATGCCCCAAAAATCTTGGCCTCTAACTCACTAGAACTCCCGAAATCTCAGATCTTGCAAAGAACACATCCATCCCGAGTCCATCCAAAAACCCCCAAATCCGAAGCGATTCTTTGGGTTTTGAGGGGGCAAATCACCAGGAAAACAGTCTCCACGAGCTCATATGTGAATTCCCCAAGCAATCCCACAAAGAAACGGCCTCAAACACATGGAATCGTAAATTTAGCAAAGGGACCAAAAGGAGCCACGGGATGAACAAAGAAATCACACAAGTAGGGATGAAACAAAGCCAAATCTTCCATACATCACGACGTCAACTTCTATACAAAGAGGCCAGCTATCCTCCCTTCATCCTACCCTCTTGAAGATTTCTCCAGTGAAGCACTTGGCTAGCCTATGGAAAAACTAGAGAGGAAAACCTAAAGAAAATAGTTCAAGTGCAAAGGAAAATAAACTAGAGAGATAGATGGCAGCCACCAAACACTAGGGGTCCTATTTCTAGTCCAAGTGGTGGTGCTGTAATGACTCAACTACCCCTAAGTGATACGTACCCCTCAGGGGTAAATTTGACATTTGAATCTCAGATATTTCTGGCTAGGACACCTTCCACTGCAAGCTTGCTTTCCTCCGACGCAACCCTTGCAGCCACGCCACGTGTCCTCCGGATCGTAGCTCCTCGATGCCTCTCGGACCTGCCTAGGGGTGGGCGGTTAAACCGGCCCAGGCTGGGCTGGCTGCCCACGGCCCGTGATGCCACGCTGAGTCCTCGGCCTTGGTTTTGAGGCCCAAACCAAGGGAAACCGTCCACCTGATGGTCTTTTGGCCAAACCACCAAACCCTGCGTGCAAGCTTCGGTTGTGAGCTGCCACCTTGCACCGGCTTTATGTCCGCGTACGAGCTTCGGTCGTGAGCCGCTACCTCGCACCCAAACCACGTTACCTTGCTCGTTCTTTCCACCATGTGAACCGTACTTGATCCATCTGGCCACCGGGTCCCTCGAACCAAGCCTACTTGTCTCTCCACTCCTTGGAGGCCGCCATGGCTAAGACCTTTCGCGCATGTTCTTCACCTGCACCAATGCAACCAAGCTGCATTCTACACCTGCAATACTTGAGCCAAGGCAAACGTCAATCCACACCACGTTGTCAATCACTCATCACACCAGGAAGCGACCATCTACCGGTCCTCGGACACACCCAGTCCTCAGCCGCCGTCGCTTCCGCTTCCGCTTCCACTTGCGCTTGATGGAGCCCTCTTCGTCGCGGCGAAGAATGGCTACTGCTGCGATGATCTGCGTCCTGACAGAAATCCTGCACCCGGATATTGTCATCAAGATCATCGTTCGCTGCATCAAGGATGCAAGTGATGGTCTTTTGGCCAAACCACCAAACCCTGCGTGCAAGCTTCGGTTGTGAGCTGCCACCTTGCACCGGCTTTATGTCCGCGTACGAGCTTCGGTCGTGAGCCGCTACCTCGCACCCAAACCACGTTCCCTTGCTCGTTCTTGCCACCATATGAACCGTACTTGATCCATCTGGCCACCGGGTCCCTCGAACCAAGCCTACTTGTCTCTCCACTCCTTGGAGGCCGCCATGGCTAAGACCTTTCGCGCGTGTTCTTCACCTGCACCAATGCAACCAAGCCGCATTCTACACCTGCAATACTTGAGCCAAGGCAAACGTCAATCCACACCACGTTGTCAATCACTCATCACACCAGGAAGCGACCATCCACCGGTCCTCGGACACACCCGGTCCTCAGCCGCCGTCGCTTCCGCTTCCACTTGCGCTTGATGGAGCCCTCTTCGTCGCGGCGAAGAATGGCTACTGCTGCGATGATCTGCGTCCTGACAGAAATCCTGCACCCGGATATTGTCATCAAGATCATCGTTCGCTGCATCAAGGATGCAGGTGATGAAACAGAGGGCGTCCGTGTGTACCTCGGCTTACGGTATATCTACAGCTCGTTCAGGGAAATCACCGACCGGAAAGAGGTAATCATGCTCCTGTCTCACCGTGCGGTTCATGAGTATTTCCACTACGACCGCCGGTAGGTTGATGGGTGGCTTGGTTGGCCCTAAAGGATATCTCGCCACGAGAACCGCCTCCGTGAGGTCCGTCATCGGAAGGCAGTTTGTTGCGCGGGGATGAAGATGATGGTCGATCAGCCGGATTCCGCCGTTGGGCTACAGCTCCTCCAAGAGGCCGCTGCCGCGGGGAATCCTGGGCTTGCTACTTCTTGGCAATTGTACGGTACAGTAAGGACCCCACAGACACCCAAGCACTGGAGTGGATCCATGGAATCAGCGGCGGCCCATCGCCCATTGATGGAAGATGGGAGAGTGGCGTGCGGATGCGGTCTGTGCGCATTGGAATTCAGCAGGAACTCTACGACCTTGCGTACCTTAATGTGATTAGGCATGACCCGCCGGAGCTAACATCCCTGATCCTCACATCTGCACATGGGAGGAATGTAGGCGCTGGGGGAAGGGGACCTTCATTATCCGGTTACACGGGTGAGCGCGACGAAATGTTGGCTGCCGAATGTTTCTACCGCGACGAAAATTCAACGGTCCTCTGTTCTAGCGCGCGCTCATGCTTGCCGATGGGCCTGTTACTGTTGCCACCAATGTCCGGCCGCAAAAGTGTACATTCCAGGAGAACGCACATGGGAATCTATCCAAGATTCGAGATCCATTTCAAGGTAACCCTAACCTTCCTGCAACCACGGTGGTGGCGCCGCTGCCGCCGCCGCCCCCACTCCGCCACTCCAGAACCCACACGCGCCTCCCCACCGCCGTGCCCAAATGGCGATTCAGGTGCTCCCTGACGAGGTGGTCATTTCGGTCGCCGCCCACCTTGCTGCATCCTCACCAGATCCAATGCAAGACCTCCGCAGCCTGCGGAGGACTTGCAAGTGGATGTACCAGGTTTGCACAAAAAAGCACGTCGCCAAGTTCATTTCAGTGCAGCGAGTGCTGGAGTGGGAATTGTTCGTGGTGGAACACTACGACAGAGATGACCACGACGGCCTCATCGGCAAGCTGGCCGACGCGGGCAACAAGGAGGCCTGATTCCGCGATGGCCTGCGCATCGTCTTCGATGTGAATCGGAGCGTGCTCGACTGCCCCCTCGACAAACTCGCGAGCACCACCGACGAGGGGCATAATCTTGCCACGTACACGCTCGCAATGACGAGAAAGCGAAGGAGCTGATAAGGAAGCTCGAGGATGAGGACGGACAGGGAGCGGCGGCTGCCGGGGCCGTCCCCGTTCGCCGGCCTTTAGAGTGCTGCAGCGGCCGATACCTATAAGCCACCCTACATTAACAATTGGGTGACCATTGCCAAACCGGAGCGCGTCTACGCTCACATCGGCGGCGGCAACTGCGGCCAGATGGTCGGAATGGTGAGTTTGGTCGAGTTTTCTGAGTTTTGCAGTGAGGACTGCAGGATTCGCTTCGAGTGTGAATCTTTTTTCAACAAATATTTATGGTAGATCAGATGGGATGTTCTTTTGCTGATGTTGCCCGTCATCAGTCTAGGTAGTGCTTATGTTCTTTTGCTGATGTGGCCCGTCAGCATCAGTTTAGGCTTATGTTCTTTTGCTGATGTGGCCCGTCATCAGTTTAGTTGGTGCTGATGTTCTTTTGCAGCTGTGGCCCGTCATCAGTTTATAATTTGTGATGCTCATCCTCGTCTCGAATTTATATCATACGGTCGCCTAGTTCTTTAGTCGACCGGATGATGTGGATGCATGTGTCCTCACTACCAAAGATGAAGCATCAAATGATCCGAACATACTGCTACTCACCAAATCATTCGGTCGAACATTGTAGTTTGATAAGGATATGATGCTTTTCTAATGGCCGGCTATATGTAAGTTTATGATGACATCGCATTAACAATTCTGCTATGTCCAGTAGCAGGCATTGTCATCATAATGTAGACTATAAATTTATTTACATTCAAGATCCAGACAACATCATTAACAAACATAAATAATTACTAGTTTGTCCAATTACACATAACAGCAGCTACTTATAGGTCATCATCGTCTTCCAAATCACCATATGTGCACATTCCATTGTCACTATCACTACAGTACTGATCATCGGTTTCATGTTCATCCTCACTACTATGTTGGGACATGTTACCTTGCTTCCTGTTGCTTATAAGCTCTGTTAAATTACCTTCAATGACGAGGTCTTCATCTTCCACCAGCTGCTCCTGGTGCACATCGTCATCAGCAGCACCTTCATGCACTGCACGCTCTGTATCAGAACAGTAGTCATCTTGGTGTACAACAGCATCAACATCCCTTTCAGCCATGTTATACATGTCCCTATGTTCAAATTTTTGCACAACTCGCCAATCTTTGCCCATTAGATTGTCCTGCAAGTAAAATATCTTCCTTGACTCTGTGGCCAAAATAAAAGGGTCAGCCTTTTACCAAACTGAGTTAATGTTGATGGACTTGAAATGGCCGTCATATCTAAGGCCTACAGTCTTTCCTTCTTGATTGTACCAGTCGCAGCTAAAGAGAACCACTGACCGACGGAATTACAGATTAGAATTATATTGCAACTCAATTACCTGCTTTAGCAAGCCATAAAATTCAATAGTTTCTCCATTATGTCTCCCCTCGGTGATGACACCACTATTATGTGTCTTTAGTTTTTTCTCGCGTTCAGCAGTGCTATATCGGACTCCATTGACAATGCAAGTTGTAGAGTACTTGACTCGAGATCAGGACCACATGAGAGTGCAAACAAGCCTTCGCTGACCTCATCAGGTTTCTCTATACGCAGGTTAGCGATCTGCAGGAAAACATATAAACTTCAGTAGTGTTATGTCACTGACTTGCATAACGAAAATACGCATTGGCTTACATGTTTCTTAAACCAATCAGTGAATTGTTTTTCTGCCTTTTGTCAACATCACCTAACCCATCTTTCTGCAACAACTCTCTGTGCAAGCTGCACGACAAATGTTTTAACATTAGGAATAAACATAGGTCAACAATAATTGTTCTGAGCACATTGAAGTACAAATATGCAGAGAGATATGATACGTACTCCAAATACGACTCAACTTCATTACAGTTATGTAGTACATACCAAACTAGCCTGGCTAAGGTTTTATCATCGATGTATTGTACTCGATTCCTGCCAATAAGTTTAACACCATGCATGAAAACAGAGATGTCACCATCCAATGGTCCATCAAATTCAGGACTTGTGTCAACATCGTCCGTGTACATTGAACAAAATGTCAATGTCTCACTTTCTATGTAGGCTTCAGCAATTGATCCTTCAGGCCTAGCCTTGTTCCTTACGAAATTCTTCAAAGTGCCAAGGCGCCGTTCAATTGGATACATCCAGCCATACTGTACAGGACCTCTAAGCAGCGCCTCATCAGGTAGATGGACGGCCAAGTGCACCATCACATCGAAGAAGGCAGGAGGAAAGATCTTCTCGAGCTTGCATATGATCAATGGGATCTCATGCTTCAAGCGTTCGACTACGTCTGTCCTCGGATTTCTACTGCACATCTCCCTAAAGAAGTTCCCAAGCTCTGCGACTGCTTCATATACATCATGATGCACAAGCCCTCGTAGACCAGCAGGTATGACTCTTTGGAGAAGGACATGGCAAGAATGAGTTTTCATCCAACCTTGCGTCTTTGTACCATCTTGAGTAATGTATTTACTTAGGTTGTCTGCATAACCATCTGGAAACTTGATACCTTTGAGAAACTTACAAAACTTAGTTCGTTGATCAGGCAGCAAGACATAGAACGCATGTGGACCTTTTACCTTGTTAACATCCTGGTAACATTGCAAATGAGGTCTAATGTCCATATCAGCCAAATCTAGCCTAGCATTCATTGTGTCCTTTGTCTTCTCCATTTTCAGCAATGTGGCTAGGAGGTTGGCACATATGTTTTTCTCAATGTGCATCACATCAAGATTGTGGGGCAGCAGGAGGTAACAATGGTGGCCAATGTAGCATAACTTACTCCTTAGTGGCCTTGACAATGGGTTTTTCTCACAATGAATACATGCATAATAACCTTTTGTAGTTCGACCTGACAGGGTGCCTAATGCTAGATAGTCATTAATGCTCCAAAGCATAGCTGCGCGCAGATCGAAGGTTGCACGTGCGACAGCATCATATGTCCTCACACCCTTCCAGAGCTCAAGGAGTTCTTCTATAAGAGGCTGCAAGAATAAATCAAAATTGTTTCCTGGAGATTTTGGACCTGGGATCAGTAAAGACATGAAGCAGTAAGCAGGATTCACACATCCCCATGGTGGAAGATTCAAGGGCACTAACAAGCACTGGCCACATGCTATATGTCGTGCTAAAGTTTCCAAACGGATTAAAACCATCTGTTGCTACGGCAAGTCTCAAGTTCCTTGCTTCCCGTTTAAAATTTGGATACTTTCTGTCAAAGTGCTTCCATGCTTTCCCATCAGTTGGATGGCTCATCACGCCCTCAACTGGCGTCCGCTTCATCTTGTGCCATTGGATGTCCTTAGCTGTTCGGCTGGAAGCAAACATCCTCTTGAACCTTGGGATTAGTGGGAAATGCCTCAAAACCTTGCGAGGAACACGCTTACAGCCATCATCATCTACCCATCTAGATTCGTTGCATTTGGAGCATTTATCCAATTTGGCATAATCCTTCCTGAATAGTACATAGTTATTCCAGCACACATGGATCGTTTCGTAGCCAAGGCCAAGCTCATGAAGATATTTCTTTGCACCATCATATGATGATGGTAATTCGGACCGAGGGAATGAAAAGGACATCTGCTTTAACATTGCATTGAACCCTCTGTTGCTTATTTGATATCGCGCCTTGATGCACAGCAACCTCACAACAAAGGAGAATTTTGAGTGCGGAGATCCTGGGTTAAGTTTCCGCTTCAAATCTTGGAGCACTCTAGTAAATTTTGGTTGCTGTCCATCCTCCTCTACAGCTGTGTACAAGTCTGCTATCATCTCCAGATCTGGCATACCTTCTTCATTGTTGTTGTCTTCCTCATCCACATCACTCCCATCATCATGGGCATAGACCTCATTTGCAAACCCTGAGCCATAATCATGTTCAGATCCATGCATCTGCTCTGAAAGCTCAACAATCACATCTTCCATTGATTCCCCATGATGAGTCCACCTAGTATATGTAGCTGACATTCCAAACAGCAGAAGGTGATCATGGACTTCAACCTGAGGCAATTCACACTGATTAACACATCGGCTGCACGGGCAATGTATAGTGGAGTGTTCAGTGAATCGTTGCTTAACAAACTCAATGAATTGTTCCACTCCATTAGTATATGCACATGTGAATTTCCTGGCACTAGTTATCCGACATTTGTCCATCGATACGAAAAGTTCCTAAACAGAGCACGAGGCTTAGCCGAAGCCGATATGCAAATTAAACAAACAAAAGAACTACATTCATGTGAACAAAATTAAACGCAGCATTGGAATGTTGGTCTATGTAAGGAATCATATACTTACTGTCAGATGCCGTAGCAGCGGACCGGAGGAATGCAAAGGTGGCTTGGGATTTGGAGCATGAACGTTCCGCCAACCGCCGCCGCCGCCGCCGCTGCCGAGAACTATTGGGGATCTGGAACCCTAGAAACTTGGCCGGGATGTACTAAGCACTGCCTTTTGTTGACTGAGATGTGCGTCAACAAACTGAACATGGCTTGTGAGGACCCGGTGTGTCCGAGGACCGGTGGATGGTCGCTTCCTGGTGTGATGAGTGATTGACAACGTGGTGTGGATTGACGTTTCCCTTGGCTCAAGTATTGCAGGTGTAGAATGCGGCTTGGTTGCATTAGTGCAGGTGAAGAACAGGCGCGAAAGGTCTTAGCCATGGCGGCCTCCGAGGAGCGGAGAGACAAGTAGGCTTGGTTCGAGGGACCCGATGGCCGGTGGATCAAGTGCGGTTCACATGCTAGCAAGAACGAGCAAGGGGACGTGGTTCCGGTGCGAGGTAGCGGCTCACAACCGAAGCTCGTATGCGGACGAGAAGCCGGCGCAAGGTGGCGGCTAACAACCGAAGTTTGCGCGCGGGGTTTGGTGATTTGGCCACAAAATCATCGGTGGACGGTTTCCCTTGGTTTGGGCCTCAAAACCAAGGACCGAGGACTCGACGAGGCGAACTTGGGCAGCTGGGCCGAGTGAGGCTGACAGGGGCGGTTTAACCGCCCCCCAGGGCCGGTTTAACCGCCCCCCCTGGGCTGGCCCAAGAACGGCGTCGAGGAGCTTCGATCTGGAGGACACGCGGCGTGACTGCAAGGCTTGCGTCGGAGGGAAGCTAGCTTGCAGTGGAAGGTGCCCGAGCCAGAAAATATCTGAAGATCAAATGTCAAATTTGCCCCTGAGGGGTATGTATCACTTAGGGGTAGTTTAGTCTTTAGAGCACCACCATTTGGACTACTAATAGGCCCCTTCAGGGCTGGTGGCTGCTATCTCTTTAGTTATCTCTTTAGTCTTTCCTTTGAACTAGTTTTCCCTTCATCCCCTCCACCTAGAACTACTTCGAATCATTCCTAGTTTGTATAGGTGAATTCATGGTTATGTGATTGAGTTTGTGCTGCTCATCTTTGTGCCATGATTTGATTTCCCGAGCTCCCTTTCCTTTTCTTATTTTCGTGGGTATTTTCGGAGCTATTTTTGGGGGATTTTCGTTCTTCTTGTTCTAGGGCGTTTTCTCTCGGATTTCTTTGGGGGATTCACGTATGAGTGCCTTGTGCCTCCTTTGCTGGTGATCCCTTGCCCCCAAACGCCGAGAATCGCTCTGGATTTGAGATTTTCGGGATGAACTCGAGGTCATGGTGTTCTTCGCGAGATCTGCGATTCCGGGAGTTGTACTGAGTTAGAGGCCGAGATCTTTTGGGAAAACACTCCACTGGAGGTCTAGATCATCTGACCAAAATCTCGCCTCAAGAGCTCAAGCGGTTTGGGAGATCCACTTTTGTTTTGACTTTTTCCCGAGGCTCCCAGGCCCGGGCGGTTTAACCGCCCCCCTGGCCGGTTTAACCGCCCCCCCTGGGTGTGTTAGATCGAGCTGAGTTTCGGGTCGTTTTGGTGTTCGTTTCGATTGGTTCGAGTTCCGCTGCTCGTTTCTTGTTCCTAGGGTCAGTAGCTTGACAGTGGCTACGTGATCTTGGCAAGATTGCACTCGGAGGTTTCGGAGTTGTTTTGGGAGAATAGCCGGATTGTTTGGAAAGATTTTTTATCGGCTCCCATTCACTCCCCCCTCTCTGGTCGCCGTTTCGGTCCTTCAATTGGTATCAGAGCCGGTTACGGGTCTTTGCGACTCTAACCAGTCTAAGATCCAAAGATGGCGTACCAAGATCGGGGTTCCGGGCCTCCGCACTTCGATGGGAAGAACTACCCGAACTGGGTTGCGCGTATGGGCGCTTTCTTGCGAGGCAAAGGAAAGTTGCTGTGGGATGTGACGAAAGATGAAAACTATGTCAATCCCACCAACTTAGATGCGCAGGATGCAAAGGATAGATTTGAGGCGAATGCCCGAGCTGTTGACTACTTGTTCCGTGCTTTGTCTGCCGAGGAGTTTGAGCGTGTTTTGGGCGAGGACCTAGCTAGCCAGATCTGGCAGAAGCTCAAGGTAGCCCACGGTGGTGATAGCCATGTCAAGGCTAGGCTTTTCTCGATGTACACGAGAGAGTATGAGAATTTCGCTCATTTGCCTGGAGAGTCGGTTGATGCTTTGTTTTAGCGTTTCACGTCTATTGTCAACAACATGAAAGCCAACATTACCGTGCTCCCATACTCGGATCATGACCGAGCTATCAAGCTCCTGCAAGCACTTGATAGATCCGTGTGGGGTGCCAAGGTTGAGGCGATCATGGAGTCGGCAAACTATGAGACTCTTTCTGTTGATGAGCTTTTCTCGAAGTTGAAGTCTTCCGAGGTGGACAGACAGTTGCTTGCCAAGGCTAAGAGTCCGACTGATCCCCATAGTCTGGCTCTAGTTGGTGGCTCTGGATATGGACATGCTAACACTCCTAGACACTTTGCTTTGTCTTCTCTTGTGTCCCTTCCAGATGAAGAATATGAGGTGCTGAGCGAGGAGGATCTCGCGTTGCTCACGAGGAGGTTCGAGCGGATGTACCAGAACTGCAAGGGTTCGAGGCGTGCCGGGAGTACGTGCTACAGATGCGGGAAGATGGGCCACTTCATCGCCGAGTGCCCCGAGGAGATCAAGAACGACTACAACCGCAAGCACCGCCCGCGAGACGACCACAAGCACCGTCCCAAGGACGAGTACCGCTCCAAGCAGAAGAACAAGGACGAGAGAAGATCCAAGAACAAGCACGGTGGACACAAGAAGCACAGATCTCGAGCGATGGTGGCAGATGCGAGCGACATCGACACAAGCTCCACCAACACCTCGTCAAGCTCAAGCAGTGAAGATGAAGGCCGCGGCCACCGCAAGGAGAAGAAGAGCTTGAACCGCAACTTCAACGGCATCTCCTTCGCCGCCGTCGACTACTGCACCATGGCGCACGACTCCGTGAAGAGCAAGGACGACTCCGACTCCGACTCCGAGGATGAGGTATTGACAGATCCCACCTCTTTGTGTCAGGAGATTGCTAGGTTAGAGCAGTTGGTCGATAACCGCGATGATGTGCTTAGGAAGACCAACAAGGAGAAGAGGGAGTTTAGGTCTTTGCTAGGAGAGTCCAAGGATAGAGTGGCTGAGCTTGAGACCTTGCTTTCTGAGACTGGAAAGAAGGCTATGGAGTTTGAGTCTTTGCTTTGCGAGTCTAGGGAGAGAGCAGCTAAGCTAGAGTCTGAGATTGCTGTTTTGAAAGATGCTCCTCTTGTGTCTGATGAGGTAGAATGCTCGTTCTGTGATGTGCATATTGCTGATCTTGTTGTGCTTAAGGAGAAACACATGACTTGCTTGGATGAACTAGAGGGTGCTAGGGTTGAGCTTGCTGAGTTGAAGTCTAGGTCATCTTTGCTAGGAGCTTGTACTTCTTGTCCTGCTTTGCATGCTCAGTTGCTTGAATCATGCACCATGATTAGTTCACTTGAAGCACAACTTAAATCTCCTATTGCAAATTCCTGTTCTGCTTGTGATGTTGTTGCATTGAAGAATGTTGAGCTAGAACAGTGTGTGAATAGATTGCAAGATGAGAATGATGAGCTGAGACAGTGTTTGGGTTGGTTGTCTGGTCGTGAGCCTCAGCTCAAGATGTTGATTGCTAGTTTCAAGAGAGCTGATGGTTGTGGTCTTGGTTCTGAGAAGGTTGGTGAGAGTACTGGTGAGAGAGAGAGAGAGACCCAGAGAGCTCCACTGCAAACATTCCCACAAACCCACCAAAAGCCATTCTCAAGAACACCTTCACACCCAAACCAAACCACCTGCTGAACAAGCTTGACACCACTCCAGATCCTCCCAAGTTTCCACCTAAGTCAGAGAACTTTCAGAGGAGAGTGACCTTTGTGAGGAGTGGGGTTTACCAGCCGAGAGAGAGGGCACAGCCGAGAGAAACCCCAAAGCCAAAGCCAGTCCACTTCCATTGTGAGCATTGTGGAAGGGATGGACACCTTGAGGAGTTTTGTTGGAGGAAGAAGAGGGAGGTGAGAAGAGAGAAGGAGGTGGGGAACAGGGATAGGTACTACTCTTCTCGTAGTGTGCCTGTGTCTCGTTCACCCTGGCCGAGAGGCGACGCCTTTGTGCGCACAGTTCCTGTGGTTGCTAGTCGTGGTGTTTCAGCTGTTCGTGAGTTTGCTAGGCGGCCTCTGTTTCGTGGTCAGTTTGGTTCGGGGAGGTTCGACTGTAGCTTTGAGGCTAGGAGAGAGTCTAGGCCACGTTTTCCCCCGCGTGGTGCTAGAGGTCCGATGGTGAGAGACGAGAGGGTTTCACGTGGTAGAGTTGATTTTGCTAACCCCTCTTTTGAGCAGATGGCCCGACACTGGTTTGACTCGTTTTGTGCTAACCCCAGTGTCGAGTCATTCGCTCATTCTTGTTCTCATTTTTGATTGTGCAGGTGGGAGGCTTGGAGAACTTTTGGTTGATGGATTCTGGTTGCTCGAGACATATGACAGGTAATGGTAAGTGGTTCTCCAGTCTCACCCCGGTGGTGTCCAGGCAGTACATCACTTTCGGGGATAAGGGTAGAGGTAGAGTGTTGTCTGAGGGTGCTATTCAGGTGAGCGATACATTCATGTTGAAGCGGGTTGCTCTTGTCAAGAATCTTGGTTTCAATTTGCTCTCAGTTTCTCAGCTTCTTGATGAGGGTTATGAGGTTCGTTTTAAGCGTGGTGATTCGAAAATTCTTGATTCTCGAGGTGACCTTGTGTGTATGATCATTCCTGAGGGACAGATTTTTCGTGCTGATTTTTCTCGATCTTTTGGCCCTTCACGGTGTTTGATCGCTGGTACTTCTTCTGAGCTTTGGAAGTGGCATAGGAGATTGGGTCATGTGAGCTTTGATCTACTCACACGCTTGAGTGCTCTTGACCTTATCCGAGGATTGCCCAAGCTCAAGTTTGAGAAAGATTTGGTTTGTGCACCTTGTAGGCATGGAAAAATGGTTGCTGCTTCTCACCCACCTTTGACAGATGTTATGACTGAGCGTCCAGAGGAGCTTTTGCACATGGATTTGGTTGGCCCCGCTCGAGTTCGTTCAGTTGGTGGGAAGTGGTATGTTCTTGTGGTTGTTGATGACTTTTCTCGGTATGCTTGGGTGTTCTTCTGGCGTCGAAGGATGAGACATTTGATTTTGTTCGAGATCTGATTTTGAGGTTGAAAAACGAGAGTAATGGTGGTGCCATGAGAGCTATACGTAGCGACAATGGTACGGAATTTAAGAACACTCGTTTTGATGCCTTCTGTCGTGATCTTGGTCTCGAACATCAATATTCTTCGCCATATGTTGCTTGTCAGAATGGTGTTGTTGAGAGAAAGAATAGAACACTTTGTGAGATGGCTAGGACGATGCTAGATGAGCATAGGACTCCTAGGAAGTATTGGGCAGAAGCAGTGAACACAGCTTGCTATGTTTCGAATCGAATTTTCCTTCGTTCTTTCAAGAAGAAAACTTGCTATGAGCTTTTCCATGGTTGTTCCCCCCGTGTGAGTCACTTTCGAGTATTTGGCTGCAAGTGTTTCATCTTGAAGAAAGGAAATTTGGACAAGTTTGAATCTCGTTCGATGGATGGAATTTTTCTTGGTTATGCTAATCATTCTCGAGCATATCGTGTGCTCAATCTTGAAACTAACCAAATCATGGAGACTTGCGAAGTCACTTTCGACGAGACCATTCCGTGTAGCTCTTCTGCTTTTGAGTGTGCAGGTGATGATGACTTGGGACAGCCCATCTTTGAGGAAGAACAGCTTGATGATGAAGACGATGAGGAGATCCAGGCACCGTGTGGAGATCGTGTACCTTCTACTTCCACTACTACCACGACGTTCGACGACGGTCCCTCTGCTACACCTTCGTCGAGTCGCGCACCAGATCGAGTTCAAGTGGAAGCTGATGTTGAGGGGGAGGCAATCTCGAGGCGAGAAGCTCCCCGGCTGGTACAGAGGGATCATCCACCTTCGAAGATCATCGGGAACATGGATGAACGCACTACACGGTCGAGGTCACAGAACATCTCTCATTATGCTCATTCTGCTTTTGTCGCGTCTTTTGAGCCCAAAAATGTTGGACACGCTTTATCTGATTCTGATTGGGTCAATGCCATGCATGAAGAGCTTGAAAACTTTGAGAGAAATGAGGTGTGGAAGTTAGTAGAACCACCTCCAAATTGCCATCCCATAGGAACCAAGTGGGTATACAAGAACAAGAGGGATGAGAGTGGTGAGATTGTGAGGAACAAAGCGAGGTTGGTTGCTCAGGGGTTTTCGCAGCAGGAGGGGATAGATGATGAGGAGACATTTGCTCCTGTTGCCCGTTTGGAGGCAATTCGGATCCTTCTAGCATTTGCAGTTGCTAAAGGGTTCAAATTGTACCAAATGGATGTGAAGAGTGCCTTCTTGAATGGGGTGATCGAGGAAGAAGTGTATGTAAGGCAGCCCCCGGGTTTTGAGAGTGAGAGATACCCACACCGAGTGTACAAACTCCACCGAGCTTTATATGGCCTAAAGTAAGCACCCAGAGCGTGGTATGGCAGGTTGAGAGGGTTCTTGCTTAGTAAGGGGTTTGTGATGGGAAGGTTGACAAGACGCTCTTCTTGCTGAGAAATGGCAATGATCTTTTAATCGTTCAGATTTACGTGGATGATATCATTTTTGGTGGCTCTTCTCATGATCTTATTGCCAAGTTTGCAGACGATATGAGCAGGGAATTTGAGATGTCGATGATGGGAGAGTTGCAGTTCTTTCTCGGGCTGCAGATCAAGCAAACCAAGGATGGGACATTCGTGCACCAAAGCAAGTACACCAAGGACATTCTCAAGAAATTCGACATGAGCGACTCCAAGCCGATGACTACGCCGATGAGTACGACTACAGCTTTGGATGCGGATGAGGACGGAGAACCAGTGGACCAGAAGGAGTACCGGAGCATGATCGGCTCCCTCCTCTACTTGACGGCGACGAGGCCGGACATACAGTTCAGCGTGTGTCTGTGCGCTCGTTTTCAGGCTTCACCGAGGACTTCACATCGTCAGGCCGTCAAGAGGATTTTAAGGTATCTCAAGTTCACTCCTGAGCTGGGTCTTTGGTATTCTGTCGATTCCACTCTTGCACTTCATGGTTTTTCTGATACGGATTTTGCTAGATGTCGTGTTGATCGCAAGTCTACTTCTGGTCAGTGTCAGTTTCTTGGTTCGTCTCTTGTGTCTTGGTCTTCTCGCAAGCAGTCTAGTGTAGCCCAATCCACCACAGAGGCCAAGTATGTTGCTGCTGCTAGCTGCTGTTCTCAGTTGCTTTGGATCACATACACCTTGAGAGATTTTGGCTTAGACATGTCCCATGTTCCACTTCTTTGTGATAGCACCAGTGCCATAAGCGTAGCCAAAAATCCCGTGCTTCATTCCAAAACCAAACACATAGAAGTGAGGTACCATTTTCTGAGAGATCATGTAGAGAAAGGTGATATTGAGCTTGCCCAGGTTTCTACCCAAAACCAGCTTGCAGACATTTTCACTAAGCCACTTGACCAAGTTACCTTCACCCGCTTGCGCGGAGAACTTGGTGTGTGTGCGGTTTTCTGAGCTGAGTTTTGGAGGCTTCTCTTGTAGTATATGTATAATGTTGTACCATCTTTGTATCTTGATGTATATTTTTCTTGCTTTTGTATCTTGATTTCATCTTTTGTATCATATCTTAGGATGAGCTTCTCCTATATGCAGTGATTGGTACAACTTGCTACATTTTAGAGTTTAGGCAGGCTGGCTAGGGATTGATTGTATGGATGGCTATGCTCTTGATGGTCTTGATATATATTCTATTGAGATAGCTTCTTTTCGAATTAAAATGACAAACTGAACTTAATTCCTTCACCCATGAGTAAATGCCTTTGCATGTCTTGTTTGAGCAGAAATGGCTATATCTGGCTTAAGATCATGTTAGGGTGTGATATTCTTTTCAATTGGGTCAAAGATCTTTGTCATTGTGAATGTTTAGCCCATGCTTTATCTTGTGGAGGAGCATAAGCTTCTTTCTGTCGCAAAGACATTTCATGTACCATGCTTAACTTGAAAAATTTGAAAGATGAGATGTCTATGCATGAAAGAAGAAAGTTGAGAAAAAGATATATTTGCTGAAATTTAAGCTCATGTCTCTATGCTTTCACCATTGCACACACTTGCACACATGGGTGCTAAGCGGTTGCATGTTGTTTGCCGGAGAAGTCTCCCATGAGAAGTAACACATGGCTCCATGCTTTGACATGACATGAGGTAGAACTTGGGCGTTTATGATGATCTTTTGTCAAGAATGCTTGTCCTTTCATGGTTTTGGTGAGATGAAGTTTATTTTTGTTTAAACAATCCATGGTTAGGACTTTGCTCATGTGGTGATTTTTTTGTTAAAAAATCCACAATTTGCTCATGGCTTTGTCAATTGGATATATGTTTTCACCTTCTTGATGGCAATGCCCGTGTGACATGATGAACTAGCTTGTATGTCTCTTCTCTAACTTGTAGCATTTTGTATTGCTCATTGTATATTTGAGAAGCTTGTAGTTGCATTTTGTACATTTTTGCCTTGATGTGTGCATTGTCAACAAGGGGGAGAATTTCTGGAGCATTTTACAAGGGGGAGACGCTGCTGAATCTTTAAGAAAGCTTTTGCTCTAGAATTTGTCAAAATTGTGTGACAGGTTGAAAGTTTTGCCCAAAGGTGGTTTTTCTGAAAATTTGTGAAGTTTCTGAGAGTTTGATCATTGGAAAATCTTGCTGGGCACATGTGGAAGGTTTTCAAGTTGAAACGGCATCGTTGTGAGTTGGTTTGTGAAATTTTGGCTCTTTTCACTTTGGTCATCTGCCAGGGGCGGTTTAACTGCCCCCCCTGGGCGGTTTAACTGCCCCTGTGCTGAGAGCACACAAGTTGTGAAGATTTGAGTTATTTTCGAGTGATTTTCGCATGCACAAGTTCACTTGTTCAGGGGGAGTTGCATCTTTGCAGGGGGAGTACTTTGAGAGTCCCGAAAAGTGAGTTGGAGGATTTGAAGTTTGTGATTTGTGCTTTGTGCTTTTGCTCTTTTGCCGATGGTGTTGAGCCCTTTCGCTTCTTCTTGAAGGGTCGGCGTTTCTGGAGCTTTCTCTTGCTAAGTGACTTTTGATTTGGCTTGTTCTTGCTTTTAGTCACTTGCTTGAGTCTTGTTTTCGATTTCTTTTACATTTTCGTTATATCATTGGTTACTATGTGTGTGTTGTCAATGCACTCATCAAGGGGGAGATTGAGGACCCGGTGTGTCCGAGGACCAGTGGATGGTCGCTTCCTGGTGTGATGAGTGATTGACAACGTGGTGTGGATTGACGTTTCCCTTGGCTCAAGTATTGCAGGTGTAGAATGCGGCTTGGTTGCATTGGTGCAGGTGAAGAACAGGCGCGAAAGGTCTTAGCCATGGCGGCCTCCGAGGAGCGGAGAGACAAGTAGGCTTGGTTCGAGGGACCCGATGGCCGGTGGATCAAGTGCGGTTCACATGCTGGCAAGAACGAGCAAGGGGACGTGGTTCCGGTGCGAGGTAGCGGCTCACAACCAAAGCTCGTATGCGGACGAGAAGCCGGCACAAGGTGGCGGCTAACAACCGAAGTTTGCGCGCGGGGTTTGGTGATATGGCCACAAAATCATCGGTGGACGGTTTCCCTTGGTTTGGGCCTCAAAACCAAGGACCGAGGACTCGACGAGGCGAACTTGGGCAGCTGGGCCGAGTGAGGCTGACAGGGGCGGTTTAACCGCCCCCCAGGGCCGGTTTAACCGCCCCCCCTGGGCTGGCCCAAGAACGGCGTCGAGGAGCTTCGATCCGGAGGACACGCGGCGTGACTGCAAGGCTTGCGTCGGAGGGAAGCTAGCTTGCAGTGGAAGGTGCCCGAGCTAGAAAATATCTGAAGATCAAATGTCAAATTTGCCCCTGAGGGGTATGTATCACTTAGGGGTAGTTTAGTCTTTAGAGCACCACCATTTGGACTACTAATAGGCCCCTTCAGGGCTGGTGGCTGCTATCTCTTTAGTTATCTCTTTAGTCTTTCCTTTGAACTAGTTTTCCCTTCATCCCCTCCACCTAGAACTACTTCGAATCATTCCTAGTTTGTATAGGTGAATTCATGGTTATGTGATTGAGTTTGTGCTGCTCATCTTTGTGCCATGATTTGATTTCCCGAGCTCCCTTTCCTTTTCTTATTTTCGTGGGTATTTTCGGAGCTATTTTTGGGGGATTTTCGTTCTTCTTGTTCTAGGGCGTTTTCTCTCGGATTTCTTTGGGGGATTCACGTATGAGTGCCTTGTGCCTCCTTTGCTGGTGATCCCTTGCCCCCAAACGCCGAGAATCGCTCTGGATTTGAGATTTTCGGGATGAACTCGAGGTCATGGTGTTCTTCGCGAGATCTGCGATTCCGGGAGTTGTACTGAGTTAGAGGCCGAGATCTTTTGGGAAAACACTCCACTAGAGGTCTAGATCATCTGACCAAAATCTCGCCTCAAGAGCTCAAGCGGTTTGGGAGATCCACTTTTGTTTTGACTTTTTCCCGAGGCTCCCAGGCCCGGGCGGTTTAACCGCCCCCCTGGCCGGTTTAACCGCCCCCCCCCCTGGGTGTGTTAGATCGAGCTGAGTTTCGGGTCGTTTTGGTGTTTGTTTCGATTGGTTCGAGTTCCGCTGCTCGTTTCTTGTTCCTAGGGTCAGTAGCTTGACAGTGGCTACGTGATCTTGGCAAGATTGCACTCGGAGGTTTCGGAGTTGTTTTGGGAGAATAGCCGGATTGTTTGGAAAGATTTTTTATCGGCTCCCATTCACTCCCCCCTCTCTGGTCGCCGTTTCGGTCCTTCAGCTTGACTAGGGATCCTTGCCAGTGTGTGGGCCTCCCGAATCCAAGGGGCATTAAATCCCCTTGTGCAAAAGAAAAACCTTTCAGTTCAAACAGCCTAGCATCGAATCATCCGGTTGCCAACATGGCTTGACAAGGGATCCTTGCCTGTGGGTGGGCCTCCCGACGAATCCAAGGGGCATTAAATCCCCTTGCGCAATAGAAAAACCTTTCAGTTCAAACAGCCTAGCACCGAATCATCCGGTTTCCATATGTACCCCTAATCGATCTCGCTCTCGGCTATCGGGCCCTGATCGTATCTTTGATCAAAAACAAACAATTAACTAACCACTGTATATATTAATAGCAGCATGTGAGCAAAATTAACCCCACACGTATCAAGTTCACAACGCAAATAGAAATTAAACATACACAACGAACTGAGAGTAGTGTCATCCCACTACAACATGTACACAACGATAGATAGCTAACTCAATTCAGCTCCCATGTGAACTTAGCACACGTGGAGCGGTAGTTTGCCTTTGGGCTGGCGACGGCGATCGACGACACGATGACATACAGTTGGGCGCGGCAGGCGCGCTCACTGCATCCACCCCTTATTTCGGGCCAGCACGCGGTGGTGGCTCCACTTCTTCTTGTACTCCTCCTTCAGGCGCCCGGACATTGCCATCCCCACGACGTGGTTCCTGATCCTATTCCGGTTCCTCCACCGGGATGCCTTCTTACCGGGGCAGATGGGACACTGGAAGCCTCCATAGCGGCGGTTATAGGAGATGCGTAGATTGTCTCCACGGGGTACCGGCGTCTTGTAACCGTGGTAGTTGTCGTCGTCCTCATCTGTGTCCGTCTGTGAGTCATCGGAGGAGGACTCGGTATCCAGAAAGGTCACCTTACGGAGCGGGGATGAGCCGCCGGGGATGGAGGAAGACGCTGCCCCCATCACGTGGTAGCGATGTTCATTAGAATGCCTGTACCGAGTTGGCACGAGCTCGACTTCGTTCTCCCTAGAGGAGTGCCACGGTCCCCCGATGTCGCCAGCGTGATCATCATTGGAGTGGTCACGGTGAGACCCGGAGCAGCGCCACGGTCCCCCGATGTCGCTGGCGTGATCGTCATTGGAGCGGGGGTGCCTCGAACAGGAGCACCACGGCACCGCACGAATTTGGTGCCATCGTGGTGGTGGAAGCACGACGGCGGCGAACCCCAACAGGACAGCGAATGGGAAGTACCACGGTCGCGGGACCAGCCTTAGGGACAGAAGGTACGCTTCATGGCGATGGTGGTGTGGAAAGTCGGCGCTCGTGTGGCGATGTCTGCGGTGACTGGCTGTTGGTATTTCTTATGACCTACAGATAAATCCGCAAGCGTACGGATACCGATGTAGCTTTCACCCGGGAGTATTCCAGGGATCGATTTCCACGGGGAACGAGAAGTGTACTAATCCTTTAATTAATTCATCCGAAAGGGTAATATGGGGGATATGTATGACAACAAAATGAAAAGAAGAGATAAAAAGGCTGAGGGTAGAGAGGGTACTTGTGTAGCAATACTGGATATTTCGATAGATCAAGCAAGACAGGCTTGTTCAAGAGAGTTCACTTCGGGCGCCTGAGACACCACCACTCACAGAAAGGGATGAGAAGGGGAGTGGTACCGCCTACCCCTAAGTCCTACAGACCAGAACTAACGTGGTGGATTACGTCGGCCGGACAGGGCTGTCATCACCTGCCGGCTACCACAACTATTCCGTTGAACTGGGTGCAAACCAAGGTAACGACTAGTCTAGGCACCACGCCTATACTAATAATTACTACTTCACTTGAATTCAGAGCAAAGCACCCACTACTAAGTAGTGAACGAGGAACCAGAGAACAAGCTAGCAAGACTGAATGCTTAATAAATCAGAAGGAAGCCAGAGTTACCATACAAGACCCGGATGTTACTCGAAGTTGAGCCGCATCCGCCGAGGTACAAAGTGGAAGAGAAGCCGACAGCTCCGGCTTCTCTCCCGGACTCTCACCTCACCTCTCTCCCTATTTTCTAAGTATGGAAGTGGTAGCACTTCTCCTCTATTTTGTTGTGTCTTGAGTGGGGGTGAAGGGCGCCTTTTATAGCCTCCCAAGCATGGAAGCCAGCGTAGATGTTAAGCCACATGCTTGCTTAGCTTCCACGCGAAAGGGGAGGCGTAACGGCCACAAAAGTAGGCCGGCCGGCCTGATCTAGGCCGTTCGGCCTGGGTCTGTCGCCATCTGGCACCGTCTTTCTTGTGGACGCTCCTGATGATGTCCTGATGACGGTTGTGGTGGCGTTCACCTCAAGCTTGACAGTTGGGGGCCGGCCGGCCTAGGGGAGGCCGTTCGGCCTGGCACTGGCCCCTCTCGGCCCTCCGTTGCACCGACTCGCTCACCAACGGTTGCATGTTGTCCTTTGAGGCGGTTTTGGTTGCGTTGAGTTGAAGTTGTCCGAGAATCCTAGGTAGGTGGACCTTCCAATCCATGGCCTAGGCCTTTCGGTCTTAACTTCATTTATTCTTGTCAATTCTTTCTTGGGGGTCCATTGGTGACTCCCTAGGGTCCTTGTGCAAAGTTTGGAGCATTTTGGGGATGATTGCTGGCCGGCCGGCCTTGTCCAGGCCGATCGGCCTAAGTCAGGCCGACCGGCCTGGCAGGTTTCGTCGGCGATTTTCCCGGAGGCGTAACTTTCTCGTCCGGACTCCGAATTGGGTCATCCAAATATCCATTTCGATCGTCTCGACGAGGCCTTCGCAATGGTGCATTCCAATGGTTCCACTTTTATATGTATTTTGCATGTTTTTATCATTGTATCCAGATGTGGCCTCCTGAAATCAACAATTCACCAAAGCTAGTGGAAATAGTTAGAATTTAACCCCTATGTCTAGTTTGGTGTTTGTTTCATGCCAGGGTTGACGGCCAATAATGGCATATAACGGCCGTCAACACACCCCCACACTTAGACCCTTGCTTGTCCTCGAGCGAGGAGTAGGGACTAAGACGAGACATGATATCCAAGGAAATGGAACAAGCATACGAAATATTCCAAGCCATACCTTGTACTTGTGAATTTTGTAGTGTCTATCATGCCATCTTGAGTAGTTGAGGAATGGAACAGTCGTGAATCAAATCACTTTAACTCCATGTGTCAAGTAGCTTGGGATTTTTCAATAAGTTTTCAAAAACAAACCTTTGCATTGCTCCTCATTTGATTCTCTCGGATCTCTCAATGTGTATATATCCTCACCAAGGCATTAACTTGCCTTTCTTCATCCTACTTCTAAAGATGGCTATATGTGGAGCTCAAGGTAGGGTATGAAGATGAGGCATACTTGCATCACATGTATTGCAAAGTCAAAGAGTGGATCCAAGAAGAAATCAAATCATACAATCGGATCAAGATGTGCACGTGTATGGGTATGATGGGTGGTGGATGGAATAAACAACTCCTTTGTGTGTGGTCTCTCTCCTTTAAATAAAATCTTTTGAGAACATGGCTATCAGAATTTTTTTTCTTTCTTGGACCTTCATGTGTCCAACTTTTTTTTCTTTTTTTTCCTTTATTTTCCTTTTTTTTGCGTGGACCTTCATGTGTCCATATATTTTTTTTTCTTCGATAGCCATGTCTCTTTTGTAACAATACTGAGGAGTGAGATTTGCACATACATGATGGAGCATTTATTTTGTGGAATGGATGGATGAATGATACAATGCTAACTTCTAGTGTAGAAGTATAGCAAGGGGGATAAACAGTGTACGTGATCTTGATCATGAAAGCATGAAAAGAATTCTCATAAGGGTCGCAACAATTTGACAAAGCTCAATGCAATGACAAGTAGCATATGTGTACATGGTTTTCAAGATAACTCAACATATGGCTTTGGTAGGACTTTGGCATATCAAAGAGGGGCTTTGCAAAGGGTTTTCAAATAAATTTCCCAAGCACTCAAACATTAAGAGTGAAGATCATATCCTCAAACCATATCTCAATCATCAACTACTTAGATGAACATGGTTCCCTAAAAATATTTATTCACAAGTGGCAAGATGAAGCGAGGAATAAAACATATGCAAGCCAAACATGGGAGCATGGAGGGTAGGCATAGCACCCTGATTTATTTTATCTTGAGATTGATTTAAATGATAGGAATTGAAATTCAATCAAACTCATGAATTAAGAAGTGAGAGGTGGAGTGCACATACCATCGTTTTTTTTTCTTGTCATGTTAGCGCAGTCGATGTTGTGCGACACCTTCATGGGGGGCCTCGAATGTGTATGTTGATGATGAGCTTGAGAGATCTCCCCCACACTTGTACTTGTGCTGGTACTGTTATTCAAAACCAAAAGGTGGAAACAAAAAGAGGGGCTCTACTGGTTCAAGAACTAGGGAGCCTTTATTCATGTTTTTATTGTTTCTTTTAGCCAGATGCACGAACAAACACCATCTCCAAACCAAAGCAAGTTTGGCATGACAGGAACTTTACTTGGGATACTCACATACCTCCCCCACACTTGGAGTTTGGATTGCTGAGCAACACAAATCAAGTGTGTGGAGTTCAAGCTTCCTTTCATAATGTTCCCTCACCAAGACGTACTAAGGTGTTGTAGTTGATGTAGTTCTCATGCTCTTAGGCTTTACTTGTCCATCGTTCTTCTTGATCTCTACCTGAAATGGTTAGCAACCAAGAATACCCGAAGGACAACTTTATCCTAAAGATATGATCTTGCTTTTTAATCGAAAGGAAATAAATGCTAATCATCCGGGCTATCTCCCGGCAGTGCTTTGTTTATGGTCATAAGCTTGACCTTGGGAACATTCTCTTGCGACTACCATTGGTGATGTCATTCCCGTCTCATCACCAATTGTTGATGTGTCATGAAGCTTTTGGCTGCAAGGTTAGTGCAATAGAGCAACCACGAGATTTGCAATGCTTATGGTAAACATATGCATCTACAACCAACCTTCTAAACATTTTGTAGTAGAGGACCTTGAGGTGGTTGTAGTCCTCGTGTGTGCTCTGGGCACCAGACGTGGTTAACTTTGGAGAGGCAGTGAACGAGCATGGTCTATGTATGACTTCAAGAATGAAACTTCCATGCTCATCCAAGAGATTATTTTCTTGGGACTCCAAAGTTAATGTTTTACAATCTTCCATGGCCCATGGGTTCTCTATCTCAAGAGATTCATTATGGAAGCTTAATGTTGCTTTTCGATCATGGTCGGAAACAACATAGTAAGGGCCAGTGGGAAGAGGCTCAAACTCGTTCGAGGGTGATGATGATCGTTCATCTTCACAAAGGTGAAGGGTCTCTTCCGACTCGTAATCTTTGAGAGCGGAGACCGCAACCTCAAAGAGAACAGGCTTGGATGATGTGAACGGAGATATATACATCACACTCTCAAATGAGGTTGGCTTGGGAAGAGGCCTTGCCAAAGGATTTTTCAGCCAAGAGGTAGCGGTGTTGAATGCGACTTCCCTAAGCCTTCCATCTAGGCTCCCATGAGATTTTTCAAGTAGATCTTTTAGCGGGCAGCCTAGGAGTAGATCAAGATCGAGTATATCAAAGATGTGAAAGTCTAAGCTTACCTCGATCTTGTCTATCATGAGTGGCATGGCATATGCAACCCCTCGACATTTAAGAATATGTCCGAAGGGACAACTCTCAAGGAGCTTGTCGGATGGTCTTAGCGAGATACTGCCCAATAGAGCATACGCTAGGTGCCATGGCATCACATTAACCTCCATGATGGGATTAAAATGGGCTTCTACAGTTATTCCTCTCACGGAACATGGAAGGATCGTAGAGGGATAACTAATCCAAATTTCTTTGGAGTAGCATCTTGCTCTATGCAACCATTCCTCCTTCATAGCCTCCATGAGATATGATTCGTTAGGAGGATCGGGAGGTAGAGGAGGCACTGTAGGCCTAACGGAAGGTTCTGCCAAAGAATTTTTAGAATGATGAATTTGGACAAAAAAGGGTGTTGGTTCAGGGAGAGTATCGGAGAGATGTGCTACGATTGGTGTGGATTCTTGTGATGCTTTCACATCTTCCGACACGGATGTCTCTTCTATGGCCTCCTCAGGAATTTCTTCCGGGAATTCATCATAGATCCCAGTGTAAGGGGTGTTCTCTAGAATTTTGTCTAGAATGGCCCTCCCCTCACTGGGTGTCAAATGAGTGAAGGATCCTCCCGAGGACGAATCTAGGAATTTGGCTGATTCAATTTCGAGACCTCTTCTAAAATGTATTAGAAGGATGGGTTCAGGGATCCCTAGATCAGGTCCCATGGACATAAGATAGGTAAATCGAGCCCAAGCGGCCCCTAGTGATTCTCCTTCCCTTTGTTTGAAAGTGAGGGCCTCGATTCGAAGGTCAGCGACCTGAGATTCAGGGAAGAAGGTTAAGCAAAATTTATCTCGTAGTGTCTCCCAACTTCCCTTCACTCTCCCACGATAGCGATCACACCATATCTTCGCTCGACCCGTCAAAGAGAAGGGAAACACCTTCCATTTCAGAGTTTGTTGGGCCATCCCCGTAATCACGAGACATGAGCAAATTTGCTCAAATTCCCGTATGTGAACATAAGGATTCTCCCCTTCAGCTCCAGAAAATGGATTCTCTCTGATCTTGGCTATGAATTTTGTGTGTATTCCGTAGCCAGAGCTTTTTATGGGGTGAGACGATGGTGGTGGCTCCAGATCTTCAGCTTTTGGAGCTGAGAATTGATATAAAGTAGGAGTGGAATTCATGATGGTAGGTGGATGGTATGTGGACGAACTAGGTTCGGGATAAGAACAGCTACCGTCCCCCGGCAACGGCGCCAGAAAGCTTGTTGGTATTTCTTATGACCTACAGATAAATCCGCAAGCGTACGGATACCGATGTAGCTTTCACCCGGGAGTATTCTAGGGATCGATTTCCACGGGGAACGAGAAGTGTACTAATCCTTTAATTAATTCATCCGAAAGGGTAATATGGGGGATATGTATGACAACAAAATGAAAAGAAGAGATAAAAAGGCTGAGGGTAGAGAGGGTACTTGTGTGGCAATACTGGATATTTCGATAGATCAAGCAAGACAGGCTTGTTCAAGAGAGTTCACTTCGGGCGCCTGAGACACCACCACTCACAGAAAGGGATGAGAAGGGGAGTGGTACCGCCTACCCCTAAGTCCTACAGACCAGAACTAACGTGGTGGATTACGTCGGCCGAACAGGGCTGTCACCACCTGCCGGCTACGACAACTATTCCGTTGAACTGGGTGCAAACCAAGGTAACGACTAGTCTAGGCACCACGCCTATACTAATAATTACTACTTCACTTGAATTCAGAGTAAAGCACCCACTACTAAGTAGTGAACGAGGAACCAGAGAACAAGCTAGCAAGACTGAATGCTTAATAAATCAGAAGGAAGCCAGAGTTACCAGACAAGACCCGGATGTTACTCGAAGTTGAGCCGCATCCGCCGAGGTACAAAGTGGAAGAGAAGCCGACAGCTCCGGCTTCTCTCCCAGACTCTCACCTCACCTCTCTCCCTATTTTCTAAGTATGGAAGTGGTAGCACTTCTCCTCTATTTTGTTGTGTCTTGAGTGGGGTGAAGGGCGCCTTTTATAGCCTCCCAAGCATGGAAGCCAGCGTAGATGTTAAGCCACATGCTTGCTTAGCTTCCACGCGAAACGGGAGGCGTAACGGCCACAAAAGTAGGTCGGCCGGCCTGATCTAGGCCGTTCGGCCTGGGTCTGTCGCCATCTGGCACCGTCTTTCTTGTGGACGCTCCTCATGATGTCCTGATGACGGTTGTGGTGGCGTTCACCTCAAGCTTGACAGTTGGGGGCCGGCCGGCCTAGGGGAGGCCGTTCGGCCTGGCACTGGCCCCTCTCGGCCCTCTGTTGCACCGACTCGCTCACCAACGGTTGCATGTTGTCCTTTGAGGCGGTTTTGGTTGCGTTGAGTTGAACTTGTCCGAGAATCCTAGGTAGGTGGACCTTCCAATCCATGGCCTAGGCCTTTCGGTCTTAACTTCATTTATTCTTGTCAATTCTTGCTTGGGGGTCCATTGGTGACTCCCTAGGGTCCTTGTGCAAAGTTTGGAGCATTTTGGGGATGATTGCTGGCCGGCCGGCCTTGTCCAGGCCGACCGGCCTGGCAGGTTTCGTCGGCGATTTTCCCGGAGGCGTAACTTTCTCGTCCGGACTCCGAATTGGGTCATCCAAATATCCATTTCGATCGTCTCGACGAGGCCTTCACAATGGTGCATTCCAATGGTGCCACTTTTATATGTATTTTGCATGTTTTTATCATTGTATCCAGATGTGGCCTCCTGAAATCAACAATTCACCAAAGCTAGTGGAAATAGTTAGAATTTAACCCCTATGTCTAGTTTGGTGTTTGTTTCATGCCAGGGTTGACGGCCAATAATGGCATATAACGGCCGTCAACACTGGCGACGATGGCTTGGGAATGGCGATTAAATAAGTAGTTCCTATCAGAGAATTGGCGATGACGATATCGTGGAGGAGGCTATGGCAACCGGCGCCCCGCGAGAAGTTTTGGGAAGTTACGAGAACTAGAGTGCCGGGAGCAGTTTTGTCAACGAATGATTCGCTAGCACGAAAAATGATCTGACCGTATCAATGGATTTTCTGTCGCAACGAGGACACGCCCGCGAGGATTTTATATGATTTCATACAGTGTGAATTTGGTTTTAATAAGTTTAATGTATTTTTTCCATTACCCATAGTTTAGTAACAAATCATTTGAGAGTTTATTGTGGTCGACTGGATAAAAAAGTCAAAAAACGATCCTATTGCACATGTTTCGTGATGTGAAGTTGGTGCAACATCGTATGATGTAGTTTGTAGCACCTGCCGTTTGGATGACTAGTCTGGTGAATGTTAAGTTGGTGCATCGTAAAATTTGCAGCAATGTAGCATGAAACTCCTACACAACACTATACAGGCAGCACATCAACATATTTTTCCAACTCACGAATAACCATCAACATGCATCAGTTTAGCCATTCCACCTTATCATGCACACCACCAAAAATAGCAGCGACCATACAGGTTGATCAAGGGCCCATCCCCCAAGCGCATCAAGGGCCCATCATCAGGACCCCTGCAGTCACGATATATCGATGACCGCGATTACATCCAATGGGCGGCAGTTTGAACGAATCCGATGAAGGGATTAGTTTTCGCAAGGAGGACCCACGTGACCGTTTGATTCGATTAGTACAATATCAAGTGGATAGGATGAATCAAAAACCCTCACCCTGCCCTCCCCTTTCACCAATCTCGCAAGAAAGCCCACTCCCCTCCCCCTTCACCAAGGTCGCAATAAAGCCTCACCCTCCGTTGTTTAATTCACCAATCTCGCAAGAGATCCCTCTCCACTCCCCATTCACCAATCTCGCAAGAAAGCCCTCTGCTCTCCCCATTCACCAATCTCGCAAGAAAGCCCTCTCCTCCCCTTCTTCTTGCCCTGTTCCGGCATGCTCGCCATCAAAGAAGAATCCAACTATGACGGCTCCGGCGGCGCGGCGCCACCACCGGCCAAGCGGCCCCGCGGTCGCCCACCAAAGGAAAAGGTGAACTACTCAGCGGCCCCTCCGCCAAAGCGCCGCCCCGGTCGCCCGCCCAAGGCTGGGAAGAAGATATCGGCGGCCTCTCCACCGGCCAAGCGCCCGCCCGGTCACCCGCCCAAGGGAAAGGAGATTGCGGCGGCCTCTCCACCGGCGAAACGGCCCCCTGGTCGCCCGCCCAAGGAAATGCAGGTGCGCAATGACTTCGAGGCCGGGACCAGCAAAAGGGGTGACCGACCAAAGCAGGCAAGGATCTAGATTTTCGGCGACAACTCCAGCGGCGACGACTACTCCTCTAACTCCGGCGGCCACTCCAGCGCCCACGACTCCTCTGACTCCGAAGACGAGACGGAGAACCTGACAGGGGCGTTGCGTCTCGCGCACAAGATCCTGCACGCCACCACCAAGAAGCTGGGAAAGGCGAAGAAGAGGATCGCTTTTCTTGAACAAAAACTCGGTAACTAAAGCCAAATATGTTAGCTTTGTTTGAACCAGTTGCATTAATTAGATCCTTATGAATACACTGTTCAATCTAGCTACTGTAATCGTGTGAACGGGCTTACTATTTGGCGAATCGGGCTTATTTGGTGTTCAATCTAGCTAAATTTTAAATACCATGATTCAAATACCATGAGAATGCATTGTCATGCTACTAACGGAGGTTGCTTGGAAATACCAATCCAATGAAGGATGCACTCGGACCGTTTGATCCCTTCGAGACAATAGCACATTAATAGTATGAATCACGAGAAAACTCTCGGCACCTCCTTGGGCTTGATTGTTTAGGGGTCAATTGGAAGGGAACGAAGGGGAATGGATCTAGAATGAACACAAACTAAGTTATTAGATTGAACACGAAGCAGTGGCATCCCACTGCAACGATGACCAACATAAACTACAACTAAAAATAGTCCAGTGTGAACTTAGCACAGGTGGACTGGTAGGTTGACGCAGGGGCAGGGCGGGCATCGACGACGATGGTGGGGGTACGGGCGGCGCGATCTCACATCCACCCTTCGTTCTGGGCAAGGACTCGATGCCGGCTCCACTTCTTTAGGTTGTCTTCCTTGAGGCGACCAGAGTTTGCCAGCCCCTTCACGTGGTTCTTGATGTCACCAATGTTCTTCCACCGATCCACCTTCTTGCCAGGGCAGACGGGGCAGAACCAGGCGCTATAGCGGTGGCAATAGCGGACGCGCAGTGCATCACCTCGGGGGACTGGTACCACGTAGCTGTGGTACTTGTCCTCCTCCTCATATGTCTCCATGTCGGAGTCCCCCGATTCCGACTCCGAGGATGACAAAGAAGCCACCCCCATCGCCGGAGGCAGGGAATGGCCTGGGGAGGCCGACGACCCAGCGGCGGGCCGCGGTGATCATCCGTGGCCGACGACCACGACTACACGATCTTGGCATCGAGATTCAGGTCGAAGGCGCAGCGGTGGTCCGACGCAGAGCACGATGGGACACCAATGTCGTCGGTGCCATGGGCGCGAGGGCCCGACTTGGAGGAGGCGTAGCCACAGCCGGTGATGGAGAATTGGCGATTCATGCTGGCGGCGACGAGCGAGCTGCAGGGGTGAATTGGCGAGAGTGACTGTGGTAACTGGCGAGGACAAGCGAGAGATTGTTGGGGATTGTTGGGGAAGTGGCGATTTTATAGGAGGTTCACTGCCTTCCTCCATGCTGTGCAAAGGCTCCTTCTCTGGTAAGCTCAGATGGCTTGCTTCTCCGGGATGTGCAGAGGCTTCTTCTCATGGAAGCTCAGCTGGCTTCTCTGAGAAGGGCAAACACTGCTTCTCTCAGAAGCTGCTGGCATGTACAGCAAACACTTCTTCTATGGTTAGTGGATGAACACGGTGTAATACGTGAGACTGGATGATCCGGTGGGTGGCCACTACACCATATCGTATTTGTTTGGCGTATCGTTTGAATACAGTAGATTACGTTTTCAATTTTGAAAGTTGACTGTATTTGTATTTAAAATATATCGAATCTAGCTTGATTGTATACGCACTTTGCAAAAAGAGTCAAAGCAATTCGCAGTTGTATGAGGGAGAAAGACCAATTCAAATTAAAAATCGGAGACTAAAAGGAGGAAGAGTCATGTTCACACTTCACAGGCAAGCCCCTCATACATGCGGACAGTAACAATTCCGACTTGTGGGCTCCGTTGGCCAGTGAAACACAGCGGCAGAAATTCTAATCCGGCGCCCGCGGCCACGCCAGGGCAGGCCCGAAATCATTTTTGGGAAATCTCCGTTGTACCCTCATGAAAATCCACACTGCTAGTGATCCATCAAGGCCATTGTAGGCAATCTGGCCGAGGCCCCGACATATCCCTTGCGGATTCTCTCTCTAGAAGATCTGCCATTCCCCTCCACCTCTGCTCTGCCTAAACCTCAGTCGTAGGCCTCACCGCCGGAGCTTCCACCTCGCCGACGAACACCGCCGCAGTGCATCTGCTTTCCCAGAGTACAACCTACCCTCGTCTTCTTCTGAAGGACCGAATCGGCGACCAGAGAGGGGGGGAGTGAATGGGAGCCGATAAAAATTCTTTCCAACCAATCCGGCTATTCTCCGAAATCAACTCCAACGCCTCCGAAAGCGATCTTGCCAAGATCACGTAGCCACTGTCAAGCTACTGACCCTAGGAGCAAGAAACACGCAGCAGAACTCGAATCGATCGAAACGAACACAAAACGAACCGAAACGAGGCAAAACCTTCTCTACCCAGCCAGGGGCGGTTTAACCTCCCTAGGGGCGGTTTAACCGCCTAGGGGGGGCGGTTTAACCTCCTGGGGGCGGTCAATCTGGGAGCTCTCGGGAAAAAGTCAACTCGTGAGTCGATCTCCCAAACGGCTTGAGCTCTTGAGACGAAACTTTGGGGAGATGATGTACACCTTCAGTGGAGTATATTCCCCAAATATCTCGGCCTCAAACACTCTAGAACTCCCGGAATCTCAGATCACGTGAAGAACACTTCCACCCCGAGTTCATCCCGAAAACTGCAAATCCAAAGCGATTCTCGGCGTTTGGGGGCAAGAGATCACCAGCAAAAGAGGCACAAGGCACTCATACGTGAATCCCCCAAAGAAATCCGAGAGAAAACGCCCTAGGAAGAGAAGAACGAAAATCCCCCAAAAATAGCTCCGAAAATACCTCCTAAAATAGAAAAAGAAAAGGGAGCTCGTGGATTCAAATCATGGCACAAAGATGAGCAGCACAAACTCAATCACATAACCATGAATTCACCTATACAAACTAGAAACGATTCGAAGTAGTTCTAGGTGGAAGGGATAAAGGGAAAACAGCAAGTCCAAGAGAAAATGAAAGGATCCCTAAAGGATGGCAGCCACCCTAAGGGCCCTATTAGTAGTCCAAGTGGTGGTGCTCTAAAGACTAAACTACCCTTAATGAGATACATACCCCTCAGGGGCAAATTTGACTTTTGGATCAGATTTTTCTGGCCGGGACACCTTCCACTGCACGCTAGCTTCCCTCCGACGCAAGCCTTGCAGTCACGCCGCATGTCCTCCGGATCGAAGCTCCTCGACGCCGATTTTGGGCCGGCCCAGGGGGAGGCGGTTAAACCGCCCCTAGGGGGCGGTTAAACCGCCCCTGGCTGGTCACCTCAGCCCAGCCGCCCAACTTCGCCTCGTCGAGTCCTCGGCCTTGGTTTTGAGGCCCAAACCAAGGGAAACCGTCCACCGATGATTTTGTGGCCAAATCACCAAACCCCGCGTACAAGCTTCGGTCGTTAGCCGCTACCTTGCACCGGCTTCTCGTCCGCGTACGAGCTTCGGTTGTGAGCCGCTACCTCGCACCGGAACCACGTCGCCTTGCTCGTTCTTGCCACCATGTGAACCGCACTTGATCCATCTGGCCACCGGGTCCCTCGAACCAAGCCTACTTGTCTCTCCGCTCCTCGGAGGCCGCCATGGCTAAGACCTTTCGCGCCTGTTCTTCACCTGCACCAATGCAATCAAGCCGCATTCTACACCTGCAATACTTGAGCCAAGGGAACCGTCAATCCACTCCACGTTGTCAATCACTCATCACACCAAGGGAGCGACCATCCACCGGTCCTCGGATACACCGGGTCCTCAATCTCCCCCTTGATGAGTGCATTGACAACACACACTTAGTAACCATAGGTAACAAAAGAAAAAGAAAAGACATTGAAAAACAAGACTCAAACAAGTGACTAAAAGCATGAACAAGCCGAGAACAAAATCACTTGCAAGAGAAAGCTCCAGAAAATGTCGACCCTTCAATAAGAAGCGAAAAGGACTCAACACCATCAGGAAAAGAGCAAAGCACAAAGCACAAGTCACAAATCTCCAAATCACTTTTCAGGATACTCAAAGCACTCCCCCTGCAAATATGCAACTCCCCCTGAACAAGTGAACTTGTGCGTGCGAAAAAGACTCGAAATGGCTCAAAACTTCACAAAACTTGTGCACACAGCACAGGGGCGGTTAAACCGCCCAGGGGGGCAGTTAAACCGCCCCTGGCAGATGACCAAATTCAAAAGTGCAAAACTCGCACAAAAATCTCAGAAAAATTCCATTTCGATCTCAAAAGCTTTCAATAACATCCAGCAATGTTTTTCCTTCAGAAACCCATCAGAAACTTCACAAATTCTCCCCAAGCAACTTTGCCATAAACTTTCCACAATCTCACAAAAATTCTCCCCCTTGGCCAAAGCTTCATAAATCTAGCAATTTCTCCCCCTTGTTGACAATGCACAAATCAAGGCGAAAGACCAAGACATGCAACTACAAGCTTCTCAAATATACAATGAGCACTACAAAATGCCACTAATTAGAGAGAAGGCAAACTAGATGGTACACAAGGCATTGCCATCAAGGTAAAGACATATAGCTCATCGACAAAGCCAAGGTCAAATTTGTTGAGTTTTTATCAAAAAGGGATCACCACATGAGCAAAAACCTAAACAAGAATCATTCAAGCGTACATGAACATCATCTTATCAAAATCATGAAAGGACAAGTGTTCTCAACAAAAGATCATTACAAACGCCCAAATTCTATCTCATGTCATGTCAAAGCACGGAGCCATGTGTTCACTTCTCATGGGAGACATCTCCGGCAAACAACATGCAACCGCTTAACACCCATGTGTGCAAGTGTGTGCAATGGTGAAAGCATAGAGACATGAGCAAATTTTTCTTCAAATTCATCTTTTCTCATTTTACTTCTTTCAAGCATAGACATCTCATTTTTCAAGTTTTTAAATTAAGCATGGTACATGAAATGTCTTTGCGACAAAAAGAAGCTTATGCTCCTCCACAAGATAAAGTATGGGCTAAACATTCATAATGACAAAGTCTTTGACCCAATTGAAAAGAACAACATCTCCTAGCATGATCTAGACAAGATATAGCCATCTCAGCTCAAACAAGACATGCAAGGCATTTACTCATGGGTGAAAAGAGTTTAAGTTCAGTTTGTGATTTTACTTTCAAAAGATGACTATCTCAACAAGATATATATCAAAACCATCAGGAGCATAGCCAATCAACAATCCATAGCAAGCCTGCCTAAAATCTAAGAACTGGCAAGTTGTAGCAATCACTGCATATAGGAGAAGCTCATCCTGAGATATGATACAAATGCAGCATGATATATCACAAGATGCAAAATGCAAACTATACATCAAGATACAAAGATGGAAAAGCAAATCAAAATACAATAGTATACAATATGCTACAAGAGAAGCCTCTGGTTTTGGGTAGAAACATAGGCAAGCTCAAACTCAATACACGAGCGCGATCAAAGCATAAATACAAAGCTCCCCCTGAAATGTACATCCAAAATATAATTTCAGGGTTCAAGTTCAAACCACAAGCTCCCCTTGGAATGTGCAATCCAAAATGCAAATCCAAGGTTCAAGTTCAAACATAAGCTCCCCCTGGAATGTGCAACTGAAATGCAAATCCAAGGTTCAGGTCAGCAAACTCACAAGCTCATGCAATCCAAAAGCCATAAGCAAGGTCCTCTCCTTTTCAAATCAACTTGAGCAAATTTTCTCCCTTAATTAAAGCCGAGCTCCCCCTCAACCAAACATGCCTAGCAAAAGAAGACTAGGGAAAAGTGTACAAAAAGCAAATGGAAAGCTCCAAAACAGAGACAAAAGGAAGAGAAATCGAAAAGAAGGTAAATGCAACCCAAAGACAAAGGAACTAATCAAAAGATACCAACTAAAAGGATACCAGAAGAACAACATGCCATAAGCAATTTGAGTCATATGAGGAAACATGGCAAGGAGTTCATGTGGATCACAAACTATCATACAAAGGTGACTAGTCCACCAACATATATCACAAAGCTAGCATGACAAGATATACAAGAAGATCATACATGCTAACAAGAAATGTGGCTAGCCAACCATGGTATATACATATCCAACAACGAGAGCAAATATACAATATGCTACACAAAACATAAAGGCATGATACAAGCACAAAACATGCCAAAGATACACAAGTGAGCACAAGAGTGTACAAAAGAGATACTCACTATACAAAGTGTACAAAGGCCACATTGGGGCCATCCAAAGGGTGTGGAGAACCATCAAACCTTGATCATGCAAAAGACCAAGAGTCACCAAGCTCATGTTCTCCAACCCGCGTCCTCGCACCTACACATGAGAGGACAAACAAACCCGAGTCTTGGATCCCGAAGGGTTAGCAAGCATATACTTGGGAACCCAAGACTTGGTCACACGGATAAAAAATGTACTCAACTTATCACGTGGGTTAGCATGATGCAAATGCCGGTTTAAACGAGAATGCTTCGGAACACACTTGGAACCATGCCTCAAAGTAGAAACTCGAGAAGAAGAACGAGTGCTACCACTAGTAAAAAGGCAACGATCCCTCGAGATCTTAGAAGAAGAACCAGTAGAAGTACCATGAAAATCATGTCGTGGACCAACACGAGAAACTCTAGAAACATGTCCACGATCACGAACTACCCCACTAGAAGAAGAGTCATAAAACCCATCAACAAAATGCGGCTTCTGACTAGGCACACAAGTGTTCATGCCATGAGGTGGGCTATGAACAACCAAAGGCCTAGAAGCACGAACTCGCCGCATGCGTCTTGCACGCCTATAGCAAAAGCTCTCTTGATGCCCATCCTTGTCACAATAAGAGCAATGGTACAAAGGCCTGTCTGTAGGCACAGTCCGAGAGGACAAATCACCATTCTCATTCAATCGATAAATCCCTTGGGGCTTAGAGCAAGAACCTCCAATATCTGACTTTGTGCCCAAATTAGGATCACACGTGCCATAGGAAAGGCTACGTGGCTTCCTAAAAGCTTTAGCGCACACACGTCTCTCATGTTTGATACGACGAAAGCAAAACTCAATGGTATGCCCATCTTTTTGCAAAAGGTGCAAAGGAACTTCGGTTTGGGATCATGAGTTCCGAAAAAGTGAGAAGCACCCTTGCCACTTGAATTGTCTTGGACAGCACCGGAAGAACCAACAAGCTTAGGAATAGCTACGGGAGAGCTATCCAAAGCATCAACACAAGAAGAAACATCATCATTCACATCGAGCAAAGTATCATGTGTATCCAAAGAAGTAAGGCAAACATCACCATCACAAATCAAAGAGCAAGTGCTACAAGGCATGGACTTCATCTCACAAATTTTAGCCTTAGCATGCTCAAGTTCATCCAAACAAGTGGTGTGAGTCAATTTCAATTCTTTAATTTCAGCATGCAAAGACTCACAAGAAGCACATGGTAAAGAAGCATTTGACTTCAACAAAGCAATCTCAGACTCCAAATCACAAATCTCATCTTGTAATTTTCTACCATCCTGAACATGCCATTCACCAAACTTAACACTTTTCTCCAATTTAATACGCAAGGCATCACAAGATTTGCATGGAGAAGAATCAAGCTTAGACATGCCAATTTTCTTTTCAAGATCAGTAATTGTCTCGCCATAAGCACAAAGGCGAGTGAACAAGTCAATTATACCTTGGGAGAGTTTACTTCTACTCATCTTGTGAAGCTTGCGTCGAAGATCATCTTCTTGATGCACTTCTTCCAAAAGACGCATAACAGCCATCCCTTCGTCACCGCCATTCAGCTCATCGCACTTCTCTCCACCTGAGGACAGAGACACACAAGAAGAAGAGCTTGGTGCCATAGCTCAAAGCACCGGTTAGGATTAGTCAAAAGCAAGATCAAAACTCGACACCCAAATCCGGAATCAAAATCGCCTTTTCCTTTGTCGCCCTGTGGATCATAGACTGGTTAGAGTCGCAAAGATCCGTAACCGGCTCTGATACCAATTGAAGGACCGAATCGGCGACCAGAGAGGGGGGGAGTGAATGGGAGCCGATAAAAATTCTTTCCAACCAATCCGGCTATTCTCCCAAATCAACTCCAACGCCTCCGAAAGCGATCTTGCCAAGATCACGTAGCCACTGTCAAGCTACTGACCCTAGGAGCAAGAAACACGCAGCGGAACTCGAATCGATCGAAACGAACACAAAACGAACCGAAACGAGGCAAAACCTTCTCTACCCAGCCAGGGGCGGTTTAACCTCCCTAGGGGCGGTTTAACCGCCTAGGGGGTGCGGTTTAACCTCCTGGGGGCGGTCAATCTGGGAGCTCTCGGGAAAAAGTCAACTCGTGAGTCGATCTCCCAAACGGCTTGAGCTCTTGAGACAAAACTTTGAGGAGATGATGTACACCTTCAGTGGAGTATATTCCACAAATATCTCGGCCTCAAACACTCTAGAACTCCCGGAATCTCAGATCACGTGAAGAACACTTCCACCCCGAGTTCATCCCGAAAACTGCAAATCCAAAGCGATTCCCGGCGTTCGGGGGCAAGAGATCACCAGCAAAAGAGGCACAAGGCACTCATACGTGAATCCCCCAAAGAAATCCGAGAGAAAACGCCCTAGGAAGAGAAGAACGAAAATCCCCCAAAAATAGCTCCGAAAATACCTCCGAAAATAGAAAAAGAAAAGGGAGCTCGTGGATTCAAATCATGGCACAAAGATGAGCAGCACAAACTCAATCACATAACCATGAATTCACCTATACAAACTAGAAATGATTCGAAGTAGTTCTAGGTGGAAGGGATAAAGGGAAAACTACAAGTCCAAGAGAAAATGAAAGGATCCCTAAAGGATGGCAGCCACCAAGGCCTAAGGGCCCTATTAGTAGTCCAAGTGGTGGTGCTCTAAAGACTAAACTACCCTTAATGAGATACATACCCCTCAGGGGCAAATTTGACTTTTGGATCAGATTTTTCCGGCCGGGACACCTTCCACTGCACGCTAGCTTCCCTCCGACGCAAGCCTTGCAGTCACGCCGCATGTCCTCCGGATCGAAGCTCCTCGACGCCGATTTTGGGCCGGCCCAGGGGAGGCGGTTAACCGCCCCTGGGGGGCGGTTAAACCGCCCCTGGCTGGTCACCTCAGCCCAGCTGCCCAACTTCGCCTCGTCGAGTCCTCGGCCTTGGTTTTGAGGCCCAAACCAAGGGAAACCGTCCACCGATGATTTTGTGGCCAAATCACCAAACCCCGCGTACAAGCTTCGGTCGTTAGCCGCTACCTTGCACCGGCTTCTCGTCCGCGTACGAGCTTCGGTTGTGAGCCGCTACCTCGCACCGGAACCACGTCGCCTTGCTCGTTCTTGCCACCATGTGAACCGCACTTGATCCATCTGGCCACCGGGTCCCTCGAACCAAGCCTACTTGTCTCTCCGCTCCTCGGAGGCCGCCATGGCTAAGACCTTTCGCGCCTGTTCTTCACCTGCACCAATGCAATCAAGCCGCATTCTACACCTGCAATACTTGAGCCAAGGGAACTGTCAATCCACTCCACGTTGTCAATCACTCATCACACCAAGGGAGCGACCATCCACCGGTCCTCGGACACACCGGGTCCTCATCTTCCCCTGCGAGGACTACCCCCGCAAGGATCTGCTTCCCCATCGTCGCCTACTGCAACACCTGATCCGCTTTCCCGGCTATGACTACAGCCGCAGCGCATCCGCTTCCTCGGCGACGACTACAGCCGCACTGCATCCACTTCCCCGTCGACAACTATAGCCGCACCTCATCTGCTGCCCCGGCGACGACTACACCCGGAAGCATCTGCTTCCTGTCGACGGCTACTGCACCACCGGATCTGCTTCCGCGGCGACGACTGCAGCCGCACCGGGTCTGCTTCCCCGGTGACGACTTCAGCCACACTGCATCTGCTTCCCCGTCGTCGACTACTGCTGCACCGGATTGAAAATGGGCAGACACCGGCGGCCGGTTGCAAGAGGTACACAAAATACATCATACGTTCTGTGCTTCAGGTCACTACTCATTCATGCACGGTTAGGGTTTGGGGGATGTAATACTAGTGTCACATGTACCTGCTAGGTCACTAATACTCAAATGTTTTATCACATGTAGGAACCTCCACAAAATGAATACGAAGAGAACGAGATGCCATTGTCAGGGAGAATGTTAGGAGAATGGAAGATCTTGGAATTAGAGATTCATCAGCAGCCCTTGAGTCCACCATAAAAAGTTTTGGCAAGTGTAAGTGGTCAGTCAGGAAGGGTAATCGGTGTCGAGGTGAATGTACTGATATATCGGACTACAGCCCTGGAGAGGATGAACAGACTGCTGACAGAGATGATGAGACTGATTTAGAAGAGGAGCCCATACCTCTAGCTATTGTGGTAGGAGAATTCCAAAACTTAGAAGGGTTCCAAATACCCTATAAATACACAATGCTTAGAAGTATGACTACATATTTGCAATGGTTCGACTTTATTCACATGATTAAAACTTTTGCCTTCTCACCACTGCTGGCACCTGTGCGGACTTGACGTAGGAAGGCTTGTGCAAAGAAAAAAAAGTCGTGCCATGGCTCCTGGCGGCAGGCAATCCAAGAGAGTGAGGTCGCAGCCACCAACAGAGGATGAGTTTGTTGCTGCTTCATCAAGCAGGATATTGAAAAGGCTGCAGCCCTCAGAACCGCGTCTAGACCGTGTGCAGAAAGAGTTGCCAGCACCCACAGAAAACATCAGAGGTGATGACAATGTGAACAACAGTCATCCAAGTCCGGTGAGGGACTGGTTGTATCCAGATGATTATCATGCAGATGATGCTCATCCAGCTGATACTCATCGTGATGATGGTAATGACCACAGCCAAAACGAGGTCGGTCAGAATACCCACTCTATGCAGCCAGAGTCCACAACTCAAGGTTGGATTGTTGAACATGTACCTTGTTCGCATTCATAGTTTCATATTAGATGACTAATGCAAATTTTGATGAATTTATGTAGTACCTAGACAAAAAGGTGGCGCAAGGCGTGCAAGGCCACCAACCAGGGGAGTTTTGCTTGACATGATGACTAAAGCTATTTGGAAAAGGATGTCCATCGAGGTTGTTGCGGGGAAGTCAAGGCCGCATGAATCGGTGCAAGCTACCAAGTTGGCGTCAGAGGCTGGCATTATTCTTAGGTCTCATGTCCCTATCTTCACCCGTTGTAAAGAATATGAAAGCACACCATATTTTGAAAGCTTCCTGTGAAGGCTAGCGGTGAGTCCGTCTCTGCAATCCCTGACCCCTATGGCTAACTCTGAATTCAATCCTAATATTCAGGGGAGGTTAGTAGTTGACAAAGAAGACAATGCAATAAAAAGTGCTTGTGAAAGTGTATTCAAGACAGGGATACGACAGATGTGGTATAAGTTGAAGCAGCAATACTTTGTTGGCATCCCTGCTGATGAGATCAGGACAACCTCTCCTGTATCTTACATGACAGATGAATAGTGGTGCAAACTTGTTGAGAAGTGGTCAAATGCAAGGAGCAAGGTATTTTCTATCAAACAAAGCCACATCTCCTGGTGTGTTTTCCGACCGGCACTTGTGATCCAGACTAACACATACATCTCAATTAGGAAATTGCTGAGCAGAACAAGAAAAACTGGGCTAAGGTGAAGATGCATCATGCAACAGGATCTCGATGCTATATTGCACAATTGCATGACTATGTAAGTGTCCACTGTCTTCTAATGTACCCTTTTTAATCTCTGTTTGTCAGTTCTGTCTGCTTGATTGTCATGGTTGCTAAGTGTTATTTCTATCCATTATTCGAAATTGCCTTTGAATTGTCAGTTTTGCTGTTTGTCTGACCGCCATTTTGGTGCATCAGAGGCAGAAAAGAAACCAGGATGCACAACCCACCGAAGTAAACGAGGATGGCATCCATGAACAAGGTGATGATCAAGTTCACGATCATGTGGACGGAGAAATCAATGCAGTGGAAGCGTTCAGGGTCTGCCTTACCAGCCGCTCTAGGGGTATGAGTCAGATGGCTAAAGAAGCTGTTGTAAGTCCCTATACATGCTTGTATGCTTATCCAGGTTTTAGCTTATTGGCTCGATGTATATATTTCAATTTCTGTTGGTTGACATGCTCAACAAGTCGGTACCAGAACCGCATGTCTACGTGGCCATTGCACTTGCTTCCACTTTTGTGTCTTTCTCCAATAATTATCTGTATGTACATGCTTCATACGTTTAACACTCATAGTTGCCCCTGTCTTCATTACTTCCCTAAGAAAGGGATTATATTATAACTGTTTAGTAGCAATTATCCAATTTGTTGTGAAAGGGCCTCTAGCCTACTGGTTAGAGCACCTGAGTAGCACCCAGCAGACCCAGGTTCGACTCTCTGTGGGAGCGAATTAATGGGTCTGAAATAAAAAATATGCAAAAAAATAGGTTGGGGTTTTCCCCTGCCGACTTCGGTCAAAAAAATTATCCAATTTGTCTAATATAATCCTCCTTACTATAATCACTGCACTTATATATAGTTCATATTTGAATTTTGTAGGCCTCAATGGAAAATATGATGGCACAACCACCTGATGATGGGCCGCCGGCAGTGACTAGTGTTGAGGTAGTTTCCAAGGTTCCCTCCCAGAACAGCTCCACCTCCCCAACTTTTTTGAAGAATGCTGGTATACCCAAGCATCGCTCCACGCCGGCTCGCTCGAACAGTGAAGATTCGCTTCGGCAAGAACTTGCTGCTGAAAAAGAAAGTTCAGCAATTCTCCTTGATACAATCCAAGACCTAAAGAAGAGGAGTGAAGCAGCAAATGAAAGGATTGCCTCGACTCAAAGGTTGTATGAGGAGCACAAGAAGCAACAGGAAGAGAGCCAGCTGCTCCTCATGAAGCTCTTTCAGTCAAGCCAAACTGGTACCTCTTCTCAGGCTTGATTCTATATCTGTGGAACTGTTGTTGATACACTTGGCATTCTGTTGTGTGCATCCAAACTTTGATCGTGTGGTGAACTTTGTCTCGTTTTTGACACTCGGGTTCCATTTAATTGTACTGAGTTTTCTTTGTTTTTTTAGAACAATTATACTGAATTTTCTGTGAACGATTTGTAATTTCTGGTATAATAATGTGATAAATGAGCCGGTAAAGCCCATGATGTGGCCTCACCATGGAGCGACATGTGGACGAATAAAGAGTCGAAACGTGGACAAATGAAACCACGGCACGTTGACGAATAAAAAGGCGGCACCTGGCATGGTAGAGATTCGACGCGTGGGCGAATCAAAACATGACACTGTGTCCTGTTTCAATTGGTCCATGTGTACAAATAAAAATGTGACACGTGTCCTGTTTCAATTGGACCACGTAATCCAATAAAACTATGCACGTGCGCTAGTGAAAAGGGCACATGGCGCCACGCAAAAGCGACACGTGGACAAATAGGAAACGGACACATGGACAAATAGAAACGGGACACGTGGACCAAAGAAACGATGGCACGTTTACGACGGGAACATTGACACGTGCGCCAATGAAGAGTCACCACGTGGACCAATGACATAGCGACGCGTGGACGCCGTGGGTGACGCCACGACTATAGCCACGTCACTCGCCACGCTGCGGCCACGTCACATGCCAGCGTAGAGAGGAAACACGTCAGCTAACAGGGTTCACGGCTCCAGTTGACGGTGCCACGTCAGCAAACGGGGATGACGACGCCACGTAGATTTTTTGCTTCAATGACGAAATTTAGCTGTCGTCATAGAAGCAAAACAGTTCTATGACGCAACAGATTTCGTCATTGAAGCAACCACTTCAGTGACGAAATCGGTCAGTCCGTCATGGAGGTACATTTATGACGCTCGTTTAATGACGAACCCGATTCCGTCACTTTTTTGTCATGGATGATTTTTAATGACAAAAACGTTTTTCAATGATGAAACCCCGACGTCATAGAAGCAATATTTTGACGTAGTGTGTCTAGCACACAAAACGTTCACATTCGGTTGAATGTGCATCTGTTGTGTCTACAATTTGTTAATAATGATGCATATATAGTACTCATACCAAACCAAATTCCAAACTATTGGGTGTCTGCTATAATATTTTTTTAAACAGAGATCAGCGCTAATCTCAATCACTACTGAATTTACAAATGTGACGACGTAATTAGCGACCGCTATGACTAGTGCACACTCATCGGCGCCAAAGCAGACCACTATATTCAATCATTCAAATGAATTGACGCTTCTTATAAGTCGCTTAGAATAATCCCCTCATTCTAGTCGGCGCATATCACCCGACACGTTAGTCAGTCATTCCTGCCTGTTTTACATCGGTATGAATAATGCCCTCATTTGTATCGCGCAAGTGGAAATTGGTTTGTCACCCGCGCGAATGAGGGTTTTGTGCTGGCGCGAATAGGGGTCGATGCAGTAGTTCACATTAGTAGCCTTTTAGAATAAACTAGTAGGTTGGCATGTGCCACAGGCACATGTTATAAAAGTAACATAAATTTAAAAATATTAATTATGTGTACTTTTGTTATATTGCACATTAAAAGTATTCAATAGCATTACACATTAAAAATGATATATTCATACATCAAAACTTTGGAACTCTGGCGAATATTAAACAATCAGCAACATATAAAGAAGAAACTATCCACGATACAGGTATTCTTGAGCACATTGGCGCCGCAGCCAGCTTCTTGATGATGAGGAGGCCGAGAAGGTTGCTCTCCTCGTCGCCGGCGGCGTGGAGCAACGACGCCATGCACTCGATGGCGCCGGGCACCGCCACAACGTGGAGCAAGTTCCTCTTCTACCCGGTGAGCTTGGACACGACGAGCGTTACGGCCACCCTTGCGTCGTGTGCCCTCACAAAGAAATATGAACTCTGAACATGCGATGGGAATGGAGGGAGAGATTTTATGTTTAGAGGACCAGGAGGGGCGCCTTATATAGGGGGCAAGAGAGCAAAGCAGATGAACCTGGACGCCAACGACTATGGTAAGTTATCAATTCCCTGATTGGCTCCCACAGCTATGGTAAGCAATCAAGTTTTAAAAGAAAGGAGACACCCGATTGCATAGATGTCATTCTTTTTTTATGAAAGGAAACCTTGATCCTTGGTTGACGGACTTTATGGTAAGCAATCAAGTCTAGAAAGAAAGATACATCCTATTGCATAGATGTCATTCCTTTTTTTTGAAAGTAAGACTTTATAGTAAGCAGTCGGGTGCGACTTTATGGTAAGTAATCGGGTGTGGGTACGATTGGTGGGTAAGGAAATGCGCGGTGACAAAAAAAAAGAGGGGGGCACGACCGGTCGACCAAAGCAACGGGGAGGACTGTAAGGAAAATGGCCCTAGTAATAGGCCATTAGTGATTTTGGTGATGGTACGTCAACATCAACCCATGGACTAACGACGTTTGCTAGTATACAAGGTTTAGTCGCATGCATGCATTAGTGATGGACTTGGATGAATTAAATATAAAAAAAGGTCATGAAGACATGTACATGACTTTAGAAGACCCTTGGGAAGACCAAGTCATCATAGAAGAGAAGCCGGAAAGAAGACACGCGAAGATCCGAAACAAATCACGCTGAAAAAGAGCACAGGACAAATTTACAGTGAGCAGAGGATGAATAGATGCTAATGCTCCGGTGCTAATTGGGTGATTAGACACATCAAACAAGGTCATGAGGACTTTCTCAAGACACTAGAAGACCTTAAAGAAGCCCAAGACATCATACAAGAGAAGTCGGAACAAAAATACACGAAGAAACGAAGAAAAAGGGCATAGGATAATTTGACAGTGAGCATAGGATGATACGGTGGTAATGCTCCGGTGCTAAGTGTGTGAGCATAGGATGATACGGTGGTAATACCCCAGTGCTAAGTGGGTGTGCATATGATGATACGGTGGTAATGCTCCGGTGCAATGCGTCGGTGCTCAGCAAATGTGTCGGTGCTACGCAGAAATGTTGGCCGTTGGAGCAACGGCTAGTTTGAGGAGTTGGGGCTATATATACCCCATTGCCCAGCCATTTGGAGGGTGCTAGAGCTTGGAGAAGCTATTGGCTTAGTTCTCACATATACACAAGTGCTCTTGCCACCAAAGTGCTTAATAGAAGATTTAGGCAACTAGTTTCAAGCTTAGTCTTTGATTAGAGCTAGTTTAGGCCGCTTACCTCATTGCTTTAGGTGTTAGCCTAGAGTTAGGCGAGGTTTGTATACCTCTTGTGTATCGGTGCTTGCGCACACCAAGAGTTGTAAGTATCGGAGCTTGTAAGTCTTGCGAGACCCTCCAACCGCGCTTGTGGAGTGGCCGCCGTTACATTGTACTAGGGAGGTGAGACCCTAGGCATTTGCCGAAGCTAAACCAAGTGGAGGCAGCGAGGAGCATCCAGGAGAGGCCAAGCGGAGTCCCACTCGCGTCTGGGGAAGTCCCGCAGGCTATCCTACGGAATGACTCGACCGGGGAGTACATGCCCTTGCGTAGGCATTCGCTTTGAGAGAGGCTCCAACAACGAGGACTAGTGGAAAGCCGTGGCTTTCCGATACCTCGGGATACGTTGCCGTGTCGGGAGTTTGCTTGCTCTATCTCTTTACATTCCGCATTACTTATTGCACTACATTCCGCTTTTACCTTTCCTAGAATTGTCATGTGTAGTTGCTAGGATTGGAACCTAGGGTGCAAAACTTTTAGCGGTAGAGTTAGCAACACATAGAAAAACCTAGTGCACATTTAGATAGATATTGAAATAGGTTTTTATATGTGCTCTTAGACATAGATTTTTAGAGAACCCTAATTCACCCTCCTTAGGGTGTCACGGTCCCTTCAAGGACGACCAAATGATTCTCCCCCCTCCCCTGATCGTCCTCAGTTTCCAAATTTAATACTGATTTGTGGGTCCTTTGTGAGAGGTACATGGGTGGATCGTTGGGTAAAAAATGGTTTCAATTTGCTCATCCTTTATAGTATATAGATATTGTAATGTCAATTTGGTAGGTTAAAAGTTGTACACGTCTGGAGAGAGAACAGAAGAGAGAAGAGATGGACGACGCAAAATGCTTGCTCATCAAGCAGGCAGACTGCACTGTGTCACAATATGTGGGATTCCTATTGACTCCACATCGTTCGACATAGTGAACATTAAATGTTGGCGTGGACCCCGCCACCACCGCACCTCTTTACCACCCAGCTAAATGAGATTCGTTTGATTACCACCACTGCCTAATCCATTGCCTTGGTCATATAATACTCCCTCCGTTCTAAATATAAGTAATTCCAAACTTCTTGGAGAGTTAAACTTTTTCAACTTTGACCAAATTTATAAAATAAAATACTAACATTTATGATATTAAATAAGTATCATTAGATTTTTTTTAGATATATTTTCATAGTATAGCTATTCGGTATCATAAATCTCTGAAGTCATCTCTATAATTTTGGTCAAAGATAAAATAATTTGACTCTCTAAGAAAGTTAGAATGACTTATATTTAGGAAGTAGGTTATTATAATCATATAAACATAGCTGCCTTAGCTCCAGCTCCAGTTCCAGCCTTGTAGCTACGCAGGGAGTTCTGGCCACCATGGACCGGAAGGCCGAGCTTCTCCTTCTCGCCGTCGTCCTGGTGCTGCTGTTGCTCTCCCTGCTGCCCTTCTCTTCCCTCTCACTGAACCAGGACTTCTGCATCGCCGACCTGGCTGCCATCTACACGCCGGCCGGCTACCCGTGCAAGCCCCCCATGTTCGTCACTGCCGACGACTTCTACTATGGTGGCCTGGCCGGCAGCTCCGGCCCGCCCCTGAAGCCCTCCAACGTCGCCCTGGGCTCGGCCACCGTCGCCGAATTCCCCGGGGTAAACGGGCTCGCCATCTCCGCCGCGCGGATGGACATCACCCCGGGCGGCGCCGTGCCTCTGCACTCCCACCCGGGGGGCACCGAGCTCGTCTACGTCCTCGAGGGCAGCCTCGTCAGTGGCTTCGTCAGCGCCACGCTCAACAAGGTGTACGCCAAGACGCTTCGCAAGGGCGACCTCATGGTGCTCCCGCAGGGGCAGCTCCACTTCCAGTACGGCGTCGGCAACACCACGGCGGTGATCATCTCCGCCTTCAACAGCGCCAACCCGGGCGCGCAGGTCATGGACTACGCGCTCTTCGCCAATGACCTGCCGGCGGAGGTCGTGAGCAAGGTCACCAACCTGGACGAGCTGCAGGTCGTCAAGCTCAAGGCGCTGTTCGGCGGGAGCGGCTAGGCCGAGGCCCTGATGAAGAAATCGCTCATCCAGTCCAGCAGGGCTGGCCATGGATTATATTTGGTTGTGGACTTCTGGGCTTGTGGTTGTTTACAGATTTACGGTCTTTATGATTGTCAATAAACTGTAATGAATAATGCGAGTAAGGATACTTGGCTACTATGGTGCTTTTAGTTCTCCAATAAAATGTAACGCATGCAGGCGACGTGAAAGTGATAATTTGAGAAAATAATACAGAGGTAGCCCTTACGAAGCACTCATGTGTTCGAAACATTTTTAGTTTGTTTAATTTCATGACCAATAAGATGCAAAAAGGATAGAAAATTCACTAAATAGTAAGCATCTTCAAGAGTCTATCTAAACCTCATTCTCTAAATCATCATTTAGAGAGTCATTTGTATAAAAAACGTTTTCTATATCCTTTCATTTTCTAACATTTTTCTATATCTTGTGTGCACTATGAAAAGCTATTCTCTTTTTTATATTTGGCTAGCGAGAAATCCAGAATAGAGAGTATCCAAATAGAGAAGTTTTTGAAAGGTACATTTTTAATCAAAATCTTTAAACTAACAATTAGAAAGAATTTAGAGAGTCTCTTGAAGTTACTTTCAAGTACCCCAAGGCTAACCTATCATGTGCACAAGCACATATTAATTCTAACGTGCCCTACAAAGCAACACCAAGACTTCAAGACATCGAGACATGGAGTGCTCTTTGTTGAAGATATCGTTGTACTGGGAAGAAATCAAGGCATGAATTCAAGCACGCGGACATCTCCAAAAGCAACACATTGTCAGACAAAATGAGATCGATCTCCACACGTTTGGTGCTAGCTGATGCATGCTGTGATATAGTACATCAAAGTAGCCCACCGCAATGGAGTGTCCGCAGCTCGGTCAAGACTTGGCAACCCAGGAGAGCTCAGCAACAATGTTTGCGGCGGTCGATACTTGACATGAGAACTGGTCGCTTAGAGGACCAAGACACAAGATTTTCTCCAAAAAAGGTAGCATTGCGTGTAGTAGATTTTTGTGTATGGACAACTAGCCCAATCATAATAGATAACGAGATCGAACTAAGAATACAGTTGCAGAATAGATCCATATGCAGAGTACCATGGACATACCAAAAAAAATGTGCTTTAGAGGAGCAAGCTACGTAAGGTTTCACATCCAAATGATGGTATGTTGAAGTCGAGACAAGATCACGCAAGATGATGAAGAGAATCCTGCTCAAAACAGCACCGAAGCATCTCTGATGGACCACCGGAGAAGTCGGTGGTGGGGTGAAAAGCAAGGCCAAGTGTGTGTGCACCGTGACCATAGGATGGTCCGGAGCTAGAAGAAGAATACAATCGTATGGGTCGGTGCTCATGGCAACGGTCAACATAGAGACTAAGGAAAATCGAGCATAGGATGGTCCGGTGCTCAAAGGAAAGACCACCGAATTAGTCGATGGTGTCGGCTCAGCTCGTTGATCGGCTTAGGATCGGCTCGGCCAATTTTGGTTGAGAAAATAATTACCACAGGATGGTCAAGTGCTCCATGAAGGTAGCAGCGGATGAGTCGGTGGTTGGAAAAAGGCAACGTCTAGTTGTCCAAGATAGTCTGGTGCAATGCGTCGGTGCTCTGTCTCGGTGCTCAACAAATGGGTCAGTGCTACGCAGAAATATTGGTCGTTGAAGCAATGGCTAGTTCGAGGAGTTAGGGCTATGTATACCTCATTGCCCAGCCATTCGGAGTTTGATAAATCTTGGGGAAGGTTGTGGTTGAGTTGTTGCTTAAGTTGAAGTGCTCATTCCACCAAAGTGCTAAATAGAAGATATAGGTGATTAGCACAGACCTTAGTGCTTGATTCGTGCTAGTTTAGACCTTGTAGCGCATTGCTTTAGGTGCTTGCATACCTCTTTGTATCGGTGCTTGCACGCACAAAGGTTGAAAGTATCAGAGCTTATAAGTCTTGCGAGACGCTGCAACCGAGTTTGCCGAGTGGCCCCCAGTGCATGTGATAGGGAGGTGAGGCCCTAGGCGGTTTGCCGAAGCTCAACCAAGTGGAGGCAGTGAGGAGCATCCGGGAGAGGGCAAGCGGAGACCGACTTGCGAGTGGGGAAGTCATGTAGGCTATCCTACGGATTGACTCGACCGGGAAGTACATGCCCTTGCATGGCCATACCTTTTGAGAGGGCTCTAAAAACGAGGACTAGTGGTAAGCGTTGCTTTTCGATACCTCAGTAAAAATTGTCGTGTCGGGAGTTTGCATTCTTTACCCCTTACATTCCGCATTTAGTTATTGCACTAAGTTCTGCATTTAACATTTTTAGAATTTCCATATGTAGTTGCTAGGATTGTAACATAGGGTGCAAAAGTTTTAACGATAGAGATAGAAATACATAAATAATCTAGTGCACACTTAGATAGAAATTAAAATAGGGTTTTATATGCGTAGATTTAGAGAATCCCAATTCATCCGCTCTTAGATGTCACGGTCCCTTCACAGTCGAGCTGGTTTACTTCATCGTTTGCGCTTACGTTTTCAATGAGACGACGCACAACACGTCGTTGGAAGATGGTGCTGACGACGAAGCGGAAGAGTAGAGTTTCGAGGTCGCTCAGGCAAGTGCTTGTTCCATGTTGGACTGTTGATGTGTCGCTATGTGGGTCTGCAATAAAGCACTCCTACAATATGTTGTTTGTTGTGATCTATTAGGATTCATATTTATTGGAAACTAGCAGAAGGGCATGTGCCGTAGGCACGTATTTTAACAAAATTATTAAATTAAAGATGTAGTTAATATGGACTCTTTAGATTAATCTATAGCATTTGATCATCATAAAATCCGACGGTATAGCCTCAAAGGTCAATGTGACAAAGGACGATTGACGAAACAAAATTTCGTCATCCTTTTATAGTAGCAAACATGCATGTGCGTTGCAACGGGCTAAAAAAATTGAAACTTGACTTATGACCCACGTACTAACTTACTTAGCTTATGATGAGTCATCATTGATGACCCATAGGAATCAGAGTCGAGGACGACTCCTTTTCAAGAGGAGGAGGATGATGCGGACATACCCACCGACCCACCAACACCATGTGTAAACTATGAACAGGTTGCACGAGTGGATGACCAAGCTACACCAAACAATATAAATCAAGTTGTAGATAAATTTGATTGGATATCATCCATAGCTGTAAGTTTATATTCAATTTGATTGGATATCATGTTGTAGATAAATTCTTTGTAAGTGCTATTTGCATAACATGTGACAAGCTTGCTGTTTTGAAATTGAATCGGCTAAACAACGAATCTTGTGAGCTGTATTTCTCTGAACATGAAAAGAATGATATGTTTCATGCTTGTTGTTCGGAACCATCCATATTGTTCCCTTGTTCGTATTTTTCATCGAATGAAAGAAATCATGTGCAAAGTAATGATGTTCTTGCACCTGAAAGTTTTATATCCACAACAGGGAGCAATGAGTTTCCAAGGTATGGTTCTAACCCTTTCAATAAATTGTGCAACAAGAATTTTGGGATGTAGTAAATATTGTACCACAATCTTCTAAAATTTTTATCTTGCAATGATGAAATCTAAGATGATGAGTCAATGTTGTTACTTGAAAGAAAACTTTGTTCTCCCAACAACTAAGTTGTTTGCAGGATCACAAACATCAAGGAATTTCCATCATGAATACACAGGAAGAAAAGAAAATACATGCAAAATCTATCCACTCTCTACTTTTTGGGAACTATTTTCAGGCCAACAAAAGTCGAGGACGACTTTTCTTCAAGGGAGGGAGGATGATACGGAGCGTATCAGGATATCAACATTTACTCTTTCGTCTCCACAAACTTGCAAGGTGAAAGCTATGCTTAACTCCATGTCGTATTGTTTTCCATTAGCAAGACTACTATTTGGCTTGTATGAATTGTAGATTCAAACACCTTCGTTTGCCTTACCGTTGCCGTTTGCCTTACCGTTGCCTTGCCGTTGCCGTTGCCTTTGAGGACCCGGTGTGTCCGAGGACCGGTGGATGGTCGCTTCCTGGTGTGATGAGTGATTGACAACGTGGTGTGGATTGACGTTTCCCTTGGCTCAAGTATTGCAGGTGTAGAATGCGGCTTGATTGCATTGGTGCAGGTGAAGAACAGGCGCGAAAGGTCTTAGCCATGGCGGCCTCCGAGGAGCGGAGAGACAAGTAGGCTTGGTTCGAGGGACCCGGTGGCCGGATGGATCAAGTGCGGTTCACATGCTGGCAAGAACGAGCAAGGGGACGTGGTTCCGGTGCGAGGTAGCGGCTCACAACCGAAGCTCGTACGCGGACGAGAAGCCGGTGCAAGGTGGCGGCTAACGACCGAAGCTTGCGCGCGGGGTTTGGTGATTTGGCCACAAAATCATCGGTGGACGGTTTCCCTTGGTTTGGGCCTCAAAACCAAGGACCGAGGACTCGACGTAGCGACGGCCCGGCCTGCCAGCCAGGGGCGGTCCAACCGCCCCCCAGGGGCGGTGTGACCGGTCCCACCTGGGCAGGTCGCCCGTGAGCGTCGAGGAGCTTCGATCCGGAGGACACGCGGCGTGATCGCAAGGCTTGCGTCGGAGGGAAGCTAGCTTGCGGTGGAAGGTGTCCCAGCCGGAAAAATCTTCGCGAAAAATGTCATATTCGCCCCTGAGGGGTATGTATCGCTTAGGGGTAGTTTAGTCTTTCGAGCACCACCATTTGGACTATATAATAGACCCCCTAGGGGTGGTGGCTGTCATCTCTTCTAGTTTTCTCTTTGGTTTTCCTTTGAACTAGTTTTCCCTTCATCCCCTTCACCTAGAACTACTCCTAATCTTTCCTAGTTTTGTATAGGTGAATTCATGGTTATGTGATGGAGTTTGTGCTGCTCATCTTTGTGCCATGATTTGATTTCCCGAGCTCCTTTTCGTTTTTCCATTTTCGGAGGTATTTTCGGAGCCATTTTTGGGGGATTTTCGTTCTTCACTTTCTAGCCCGTTTTCTCTCGGATTTCTTTGGGGGAATCACATATGAGTGCCTTGTGCCTCTTTTGCTGGTGATCCCTTGCCCCCAAACGCCGGGAATCGGATTGGATTTGAAGTTTTCGGGATGAACTCGTGGAGGGTGTGTTCTTCGCTAGATTTGAAATCCCCTGGAGTTCTAGGGAGTTAGAGGCCGAGATTTTTGGGGCATAGCCTCTCCTTGAGGTGTATATCATCTACCCAAAGTTTCGTCTCAAAACTCCAAGCCGTTTGGGAGATCCAGTTCTCGAGTTGACCTTCTTCCCGTGCTGTCTGGCAAGACCGGTGCGACCGCCCTCGGATACCGGTGTGACCGCCCCTGGCAGGCAAGGGCGGTGCAACCGCCCCTGGAGAGAGGTGCAACCGCCCCTGGCTGAGAAGTTGGTGATTCGTGTGGTTTTCGTTCGATTCGTGTTGGATTTGTTCGATTCGTGTTCCGCTGTGTTGATCTTGTTCCTAGGGTCAGTAGCCTCACAGTAGCTACGTGATCTTGGCAAGATCGGTTGGTAGGCTTTGGAGTTGGTTTGGGAGTAGCCGGATTCGTGAGAGAAATTTTTATCGGCTCCCATTCACTCCCCCCCTCTCTGGTCGCCTAATCGGTCCTTCAATTGGTATCAGAGCCGGTTACGGGTCTTTGCGACTCTAACCAGTCTAAGATCCAAAGATGGCGTACCAAGATCGGGGTTCCGGGCCTCCGCACTTCGATGGGAAGAACTACCCGAACTGGGTTGCGCGTATGGGCGCTTTCTTGCGAGGCAAAGGAAAGTTGCTGTGGGATGTGACGAAAGATGAAAACTATGTCAATCCTACCAACTTAGATGCCCAGGATGCAAAGGATAGGTTTGAGGCAAACGCTAGAGCTGTTGATTACTTGTTCCGTGCTTTGTCTGCCGAGGAGTTTGAGCGTGTTTTGGGCGAGGACCTAGCTAGCCAGATCTGGCAGAAGCTCAAGGTAGCCCACGGTGGTGATAGCCATGTCAAGGCTAGGCTTTTCTCGATGTACAGAAGAGAATATGAGAATTTTGCTCATTTGCCTGGAGAGTCTGTTGATGCTTTGTTTCAGCGTTTCACTTCTATTGTCAACAACATGAAAGCCAACATTACCGTGCTCACATACTCGGATCATGACCGAGCTATCAAGCTCCTGCAAGCACTTGATAGATCCGTGTGGGGTGCCAAGGTTGAGGCGATCATGGAGTCGGCAAACTATGAGACTCTTTCTGTTGATGAGCTTTTCTCGAAGTTGAAGTCTTCCGAGGTGGACAGACAGTTGCTTGCCAAGGCTAAAGAGTCCGACTGATCCCCATAGTCTGGCTCTAGTCGGTGGCTCTGGATATGGACATGCTAACACTCCTAGACACTTTGCTTTGTCTTCTCTTGTGTCCCTTCCAGATGAAGAGTATGAGGTGCTGAGCGAGGAGGATCTCGCGTTGCTCACGAGGAGGTTCGAGCGGATGTACCAGAACCGCAAGGGTTCGAGGCGTGCGGGGAGTACGTGCTACAGATGCGGGAAGATGGGCCACTTCATCGCCGAGTGCCCCGAGGAGATCAAGAACGACTACAACCGCAAGCACCGCCCGCGAGACGACCACAAGCACCGTCCCAAGGACGAGTACCGCGCCAAGAACAAGAACAAGGAAGAGAGAAGATCCAAGAACAAGCACGGTGGACACAAGAAGCACAGATCTCGAGCGATGGTGGCTGATGCGAGCGACATCGACACAAGCTCCACCAACACGTCGTCAAGCTCAAGCAGTGAAGATGAAGACCGCGGCCACCGCAAGGAGAAGAAGAGCTTGAACCGCAACTTCAACGGCATCTCCTTCGCCGTCGTCGACTACTGCACCATGGCGCACGACTCCGTGAAGAGCAAGGACGACTCCGACTCCAACTCCGAGGATGAGGTATTGACAGATCCCACCTCTTTGCGTCAGGAGATTGCTAGGCTAGAGCAGTTGGTCGATAACCGCGATGATGTGCTTAGAAAGACCAACAAGGAAAAAGAGGGAGTTTAGGTCCTTGCTAGGAGAGTCCAAGGATAGAGTGGCTGAGCTTGAGACCTTGCTTTCTGAGACTGGAAAGAAGGCCATGGAGTTTGAGTCTTTGCTTTGCGAGTCTAGGGAGAGAGCAGCTTCGCTTGAGTCTGAGATTGCTGTTTTGAAAGATGCTCCTCTTGTGTCTGATGAGGTAGAATGCTCGTTCTGTGATGTGCATATTGCTGATCTTGTTGTGCTTAAGGAGAAACACATGACTTGCTTGGATGAACTAGAGAGTGCTAGAGTTGAGCTTGCTGAGTTGAAGTCTAGGTCATCTTTGCTAGGTGCTTGTACTTCTTGTCCTGCTTTGCATGCTCAGTTGCTTGAATCACGCACCATGATTAGTTCACTTGAAGCACAACTTAAATCACCAATTGCGAGTTCATGTTCTGCTTGTGATGTTGTAGCATTGAAAAATATTGAGTTAGAGCAATGTGTGAATCGCTTGCAAGATGAGAATGATGAGCTGAGACAGTGTTTGGGTTGGTTGTCTGGTCGTGAGCCTCAGCTCAAGATGTTGATTGCGAGTTTCAAGAGAGCTGATGGTTGTGGTCTTGGTTCTGAGAAGGTTGGTGAGAGAGAGAGAGATCCAGAGAGCTCCACCGCAAACATTCCCACAAACCCACCAAAAACCATTCTCAAGAACACCTTCACACCCAAACCAAACCACCTGCTGAACAAGCTTGACACCACTCCAGATCCTCCCAAGTTTCCACCTAAGTCAGAGAACTTTCAGAGGAGAGTGACCTTTGTGAGGAGTGGGGTTTACCAGCCGAGAGAGAGGACACAGCCGAGAGAAACCCCAAAGCCAAAGCCAGTCCGCTTCCATTGTGAGCATTGTGGAAGGGATGGACACCTTGAGGAGTTCTGTTGGAGGAAGAAGAGGGAGGTGAGAAGAGAGAAGGAGGTGGGGAACAGGGACAGGTACTACTCTTCTCGTAGTGTGCCTGTGTCTCGTTCACCCTGGCCGAGAGGCGACGCCTTTGTGCGTACAGTTCCTGTGGTTGCTAGTCGTGGTGTTCCTGTTGTTCGTGAGTTTGCTAGGCGGCCTCCGTTTCACGGTCAGTTGGTTCAGGGAGGTTCGACCGTAGCTTTGAGGCTAGGAGAGAGTCTAGGCCACGTTTTCCCCCGCGTGGTGCTAGAGGTCCGATGGTGAGAGACGAGAGGATTTCACGTGGTAGGGTTGATTTTGCTAACCCCTCTTTTGAGCAGATGGCCCGACACTGGTTTGACTCGTTCTGTGCTAGCCCCAGTGTCGAGTCATTTGCTCATTCTCGTTCTCGGTTCTGATTGTGCAGGTGGGAGGCTTGGAGAACTTTTGGTTGATGGATTCTGGCTGCTCGAGACATATGACAGGTAATGGTAAGTGGTTCTCCAGTCTCACCCCGGTGGTGTCCAGGCAGTACATCACTTTCGGGGATAAGGGTAGAGGTAGAGTGTTGTCAGAGGGTGCTATTCAGGTGAGCGACACTTTCATGTTGAAGCGGGTTGCTCTTGTCAAGAATCTTGGTTTCAATTTGCTCTCAGTTTCTCAGCTTCTTGATGAGGGTTATGAGGTTCGCTTTAAGCGTGGTGATTCGAAAATTCTTGATTCTTGAGGTGACCTTGTGTGTATGATCATTCCTGAGGGACAGATTTTTCGTGCTGATTTTTCTCGATCTTTTGGTCCTTCACGATGTTTGATCGCTGGTACTTCTTCTGAGCTTTGGAAGTGGCATAGGAGATTGGGTCATGTGAGCTTTGACTTACTCGCACGCTTGAGTGCTCTTGACCTTATCTGAGGATTGCCCAAGCTCAAGTTCGAGAAAGATTTGGTGTGTGCACCTTGTAGGCATGGAAAAATGGTTGCTGCTTCTCACCCACCTTTGACAGATGTTATGACTGAGCGTCCAGGGGAGCTTTTGCACATGGATTTGGTTGGCCCCGCTCGAGTTCGTTCAGTTGGTGGGAAGTGGTATGTTCTTGTGGTTGTAGATGACTTTTCTCGGTATGCTTGGGTGTTCTTTCTGGCGTCGAAGGATGAGACTTTTGATTTTGTTCAAGATCTGATTTTGAGGTTGAAAAACGAGAGTAATGGTGGTGCCATGAGAGCTATACGTAGCGACAATGGTACGGAATTTAAGAACACTCGTTTTGATGCCTTCTGTCGTGATCTTGGTCTCGAACATCAATACTCTTCGCCATATGTTGCTTGTCAGAATGGTGTTGTTGAGAGAAAGAACAGAACACTTTGTGAGATGGCTAGGACGATGCTAGATGAGCATAGGACTCCTAGGAAGTATTGGGCAGAAGCGGTGAACACAGCTTGCTATGTGTCGAATCGGATTTTCCTTCGTGCTTTCAAGAAGAAAACTTGCTATGAGCTTTTCCATGGTCGTTCCCCCCGTGTGAGTCACTTTCGGGTCTTTGGCTGCAAGTGTTTCATCTTGAAGAAAGGAAATTTAGATAAGTTTGAGTCTCGTTCGATGGATGGAATTTTTCTTGGTTATGCTAATCATTCTCGAGCATATCGTGTGCTCAATCTTGAAACTAACCAAATCATGGAGACTTGCGAAGTCACCTTCGACGAGACCATTCCGTGTAGCTCTTCTGCTTTTGAGTGTGCAGGTGATGATGACTTGGGACAGCCCATCTTTGAGGAAGAACAGCCTGATGATGAAGATGATGAAGAATTTCAGGCACCGTGTGGAGATCGTGTACCTTCTACTTCCACTACTACCACGACGTTCGACGACGGCCCTTCTGCTACACCTTCGTCGAGTCGCGCTCCAGATCGAGTTCAAGTGGAAGCTGATATTGAGGGGGAGGCAATCTCGAGGCGAGAAGCTCCCCGGCTGGTACAGAGGGATCATCCACCTTCGAAGATCATCGGGAACATGGATGAACGCACTACACGGTCGAGGTCACAGAACATCCTCATTATGCTCATTCTGCTTTTGTCGCGTCCTTTGAGCCCAAAAATGTTGGACACGCTTTATCTGATTCTGATTGGGTCAATGCCATGCATGAAGAGCTTGAGAACTTTGAGAGAAATCAGGTGTGGAAGTTAGTAGAACCACCTCCAAATTGCCATCCCATAGGAACCAAGTGGGTGTTCAAGAACAAGAGGGATGAGAGTGGTGAAATTGTAAGAAACAAAGCGAGGTTGGTTGCTCAGGGGTTTTCGCAGCAGGAGGGGATAGATTATGAGGAGACATTTGCTCCTGTTGCCCGTTTGGAGGCAATTCGGATCCTTCTAGCATTTGCAGTTGCTAAAGGGTTCAAATTGTACCAAATGGACGTGAAGAGTGCCTTCTAGAATGGGGTGATCGAGGAAGAAGTGTATGTGAGGCAGCCCCCGGGTTTTGAGAGTGAGAGATACCCACACCGAGTGTTCAAACTCCACCGAGCTTTATATGGCCTAAAGCAAGCACCCAGAGCGTGGTATGGTAGGTTGAGAGGGTTCTTGCTTAGCAAGGGGTTTGTGATGGGGAAGGTTGATAAGACGCTCTTCTTGCTTAGAAATGGCAAGGATCTTTTAATCGTTCAGATTTACGTGGATGATATCATTTTTGGTGGCTCTTCTCATGATCTTGTTGCCAAGTTTGCAGACGATATGAGCAGGGAATTTGAGATGTCGATGATGGGAGAGTTGCAGTTCTTTCTCGGGCTGCAGATCAAGCAAACCAAGGATGGGACGTTCGTGCACCAAAGCAAGTACACCAAGGACATTCTCAAGAAATTTGACATGAGCGACTCCAAGCCGATGACTACGCCGATGAGTACGACTACAGCTTTGGATGCAGATGAGGACGGAGAACCAGTGGACCAGAAGGAGTACCGGAGCATGATCGGCTCCCTCCTCTACTTGACGGCGACGAGGCCGGACATACAGTTCAGTGTGTGTCTGTGCGCTCATTTTCAGGCTTCACCAAGGACTTCACATCGTCAGGCCGTCAAGAGGATTTTCAGGTATCTCAAGTTTACTCCTGAGCTGGGTCTTTGGTATTCTGCCGATTCCACTCTTGCACTTCATGGTTTTTCTGATGCGGATTTTGCTGGATGTCAGTGCTGATCGCAAGTCTACTTCTGGTTAGTGTCAGTTTCTTGGTTCGTCTCTTGTGTCATGGTCTTCTCGCAAGCAGTCTAATGTAGCCCAATCCACCACAGAGGCCGAGTATGTTGCTGCTGCTAGCTGCTGTTCTCAGTTGCTTTGGATCACATACACCTTGAGAGATTTTGGCTTAGACATGTCCCATGTTCCACTTCTTTGTGATAGCACCAGTGCCATAAGCGTAGCCAAAAATCCCGTGCTTCATTCCAAAACCAAACACATAGAAGTGAGGTACCACTTTCTGAGAGATCATGTGGAGAAAGGAGATATTGAGCTTGCCCATGTTTCTACCCAAAACCAGCTTGCAGACATTTTCACTAAGCCACTTGACCAAGTTACCTTCACCCGCTTGCGAGGAGAACTTGGTGTGTGTGCGGTTTTCTGAGCTGAGTTTTGGAGGCTTCTCTTGTAGCATATGTATACTACTGTATCATCTTTGTATCTTGATGTACATTTTTCTTGCTTTTGTATCTTGATTTCATCTTTTGTATCATATCTTAGGATGAGCTTCTCCTATATGCAGTGATTGGTACAACTTGCTACATTTTAGAGTTTAGGCAGGCTGGCTAGGGATTGATTGTATGGATGGCTATGCTCTTGATGGTTTTGATATATATTCTTTTGAGATTGTCTCTTTTTGAATTAAAATGATAAACTGAACTTAAATCTTTCACCCATGAGTAAATGCCTTTGCATGTCTTATTTGAGCCGAAATGGCTATATTTTGCTTAAGGTCATGCTAGGATGATATTCTTTTCATTTGGGTCAAAGATCGTCGTCATTGTAAATGTTTAGCCCATATTTATCTCATGGAGGAGCATAAGCTTCTTTTTGTCGCAAAGACATTTCATGTACCATGCTTAATTTGAAAAACTTGAAAAATGAGATGTCTATGCATGAAAGAAGAAAGATGAGAAAAAGATTTATTTGAATATATTTATGCTCATGTCTCTATGCTTTCACCATTGCACACACTTGCACACATGGGTGCTAAGCGGTTGCATGTTGTTTGCCGGAGAAGTCTCCCATGAGAAGTGAACACATGGCTCCGTGCTTTGACATGACATGAGATAGATTTTGGGCGTTTATAATGATCTTTTGTCAAGAATGCTTGCTCTATCATGATCTTGGTGAGATGAAGTTTATTTTTGCTCAAATGGTCCATGTTTAGGACTTTGCTCATGAGGTGAAACTTTTGAAAAAATTGCACAAATTAATCATGGCTTTGTCAAATGGCTATATATCTTCACCTTCTTGATGGCAATGCCCTTATGATGCTGTGGCCTGGCTAGTTTGCCCGTTCTCTAACTTGTAGAATTTTGTATCGCTCATTGCCTATTTGAGAAGCTTAGAGTTGAAATTTTTGCATTTTTGCCTTGATTTGTGCATTGTCAACAAGGGGGAGAGTTTGAGCATTGGAATACATTGCTGGGTACTTATGGAAGGTTTTCGAGTTGAAACGACATCATTCCGAGCATTTTTCTGAGATTTGCATTTTTGTGCTTTGACTGGGCAGGGCGGTGTGACCGCCCCTGCAGGGCGGTGTGACCGGCCCTGGAGCAAGGGCGGTGCAACCGGCCCGCCAGGGAGGTCCAACCGGCCCTGTGCAGTGGCACGAGGTTTTCTGGGATTTGATCCATTTTCGATGCATTTTCGCACGCACAAGTTCACTTGTTCAGGGGGAGTTTGCATCAATGCAGGGGGAGTGTTTTGAGTGTTCTGAAAAGTGATTTGGAGATTCGTGACTTGTGTTTTGTGCTTTGCTCTTTTGCCGATGGTGTTGAGCCCTTTCGCTTCTTCTTGAAGGGTCGGCGTTTCTGGAGCTTTCTCTTGCGAAGTGACTTTGTTTCAGATTGTCTTTGCTTTTAGTCACTTGCTTGAGTCTTGTTTTCGATTTCTTTTCTATTTTCTTTTTCTATCTATGGTTACTATGTGTGTGTTGTCAATGCACTCATCAAGGGGGAGATTGAGGACCCGGTGTGTCCGAGGACCGGTGGATGGTCGCTTCCTGGTGTGATGAGTGATTGACAACGTGGTGTGGATTGACGTTTCCCTTGGCTCAAGTATTGCAGGTGTAGAATGCGGCTTGATTGCATTGGTGCAGGTGAAGAACAGGCGCGAAAGGTCTTAGCCATGGCGGCCTCCGAGGAGCGGAGAGACAAGTAGGCTTGGTTCGAGGGACCCGGTGGCCGGATGGATCAAGTGCGGTTCACATGCTGGCAAGAACGAGCAAGGGGACGTGGTTCCGGTGCGAGGTAGCGGCTCACAACCGAAGCTCGTACGCGGACGAGAAGCCGGTGCAAGGTGGCGGCTAACGACCGAAGCTTGCGCGCGGGGTTTGGTGATTTGGCCACAAAATCATCGGTGGACGGTTTCCCTTGGTTTGGGCCTCAAAACCAAGGACCGAGGACTCGACGTAGCGACGGCCCGGCCTGCCAGCCAGGGGCGGTCCAACCGCCCCCCAGGGGCGGTGTGACCGGTCCCACCTGGGCAGGTCGCCCGTGAGCGTCGAGGAGCTTCGATCCGGAGGACACGCGGCGTGATCGCAAGGCTTGCGTCGGAGGGAAGCTAGCTTGCGGTGGAAGGTGTCCCAGCCAGAAAAATCTTCGCGAAAAATGTCATATTCGCCCCTGAGGGGTATGTATCGCTTAGGGGTAGTTTAGTCTTTCGAGCACCACCATTTGGACTATATAATAGACCCCCTAAGGGTGGTGGCTGTCATCTCTTCTAGTTTTCTCTTTGGTTTTCCTTTGAACTAGTTTTCCCTTCATCCCCTTCACCTAGAACTACTCCTAATCTTTCCTAGTTTTGTATAGGTGAATTCATGGTTATGTGATGGAGTTTGTGCTGCTCATCTTTGTGCCATGATTTGATTTCCCGAGCTCCTTTTCGTTTTTCCATTTTCGGAGGTATTTTCGGAGCCATTTTTGGGGGATTTTCGTTCTTCACTTTCTAGCCCGTTTTCTCTCGGATTTCTTTGGGGGAATCACATATGAGTGCCTTGTGCCTCTTTTGCTGGTGATCCCTTGCCCCCAAACGCCGGGAATCGGATTGGATTTGAAGTTTTCGGGATGAACTCGTGGAGGGTGTGTTCTTCGCTAGATTTGAAATCCCCGGAGTTCTAGGGAGTTAGAGGCCGAGATTTTTGGGGCATAGCCTCTCCTTGAGGTGTATATCATCTACCCAAAGTTTCGTCTCAAAACTCCAAGCCGTTTGGGAGATCCGTTCTCGAGTTGACCTTCTTCCCGTGCTGTCTGGCAAGACCGGTGCGACCGCCCTCGGATACCGGTGTGACCGCCCCTGGCAGGCAAGGGCGGTGCAACCGCCCCTGGAGAGAGGTGCAACCGCCCCTGGCTGAGAGTTGGTGATTCGTGTGGTTTTCGTTCGATTCGTGTTGGATTTGTTCGATTCGTGTTCCGCTGTGTTGATCTTGTTCCTAGGGTCAGTAGCCTCACAGTAGCTACGTGATCTTGGCAAGATCGGTTGGCAGGCTTTGGAGTTGGTTTGGGAGTAGCCGGATTCGTGAGAGAAATTTTTATCGGCTCCCATTCACTCCCCCCCTCTCTGGTCGCCTAATCGGTCCTTCAGCCTTACCGATGCCTTTGCCTTGCCGTGCCATGATGAAATAAAATGCTAAATAAAATAAAATAAAATAAATAAATAAATAAAAATAATAAAAAGAAAATAATAAAAACAAAATAAAATAAAAGCTCCAAAAGATGTCTTTATGTATGGAACTATGGTTGAGAACCTCTGGAATGATGAATAGTTGCTCTGTTTATGCCCTCTAAGTGCCTCGTACTTAATCCTTTACTCTTGAGTATTTGAGTTCGTTGGCATTTAAGGATCCGCCATGATAAAACTGTGGGAGCAAGAGCACTTGTTCATTGTTTAAGTTATTGTGAGTTTTGATATGGTTTGTTTCGAGGTATAACTGCATGCTTAGTAAGGAACCCCTCGGAAGTTTTCATAAAATGTTACATGGGTGAATCTTCCTCGATGGTTTAAATGTCCTATCCAGAGCCTAAACAGTTATACATTTGCTGAAACTACCATATGCTATCTTGAGTTGCTTTGAGTCTTGTCGAATGGTGAAGTCCGCTTGCAGAAGGTACTTGACATTTACCGGTCTTCCCATCCACCTCAGCCTCAAAATGTCCGACTAGTCAAAGTCCCACTCCGGGGTTGACGTCCACCGTCGATGACATACACTCACCTCATCACAAAGCTCACCCCAAAAGGTCCTCAACTACTCCATACAAGCTGAATCCCTCTCTGTTACCAAAGTAAGAGAAGAGATGTATTCGAAAAAAAATGGAGACAAATGCTCCATCTGAAAAAAAAATATGAGAGAGAAACAATAAGGAGTCCAAAGACCTTTGAACATTACACCTTCTCCCTCTCCATTCAAACCCCATGAATTCCAAAGACCGGAATTTGACGAGTACCATCACTCGCGGACCACTCTTCGACTCGATAACAGAAGTAACCAAGGTATGCCACTCTTACCCTACCTACAACTCCACTTCAGCCTTAGTATAGGGAAACATTGGTCAATCCCGACCAAGAGTGAGGATTAAAACACCTTGAGTGACTCGAGAGTACCATCGGGGAATGAATCAACCATCTTTTGAAAAATTCATATCTCCGAGATGGAACCTGAAAAGTTGCAGGAAATACTTTAGAGATGACCGTTCAAGCTCTCAATAGCCCAAAACGTGAATCAATGCAGCCCCACGTGGAACCATGGTATGAGTTCTCTTTTATGCCAACTTATTCAAGTGATTCGTTGAAGTTTTGGCTCAAGCACAGAGTACTTTAAGAGTATAAACATTGAAGCAACTCCTGACCTACCGAACCTAGAGTTTTAGCCTTGCTCGAGGACGAGCAAGAGTCTAAGCTTGGGGGTGTGTTGACGGCCATTATAACTTCGTAGTGACCGTCAACATTTCGGTAAAATGGGGATGATCATACCATATTTCATACATAAAAGTATTTTTACTGAAAAATTCCACAAGTTTTGGATGAGTTGTGCTTGCAGGATGAACGAGGAGAAACAAGGGCCAAACCTGGCACAGAGCCAGGCCGGCCGGCCTAGGCCAGGCCGACCGGCCTCCCTGGCCAGGTCTGGCCACGTCATTGATCCACAAGCCATGCCAAGTGCCCAGGATGATCAAGCACCGTGCAAACAACGTCGGTTTGATCCAAGGACCCGGAAGGCCTAGAGGTGAAAGCACATGGATTGAAGGGCCCACATCCTAGGATTCTCGGACAAACTTCAACTAAACGCAACCATTACCGACCTTGGGAGAGCATCAGGACCGTTCCTGCAGAGGACGGTGCCAAGTGGCACCAGGGCCAGGCCGGCCGGCCTCCCTCTGTGGCCGCCACGTCTCCTCCTTCGCGTGAAGCCTAAGCAGAGCCTTAGCGTGCTAATGACGCTGACATCCACCCCCTAGAGGCTATAAAAGGAAGCTCATTCACCTTGGAAGACACACACCACATATCTCAAGTCTTTACTTGAAGGGAGCTCTAGTATCTTTTTCATTTCTTAGATTAGGATTAGAGTTGGGAGTAGAGTCGAGTCGAGCTTAGCTCGGATCTTCGGAGTCCTTCGGAGTTCTGGTAAAAGCTCTTGTATCCTTTCCTTCTTTTGAAGAGTTTATTTATACAATTACTTTCTTACTTCAGAGCTTAAGTTATCTTTTATATTTCTCTCTTGCTCTTCTTTAAGAGTAAAGATCTTGCTCTCTTTAGAGCAAAGTCCTATCCCCTTTAGTTTTAGTGTAGAGTTTAGTTTAGCTCTACCGGGTTTTATCTCGCGGGTTTGCTCGCCTTGACCGGGCCGTAAGACGCCTTAGGGAAGACGGGGATTTCTCTTGACAGGCCTCAAGAGAAATCTTAATCATCGAGTGCAGACAGTGGTGTCTGGCTTGTTGATTAACTAGGAAGTGTGTTGCACCCCACGGTACAGCAGTGGTAGGCGGCAGGTGGTGACAGCCCTGTCCGTCCTTCGTAGTCCACCACGTTCGGGTGTATTCATAACAGTAGTGCTGAGCCCGGAGAACCCCCTCTCTCACCCCGTTCTGAGGTTCTCCCGTTCTAGCCGTCGAAGCGAGCTCTGTTCCCGGTATCTAAGCTAGGGTCTAGGCTAAGGCTAGAGTGCCTTTTGCTCTGAATTAGAAAGAGTCTAGGTCCGGTTTCTCCCAACGTCTTTCCTTTTCTTTAGAAATAGGTGCTCCGTGTGTCGCTGGTCTTTCAGACCTTCTATCCGGTCATTAACTTGACCATTATCCACCCAAACCTAGAGTTTGTGCCCCTGGGTTTGTGGCTTGATATTTCTGGCAAGATATATCATTTCATTCTTCAATACACTTTAACCATCTGCTTCCCTGCGGAAATATAAATACGATACCCTGGGGTAACTCCCACGGTGAAGTGCTACAACGAGATATATTTTGTGCGCTTGCAGAATTAATTTTGCATACAACGACATATATCTACGCGCTCTTGGGCGTTGCTAAAACGTGACGCTAAGGAGTGCCAACAGCCACCCGCGGGAGTGGTAGCGCAAGGCTGCAGCGATCTTTCCTGCCGAGATGGGTGGTGTGGTAAGCTCCACCACGGTGATAGGAGGCGTCTTGCCCGGGGCAAGCTCGCCCGCCTGGAGCGCCGGCGCCGGGAGCCCTCATGGAGATGGGCCTAGGTGATACGAAGAGCATGAGTTTTTCTTCATTCATAAGATTTATGGAGCTGCTCCGTGGATTGCTATTGGAGCTTTGTTCCATGATCTTCTCTTTATTTTCTTAATTTCCTTTGAATTGCCATGATTTATGGGTCTTCCTGTGGAGTACTGAGTTTGTTTGGGCAAACACCGCAAAGGTTAACCGCTGGCGACAAATGTAAGCTTGCTCCTCTACATCCTGTGTGCTGGCGAAGTTGATTTTATGGTGGACATGATCTGCACCACAGGGGTTTGCTTTCCTTGCTTTTTATTTGGGTTGTTATTTCCGTCTATTTTGATGAGTTCTTCAAATGCCTGCCGTCACTGTTTGCTTAAAAGATTGCTATTTTAGAGCTGCTCTGGCGATTATTATTTAGGATTTGAAGTTTTTTTCCAAACAATCTCATCTTGTTCCAATCAGCTTTTTTCTATTTCAGTTGAATCAGACTCTGTTTTTTATTCAGTAGGGGTCCCAATCAAGTTTTGATTGGGCGTTTCTGCTTTCCAACAGCTCTTTATATCTTTCTGTTTTCCAACAGCTCTTTTATATCTTGCATGCACTCTAAAGAGTTATTCTCTTTTTTATATTTTGCTAGAAGGTACTTTTTTAATCAAAATCTTTAAAACTAGCAAATAGAAAGGATTTAAAGAGTCTCTTGGAGTTGCTCTAAAGCGAAAACACAAAACTCTGCCTTGGAAAGTTGGGATCAAAGACAATCAGAACACGTTACCAAACCAAAGCACTGACACTATCTGCACTAGAACTCTAGTAGAAGCAGAGTACATGGATTCAGCCCGTGTTTAGTTCGCGAAAACATTTCGTGAAAAGATTTCGGTTTTTGATTTTATCAATTTAGAAGTAGTAAATGTAGACGAAAAAGGTGGAAAGTTATATGGATAGGTTGGAAATCTCGAGACGAATCTAACGATGGTAATTATAGGGTAATTAATCCATAATTAGCGGATGGTACTGTAGCACTACTGTTGCAAATTATTGATTAAGTAGACTCATTAGATTCGTCTCGCGATTTACAGTCTATCCATAAAACTTTTCGCCTTTTTCGTTTACATTTAATACTTCATGCATCAAAGATTCTCCTTTGATATGATGGATAAAAATATTTCGGGTGGGAACTAAACATGGCCTCGGCAGAGGCACCAAGCCCACTTCTTATATGGCTGACACAAGTTACCTATATTAGTACACGACTATTTCTACAATCCTTCAACATATACTTACCACGAGCTTATAACATCACTCCACATATGTCATCTATCTATATAGTAACTACATATGTTGTTAATAAGTTTAACCTCGCTCGGTACCGATTACACGGAAGCAAAGTAGCAGTCAGTCAGTTGGGTATAAGCTTGAAGCGAGGCTTGGAAAACGCCGGAGTCGGGTCGTAGCGTCCGTAGTCGTTTGTCTTAACCATGTCGCCTGAGGCTGTTGCTCCCTTTTGATCAGATGCAGCAGCGGGATGCGCCTGAATTAAACCACACATGAAATGGATGTTGGCAATCTTTTTCTAACGAACATCCTCTGCCGTTTATAGAGCCATTCAAACTTACTAATATGAATCTGTAAATCTAGAGAAAGAAGCTTTTGTAGCTCTAAACATATTCTCGATAGAACTTTGCTAGTCTTAGACCCTTCAGTTGTATATTCAGTTCATACCTTGCCAACATTTTTATTCGCTAGCTCCCTTCCTCCTGCAAAATCCGGCATGAAAGGAATGTTAATGAACCAAATTCCTGAATACTCACCTCTTTCGCTTTACGCTGTTATGCGGTATAAATGAAATTTACAAAATGTTGAAAAAATATTTCATAGAAAACCAGAGGGAAATATAGCATGGTGCGACGGGGAAACCCAACCTTCTGTGCATACCGAAAGCGCTGACACAACAATGAGCAAAAGAACAAGCACTGAAGCTCGTCCTACTGTCTTCAAAGTCATCTTCTTCCTTCTTCTCCTGATCGCCTCTGATCCTACCAGTCCGTGGAAACTGCATAGAAACAGTGTATATTCAGCTTTATATAGCTGAAGAGCAGTGCCCCACTGTCCAACCTTAGGATGATTGGTGCTCCCAAATTCTTGATATAATACCGGAAAGCAAAAAGTACCGTGGAGATAAGGGGCACTTCGCCTCCATGGTTTCTGAGTGTGCAGTCAGGTGCTAGTGGGGTGCTAATATGCTACTCCCTCAAAGCAAGCAAAAGGAACAATCCATTAGTGGAACGCCTGATTGATCCGGTTCTTTAAGCTAGGGTGCTCCTTGTCCACCGCTGGAGCAAAGGACAAAGAGAGTCATTGGGGCCATCAGGCAAGCACCATGAAAAAGGAGTGTGCAAAAACAAAATGCACTGTGGTTTCCGAGTCATTGAGCACAACTAGTGATTGCAGTTGATTATGTTTGCGTGTCATAAAGGATGGGTGGAGTCTCATGCGCTAGCTAGTTTGTACCAAACTTAAGCATGAGTGATAGAATGAGACACAGGAAATTCCCTAGTTCAATATTGCGCCCCTTATAAAGAATAGAAGTTAATATACCTGTTGAATCATTTTCAGCAGATGAACCATGACCATTAGCTAGAGCGGCATTATTTATACACTATAACGTTTTTTTTCCTAGAGCAACGGCATATTTCGTTGCAGTAGGACACATGAGCAAGTTTTGCTCCATTTTTCCATTTTAGACTACAAAACCTGTTAAACGTTAGTCTATATACATAAAATTAATACCTGCTTGATTTAAACATTTTGCTCCATTATATTGTTCGAACTCTGGGGGAGACAAATATACTTTTGTCATTTGTTTTAAAAAAGAATACTTTGGTTTGGCACTGCTCCATAAATTGCATATATTCCTCATAGCCACTCTACATAATTATCAATATTAGACGAATAATCCCGGTGCCTTGTCCCTAACTATTCTACCAGGAGAGTCCACTTCTTTCTGTGGCTGCTATCTATAAATAGGATTCAAATTAGACGCAATGTTGGGATGTGATGAGAAGAATTGATGACCCTTGTTGTTTATGAAGCACATCATCTCCTTTCTGATTTTGTGGTAGCTAGAAAGTTATGGTTTTGTGGTAGGGATATTGTTTTGAATCAGTTGGTATTTTCTGACTCATTAATAGAAAACTGTGGAAACTAAGAAATAATCATTGTCTTCAGGAGCATGATTGAAGGATATGGCCATACGGGTATCCTTATGGAGGTCTTCTTCGATGCTCCATACTACCTTATACTGATGTTTTAAAAAGACTGGTATAAAAGGATCTGACGGTCTAAATTAATTGTATACTACTAGAACCTCACCTGTAGTATAAGGTGGTATGAGTCGAGTAGTATAGTAGTATAGAGGTATTATGGGAAAAAATATTTTTAACATGTGGTATAAGTGATATATATGGAGTACTATAGTGGTATAGGGATATTATGGGAAAAATTATTTTTATTTTCATACTCATTTGATCCGATATATCTATTTTGTTTTACACATATGTTCATTTAGATTAGGAGCTTCCAATTAAAAAATTATGTTACAATGTAATTACAAAATTGTCCATCCCTCCATACTACCATAGGGACCTCTCCTTAGAAGGCAATTTGTAAGAATTGCATGCATTTGGAAAGTGATTTTCCCTGCAGATAGGTAGGCAGGGCTCCTTGGAACAGAGTTTTAAACTGCTAACGCCTGGCAATTTCCGCTGTTCTTTTTTTTTTTGAAATAAAAGCAACTTGCGCTGTTCTTGAGAGCACTTTGTACTTCACCAGATGCTTCAGCGAAAGAATTTCCAGAAATTATAAATGGGCAAGTTTGGTCGCGAGTCTAAATAGCTTGCGTCATTGTTGACTACATGCTCTTCTGATCTTTCTCCATAGTATTTCAAAGGTTTATACTTTGAAATCACAAGGGACTTGCTACGTGGTAATTTGGTAAACCGTGAACATTTTACTTCACTTTCTATGCCATGAATGATCAATGAAGACCTAAATCATACTCTGAAAGAATGGCACCATATTGAGCTGTGCTTCTTCCCCACCATCTAAACCTACTCAGGCCTCAAATCTGATCTCCATCTCATGGTCGTCAACCATGAGGAAATGAGACCCTCTATCGATCACCTTCTTGCCATCCTCCCTCACCCTGCTGAAATGCTCGCAAGGACTGACATCAAACCTGAAGCTGGCCTTCTCCCCTGCCTTGAGATGCTGGCTCCTGAACCCGATCAGCTGCCTCGCCGGCCGGCCGGCGGTCGCGTTGGGCCACCGGAGGAACATGAGCACCGAGTGTTTGCCGTCCATGGGGCCATGGTTCTGCACCTCCACGGCCGCAGGAAACCTCAGCTGCTCACAACTGTCGGCGCCGATGGCGTCAACATGGTAGTAGTTCTCTCCATCTTCCTCTGTCATCGTCTCCCTTAGGCCAGCGAGGACGCTGGCGGACATCGCCAGCGTGTTGGCACCAGCGACTAGCCGGCGCGAGAAAGTCGAGTAGCTGAGGCCGTAGCCGAACTTGTAGACGGTGTTGCCATTGTAGAACCGGTAGCTCCGGCCGGGGTACCCGGTGGCCGGGTCGGCGCGCATCCGCAAGTCGGTCATGGGGATCTTGGTGAACTCCTCCGGGTACCATGTCACCGGCAACCGGCCACCGGGGTTGTGGTCGCCGAAGAGGACGCTGGCAATGGCGAGCCCGCCGGCCTGGCCGGGGTACCCGGCCCAGAGTATGGCGCCGATCTTGGGGTTGGTTCGTGCGAACGTGACGTCGACCGGGCCGCCGGAGAGTAGCACGAGAATAACCGGCCGTTTCGCCGCGTCGGCGACGGCGGTGATGAGGCTCTGCTGGTTACCGGGGAGGAGAAGGCTGGTCCTGTCCTTCCCTTCGCTCTCCTGCTGCTGGCTGAGACCCATGAAGAGGAACACGTAGTCGGCGGATCCCGCCAACGCCACCGCCGCCGCCTGGTTCGTCGCCGCGTCGCAGGCCGCCGAGGCGCATCCGGCCAGGAATCTCACGTTGGGCACGTAGCTCTGGAGCCCCTTGAGCGGCGTGACGGACTCGCACGGCGGGCCGAAGTAGTTGGCGATGAGCGCGCGGCCGTCGTCGGAGTTGGGCCCGATGGCGGCGGCGGCGCCGACGGCTGATCGGTCGAGCGGGAGGAGGTTAGCGTCGTTCTTGAGGAGGACGATGCCGTCCTGCGCCGCCTCGAGCGCCAGCGCCCGGTGCTCCGGCGTGCAGATGTCGGCGGCGCCGAGCGCGCCGTAGGCGTTCGACCTCGGGTCGCCGTCGAAGTGTCCGAGACGCATGCGAACGGCGAAGAGGTTGGTCAGCGCCCTGTCCACGTCCGCCTCCGCTAGCTTCCCCTGTTGCATTGCCGCCGTCGCGTGCTGCTGCACGTAGGGCCCGCAGTCGATGTCCAGCCCTGAGAAAACAGAGCCCGTCAATTAGAAAAGCAGAGGAAAAAACAGAGCAGAGGAATAAGAGTATAAGACGCACGCACCGGCCTTGAGGGAGACGGCGACGGCGTCCTCGGGGGAGGCGGCGTAGCGCTGGGCGTCGCGCATGATGGCGACGGCGTCGCAGTCGGAGGCGACGTAGCCGTCGAGGCCCCAATCTCCCCTGGCGGTGTCAGTGAGGAGGCCGGCGTCGGCGCAGGACGGCACGCCGTTGACGGCGGTGTAGGCGCACATGACGCAGGTGGCGCCGCCGTCGGCGACGCAGCTACGGAAGGGAGGGTTGAAGGTGTCCTCCAGGTCCTGCGCCGTCACGCGGGGCGCGAAGCTGTAGCGTGCCACGCCGTTCCAGTCCTCGAGGTCGTAGGCGGTGGCGTGCTTGCAGCAGGCGGAGGTCTGGAGGATCCCGGAGGAGGTGTTGTTGCCCTGGAGGCCGCGGACGAAGGCGACGGCGTAGCGGCTCGCCACGGCGGGGTCCTCGCCGGGGGTCTCCTGCCCCGGCCCCAGCGAGGGTCGCGGAAGATGTTCACGTTCGGGGACCACATGGTCAGGCCCTCTGCCTGGCCCACGTTGAACAGCGCCCGGGCCTCCCGGCCTATCGCCTGCACGCGCGCGTCCACGTCAGCAAACCATCGTACATGCATGTATGCGGATGAATTTCACGTGGCAGTCACGAGAAAAAGATGACAAGCAACAAGGTATTGCTACTCAGGCATGGTTGGGAGTTGGGACACGTTCTCTTGCTGTTCTGACCAACATGTCGAGACCATTTTTTGCAAAGTTTGTGGTATTACTACATGTATGGTGCAGAACTAGTAGTTGCATTGCCAAGACAAATGTTATTTATTTCATTATATGTGATAGCAGAGATCTGCCTGTGTGTGCTGTCCTGAAAAAGCAAAAAGCAAGATCCGGCGGCGTACTGTCAATAGTCTTTAGTGTGCCTGCTTGTATCATTTGTAATAGTATGAATGTGGTTCAAATCTTTTCTAATAACTCGATGTAAAAGCCTCACATTTTAATAAAACTTTGCCTGCCAACAAAGGCGGTGTACCAGGCTCCCAGCTGAAAGTAGTTTTACTCTCTCGTAGAATGTAGTTTTTTTTGCGGGTATTCCCAGCTATAATTTGGAGTAGTAGTTTCACAGCTTTGAGTCTATGTGAGTGCTTGCGTTGATAGATGCTACGCTGAAGTTCACGGAATAAAAACCCATGCGAATCCTGCTTGTAATCAACTAGGCGACGAATAAGGCCCTCTCGGATTGGACGTGCCTGATCTACAGCTCGAACAGTCATATAGCACGGGTGGGCACGGCGTACCCACGGCGAAAGTTCAACGAAAAGGTAGCCAGTCAGGCATTACAATCCAAACGGCCGTGATCTAGACATTCAGATGAGCCTGCCCGGCTGTCGCATGCCTCCCTCGAACACACGTGACGTCCAGTCTCTCTCTGAAAGGGAAAAAGGCGCCACTTTTTTGTACGCAAACATTCTGCGATCGATCCGGCCCTTTTCGGCACGGGCCAATGCAAACACATACGCATCCGTCCGCGTTCACGTGCTGCCGGCCGGACACTCCTTGAAGTTTCGTATTTTGTCATCATTACTTGTTGGGTTTTTCAAGTTTTGGCGCCAAACAACAAAGGTTAGTTCAACTGCACACCACATACAGTTTCAGTGTTTCGTCCGGAATTTAGCTAGGTAGCCAGTATGATGTTTGGTCGGGCTCCAACACTTGGCTACCGAATTCGTGCCGTGTCGACCCGTGCGGCGCGGGTCAGGCTTAGGGTATGGATCAGATCGTGATCGATCGGATCGAAATTAATTAATTAGCCTTACTACTACGTGCATGCCCTTGCCTTTTGTCCGTTCCGTCCCCAAGCGTGTCACGGATGACACCAGCGAAAAAGCTGACACCGCGCGGCGCCGGCGCGTGCATGCATGGGCATGGGCGCATGGCACCCATCGAATGATCATGGCGAATCGGACGACGCATGGGTCCGGCCGGCGGCCTCCGGGCCGGCGCTCCCAACCAACACCACCCGCCCGTGCCAGCGGCGATCCCAATCGATCGCGCCGCACCACACCCCCAGCCGTAATCCCTGGCCATGAGTGCCAGCGTGCTCGTGCGCCCATCCCGTCCGGTGGCGTTGCAAGGAAACAACGCAAAGATGGCAAAAATGCTATGGCCGCGTCGCGTGCGTATCGTATTGTGGTTTCGTACGTACCTGGCCGATGCGGAGCCAGAGGCCGTCGTCGAAGGCGGCGGCGGTGAGGAGCACCTGGGGGAAGCTGGTGGCGGCGCGGACTCCCCCTACCGCGTCGAAGTGGAGCCCCTTCCCGGAGGTTGCCAGCCCGTGCAGCGCCTCGTTCCACCACTTGTACGCCGGGACGCCCAGCCGGGGCACCCCCGGCGCGACGTCGCCGAGCTGGGCAACCTTCTCGGCCACCGTCAGCCGCGACACCAGGTCCGCGGCGCGCCGGGCGGGCGGCAGCGTCGCGTCGCAGAACGCGTACCCCTGGGCCGACTCCGGCGAGGACGGGCCGCATGAGAACGGCGGCGCCGCCGCCGCGGCCAGGAACGCCGCCGTCGTCACGAGGATGAAGGGTGGCACTAGCGCCGCTGCCGCCATGCCGCTGCCGGTGATGTCGTTTCTCGAGAAGGAGAAGCTGGCGGCTATGGCGCGCGGGATCGAGCTGTCGTCACGAGGACACTCGCGCTCGCCGGGAGCGCGTGCCTGCCTAAATAGGCGGCGTCCGCGAATCGGGCCCTGCCGCGTGTCTGCTCACAGGCGTTGCGTTGTGTTGTACTGTACACAAGCAGCTGTAGCTGCTACTGGTACCGGACTAGAGGTAGGAGCCATCGAGGGGAATCGGAGAGCACGCCTGTGAAGGAGATGCTTCTCTTGCGCTTTCGGCCGCCGGACAAGATCATTTTAATTCTAGTGGAGGTTGATGCGTGGCGGGGGATGTTTCCGTCCAGCCGAGATATGCGTTTCGTGGCACCGGGTAATTAGGCTACCAATTAGTAATGCAGACCAACGCGTCTGTTTGTGTAGTCTCTCTTTTCTGGATTAACTGCCTATATAAGCGGATGTGGGTTGTAATATATATACGGTGAATATTTCGATTGTTGATTGATATACCGGACAGACATACAAAGAGATACCTGTGTTGACAAGTGCTTCCAGATGATGGCACATGTATCCTACATGCTCAGGAACGAGAAACGGTCCAGCATTTACTGGTTGGATGTGTGCATAGAAGAGAGACATTGGTTCCTCGTGCTAGGACATGTTCGATTGGCTCAACTAGTAGCCCCGGTTACGTACAGAAGTGCCACAAAGACTGCTCGTAAGGGATTCGACTCTTTGATCGTCCTGGACGTTTTTGGATGCAATGCTCTGGAAGGAGAGCAACAACTGGGTGTTCAACAGGCCGCTCTCGCTCAGGAGTTCCGGGAGGTGGCTTGAGCATCGATCTTGGCGGATTACAAAGACTTGAATGCGCTTCTCCGCCCTCCCCGTTTGGGCTTTCTTTAGAGTTTTTTCCTTCCTCTTTTTGAGTTGTTTTTTTTTTCATTGCTTCCCCCCTACTTTTCCCTTCTTCCTTTCAGATGTGAGTTGTATATGCTATATTACTTTTTCTTTTAACGAAATACTTGGTAAAAACACTCTTAAAATAAACCTGTTGGCAAGTGCAAAATCTGGACTGGAGGCAACCAACTTCGCGTACTTGCGTGAACATGTTGCTAGTATATGATAATTATTATTACTCCAAAGTCCAACAAAAAAAAACAAATTCTATAGATTGTTGAGGAACTGGAGAAAGATAAATTAAATGAGCTATAATGTTGACGAGTACTAAACGTGATAGTGATTATGAAATGTGAGGTACCAACGATTCAATTAGATAAAGCATGAAAATATCATCATTAAAAACACATTTGAAATCTATTTGGGATTTCCAGAACAGTTCTTGAAAACTAGTTGGTCAAAAGTGTGTTATAAATGTAAGCAGGGTAAAATGAAAAGTTCAAAGTTATAGAGCCGGAAGGGCTATTAAAAGTTGATATAAATAATATATTACAAATCTATTTGGGAGGTCGATGCGCGACGGGGGATATTTCCGTCCAGCCGAGATATGCGTTCCATGGCACCGGGTAATTAGACGGGGGTTGCTAATTTGCGGCCGGCCGCACGGAAGCCTCCGTGCGCTCAGCGGCCCCAGCTGCACTCGGGGGGCCCGCAGGCTCGGCACGCACCCAACAACCATAGGTGGACACCGCCTACCATAGGTGGGACCCACACCCTAAAAAAGTTTTTCAAGAAAGTTTTTCAGAAAATATTTTTTAGAAAAGTTTTTCGCAAAAGATTTTCAAAAAAGCTTTGCAAAAGGAATTTAATTTTAAAAATAGCAGAAATATTAAAAAAGGAGAAAAATGTTTTCAGAAAAGTTTTGCAAACAAAAGCTTTGCAAAAAATGACAAAAAGATTTTCAAAAAACAAGAGAAAAGTTTTTCAAAAAAGTTTGCAAAAAAGCTTTACAGAAAAGTTTTGCAAAAAAGTTTTAAAAAACAAAACACAAAATCATATTTGGAAAAAAAAGAAAAGACGTCACTTACCTCCGGCCGCCGCCGTCGCGCCGCTCGTCGGCTCGCCGGAGAGGCCGCCGCTCTAGCGCCCTGATTACCAGGCAGCGCCACCGCCCCCGCGCCCGGGCTGGCGTCGATGCTCGGCTCACCGGGAAGGCTGCCGCTCCATGAAGGACCGAAACGGCGACCAGAGAGGGGGGTGTGAATGGGAGCCGATAAAAATTTCTTTCCCAAATCCGGCTATTCCCAATTCAACTCCAAGCCAATCCGACGATCTAGCCAAGATCACGTAGCTAGTGAGAAGCCACTGACCCTAGGAACTAGATCAAAGCAGCGGAAAAAGATTCGAACAAGTCTAGCACAAGACGCGGCCTCAACAGGAAGAGTTCTGCGGAAATTGTACAGGTCGATTGATCCGACCGAGCAAATATCAGACGATCGGATCAATAGCGTATGCTCCGATCGCAACCCTGAGAAAACACATGTAAAGTTCAGCGCAGTTTACACAGGTCGATTGATCCGACCGAACATAGAAAGCTTCGGTCGGACTATTGACCTATGCTCCGACCGCTGTCCAGTGAAACTCCCCACAGCACCCGCAAGGCGATCGGATGATCCGATCGGTCGATCGGACTTTTCCATCGAAATATCGATCTTCTACCAGAGACGGTCTGAGGCTGCGCGATGGGGCGATCGATTGATCCGACCGAGCCAAGTATAACGGATCGGATCGATCGATCGACTCAGCAAAACAGTCAACTTGAAAATCAACCTCGCAAACGAACTGGCGGTCGATTGATCCGACCAAGCTAAGGAACAACCGATCGGATCAATAGATCGACTCGAAAAGGTCAACTCGAAAACGTATCTCCCAAACCACTTGGAGTCTTGAGACAAGATTTTGGGTAGATGAAATACACCTCAGGGAGAGGCTATGCCCCAAAGATCTTGGTCTCTAACTCGCTAGAACTCTCGGAATCACAGATCTCGTGAAGAACACCAAGAACTCGAGTTCATCCCAAAAACTTCAAATCCAAAGCGATTCCCGGCGTTTAGAGGCAAGAGATCACCAGCAAAAGAGGCACAAGGCACTCATACGTGAATCCCCCAAAGAAATCCGAGAGAAAACGCCCAAGGAAGTGAAGAACGAAAATCCCTCAAAAATAGCTCCGAAAATTCCTCGAAAATAGGGAAAAGAAAAAGAGCTCGTGGATTCAAATCATGGCACAAAGATGAGCAGCACAACCTCAATCAACCAACCATGAATTCACCTATACAAACTACGAATGATTCGAAATAGTTCTAGGTGGAAGGGATGAAAGGGAAATACAAGTCCAAAGGAAAACTAGAGAGATAACTAGAGAGGATGCAAAGAGAGATAGCAGCCACCACCCCTAGGGGGTCTATTATATAGTCCAAGTGGTGGTGCTCTAAAGACTAAACTACCCCTAAGTGATACATACCCCTCAGGGGCAAATTTGGCATTTGTCTTCAGATATTTTCCGGCTGGGACACCTTCCACCGCAAGCTAGCTTCCCTCCGACGCAAGCCTTGCGGTCACGCCGCGTGTCCTCCGGATCGAAGCTCCTCGACGCCGAACTTGGGCCTGGCTGGCCACCTCGGCCCAGCTGCCCAGACTTCGCCTCGTCGAGTCCTCGGGCTTGGTTTTGAGGCCCAAAGCCAAGAAACCGTCCTCCTGATGATTTTGTGGCCAAATCACCAAACCCCGCGTACAAGCTTCGGTCGTTAGCCGCTACCTTGCACCGGCTTCATGTCCGCGTACGAGCTTCGGTTGTGAGCCGCTACCTCTCACCGGAACCACGTCCCCTCGCTCGTTCTTGCACCATGTAAACCGCACTTGATCCATCTGGCCACCGGGTCCCTCGAACCAAGCCTACTTGTCTCTCGCTCCTCGGAGGCCGCCATGGCTAAGACCTTTCGCGCTTGTTCTTCACCTGCACCAATGCAATCAAGCCGCATTCTACACCTGCAATACTTGAGCCAAGGGAAACGTCAATCCACACCACGTTGTCAATCACTCATCACACCAGGAAGCGACCATCCACCGGTCCTCGGACACACCGGGTCCTCACTCCAGCGCCGCCGCTCCCACACCCGGTCGGCACCGCCGCCCCGCGCTGCTGCTTGGTCGTCGGGGAGGCCGTCGCCCAGCACCGTCACCCCCGCGGTAGTGTAGAACTCGCTGGAGGATGGGACGGGAGAGAGATGAGAAACAGCACATTGAGTGGGAGAGGATTCAGGGGTCGAATAAATGACGGGGCCCACGCACGTGGAGCGGCGTAGGGACCGAGCGGGAGCAGAGAGCCGTGCGCTCGCGTGCAAACTTGAGATTCCGTAATTAGACTAACGATTAGTAATTCAGACCACCGCGTCGGTTTGTGTAGTCTCTCTTTTGGGATTAACTGCTTATATAAGCGGATGTGGGTTTAATTTGTAATATACGGTGAATCTTTAGATTATTGATTGATCTACCGGACAGACATACAATGAGATACCTGTTGACAAGTGCTTCGAGATGATGGCACATATGTCCTATGTGCTCACGAACGAGAAACCGGTCGAGCATTTACTAGTTGGATGTGTGCATAGTAGAGAGACTTTGGTTCCTCGTGCTAGGACATGTGCGATTGGCTCCAGTAGCCTCGTTACCGAAGTGCCAAGGAACTGCCCCTCTAGATTCGACTCTTTGGACGTCAGTTTTTGGCGGAATTGGTAAGTACTAGCCGAGAACCCGCGCATTCGCATGGGTTACTTTATAAATAATTTAAAAATAAATAAAAGCATGTGTCTTTGTAGGCTTGTAGCTTTGCAGACTAAATTTGATAATTACCACACCACTTCTCTTTTGTTATATATTATTTTGGTGTACAAATAAATGGATTAAATGAATGGCAATTAGAAAGTCATAAAACACTTGCATGATTTTTTGATTTATACGCATGCATAACTCCGGCATGTGCCGTTTTACAATTTTTTTCTTCACTTCCCAATTCCGATAACTGACTTATTTTTTATTTATACGCATGCATACGAATTGTGTTGTTTTCGAACACGACTCTTAACCTGGCTGTCGATACCCTTATTACGTAACTCTGTTCCTCGATCCTGCAGAACGTGGTCGACCTCTGCCTTGCTCCTTGATCCTTTTTTACTCCATCGACCATCGTTGCATGGCCATCGCGTATTGTCAACTCATCTACGCCTCCGTATCGCCTGTGCCTCCTGCTCTGCTCATCGGGTCACGGCTCTGCAGCAGCAATTCTGCGCGTTGAAAGATCAGTTTGCAAGAGGACAGACCCTAGCAGATGGATTTAGGGAATTAACTGGAGATGAAGTTGATTCATATTGCCGTATAGAATACACAGGAAGTAGGATTAATAATCGTGAAATCAGAGTACATGCATGTACGCCCCTTTTGAGTTTCCTTGTTCCATCCTATGTACATGTGAAAGCCTCAGAAAAGACAGTTCAAAAAAAAAGCCTCAGAAAAGCGTATCCAGATGTACCTCATGTTTCCTTTCCCTTCTTTGAAATGTTCTAGAGAAAAGAACACCGAAAGGATTTGGTAAATTCTGATTTGGAAAGGGAAGATACGGATAGGTCCCAAAGCACTCCATGATTTTGTGTGTTCGTTTTTTCCGTGGAACTTTTTTATTTCATGGCTGATTAATCTAAACCATGGCAATCTGCAAGAGACGTGGCTCAAATGGACTTACATGTAACGTGGCTCAAATGGACTTACATGTACGTGTGCATGTTTTATGGTAAGTACAATTTTTAATCTACACCGTTGCAGCTGGGTTTCATGAAGAATCGACGGTTAGATGTTTTTCTTTTTTCCGATTAATGTGGGATTTTCTAGAGAGTCTGTGATTAGTATAGGTATAGATAGATTGCATACTCTCTCTGTCTAAAAAACAAGTCATTAGTCATTCTAAATGTTTTAGAAAAGATTAACAAAAATATAAAATAACCTCGATTGCCCCTATCTTTTAGCCAGATTTGGTGCTAACCGACTATTGCATACATGCATGCACTTACGAACCTGCCAAATCGGGTACAACGACTTGTATTTTGGACAAATTTTGAATCACAAAACGACTTGTTTTTTTAGGACGGAGGGAGTATGTGGTACCAACGCACACCCACCCCGGTCGAGCAGCAACGCGCAGACGGCCTGGAGAAACTCGCGCGCCAGTTGGTGGGCTAGAGGGCATGCATGCAAGGCCCAAACTGTAGCAGGTAATCTCAGTTTTTCCTTTTTGTTTCTTTCTTCTGTTTTTACTTATTCCTCCTATAGTGTTACTGCTAGTGTGACTATATTTTCTTTATTTCAAGATAATTCAAAATTGAAGGTAATTCTACCTAACTGGTAGGTGCGTGATTCTATAATATTATTTGAAGTTGTTCCCATAGTATTATGATATGTTTCACAACGTTGTTTGAATTGTTATAGTATCGATAAAAAGTTCTATAATGTTGTTTTGACTGTTCATACGGTGTTAATAGGATGTTTCTATCTATTGTTTGAACTGTTCCTATAGTGCCAGTGGGATGTTCCTTTCTATTGTTTGAATTGTTCCCATAGTGTTAATGTGATGTTCCTTGGTGCTGTTTGGACAGCTCCTACAATGTCCATAAAATGTTCTACCGTGTGCAAAATTCATTGCATTCATAAGATTATAAGGAGATGTTCCGTCACGGTGGATTAAATTGTTCCACCATTATAAAATTTATGTTCTTCCTATACAATATTTCCGTTCTGGAAGGTTAAATGATTTGGTCTGGTTGCTAGATTCGAGTGAATTGTTCCACTTTTAAAAAAAAACGTTCCAATTTTTTAATTCCAAATATAGTCAAGTGTGATATAGTTTTGAAGATATCAGCGTAAAAACTTAGTGATGCAATCGAAATTTGATTTCGATAATCGGTTCATGAGATATGATTTTTTTTTTCAAAATCTCCTTCTGTTGGCTCGCTGAAGCAACGTGGAAGAGCATGCGTTGATGTGGGGCCTACATGGGCAAGCGCGTTGCTGCTCTTGTGTATTGGCAGACGCGCGGGGGGGGGGGGGGGGGGGAGGGGAGTGCGGCTGTGGGTGACGCGCCGCACATGCGTCAGAGAGTTACCCCATTTTTCGATGCAATGTTGTGGAAGGAGAGCAACAACTGGGTATTCAATGGGTCGCTCTCGCTCAGGAGATCCGGGATGTGGCCTTAGTCTAGATCTTGGCAGGTTACAGAGACGTGAATGCGCTTCTCGGCCCTCGCCGTTTGGGCTCTCTTTAGAGTTCTTTTTTCTCTTTTTGAGTTGTTCTTTTTTTTCATTGCTTTCCCGCCTACTCTTCCCTTCTTCCTTTCATATGTGAGTTGTATATGCTATATTCCTTTTTTGTCTTAATGAAATGCATGCTAAATACACTCTTAAAATGAACCTGTTGACAAATGCAAAATCTGGAGGCAACCAACTTCTCGTACATGGGTGAACATGTTGCTAGTATATGATAATTATTACTCCAAAGTCCAAACAGAAAAGAACACAAATTCATGTAGATTGTTGATGAACCGGAGAAAGATAAATTAAATGAGCTATACATGTTGACGAGTACAAAACGTGGAAAGTGATTATGAAATGTGAGGTACCAATGATTCCGTTAGATAAGCATGAAAATATCATCATTAAAAAATACAGGGAATTTGACTAAGAAGCACAAACTAATTGAAGGTATACTACGATAACAAATAGTTAAAACACAATATAATTGAAATCTATTTGGATTTCGAGAACAGTTCTTTAAAACTAGTTGGTCAAAAGTGTGTTATAAAATGTAAGCAGGGTAAAATGAAAACTTCAAAGTTATAGAGCCCCAAGGACTATATAAAAGTTGACATAAATGATGCATCACATATCCAGATAAAATAAAAATTATGTCTGACAATGCAAGAAGATAGGTATCATGGGTATTGAGCAAACATTTTTCATAACTAGACTAGTTATCTAATGTATCTTTATGCCCAATTGCCAGAAAAAAGCAAAAGACAATCTACTAAAGCTTTTACGACAGACAACCACACACATATATACATCTATATGCTAAGACAAAGCACCCGTCGCACGGATCGACAGAGATGACCGTCGGTCTACATCGGTACGACCACCCCTTCAAGGCTGGTCGGGCTGCCCCAAGCTATGGCTGGGGCCAGGCGGCGCATCGCCCGCCTTGTGTCAACCATATGATGGTTGGCAGCGAGTTGAGAGGTGCCGCACGCCATGGCATGGGGACCTTCAGCATCAGGAGTGGCCGCCTCAGCCAGAGGCGCCGCCACGGAGGTGCTTCCCCAAGGTGATCGATGGAAGATGCAACCATCACGGTGCCTGTGTTGCCAGGGCCTTCAGTTGCTTGCGTCCTTGTCACCCGCCTCCTCACTCGGGCGAGCCCTGGCTGGACGGCCGTGTTGCCCATTCTAGGAACGAGCATGGTCATGTTCGCTCTCCGACCCCTCGAACGAGCATGCGATGCCTACTGCTGTTATCAGTGGCCTTACCCTCACGCTCTCCGCCACCGATGCTTGGCCATGGTCACTCTGGCCACGGGCAAGTCTGCTATCATGGCTGCGCTCAACATCGAGGAGGACGACTTCACCCTCTAGCGCACCTTCTAGTCACAAGAGATCCGGGATTGGGATTTGATTGTGGGTGCCTTGCTGGATATGCCTTTGGTTTTTAGTGGCGACACGGCCGGTCCACGATTGTGCCGTTGAGCGGGTTGCCATCTCTAAGGTTGACCGGGGTGTGGTTGATGTTGCTGCCATCCCCGTATCCCCTGTAGAGGCGCTAGCTGACTGCCCGCTGGTGCCACCACCAGCCGAGTTCGTAGAGTCGGCTTATCGGAGACACTGCCACAGTTGTGGCGCTGGAGGTCGACCATTCCGTGGCTTTGGAGGCTTTTCTCAACAATGTTACGAAGGCCATTCCAGTGCTTCTCACAGATAAGTTGTTTCGTTGCCGTCGAGTTGACCTGGTCCTTGTTGACATGCCTTCTCAGCTGCCTTCGTCTGAGGCTTCTGGTATCAGGCGGAGCCATCACCAAGCCTTAGACTCTCTCGGTCGTCAATCCGGCAAAATGAGGGGAGGTTCTCCTTATGCGTCGGCTCGGTGAGGTCGGCGTGCCTCTGCCTTTGACAGGCTTCGACATGTCAAGTGGTGAAGCAATTTTTTTAAGAAGGGCCTCTGCCGCACCATATGGACGCATTGTTAGACATGTTTCCGACGTCGAAGAACAAGAGTAAGACCTCTCCCTTGGCAGGGGTTGAGTGTTGAATGAGGGCTCTGCATAGGCTAGTTGTCTAGGTTGTCCTGGATGTGAATAGTTCTTGTTAAAGTATTTCTTTCAGGTTGTGTTCAGCTGTCCCGCCGGCTTGTGTTCATGTAGAGTTCGTTCCATTTGAGTTATAACTGAAAATTGTACCAATTTTTTTCGTCTCAATACAATGATAAGACAAGACATATATATGTAACAGAAGGCTCAGACGAAGGCATATATGTACAAGATGCGCATGAGTGCAGGTACACTACTGCATCCATAGCTTGTCACATGTGCAAACATGCGAGTCACATGTTTGCATTGTGCACACACCGGGATGAGAGATAGTGACTAGTGATAGAGGATTCCTCTCCTTTTGACTTCAGAAGGAAACAAATTAGAATACGACCTTTTGTTGGGTTCGGAAGATGAATTTATTAAACTTTATTAATTGCATAAAAATAGCGAGAGAGCCGCTAAAGAATAAGAAGCTGGACAGATTCACGCACGCCCATGGAGCATGCCGTGACCGCCGTCTCTTTTGCCATTTTCCTCTATCAGCTGCCGCCTGCAGCTGCAAGCTAGTCTCCGATGGATTTGTACGCACCCAACATGTGAAGGGAGTTCTTTTGTAGGCATCGGCGCTCTGCAGTGGTTTATGTTTTCAGTCTATGCATTAATAATAGAAAATTCTGATACTAGCTAGTTTCCATACCATGGATCGCAGCTGCTGTCACAGGCAAGCACAGGCAGAGGCTCACAGGTCTGTCTTCTCATACAAAACGATAGTAACATGTGACCATGTGAGTTTGGACCCATCTGAACTATCTTTTATATAAAAACAAACTGAGAATTTCTTAATTGTTTTCTATAGAAAAAGTTTCGAGAATTCATTTTCGTTAGTTTAATTAATTGCTTCATCATGCAGTAAGTGTGAGGACTGAGGAGCACACTAGCGTCATGGCTAGAGACAAGAAATTCGGCAAAATATTACTTTTACTAAGTATTGCTTAGCAACCAATCCATGCATGATCTGTAACGGCGAATCAGTGATGGTTCAGCATATCGACACACTGATAGTCCTTATTCTACAGTCAGTCATGTCTACATTTTTTCATTTTTGGTCCACAGGTGCATTTGGACAGTTTGGGCCTGCGTCACTCAAAAGGGCGTTTAGTAGAAGGGAATCACTTTTGACTCAGGCCAAGGAATCCACTCGAACACTGTTCACTTAATCGCATCGCATCGCATCGCATCGCAACAGATAAAACGGTGGTGGAAAAGTGGTGCTACCCGATCGATCATGACTTGCTTCGGCAGAACGCATCCGGTGCTTTACATAACCGGACAAGTTAACTTTTGCTGCTGCAAACCTCAGAGTGAGTGCTTGCTCGATCCGGTTTGGCAAAAAGTGCTGCGCAAGAGCGCGTGCATGGCTCAATGTCTGCATTATTTCTAGTCGGATAACATGCTTGATGCATCAGTTAGCTAACAAGTCTACTAGCTAGTGCTTGTCTTATCTAGGATCGTGCAGTGGTGGTGTTTCAGTGCTTGCGGTCGACGCAAACTGTTTCCAGAGTGTCATGAACACACCTAGTATGTGTAGTTATATCGCTGGGAGGAAAAAAGGCCTCCCAGCGCGCTTGATTATTGTAGACAAGTAAAAAAACTTGTCTTCTCCAGTATTGTTGTTGACTCGTGTATTCTTAGGCGCCTAACTTTTTTTTTCTACTTTTTAAATGTGCTGGTTTCTGCTCCACCGTCTTACGTGCATCTGACATCTCAGTCAGTTTTCCCTCCCTTTTTAGGCCAGTCTCAATGGAATGGGAGTTTCATGGCATTAATTGTTATGACACATCAGCAAAAATGCTGACTTGGCAGGATCATTTATGAGGGAAGTTTCATGGGATTTGAGAAGAGTTTCATCCTATGAAACTCTACTGGCACAGTTACTGCCTAGTTTCCAGTCAAGGTAACGGTGTCTATGAAACTCTCACTGAGACTGGCCTTATTCTAGCCCATCACACAGTTGGGGCACCTATATGCCTACCGGAAGATAATTAAAGAGTTCAACTATAAAGCCCATGAAGGCTCATATCAAACGTAGTATGGTGGTCATTTCAACATTTTAACTGAAAAATGTTGGCAAAAATGTTGATCACCACTTTAGTTGATGAAAAAAATGTTAGCCAACCTTTTTATGAAAAACAATGTTGACAAATATTTTTGAAAAAAAAATGTTGGTCTGAAAAGATGTTAGCCAACATTTTCATAAAAATGTTGATAAAAATATTGTCCAACATTTATTAAAATCTGATGAGCATAATTCACTGCACGGATCTCAAACATTAGAAGATGTCAAAAGATATATAAGATTTCGTTCACGCAGTTCGCTTTTGTCTTGGCCCGTTAGTCCTGGGCTCTTGACGGGCTTCACCTATCATGCGTGTCGTCTGTGCCCTTTCAACATTTTGCACTCCTGTCATTGGCCACCTATTCCTGGCTTCCTCTTTTGTGCTTCCTGCAACCCATATAGTTGTATTAAATGATGTAATCATAATACATGTGGAGCATTACGCCATGCGACAGCCTTCAACCGGTCGTGCTCACTTATGCGTCGTTGTTGCCTCTGGACAAAATCGTCATCGGCTGCTTCTTTGCGCCTTGGTTTGTTGCTATCGCCCCCTTCGCCTTTACACGCCGTCGCTGGACTTCTCTAAGCTGGCCTCTGACCTAAACCCATGCTCCTCTTGCGCTGACGTGAACAAGGCGGACTGGCACAGTCACGGACGATGCGACGGATTCATCGCAGGTGGGGAATCCTGTGTGCTTGACATGGTGAAAAAATGGACGCCACCCTTCCTGACCCCACGCCGCAGCCGCCACGTCAAGGAAGATGGCCGCCGCCAACAACGGCCCTCGCCCTCATTGGCTCTGGGAGCAAGCTTACCTTCGGCAAGGCCACACCACCAACGTCGATCGCTGCAACAACTTCTCCAGCAACATCGCTCCTGACGACAACAACAACATCACCAAAACTCCGACGGCCTCGCCTTTAGCAAAAACCTCAACAACCCGATCGTCACCTTGGTCAACGACAACTACTTCAACAAGATCGCCTCCGCCTGTTGAACGCCAACACTAATGTTGGCGACGATGTCATCAAGAGCTACTTCAACAAGCCCGTCAGGAACAAAAGCGCGCCATCCAAGAGAAGAAGAAGAACGCCAGCAATAGGAATGGCCACAATGCCGATGTCAACAAGAGGTTGAAGAGCCTGAAGGGGGTCGGACGATCTGCCGAGGGGCGAGGCCATTCGCAGGTACATCTTCGTCTGCAACAACACCATGGTGGAGAACCACAAGAGGAACGTCCCATGGTTTTGGATTGGATTGATTCCAGCATGCAATACTGAATCGAATCCAACAACAAATTTAACAAATTTAAAGTTAGAATTTTATTGTTCGATCCGATTGGAATACAAAATTGATAGATCGATTTGCTAGGAGGGCTACCGTGCAGGAACTCGGTGAGGGCCATCAGTTCAGGACTTCTCCTCTTCTTCTATAACCGTCCATACATGACATTTTTCACTCGAAAAAAATTATATTCATAGACATGCATACGGTTCTGGATTTCGTCTTAATGTCTCTTACGGGCGCAGCGTTAGTGCGCCGAACATCTTATTATTGTCACACTATTAGCACCAGGATAAGCTCTCATGTTGTTGGCACTGGCAGAAACAGAGTAATATTGTTTCTTTAATCTAGATATATAGCTAGCAGGGTTTCTTTATTTCAAAAGAAATACTGGGGACTGCCCGAATTTAGCAGCCGCGAACTGATTCATTCGAAATTAATTTCCAAGGACGCGATCATAACAGAAGAATATATTGCAATCACTATTGCACTATAATAATGGATACGTATGCATTTTGCTAATTTGTCCGTAGAAAGGTAGCAACGGGCACGTTTGACTAGTAAATCTAATAAGATCTTGCACTTCTATCCAATAATATTTCTGCATAAAAAATTAATCATATGTACAAAATGTTTAACATATTATCGTAAACTCTAAATGGTGCTGATAAATGTTAGTCTTCTTAAACTATTTGTTCTTGAAAAAAAAGGAAAATAAATGTTCCGCGTGAGAAAAAAAAGATTGATAAGAAGATAAAAAATATGCACATTAGGACAAAATGCATTCCAGTTGGATGTGCTACATATAATTTTTCCACATTGGAAATGATTCTTTCGAATATCATACTGCAAATGCTATTTTGATGCCTATAGGAGGAGTATCATGCATACCATAAAGCACCACAAGTCCATAAAGGCCCAGAATCCCAACAGAGAGAGGCTGTCCACCGTCCTCTTCCCCTCATCATTTTGTGCAGAAGCCTCTCTGTTTTTGTTGCCTCTCCTCCCAGATAGAGTTGGGCTGCCTGAACATGTTAGTGCTATTTTGGGCTATTTGGTAGGTGGCTGAGCCATTGGGGGTTGGGCTCTTAGCATGTTGGTAGGCCTGCTTGTTGCTCACACGGGCCTGCCTTGGTTGGTGCATAAAAGTACGAGGTACACGTAGCGTGATTTTTTTTTTACAAATAATTGATTTTTTGTTTGGGCTAAACACACATGGGGCAACATAGTTTTCCTTGAGATGGAGTATGCATGTTGCGAAGGAATCGAGTTGTAACAAAAATAGATAATCCTTGTGTACGTTCGGTCAACACAAACTTAGAGAATCTGATGAGTAACCGTGCGAACATTTGGAGAATCGTAAAAAGCATCGTAAGAATAAAAGTAGAAGATACACAGTACTTTGCAGAGATCAATTTGACAATTACTGCCCCTAACGACACTGCTGACAGTACGTTTGAGTAAATTACCTGCCCAAACGTACTGACACAATCTTACTGGCTAGTTAATGTATTGGCCATGAAACGAGGATCAAAAAGATACTACCGTGCACTATAGGTTAAATTAGACTTGCAAGGAGGGACCGCCTATATGGTTTGACATCACAACAGGAGTTGAATATGCTTGGCAGTTTGACATCATCAAATGCACACAATATGCTGTCAATCATAAAAGAAAAGGATAATTTAGCATTTTCTCAAGACTAATTTAGCATATTTTTCAATAAATTAAAAAATAGCAATGACTTATTATTGTCAAGGAGGGGACTATGTATAGCTGATGGAATATTGGAAAAGATATAATTTGAGCCTGTTGGCTACAAACATCTGATGTCGACACATTCTTTTTGTCATGGGACTATGTATAGTTGCATATATACACATGGTCGGCCTATGGTTTGACATCACAACAGGAGTTGAATATGCTTGGCATTTTGACATCATCAAATGGACACAATATGCTGTCAATCATAAAAGAAAAGGATAATTTAGCATTTTCCCAAGACTAATTTAGCATATTTTTTCAAGAAATTAAAAAATAACAATGACTTATTATTGTCAAGGAGGGGACTATGTATAGCTGATGGAATATTGGAAAAGATATAATTTGAGCCTGTTGGCTACAAACATCTGATGTCGACACATTCTTTTTGTCATGGGACTATGTATAGTTGCATATATACACATGGTCGGCCTATGGTTTGACATCACAACAGGAGTTGAATATGCTTGGCATTTTGACATCATCAAATGGACACAATATGCTGTCAATCATAAAAGAAAAGGATAATTTAGCATTTTCTCAAGACTAATTTAGCATATTTTTTCAAGAAATTAAAAAATAACAATGACTTATTATTGTCAAGGAGGGGACTATGTATAGCTGATGGAATATTGGAAAAGATATAATTTGAGCCTGTTGGCTACAAACATCTGATGTCGACACATTCTTTTTGTCATGGGACTTATGTATTAGTTGCATATATATTATATACACATGGTCGGTCAAGATATCAACTTCGAAAGTTGCATATATTGCTGCTTGATGCTTGTATAGCAAACAAGTGTCACGTGCAAATGGAAATGGCCAAGCTGCGGGCCATGTCAAGTAATAATAGCCTAGAAATTGAGGTTGCAACCAAGGTTTGTAGCTTAGATTCACGACTCACCATGTGCACAAGCGTATTTTCCTCATCCATGGTTGGAATGAGTGGACCGTGCGTAAACTGCCGTATAGTAATTGCACGTTATAAGAAAGCTCTATGTTACAATTGACATCTGTACTAATTCAAATCAGTTCACAGTTTCAAAATCACAATAAAGGCGCCAGCGCAGTAAATCTAAACAGCAAATGAAAATTCAGTGTTATATAGTTTCTTTAACTGATCATGGATATTTAATTGGCTAGGAATGGGAGCATTCAGATGCATGATTTTCTAGGGTTATCACTGCTGTAAAAAGATTATGAACCAACATCTAGCTTGAGAAAGAACATGAAAAACATTTGATGGCTGATGTATTGAAACACCAGAGCTGTTGTGCCATTCGAAAGAGTCGGCATGTTAGCATTACTAGCATTAGTCAGTAAGAATAAAACGACATTTTTCATAGCTCCTAGACTCCCACAGGAGCTGATTAATTAAGAAGCAAAACTCTTTTCATACGAGAACTTAAAGCACTAAACTAGACTTTTGTATACCTAAAATTTAATCTTTCCTTCCCAGAAACTGTTAATATCACTACTAGATGATGACCTAAAACTATATTCCATCCAACCATCATTTCCAAACTGAGAATACAGGTGTGCCATGGCAGACGGTCACATTGGAAGACTTCTGTGATATCATCGGCATAGATGGAACCCAGTTTTCATACCCAACACCTTGCTGATCATATGCATCTGCCTTTCCATTATTGGTGGCTAGGGAACCTTGGGCGAGATAATACAAGTTCCGACGTCCATAAAGTTCAGACGCTGTGCCTTCCTCAACTCCATAGCCACTGGCTGAAGGGTTTCCCTCCACTAGTGTGGCAACCGGCATGGAATAGCTGCCGCCCATGGCACCATGGTAAGCAACGCCCCCGTTGTAGAAGAATGAACTAGATTCAACTGATGGCGATGATGCATCTGGAACATTTGTCAAATCCTGAACAGGCGATGGCTGGAAGAAGTTGTGGGTGCCACTTGGTGCTGCTGCTGGGAAGTGCTGGAGGTGGTGCAGGTTATGTGCTGCCGCAACAACCGCACTGTCCTGCTCTGGCTTGCACCACAACCTGGAGTGCTCATGACCATTACTGAATTGCAAGGGGATTGGCGTCATGGCAGCATGCGACCAACCACTGTAACCATAATTCTCAACAACATAGCTGCCAATGCCATCAGTAAGAAGGTTGGTAGCAATCATATGACCAGCAGAGTCAGCACCATTTATGTTCATGCCCATGTCTGGTTGATCTGGCACTTCCTTGAGACGCTTTGGGGTGCCGCCAACAGGCAGCGAGCTGCTCTCAATGATACTCTTGACATCGTACCGGCTCATGTCGAAGTTTGTGACAGCATTTAGGCCTCGGAATTTGATGGCGGCAATGTCATAAGCCTCTGCTGCTTCCTCCTGGGTACCTACACAGACACAGGTCAGCCAAATGATATTATAATAAGGAGGAAAATAAAGGAAAAGGTAGTGCCCCAGCAATAGCTTTATGCTTTTCAGTCTTGCTTCCATTTCCCTTGACAAAACAAATTCAGTGGTGCATTAAAATAATAGAATATGACTTACTGAATGTGCCCAAATACAGATCCTTGTTTCCTGCCACCCTTCCTATTCTTGCTTGCCACCTTCCATGCTGATGGTGCCTGTTTACATGATTGCTTGAAAGTTAGAAAAGCAATTCCAAGTCAACTTTGCAAGAAAAATAATATAATTGAATATCATAGTCAAGTGGGGTAAAAGGAGTACCACAACTATTCAGGAATACAATGAATAGTGACTAATTAGTGCAATACCCATGGGATTAGTTAGTGCAATAGTATCATGATCCGCATGCAACCTAAATTCCCATAGAAACTACAATGCACTTGCTAAGTAAAACCAGATGATAATAAGGAAAAGGAATATTTTGTACCTGGTAACCCCTCGGTAAATTGATGCACCACGAGAAAACCCACTGCTTTTCCTGTACCACAAATACATATACTATGTCAATCCGTTTGAAAAATATTTGATTAAAACTTCCAAAAAGGTACAAAGTTTTGACCACACATGTACCTTCTGAGGGATGCAACATATTCTTGTCGTGACATATGCTTCATCTCTTCTAACTCTTGTTCATAGTTGCTCATCTGTGCATAAAATGCAAAATCTTATATAATTCATTCATGATATGTAGTGAGAAGTGAAATATCAATTCTGGAGAACTAACATATTGAAAATAATAAGTAATACCGGAAAATTTGTAGTAGTTGTGGTGCCCCAGTACTTCAGAGCAGCTAGATCATAAGCTCTGGCTGCTTTCTCTTCTTTGTCATATCCACCTTGAATGCATGAACCACATATTTAAATATTATTCAACATATGAACAACAAGAGATATAACATTAATTGCAATTGTAAACAAATACTACTTACCAAGATACACTGAATCAATGGAGTCAAGGAAGGTACCGATAAAGGAAAAAAAATACTAGGTTAGCTTGTCTGCCTTAGAAATTTAAAGGCCGATATAATAATATGATGCAGCTTAGAAATTTAAATGTTTATATTATAATCATTACCTTGTCTGCCTTTCCGAGTCTGACCTTCTCTTCTGCAGCTGTTGTCCCAAAGATGGGCCTCATACCTTCCTGTCCATCTATGCCTATTGAGGACAAAGCCAAAATTTTGTAACAATATTCCAAACAAGAAATATGATGACAGCATTAGAAAACTATGTGAAGCAGATTGGGTGTTCTGGATAACCAAGCATGAAGAGGTGACCGTAAAAAATAATAACAAGCAACAATTACAAATAAATTTTTACCATCTGCCACTAGTAAATTTGGCCAGCCAAATTATGAATATGTACATGTCTTGAAATGGCTTCATGCAATATAATGATGATGGTAAACACATGTACAACAAAAGATTTAACTGATACAATAGAACCGAAAGAGGAAGAATCCGGTTCTACTCGATTACAACAGAGGATAGATAAAATCTAGCAATATAAAAATCTCAAGGAACCATTCACAATAACTGAGAGAAAATCAAATGGAGGAGCATAGGACAAGGCTTCAATGCATCCACAGATGTGAGGAATTATATTTTCAAACGGCACAACTGCTCATGAAATTAAAAAAAAACATAGCAGTACCAGAGCAAGAACAAAAACATGAACTAGACATGATATCGTCCAATGAAAAAATCTAAGAGGGAATAAGTAATAATAACACGCCTGATGCAAAGAACACCAACAATATATCGAAAGGAAAAAAAAACGAGGATCTACTGGTCACTAAAGGGGAAAAGTATAGCTTCTTGATCCAAATGGAGCTGCAAAACTAACGGCAAAAGATTCAAAGCAACAAGAACCCGCGACAACATCACATGCATCTAGGCACAAATCAAACAAATTACCATCTAAGAGAATAGCAGCATCAATGAAACAGAAAACAAGAAAAGTTTTATGAAAAAAAGAATCAAGAGCGCCTACTTTGTGACACCACGGTATATGGATGTCCGCTGCCCGAACGTGTCCACCGCCGCCGCCTTCCTCTGCTGCGACGCGTCGACCACGGCGCCGCCGCTCTCCGCGCTGTCGCCGGCCACCTTCCTGCCACCTCCCTCCGTCGACCCGGCCGCCGCCGCCGCTGCGGCCGCCAGCGCCATCGAATCGATCCCGGAGGCAGGCCCCGGCGCCGGCTGGCTGCGCAGCCAGTTCTTGATCATGGACAGCCCTATGGAGCTCGCGCCGCCGCTCCCGGGAAACGGCCGGCCTCCGACCACCGCAGCGGCGCTTGGCTCCTGCAAGCCGAGGAAGTCCTCCAGCTTCGGCTCCGCGCCGGCGTCGTCGACATCGCCTCGGGGCGACGGCGGCAGCGGGAGCAGAGCCGCGGTGTCCTCGGCGCTGCCGCCGCCGCCGGAGAACGAGGCGAAGCCTAGCCAGTTGTTGGTGGAACCCATCTCGGAACGCGGCCGCAGCAAGCACTAGCACTGATCCTAGGGAAGAGAAATGGAGAGAGAGAAGGAGGGGTGGCTCTTGTCGCCTTTATGTACTGCAAGCCCTAGATAGACTCTTCCTGTCTAGTCATCACAGTAGATAGTCTCGCTTCTGTGCTCTACTAGTCATCACAGCACACAGTAGATAAAGATAGAGAGGGGAGGCTAGGGAAATGGGATCAATAAATCTCTCTGACGCCTTGGGGTTCTCACTGGGGTGTGAAACCGCATGGGAAGGCGCGAGGCGAGCGTGCGTATGAACGGGATGCACGTACGAGCCCGGGCGTGTGTAATTATGACGCGGCTGCTTCGATTAGATTGCACTACTGCATGTGCGCTTTGACCGGGGTTAACCGCGGGTTAATTACAGCGGTTAATCGCCCCGGTTAGGGACTGACTGGTGGCCCGGGTTGGGTTAACACTTAACAGCAGGGGGCCGTGTGATTCTTTTGATTTCCATCCGCGGCGAAAGGCTGCGAGAACCTGGACCCTCGAGAGCGAAGGGGCCGGCCGGCCGGCGCACAGTCCGCGGGGACGCACACCTGGCTGCCACCGCTGCCGCCGGCGTATCAGCGAGCAGCGCCCAAAAGATGCGGTGGCGCAGCCCGACTTGGCTTTTGCCCGGAGTTTCCTCACTCGTTTTTTTTCTTTTTCCTCTTTATTATATTTATTTATAGTTCCATGCTGGTCACTTTGGATGTTGTATGTTTGACCGCTTGCGTGTGTGTTCCCGACTTCCTGCACTATATGGTTACTAGGTAGAGTGACGCGCTTCGCCGCGCCCGTAGATAATGGAGGCTTTGCTTCTGTGCGTGTATTTTGAGACCAAGTTGTGCTGCTAATCTGCTATGGTTCCCATGGTGTACTACATGATTGTGGGTTTGTGTCATCTCATTGCATGGAGTCATCTGACACTGCAGCCACGGACACAGCAGCCGGCTCCATTACCAAGCGGGCAGCATGGCATGGGCTGCTCGTCATGACGGCGGCGAGAGCTTCGTGAACGTCGTTGCTGGTGAGCTTGTTGAGCAACTTTCTTTTCATTTGCATGCGTAGGAGACGGTTCAGGCGCCGCATGAGATGGAGCGCGCCGGTGTCAAGATCAATGTTTGTTTTAAATAGCTGGCTAAGCCATTTAGCTTCAAGCTTCTAAAAACGGCTATAGCCGGACTAAATAGAGCTATAGCGGCAAATAGCGGCTAAATTACACGTAGAAGCAAATAGCCGCATCCTCCTCAATCAAGCTATAGCCGGCTATAGCGGAGGCCTTAGCCAGCTATTTAAAACATTGGTCAAGATAGGAACATACGCCCTCCGTATACGAAATAGATGATGTTTTGGACAACGACACGGTCTTCAAAACGTAATTTTGACCTTTTATTTTTACAAAAATATTTATTAAAAAATGATATATGTATACTTTTCTAAAAATACTTCTCAAGACAAATCTATTCATATGGTTTTCACATTTCCAAACTCATCGATTTAAAAGTTATTCATGATTTATATTCTCAATGTTTGACTAAAACCTTGTCCTAAACATCATCTAATACCAATATGGAGGGAGTATAGTACAACGCATAACGCATGGTGAGCTTGTGTCTATTTGCGTCACAGCGCAAGCTGGCGAGTTGTTGCCCAGGATTTTGTTCATAGGCATTAGGACTAATTGGATGATGTGGCAACTTATAGAACGTTGATGGCCATTCTACGTGTCGTAATCGCTGAGCGGCAGATTTTGTAGGAAGGCAGAAGGTAACGACGGAGCAGTAATGCGGAGCTAACGACATCACTGCAAAATATTAAGGAGACATAGGCTATTTATTTATGTATATGGAAGGCCAAGTCCAGCCCAATAGGTAGACATGAGGGAGCCCAAGACCAAAACAGGCTGGTATACAATACATGAAACTAACCTGAGTAAATGCTTTAAAACGGCACCGTACTATTTGTATCAGAAATGTTGCGTTTCAGTTTTTTTATATACAACACACCGTCTCACTCTATATAAACACATGTATGCACACATGCATGCATGACGCATCTCGTTGTCGGGCACTTTGCATTATAGGAAATAGTCACATTAATGTCACACTCCGAGCAAGGCTTATAATACAACCAGCTGCTGACTGCAAGGACTTTTTTTAGCCTTCTGTTAGCCCGTTCATATAAGAGCATGTTTAATAATGCAGCCGGCTGGCGGGCTGTATGTGCGGCCAAGCGCTCGCTGCTGCGCCCGCTGCTGGCTGGGAGCAGGCGGTCTGCTTGCTGCAGGCCCACATGCAGAGATCGGGAGGGCTGTTTGAGCGGGCGGTTAACACAACGCCCGCTTTCTTCTCTCTCCTCTCATCTCTCTCCTCCATATAGGATTTAGCTTGCTTGCAGCCTGTTATAATACTTGCTCTAATAGTTTAGCTCCTTACAATTAATGCATGGCCCACTTGTCTCTCTCACAAAGTTTCTTGGTTCTTGTGCATAAGCGGGCTGTAAGCTTACATCTCACTTCTCTTTTCTTTCCTCTCCTCTCTCCTCCAACTCAGCATTTAGCCAACTTATAGTCCACTATAATACTTGCTCTCAAGGTATCATCAATTATATTATTTGTTATGTAATGTTAGATGTTGATCTTCATTATATATGAATGCCAGTTAGCACTATGGGAATCTCATGGTTTGTCGTGTTCTTTCTATCGGGCGCACGACAAAGAAGCTCTTTGCATGTGCCACAACGAAAGCACAAGGCAAAGATTTAACACACGACAAACCATGGCTTGTGTGCTATTTTTGGCACACGGTAAAGTCATGGTTTGCCGTGTGTTTTTTCTTGGCACATGGCAAAGTAATAAAAAAATTCTCCTCTCATCTCGAAACTTTTTCTACTCACTATATATAACTTGTGTTACTCCATGTTAAAAATTTGGTATATTTTTGTAGGTGTTTGCTATATTTAACCAATTAATTGCATTTTAGTCAATTTTATGAATCAAGTCAAATTTGAAGTACAAGTGATTATATAATAGAATAAAATGAGTGAAAAAATGATATTCATGTATTTTAGCCCAATTTGAGGCCTTACCCATGAAATGAAAAGAAATTTCGAACATATTGTCCCTGAAACACGAGCACGAATGTGTGTCTGAATGATTTTTAAATTCTAAAAAAAGCAAATGAAGTCTAAAAATCATGAAATTTGTCAATATCTCATGATATCATATGTGGAGGTTGTGGTAAAAAATTGAGAAGGTTTTGCACGTTTTATTATAATGATGTTTACAAAATTAAAACATCTCACAAGAACTATATGTGTGATTATATATGAGAGACTTGGTTAATGTATTTTTTGAATGCAATCTTTTTTATGTGATCTCATATAAAAAAGCTTTATACCAAAGTTGTACAACTCGGTGAAATCTAAAACTTTATAGTTTACAACTTTTATATTTTATATTATTTAATATTGAGAAATAACATTATAAGCTATCTAATTTGAAATCATAAATTTTAAAACATTCAAATGACCTCCGACGTAAATAATTCTATACCAATATTGTACAACTCAACGAAATTGAGCAATTTGTGGTTGAACTTCTTTTTTATTTGAGATTGATTAGTACTTCAAAAATACATTATAAGCTATACGATTTTAAATTTTTCAAATTTAAAAAATTGCAAATGATTTTGGATGTAAATAAGTTCTATATCAAAGTTGTAGATCTCAAAAAGATATAAAACTTTGTAGTTTACAACTGTTTCATTTGAAATTGTTTAGCCATCTAAAAATTCGTTACAAGAGGACCAAGAAAACACATATAGCCATGTCATCAATCCAATACAATGAAATGGTACTCTCCCATTGGTCCAGAGCCTATTCACACGGATCCATCCCCACCCTCGTAGCCACCCTCTCTCTTCCTCCTCCCATTCTCTCTCCCTTATCTCTTCCCCTCCCCTCTCCCTCCCTGGCGCTCCCTATCCCCGTCCCTGGCGCTCTGTCCCTCTGCCGGCGGGGCTCAGGCGGCGCAGACGGATAGGTCGAGCGGGCGGCGCCCAGGCGGCGGCGGTGCGGGGGACTCAGGCGCTCTGGCGGGCGGCGCCTAGGCGATGGCAGCGCGGGGGCTCAGGCGGCGCGAGCTGGGCAACGGCGTAAGCACGACGGCGTGAGCTCGGCAGCACGACGGTGGCTCAAGCATGGTGGCGCGAGCTCGGCAGCGCGATGACGGCGCGCCGGCCGGAGGCCGGACGGCGGTCGACAGCGACACGACTAGCGAGCGGGGGCCGGCCGGTCCCGGTTGCGGCCCTGAACCCTAGCGGGCGCCACCACCAGCGGCGGCCCCTGACCCGCAGCGGGCGCCACGACCAGCGGCGGCGCGCTCGGCGGCAGGCCGGCCCCTAGCCTGCCGGTGTTTTTATTTTATTTTTTGAAAAAAACATTGATCATGTGCCAGCCAAGCACATGGCAAGGGCTTTGTCGTGTGTCCGTTAAAGGGCCGATGGCATAGCCCGCTTTACCGTCGTAGGGGTTGCCATCGACGGCACACGGCAAAGCCTTTGCCGGGCGCTAGACAGGCTTTGCCTTGTGACGCAGGAACACTACAAAGACCGTGGCTCGCGTAGTGTAGGGAGTACAATTTTATGGCAGCACCATCCAAGTGTTTTACTAAATTGGTAAACTCTTTATCTGAATTAAACATCATTTTGGACAAAGACATGGCCCCAAACACACAGATTTGACTATCAGGCCGATTAAATATATTTATAGATATACAAAGTATATTATTAGTTAACGGCTAGTTTTACATTTATCATTTTGGAATATCCAAATGCAGCATAGAAATCCCAATTTGTAACTAAAATATTTTAAAATAGTTACAAGATAAAACAATTCAAATGTACAACGCACGAGGTAATGCTGACCAGCTATGGGTAGAATGTAGAATTTTGTAGGCTGCTAGCTTATAAAAATCATTCCGGCTCTCGCTCCTCAAGTGAAGCAGCTCTCCAGTAGAGCTGACGCACCGTTTGTTTAAAGAGGTGGGGGTAGTAGGAACCAGTTCGTTTCATTAAGTTTATCAAACTCTTTAGGCTTCAAAGGCTAGAACCCCTCCAGAAAAAATCCTAATAAATATTTGACCAAGTTTATCAAACTTAAAAGGAACTTAGTAGGACCTCCTCATTAAGAAAGGAAAAGAGAAGGCAACGTACTCTGGTCACTTTGTTAACAAACATGTCTCCGATTGTTTTGCCGTTTTGGTGTGTGGAGCAGGCAAGAAACAGTGAAAGACACTTTGTTCTCTTTCCAAACCATTCGTGCGTGCTGCAACATGCAAAAGTACGTTGTACACAACGGACAAAACACTGCACAGTGCATCCTAAAACAAGACACGAGCCCTTGTTTTCTGCGTTCGTGCCCTCACATGTACAGTAGCACGTAGTACAGTATATGTTTTTTTTCTGAATTCGTTCCCTTCGAAATAAAGGCAGCAATACATACGTCGATCAACACTATATCAAGATATAGGGGTTCTCCACCGGCTTTTATAACAATATATACCCTGATATACATACGGGACAATATCAAGATTGATGATAACATTAAGTCGTAGTGGAACATTATCAGGGAGAATGATCCGATGAGATCACCGACGGATGGGGTTATCGATTTTATCGGCAATCTTTCAGTTTAGTTATCGGATTGTTTCAGAGCTAAAATTTGCACAAAAGATACATCAATTTGTACATAAAAAGCACCTAGATATGATCGGCTCAAAAGAAATAAATTGTTAGGCAAGTACTGTATTCACTAATTATGTGAAGCGAATGGAGCCCTGCAACTGGAATGTTGCAATGTGAGAAGCAGAAGCAGCATTGATTCATTCAAAGGCTCTCAAAGCACGAATTTATCAAAGCAGTAATTAATTGATTCATTCTCGTTTCTGCTAGGGCCTAGAAAAAATAATAAAGTGTCCCATTTGGCTAACCAATTATGCACATGAATTGATCACATACTTTCATATGTGTACTGCAGAGCATTGGAAAGGAAGAACCAAGAAAGCTTGACAGGAGAGAGTGCAAGGTCGCAGTAAAAGTTAAGCATAAGAGATTGTCAAGAAATCTCTTATTGATCGAGTTTGGTAGGACAGTTATTTATTAGATGACATCACTTATTCACTCTCCTTCCTAGCTCTGATTGAGTTTGGTAGGACAGTTGCATAACTCATCTAATGATTGCATCGAAACCATGACGCCGCTTGCTAACTAGCCTACTGATTGTGTACACCACAGGACAAACGACTTTCGGTCCCTCTCCCTTAGTACCGGCTAGGCGGAGCCGGTACTAAAGGTCCCCTTTAGTACCGGCTCCAGGCAACAGTGCCAAAAATGCCAAGTTACTAACGTGCATCACTGTCTCCACCCACCAACGGGCAGATGACACGTTAGTGTTACCAGCCGGTACTAACTTGACCGTGCCAAGTTAGTACCAGCTCGTAACACCAGCCGGTACTAACTGTCAAAGTTTAGTACCGGCTGGTGTTACCAGCCGGTAATAACTTGGCACGGCTATATCAGCCCCTCTTCTTTCTCCCCGAGCTCAGACCGAGCTCGAGCTTCTTCCTCTCTCCATGGCATGCTAGGGGAGAGTTTTGCCCATTTTTTTCAAAATTTGTGAGGATTTCACTCATCTAAGTGCGCCAAAGGTTAGCAACTTCATCCTCTCTTCTTTCACGGTGTTTATTTTTCGTTTTATGGTTTCTACATAGAGAAATTAGTGATTTTAGGATGTGAGAGAATGTGCATATTTTTTTATTTGTAGATATGTACAATCGATTCGTTGAGTTTTAGAGAAGGTTTAGCAGATACTATGTATATGACATGTTTAGAGTAATTTTTTAAAGTTATTTTATAGTGACATTTGTACATATTATTAATCTAATTTTTTTAAATATGTCATGTCTTTTTTATTTGTACATATTATTTGTATATTAATTTAAGATATGTGGAATTGGACTATTTCAATTTAGAGAAAGTGTTTACAAGATAGTTTGCATATGACATGTTTGGAGTTACTTTTTTCGAATTATTTTGCAGTGACATGTTATTATTCTGATTTTTTAATTTTAATTAGAAATGTTATGTAATCTTTACTTCTAAGTTAATTTGTCATGGTAATACATTTTGAAGAAAATGTTATTCTTTTGTTGAGAAATAAAAGGCTCGTGGTCATATCAATATGGCTTCCGCCGGGGGTAGTGGTACCAGTGATGGTGATCGTCGTTTGTCTCACGGGAAGGGTAAAACTCCAGTAGTACCTAAAGAGAAATCGAAAAAACCAGGACCTTGGGTGAAAGCACAACTTTCTTTCTTACAAAAGAAACACGAAGAATGTGTTGCAAGGGGTGAGGAACCTGGTTTCGATCTTGAAGATCTGTTACGACGCTACGCTCCATCACCACCAAACCAAGTTCCACCATCTGACGCATCAGGAAAAAGTATATCAGAGCATCCTAAGGATGGTTGAAGATCTAGGCCGTGTTGCATGTTGGAAGTGGAGAAATTTATGCTGTTTGAATAAATTATGTTTGTAATGTTTTATTTTTGAACCTTGATCGTGTTGCATGTTGAAAGTGGAGAAATTTATGTTGCTTTGAATAAATTATGTTTGTAATGTTTTATTTTTTAACCTTGATCGTGTTGCATGTTGGAGTTTTGGAAATATATGTTTATGTTCAATAAATTGTGCAGATGGACCGACAATAGATGTACGACGGCCGAGCCACATCAGCGTGGATTAACGGTCTAGAATCTTTTCTCAATACAGCAGAGGCCAACAGATCACCAAAGGGTTTAATGTTCTGTCCGTGCACTGTTTGCCAAAATATGAAGGAATACAAGAAAAGGGATACTCTATGGTCCCATATTTATGATAGAGGTTTCATGAGAAGCTACAACGTTTGGACCAAACATGGTGAACATGGAGTTATGATGGAAGATAATGAAGAAGATGATGATAACAATGACATTCCAGACTGGGCATTTCTTCATGAAGTTGGTGGCTTTCACGATGAACCAATGGACGAGCGTGAAGCAAATGTTGCAGAAGAGGAGCCACCAGACGAGTTAGGTCAGGTGTTGCTTGATGCACATAAAGACAGTGAAACTGCGAAGGAGCAGAAGAAGTTTGAGAACATGTTGGAGGATCACCGAAAGCTAATGTACTCTGGTTGCAAACCTGAGCAGAAGAAGTTGGGTACAGCGCTGGAGATGCTGAAATGGAAGGCAACTAATGGTGTCACCGATAAGGGATTCAATGAGCTATTAACCATTGTAAAGAACATACTTTCTGAGGGTAACGAGCTCCTGTCGACAACATACGAAGCTAAAAAGATTGTTTGCCCACTTGGATTGGAGATACAGAAGATCCACGCATGTCCTAATGATTGTATCCTGTATCGCGGCAAGGATTACGAGAACTTGCAATCTTGTCCAGTTTGCGAAGCAATACGGTATAAGATCAGGCGAGAAGATCCAGGTGATGTTGACGGGCAGCCAGTCAAGAAGAGAGTTCATGCAAAGTTGTTGTGGTACTTCCCTATAATATCACGTCTGAAACGCATGTTCAAGAACAAAGATAACGCTAAGTTGATGCGGTGGCACAAAGAAGATCGTAAGGAAGACGGTATGATGAGACACCCCGCAGATGGGGCCCAGTGGAGAAACCTTGACCGAGAGTACCCTGAATTTGATAAAGACCCAAGGAACATAAGATTTGGTCTTAGTACTGATGGGATGAATCCGTTCGGTGAGTTTGGCTGCAGTCATAGTACATGGCCAGTGCTGCTATGTATCTACAACCTTCCTCCTTGGTTGTGCATGAAGCGGAAGTTCATCATGATGCCGTTGCTTATAGAAGGGCCAAAAGAACCTGGCAATGACATTGATGTGTTCCTGCAACCCTTTGATTGATGATCTCTTACTGCTATGGAAGAAAGAAGGCATACAAGTTTGGGATGAGTATAAACAGGAATCTTTCGACCTCCGAGCTTTTCTTTTCGTAACCATCAACGATTGGTTTGCACTTGCAAAACTGTCGGGACAATCGAACATGGGATACTGCGCCTTCACCCACTGTCTAGAAGAAACAGATAGCGTTTACTTGAAACATTCTAAGAAATGCATATACATGGGCCATCGCCGATTCCTTACTGCCGATCATCCCCTAAGAAAAGATGGGAAACATTTTCAAGGACAGCCTGAAACTCGACCCAAGCCTTTGTTTCGTAATGGAAAGCGTGTGTTTTCGATGATCAAGGATGTGAAGATGGTATTTGAAAAGGGTCACGGTAGCCAACCTGTTCCTAAAGATGACCATGGACATGCTCCAATGTGGAAGAAAAAGTCTATATTGTGGAACCTACCTTATTGGCAAGTCTTACAGGTTCGCAACGCAATTGATGTGATGCATCTGTCGAAGAATCTTTGCGTGAACATACTAGGCTTTCTAGGAGTGCATGATAAGAAGTCTAAAGGCACAATGGCAGCAAGACACGACATGCATGAGCTCACACAACGACAAGGCTTGGAACCCGAAAAGAGAGACAAAGGACGTTACTATTTGAATCCTGCCAGCTACAATCTCAGCAAAGAGGAGAATGAAAGTATGTTTGCTTGCTTGAACAGTATCAAGGTCCTGACAGGATACTCCTCGAATATACAAGGCATAATAAACGTGCAGGAGAAGAAAATCCTAAACTTGAAGTCTCATGACTGCCACGTCCTGATGACACAATTACTTCCTGTTGTGCTGAGGGGTGTTCTACCGGAGAATGTAAGGTTGTCAATCGTAAAGCTTTGTGCGTTCATGAATGAAATTTCACAGAAGGCCATAAATCCAAAGAATGTGATAAAGCTACAGAAAGACATTGTCGAATGCCTTGTAAGCTTCGAGATGATCTTCCCACCTTCCTTCTTCAACATAATGACACACTTGCTGGTTCATATTGTGAATGAAATTAGTATCTTGGGTCCTGTTTTTCTACACAATATGTTTCCTTTTGAGAGGTTCATGGGAGTCTTGAAGAAGTACGTTCGCAACCGTTTACGGCCAGAAGGATGCATTGCCAAGGGCTACGTAACAGAGGAGGTCATTGACTTTTGCGTTGACTTTATTCCTGAGCGCGATCCGATTGGGCTCCCGGTTTCACACTATGAGGGGCGACTAAAGGGAAAAGGCACACTGGGAAAGAAATCAGTTATGGACATCCGGTATAGTGAAATCAGCAAAGCAAACTTCACGGTTCTTATGAATTCATCCAAGGTGGCTCCGTATATTGACGAGCACATGAATATTTTACGGTCCGCAAATCCGGAGAAAAATCTTGGTTGGATTACACGGCACATATAAAAACTTTTGAAGACTGGTTCAGGAGAAAATTACTGGGTAACGACACAGTTGATCAACAAGTTCAGTGGCTGGCTAGAGGACCATCGAACACAGTCCATCGATGCCAAGGGTACGAAATCAATGGGTATACATTTTACACAACAGCTCAAGACAAAAAAAGTACCAACCAAAATAGTGGTGTCCGTATGTGTGTAGGAAACAGTATTAAGAAAAAGGACAACTACTATGGTGTCATAGAGGAGATATGGGAGCTTGAATATGGACCCGTAGTCGTGCCTGTGTTTCGTTGCCAATGGGTGGCTGGAGGAGCCGTAATCAAGGAACGGTTCCTGAAGGATACGTCAAAGTCCAGATTGATCGGTTGAAAGATGGCTGGGATGATGTGGAGCTCCCAATCCCTTTAGGTCCAGAAGAAACAGAGCTACAACATGCCGTAAGCACATGGGTCGCTTGGCCAAAATGTGATATAAGATTGGTGCAAGGCGCCACAGGTTCCCCTCAGAGCTCCACACAAAGATCACCAACGCCAGCTGACAAGAATCAAAGCGGTGGTCCACCTTCTCCACTAGCTGCACGGGACACCAGCATGGATCCGCCGTCACCAGCAGCACACAACGACTCAGCCCCGCCATCAGCAGCAGCACACAGCGACCCAGCCCCGCCATCAGCAGCAGCGCAAAGCGAGCCACCTTCTAAGCGGCAGAGCAAGAGAGGAAGGCACACACGATACCTTCGGGCCAGCCACCTTCTAAGCGGCAGAGCCATCACAAGCCACAGAACAACGAGAGAGGAAGGCACACACGATACCTTCGGGCCAGCCACCTTCTAAGCGGCAGAGCAAGAAGAAAGAGAAGGTTGTGGACGTGGAAGAGGAAGTTGACCCAGTTCGAGCCTTCTTCGATGCACAGAAGGAGAAGAGGATGGCTTTGAAAAAGAAGTTAGAAATAGAACCTAAAAAGAAATGCAAAGCCGATTCCCCAGCTCGGAGAACAATCACAACAATCGATCGCTCCGTTGGTAGTGCGGAACGAGGAACGTCCAAATGAATCAACAGATCCGATAACCATGGCTGAGATGATAATTCTAACAGATTTGGCAAAGGCTCAGTTGTTAGGGAATGCCGTACTAGAAAAAAAAGGTCAAAAGAAGTTTGTACTACGTGAGCCTCTCATATGGACAGAGTTATTACCGTATCTACAAATGAGAATGGCCGCGTTGCACAAGTGGTATATGGTCCATTCTAAAAACGGAATGACGATGTTCCCAGCTCGGATAAGAGACGATCATTTTTTGTGGGGAAATGGCCAGGTATGGGTCGAGTTTGAGGCACTTTATGATTTGTACCATCAAGATGCTCTTCACAAGTGCCTCATGAGTGTTTGGTGCACGTAAGTGTTTCTGCTCGTCTTATTATTTTATTTTTAATCGTTCCCTGTTTATTGACTAATCCTTAATTGATTTTGTGGTTTTATTTTTCCGTAGGCAAAAAATTAAAATTGCCCGCCAAAGAAACTTCCATAACATCGGTTTCCTGGACCCCGATGTTATACACGAGGAAACCGTCGCATCACGTTCTTGTCAAGTGGTCGACATTATATATAGAGGCATGCGTAAGCAAATCATGTGTCCATTCATTCTGTTGCCATACAATCATCAGTGAGTCTTTCGTCACTTTTTCAATACCATCAGAATAATGCTAATTAATAACTATTATAATCAACATTAATTGGTTGGTTTTGTGAATGTATATGAAGAACTTTCACTGGATACTCTTTGCTATTGAGATGGAAACCCACACGGTCTGGATCTATGACTCGTTGAGGCAAGATAGATCCATGTACGAAAACCTCATCAACTTGATCAACAAGGCGTGGGCTCGCTTCTTCGAAAAACACTTAAAAATGAAAGGCGAGCCTCTTCGATTTAGGAGTGACCAAACGCTATGAATAGATTCTTACCTCTTTTGTCATTTGAAATAAACATTTAATTATTCTATGCCATAACTCATTTCCCTATAGCGCATGAGACAGGAAAAAGGTAACAACTTGTGTGGTTACTACGTATGCGAGTGGATCAATAACTTCGTAAGTGAAAAGGGACAAACGTCGGCAGAAGCATTCGCGGTACGTGAGCACAATCAATTCTGCTAACTAATTTTAATTTATTATTGTTTTATTCACACTTTATATCTGGAAATGTTTAGAGTAATTTATTATTGTTTCATTCTAATATGTAATTTTTTAAAATTATTTTTTTAAAATGTTACAGAAATGGTCCATGAAAGAAGATCTCATCGAAGTCGCTCGGGTCAGGGCAATTCAAGAATTTATGTGCGGATTCCTGCTCGATGAAGTCATCGATAAAAACGGAGAATTCTATGGCGATCCCTACGAAAGCGTCGCAACAGCTGATGTCGAGGCTGGCATACAAGTGTAGTTTGTAATATCTAGAATAAAGCATGTATTTTGTTGGATCTTTCAAGTATTAGTAGTAAACTTTATAGATGTATGTATGTATATATATATGTATATAATATTAATGCGATATCGGCGTAATATAAATACGTGCAATGCAGTAGTACAGGTACGTATAGTCGGATTCGGTACAAATACGCATGCAAATACGCATAAAACCAAAAAGAATAGAAAAGGAAATAAATAAACGAAAAAAGAGGTTAGTACCGACTGGTATTACCAGCCGGTTCTAAACCGCCCGCCAGGCCCCGTGCGGGATGTGGCGGTTTAGTACCGGCTTGTGAAACCAGCCGGTACTAACAGGCGCACGTTAGTACCGGCTAGCTGCGACCAGTACTAACGTGCGCCACGTTATTACCGGACCTTTAGTACCGGCCACAACGACCGGTACTAACCCGTCCTGTGACCGGTACTAAAGGTCAATTTTCCTGTAGTGGTAGTAACCATGAAGATTTTGCTAAGCTTTTCTTACCAGTGATAGTTGTGGGATTTTGGAATTGGCAACCAGTAGGCAGCTGCTATGATTTTTTATTTTCTAAAAATGAGTTGGTTTTTGTTTCAGTGCACTTCAATCTCCATGTAGTGGAGCAAATAAATCAGGTTTCACTTCAATCTCCAGGTTGATCAGTATACCATGCTTCATTGCCTGCTCTGTTGTGTGATAAGTCTGAATTAAACTGTCTTGCTAAATTGTTTGGCTTCATTGTCAGATGGAACTAAAATAAAGATAGGTATACTGATCCTTTGAATTTTGGATCCATTTGGCTGCATTTGCTATTATCGTCCAATTTTAAAGCTTTAACCTGAACTTTGTCTCTGAACTAGCATCATTAGCCACCTATATCATAGCAGGAGACTCAAACCCTTCGATTCGGATGCTAACGTGGACCTGGAGATGGAGGTGTTGCGGGCCATGTCGAGTCAGATGTCTATCTCAGCCTCAACACTACTCGAGGGAAAGTTTAGCACCGATAAGGTGGAAGGCACCGAGGTGAAGACAATTTGATATTTTTTCTAAGGTTTCCTCTAAAATGTATATTTATATGAAGACAAGTTGTATTGTGGATTGAACTGTAGGCGTAATCATAAACAATGTACTTACGACCATTGTAAATAGGTCTAAATTTTTATCTATGAATGTGTTTTTTATTAAATATATTTATTTTTTAAAACATACGTGCACGTGCCTACCTACTATAGAAAAAAAGTTGTTTAAACAAAACTGCTAAAATAAAATGCTCTTTCGTTTCCTTAGAAAATAGTTCTCTTTCGTGGCAGCAAACAACTTAAATGTTCATTTTTATCATATATAATTTAGTATGTATTGAATTTTTGTTTGCGAGGAATTAGTATATGTTCACGAGTAGGCTAACAACTCTCTAGATTGGAACTAGTGGGCTGGCTGGGCACTGGGCTGTTAACACCACGTCGACAGGCCTGTTGGGAGATCAACCACCCACCACGCCCTTCACTCCATGTTTGTTGTGAAGTGATTTTATCTTTTTCCTTTTCGTTAAGATAGATTTCTTTTTTCGGGTTCACTAGTAGAGAAAGGGGATTCAGTATCAGTCCGAAAGACGCGCTTAGTATCGATTGTGGAACCGGTAATAAACTTTCCAGACTAAAGTGTCTCGTCGTTTAGTACCGGTTTCACAAATGGTACTAAACGGCGCACGTTAGTACCGGCTAGTAACACCAATCGATACTAGACGACTTTACGCCAAAAAAGGAAAAAATATTTGAAAGTGCTGGGAGGCCCGCACACGCGCAACGTCACAAGTCAGAAGTCACGTGAATTTTTCACGCGTAAATGCGCGAACGCGGCCAGAAGGATTCAAACCCATGACCTCCGGCCTCGTGCGTAGCTTTCTTATCATCCCACATATGCATCACTTGTGATTGAGTGGGAGATGCATTCCTTTTAAAGTAACCAGTGGAGGCACATTTAGTTCCGGTTTGTAAGACAAACCGGTATTAAATGGCGCATTTTAGTACCGGCTAGTGTTACAGACCGGGACTAAAGTGGCACGCCATTTTAGTACCGGATTGTAACACTAGCCGGTACTAAAACACGCTATTTAGTATCGGTTTGTGTTACAAACCGGGACTAAATGGGTCTCCTAGGCTTTCAGTGTTTGAAACCGGTACTAAATGGGCCGGTGACCATTTTAGTACCGGATTTTAGACAACCGGTACTAAATGACAAGGGACCAAAGACCTTTTTTCTTGTAGTGGTTGTAGTCCAATGGTAGGACGGTACAGTGAGACACTACCTACCAAGGTTCAAATCCTGGTGCTCTCATCTTTTCTTGAGATTTCTCAGGATTTACCAGCGTTATGCGTTAAAAGGTAAGCGACGTTCCCGTCGACAACGAGGCGCCAATGGTGACTTCGGAAATCTCTAGATCTACCGGGTGTTCAGTCCTTCGAACGTGCTCATAGGGGTAGAGTTTACGTACGTGTGTTCATAGTGGTGAGTGTGCGTGCATGTTGTGAACGTGTGTGTTATACTTTCTAATTCTAAAAAAAAAGATAGATTTCTTTTGCTGCACGAGAGAAGAGAACAGACCCACCCAACTCGGCTCCATTTTATTTATTTATTTTTATTATATAAACTGTTTTATTTTTTCTTTCTTTTCAACATGAATATCGGAGAAGAAGTCTACATAAAGAAACATCGAGTTTTATATTTTATTTTTTCAAGTACTTTGTTGCACGTTGCTACCATGAGCAACAATCCGTACGCAGTTACACTATGTTGTGAGTGTGGTCCCTAGCAGACAAAATGTGGGGTTGCCCTCGGGTTGGCTCCATGCTATATGGTCGTTAAGCAACATGTGCTAATTATATAGAACTAGCAAATGGTGCGCGCCCTGCGCGCCGGTCCATTTTGGCCCATGATTTTACGGCCCAGCTTGCTTCCTTTTGGTCATTGTATTCTATCCTTTTACACCGTGTCCTTCATTCTTCAACCGTCGTGGAGCTCGTCCACCTCGTGCTTGCAGGAAAGGGAGGAAAGGATGCCGGTCAAGGTTAGGTGTTGCGCAGTAGTGGTCATCCTCAAAAACAAAATCAACAAAATTGTTCTGACGCACAGGTACAATATACAATTGGCATAACAGAATTTTTTAAGGAACACAAAATGAACAGACAAATCCAACCACATTAGCGACACAACCATTTGTGCCAGACTCAATATTATCCATGCTAACTGCGCTATTTACTCTATGTACATCTGATACAAAATAGGCCTAGCCAATTCCACGCAAACACAAAAGGAATTGACAACATCCTTTCGCCAAAGGCATGATGGTGTTCTCTAGCTGTGATCCCCGATGACTGTTCAAAATACATAGGGCAGCTACACTTTCGTGATCTTTTCCTGAGTAGACAACGAACATACACGATTAATGTACGAAAAGAATGTCAGCATAACAGACTTGGTTTATGCACTTTTGTTACAAAATTACAGTTTTTCCCTACCGCTCCCTGATTGCTGCTTTTCGCCAGCCTGTAAGCTGGACATAATGGTTTCTGGATCACTGTAATGTAGCAAGATCAGAATATGGAATCTAGCAAAAGGATCTCCTGTGTTGATATTCATTAGAGAGAAGATGTGTCTGACAAACAGAGCATTGTGACAGTTCTTAGCAAGTTGAGTAGCTTCAACAGGGTTATTTTCAGTTTCAGCAAATTTCATGACGTTGTAACTACAGCCGATCTACATCAAAACAACAAATGATCATTTTTGTCGACAACTTCATAATTGCTATATTAACACAGTAGAATAGGGAGTTAATGGCATAAATTTTACTGGTAAAGTCTGGTAAAGTCTGCTGTGTTCCAGTGATAATGTGATATTTCTAGGAACATCTCTTTTAATTTGGGATCAAACTTCCTCTTGGATGTTCTTATTATATTTTAGGTGCAGATTTGTAACATCCCGCAAATTTGCAGTCTGTTACTTGTATGAAAAATCGGGATTTCAAAAATTTTTGATTGAATTGTTGTGAGCCATGAATTAATTTACAACATTAAGCTAAATGCTCTCTCTAAATTCCTAGTAATTAAATTGTGCATAAAATAATTTTCATGGCAATGCATGCGTGATTTGGATTTTATTCGGAATTGTTGAATTCCATTTGGATTTGTTTGAATTTGTTGAGTGTAGTTTATATTTGAAATTCCATTTCAAATATAAACTAAAAGCTAATCCCTAACAACTAACTTGGGCCAGCTAACTAGCCAAGTCTAATTCCTACCCCTGAACTAACCTACCCCTCTAACCTCCTCGGCCCGGCCATCCAACCTCCAACCTAAGGCCCACGACCTGCTAAACCCTTCTCAGCCCGCTCAGCCGCTTAGCCGGCCCACCTCCTCTTTCCCTTTTTCCCATGGAGTCCACACCACCACCCTGAACTCTTCCTCACTCGGCCCGTTCACCCTCGCGTGGCCTAGTACCGCGGCCCAGCAACCAGCCCGTCACCGCCGGCCCAACACCACCAACCACCCTCCTCTCTCCTCTCACCGACAGGCAGGCCCCACCTGTCGGCGCCCCTCTCCCCTGTTTCTCTTCCTCCCTCACCTTTCTCCTTTCCAGCAGGGCGCCACCGCCTTCCCTGCTTTCCACCTCGACCGCCGCTCGCCTCTCTGCGCGGCCACGCCACCTCGGCCGCCACCGCGACCTCGTCGCGTCACGCCGCCCACCTGGCCTCCACCTCGCCCGCAAACCCTAGCCGCCGCCCCTATAAAAACCCAGGCGCCGCACCCCCTTTCTCCCCTCTCCCAATCCGCGCCGCCGCCAAGGGGAAATCCTCCCCTTGCCCCCTGTCTGCGCCCTCGCCAAGAAGAAGGGGAGAAGACGACGACGCCGTCCGCGAGGAGAAGACGACGCCGTCGCCAACAAGCCGAGCATGCCGCCGTCGCGGGCGCCAGGAGGAGCCGGAGCTGCACGACGCCACGACGCCACCATCGCCGGCGCCGCAAGATCGAGGAGCCGAAGCCGCACACCGTCGCCGGAGGACGCAGACGCCCGGAGCGCCTCGACACCGCCACGAGCGCTGCTTCCCCTTCGTCAAGCCGGCACGGCCCCGCCTCACCACGGCTTCACCTCGCCACGGCCACGCCATCCTAGCCACCCCATGCCCAAGGTGAGCGCCGCCCCGTCCTAACCCTGGCCCTCCTTTCAACGCCGCCGTGCCGCGGCCTCGCTCCGGCGAGTGCCCGCGGGCCACTCCAGGGGCAAGGCCAAGCCTTGGAGCGGCAGGCCTCGCCGCCGTCGTTTGTGTGCGGCCCGACCTTCGAGCCGGGCATGATCTTCTACAGGTGCCCGCGCGCGTGACCGCCGCAGCTTCGCCGCGCACGTCCTGCTCCGCTCTTCGACCGCCGTGTCGCGCCCCCGTCGCACGCGCACGCCCGCGCTCCGCGCCGACCTGCGCTGTGCCCAGCCGCCGTTGCCGTCGTCGCCACCCTCGCCGGAGCCTCGCCGTCGACGCCTGTCTCTACCCGCGCAGGAAACCGCCGCCAAGCCACGCCGGCCGCCACCGTCGCCCCTCTCGGGCAAACCGTCGAACACCCCTAGCGCGCTCCACCGCTTTCCCCCTTCCATAACCACACGAACACCTGCACCGCGCTTGGCCGCACCGGATCCCGCCGCCCTTTCCTTTTTCCCTTGGCCGGCCGCAACGGATCCCGTGGACCCGGTCCACGGTGGGCCACAGACTCGGCTCACAGTAAGCCGTGTCCACCCGAGCGCAATCCCCTTCACCGCCACGCGCCGCCTCCTTGCGCGAAGCCACACGGCCGGCAGCACCGCGCGCGCCGCACCGTGATCCCGTGTGGCTGCCGACGTCGGCAGTGACGTCAGTGGACACCGGCTGTTACCCACCGAGCCCCTGCCTTTTTGCAGAAAAACCCTCAGCTTTTCTTTTAATCATAGATCAGCCCTTCCACCTTTGGCCCTTTTATAGAAAACCCCCTGACCAGTTCTTTTACAATCTAGTCCTTGTAATTTCGCAGTTAGGTCCCTGGGTTTTCTTTTAATCGCAGAAAGGCCCTTGGCCTGACATGCGGGACCCACGGGTTGACCTGGTCAACGTTGACCAAGTCAACGCTGACGTCATCCGGGCCCATGATGACGTCAGCACAGCCGGCCCCACTCCACTTTTGCAGTTAGGCCCCTGAACTTTTCTGAAATTACAAATAAGTCCCTGGCAATTTACAAACAGGTCCCTGGACTTTTACAAATAGGTCCTTCCACTTCTGCCTTTTTACAAAAAGGTCCTTGATCGTCCTTTTACCTTTTAAACCCCTGGTTCTTTTACACCAAGACCCCTAACCTTTCCCATATTCGCAACCAGGCCCTTCCACCTTGGCAATCTTGCAAGAAAACCCCCTTCAGTTTTAAGAAAAGAGTTTATTCTTTAATAAATTCTTCTCTTAATATCTATTAAGGATAAACCTTGGAAAATCCATATCTTTTCCGTCTTAGCTCCGATCGACGTAAAACCAGTTGCGTTAGATTCCTAAAATCGAGCCCGTCATCCCAGACCTAGCCAAGTGGCGCCCGCGTCACGCGACCGCCACTTGGCTAACTCGTTAGTGACCCATCAGACAGTGGCACCACTTGTGGGACCCACTGACTGATAGCCCGGACCCACCTGACCCATGGGGCCCGCATGTTGACATGTGGAACCCGATAGCCGCTAACCCATCACCCTAGACCCGTCGACCGTAGTTTGACCCGTTGACCAAGGACGTAACCCTCTGACCGTTGACTTAGTCAACTTTGACCAAGTCAATGATGACATCACCAGAGCCCGTGAAGATGTCATCAACCCAGACCTTTGCCTCCGCCTGCTCGACTCGCGGTTTAACCCCGAGCCGATGACTGACACCTCCGAGCTGCTAACTTGTGATCTAACTTTTATTCCTTTTTTCGGAATGATTTATAAATCCCGAAAATGGATTTAAACTTCAGAAAATCATAATAAATCAACCGTAGCTTAGAAAAATATGAAACCAGTTTCAGTATTTTTCTAAAATCATGACGAACACGATAGAATAGAGTTTGCTGTTATTTGGCTTTCTATTGGTTCTCATTTGGAGTTTATTTGTAAGTAGTTGCCGTTGTTTATTTATTTATCCGTTTAATAGGATCCTCGGAGGACCCGGACTACTTCGACTACTTCGACGACGTCGACTACGCTGAAGTGAAGAGATATAGAACCATGCTCCAGGTTCACGCCCATCCTGACTCTTTGACCTATTAGGCATTGCTGAGTAGAATGCTAGCGCTTTGCTTATATGATGATGATGATTGAGCCATGCATAGCCTATTTATATATCCTGATTCCTTGTTTACCTACTATATATGAATGCTATGCTGCTGCTTGCATGTGTATGGGATATTGTGGAATAGGATTCTTGGCGTGAGTGGGGATAAAACCGGCAGGAGAAGGTGTTTTTGGGAAACTTGGCGGGGGTGAGCATATTTTAACAACTCGGTCTTTGACCGAGGTGCCGGGAGGCCCCTGCTCTCGAGGGGGTCCCACACCGTACTTGTGGCGGGTACATGGATGGATAGGAGCATAGGAGTTGGCGGTGGTACCTATGATGGGTACTGCGACTTGCGTTCTTCTTCGGAGGATACGCCTTTGGGACGATGACGCTCACCCCGGTCTGAAACCGAGTGGGGTAACTTTATTTGGGCCCCACGTACTTACCGCTTACCCAATATGAACGGGTTCCAGCCTTCCTATCTAGCGCGATGCCTGCACTGCGAGAAGATCAGGTGGATGGTGTACGGGAACGGGAGAGACCGTTTCCCCGAAGGACTATGGCCCCGTCTGGCCCTACGAGGGAGAGTTCGACACAGCTTCCGAAGCATTGGATTGCGAGCCGATGGATCGAGACAGGAAGGGCAGGCGGGCATCGTTGCGGTTAGGGTCTGTGCTGTGGGTTGTGTCTCAAGGCGGTTGATCACCGTCTGCAGCCCGAGTGGGTCCAGTTGTACAAGCTCTGCAGAGTCTAGAATCTATACGTATAGCCGCGTCCTCGGTATGGACATTGCCCATTTTCCCTGTTACCTCTCATATTTGGGATCTTCTACCTCCCCCTGATTTTAGCCAGATTGAAGAGTGATTAAGGTTCGCAGCTACGGACGGGGAGAAGGAGAGTCTGCTCCCTCTTCCTTTCAGGATCCGGTCGTAGTTGGTGAGGTGCGAGGGGAGGGAGCTCTCGCATCGACTTAGACGAGTGTGAAGACGGTGATGTGATGTGAGGTGGGATTTGGGAATGGTTTGTGGAGATGATACCTTGATTATTATTGCTGCTATTGCATAGGAAACCCCAGCCTTTCCTTGAATTACTTTTATACCTTTAGATGTTAGACCACTTAAAGCTTGCATACAGATGGCGACGTGACCCTATCCCATTCCTTGGGGATAGTTTGTGAGCATGCAGGTTTGGACGCGTGGAAACACGGTTGTGTGCTTCGCTCGAGTTGCCTGTGGTGTTGATCAAAGAAGAAGACTTGAAGCCTAACTACCGCTACGCATGATTTCCGCTTGTCGCTTGGCCTGACGGGCTTGTACTTTATTCGTATTTCCATAATGGTATGGATGTAAATCTCTTCTATGTAATCTAAATTCGTTGTATGGATATGATATTATGCTGAGATGAGTTCTGTACGTGATAGCTACTGATCCAGGGACTATCACAAGGGTGCAGAGATTCGGATTTTCGATTTTGAAAATCCGGGTCGTCACAGTTGGTATCAGAGCCATACTTGACCGTAGCACGCTACCCTAGACTGGTCGTTAGCTTTAGAACATTCTAAACGCTCTATTTTATATATAACCCCCTGATCTATTTGGAAAATACCTCCCTTGCCTTGAAAATCTTCTACCTTACCTACGTCGGTGCAAATTCTCTCGCAAACCGAACAAGTTGAGGCAGAAGTTGCCAAGTACGTGGATGAGAAGATCATAACCCCTCAAAGTAGAGTCCACCCTATTTGGTTGAGCCACGAAGTAATTTTTCCGTTTAGTGTTCTCATTGATTGAGTGCATGGTTCTTATGAAATTTACTTGATTGTTATGGTTCTTCATCATGAGTGTAGGATTTGATTTAGTAGTTGTTTTCATGCTTGCTTTAGACTCCACCTTTAGTTTGTGTGCCATCCCACCTAGTTGAGACCTCCACTATGCTTTGCATAACAAATATGAGTGCTCTAAGCAAGTCAGTCACCCTCAACCCAAGACAAGGATAAGGATTTCATGCACAGCCGGTACGGAAGGTCAAGATTTTTAGAATAAGTTACCACACGAGGACTGGAGTAAGTCAACTATCATGGAATTGAGTGAGAAGATGTTGGATCCTCCATGACCCTAGTCGCAAGTGCCTTGTGGTGGAAGCATTCAATTGGTTAAGAACAAGTTGAGTACTCTATGCATTCCGTAGCAGGAAAATTGGAAGTCACTACTCAACTTTATGGATGAAGAAAAAGTACTCCCATTGGATCGCTAATCCCTTAAGATTTCAGCTGAGTACTACGACTTCCACACCACACCCTGGCAATGAACAACCATAGAGCCATCCGCTTCAAGATGAAGATATGGACTCCGGAGTCTTCGACAAGTATACCATGAGTCGACCTCAGAAGTTATACTAGAGCCTCACCTCAACCGTGATGCTTCAAGGACTCCAAGACGATTGAAGAATACAAGATCATGGTACCGAAGAATTACCTCGTAAAATATGGACGACGATACCTTAGAGTCGACAGTACCTCAACCTACAGGTATTATCTGAGAATTTGGATATGGAGTGGATGCCTAGACTCGATGGATACGAGCTGAGTCACATGAGACGTCATCCAAGAGAAGAGGTATATTCCACACCCAAGCATGATTTGATGGAACTATAAGCAACATAAGCAAGACCTACTGTAAGAGATCATCCAAAGGAATATTCAGAGAATTACTAGATCCGCAATGGAGTTGAGATATGGGTTTCCTTATCAACACAACATTGGAATGAATCCAATAGTAAAGCAAGTTTCTACGGGACATTTTCTATTGAATAAAGAAAAAGGTAACTCCAAGAACTACTGGACAAGAGATATCAGACCTAGTCATTGGAGCCTCCCAGCCTATGGGAAATGGAAGTGAGCAAAGAGTATGAGCACTACAAAGGATTTTCGCTCACTTGAACAAGAGTTGATCAAGACCAAGCATCGCTACCTATTGAAGTGTTGGACTATGGAAGAAGCCACCTTTCCGGGATAGTTACAATACAAGAGTGCCATCAATAGGAACAAGATAATGGCATTTGTCAAGGATTGTGATCGACATCAAGGACCGATAAATGCCTAGCTATCCGTGAACAAGTGAGATTAACACCCTACTAGAGTTGGTTAAGATGTGATGGTATTCACAAGTGTAAACACCATTTTATCCTGAGTCTGCTTAAGGATATGAGCAAGATGGAAGTGACTCCTCTACAAACTGGATCACCACGAATTGGAAGGACCCGTGTATAGTATTTGGAATCATAAGCTAAAAAGGATATATTGGATAATACAAACACATTGATGATAGACCCTCTCCAATGTGCTAAACCAACGGATGGACTATTTAAGTAAGCATGAAGTTGGTATGAAATTATGGACTCGAGAATAAGGTTCTATGCAAGGGAACCAACCATAGAACTTGTGTAGCCTTGACGAAGCCTTGAAGACCCTACAAGGAGAAGATAATGAATACCTGAAGTACTGGACCAAGACACGAAGATGTACCTCCTACCCTGAGATGGTTAAGGGAGTATAATGGGAAGCTATCTAACCCTCAAAATGGAGCTAACCATTCGAAGAGCATGCCATGAAGTTGTGGCAAGCTATCTCGTTGGAAAGGGATATGTATGGAATGTGAGAATAATATTCATCTTCAACATGTCCAAGACGGACATGGGATCAAGAAGATCGTTTTGGATCACATCGAAGGAACCTTAAAAAGGTGAAAGGAAGAGCCGGCGGGAGAATAAAGACCAAGGTAACCCCAAAAGCTAAGGATGTAAGATTCAAACACTACGCGGAACATGGATTGAATAGATATGACAACCAAGCTAGAATGAAGGTACAATGTGGAAGAAGATCCAGACGTTCACACAGGTGTTACCAAGAGGAATAAGAACAAGACAATAAAGTTTTGGTGATTAGTGAACAATGTCAAAGAGCCCATATAGCGCATGAAATGGAAGCTGGTTATGAGATAAAGTAAGATTTCAGGCAGACCATGATACCTGGTATCTGCCCATGGAACCATTAGAACCACTAACTATCCGGAACCTGTTATGACCCTTGGATGAGGGCACAAGTTGTAAAAGGATTTAGGAGCTACTATTGGATCGGACGATTGGGAATATTTTGAGGATTATCACTTAGGGATACAACAGCTAAGTGATCAGGTATATGGATTAAGAGACATTCGATGATTGTATCTAACCCTTGGAAGAGCAAATGTACATTGAAGACGAAGATGTCAACAATATACCAACAACAAGATGAAGCGAAGAACCCTCACCACACCCAGTGCAGCTTTAATCTCGAGGACGAGATTCTCGTGAGGGGGGGAGATTGTAACATCCCACAAATTTGTAGTCTGTTACTTGTATGAAAAATCGGGATTTCAAAATTTTTTGATTGAATTGTTGTGAGCCATGAATTAATTTACAACATTAAGCTAAATGCTCTCTCTAAATTCCTAGTAATTAAATTGTGCATAAAATAATTTTCATGGCAATGCATGCGTGATTTGGATTTTATCCGGAATTGTTGAATTCCATTTGGATTTGTTTGAATTTGTTGAGTGTAGTTTATATTTGAAATTCCATTTCAAATATAAACTAAAAGCTAATCCCTAACAACTAACTTGGGCCAGCTAACTAGCCAAGTCTAATTCCTACCCCTGAACTAACCTACCCCTCTAACCTCCTCGGCCCGGCCATCCAACCTCCAACCTAAGGCCCACGACCTGCTAAACCCTTCTCAGCCCGCTCAGCCGCTTAGCCGGCCCACCTCCTCTTTCCCTTTTTCCCGTGGAGTCCACACCACCACCCTGAACTCTTCCTCACTCGGCCCGTTCACCCTTGCGTGGCCTAGTACCGCGGCCCAGCAACCAGCCCGTCACCGCCGGCCCAACACCACCAACCACCCTCCTCTCTCCTCTCACCGACGGCAGGCCCCACCTGTCGGCGCCCCTCTCCCCTGTTTCTCTTCCTCCCTCACCTTTCTCCTTTCCAGCAGGGCGCCACCGCCTTCCCTGCATTCCACCTCGACCGCCGCTCGCCTCTCTGCGCGGCCACGCCACCTCGGCCGCCACCGCGACCTCGTCGCGTCACGCCGCCCACCTGGCCTCCACCTCGCCCGCAAACCCTAGCCGCCGCCCCTATAAAAACCCAGGCGCCGCACCCCCTTTCTCCCCTCTCCCAATCCGCGCCGCCGCCAAGGGGAAATCCTCCCCTTGCCCCCTGTCTGCGCCCTCGCCAAGAAGAAGGGGAGAAGACGACGACGCCGTCCGCGAGGAGAAGACGACGCCGTCGCCAACAAGCCGAGCATGCCGCCGCCGCGGGCGCCAGGAGGAGCCGGAGCTGCACGACGCCACGACGCCACCATCGCCGGCGCCGCAAGATCGAGGAGCCGAAGCCGCACACCGTCGCCGGAGGACGCCGACGCCCGGAGCGCCTCGACACCGCCGCGAGCGCTGCTTCCCCTTCGTCAAGCCGGCACGGCCCCGCCTCACCACGGCTTCACCTCGCCACGGCCACGCCATCCTAGCCACCCCAAGCCCAAGGTGAGCGCCGCCCCGTCCTAACCCTGGCCCTCCTTTCAACGCCGCCGTGCCGCGGCCTCGCTCCGGCGAGTGCCCGCGGGCCACTCCAGGGCCAAGGCCAAGCCTTGGAGCGGTAGGCCTCGCCGCCGTCGTTTGTGTGGGGCCCGGCCTTCGAGCCGGGCATGATCTTCTACAGATGCCCGCGCGCGTGACCGCCGCCGCTTCGCCGCGCACGTCCTGCTCTGCTCTTCGACCGCCGTGTCGCGCCCCCGTCGCACGCGCACTGCCCGCGCTCCGCGCCGACCTGCGCTGTGCCCAGCCACCGTTGCCGTCGTCGCCACCCTCGCCGGAGCCTCGCCGTCGACGCCTGTCTCTACCCGCGCAGGAAACCGCCGCCAAGCCACGCCGGCCGCCGCCGTCGCCCCTCTCGGGCAAACCGTCGAACACCCCTAGCGCGCTCCACCGCTTTCCCCCTTCCATAACCACACGAACACCTGCACCGCGCTTGGCCGCACCGGATCCCGCCGCCCTTTCCTTTTTCCCTTGGCCGGCCGCAACGGATCCCGTGGACCCGGTCCACGGTGGGCCACAGACTCGGCTCACAGTAAGCCGTGTCCACCCGAGCGCAATCCCCTTCACCGCCACGCGCCGCCTCCTTGCGCGAAGCCACACGGCCGGCAGCACCGCGCGCGCCGCACCGTGATCCCGTGTGGCTGCCGACGTCGGCAGTGACGTCAGTGGACACCGGCTGTTACCCACCGAGCCCCTGCCTTTTTGCAGAAAAACCCTCAGCTTTTCTTTTAATCATAGATCAGCCCTTCCACCTTCGGCCCTTTTATAGAAAACCCCCTGACCAGTTCTTTTACAATCTAGTCCTTGTAATTTCGCAGTTAGGTCCCTGGGTTTTCTTTTAATCGCAGAAAGGCCCTTGGCCTGACATGCGGGACCCACGGGTTGACCTGGTCAACGTTGACCAAGTCAACGCTGACGTCATCCGGGCCCATGATGACGTCAGCACAGCCGGCCCCACTCCACTTTTGCAGTTAGGCCCCTGAACTTTTCTGAAATTACAAATAAGTCCCTGGCAATTTACAAACAGGTCCCTGGACTTTTACAAATAGGTCCTTCCACTTCTGCCTTTTTACAAAAAGGTCCTTGATCGTCCTTTTACCTTTTAAACCCCTGGTTCTTTTACACCAAGACCCCTAACCTTTCCCATATTCGCAACCAGGCCCTTCCACCTTGGCAATCTTGCAAGAAAACCCCCTTCAGTTTTAAGAAAAGAGTTTATTCTTTAATAAATTCTTCTCTTAATATCTATTAAGGATAAACCTTGGAAAATCCATATCTTTTCCGTCTTAGCTCCGATCGACGTAAAACCAGTTGCGTTAGATTCCTAAAATCGAGCCCGTCATCCCAGACCTAGCCAAGTGGCGCCCGCGTCACGCGACCGCCACTTGGCTAACTCGTTAGTGACCCATCAGACAGTGGCACCACTTGTGGGACCCACTGACTGATAGCCCGGACCCACCTGACCCATGGGGCCCGCATGTTGACATGTGGAACCCGATAGCCGCTAACCCGTCACCCTAGACCCGTCGACCGTAGTTTGACCCGTTGACCAAGGACGTAACCCTCTGACCGTTGACTTAGTCAACTTTGACCAAGTCAATGATGACATCACCAGAGCCCGTGAAGATGTCATCAACCCAGACCTTTGCCTCCGCCTGCTCGACTCGCGGTTTAACCCCGAGCCGATGACTGACACCTCCGAGCTGCTAACTTGTGATCTAACTTTTATTCCTTTTTTCGGAATGATTTATAAATCCCGAAAATGGATTTAAACTTCAGAAAATCATAATAAATCAACCGTAGCTTAGAAAAATATGAAACCAGTTTCAGTATTTTTCTAAATCATGACGAACACGATAGAATAGAGTTTGCTGTTATTTGGCTTTCTATTGGTTCTCATTTGGAGTTTATTTGTAAGTAGTTGCCGTTGTTTATTTATTTATCCGTTTAATAGGATCCTCGGAGGACCCGGACTACTTCGACTACTTCGACGACGTCGACTACGCTGAAGTGAAGAGATATAGAACCATGCTCCAGGTTCACGCCCATCCTGACTCTTTGACCTATTAGGCATTGCTGAGTAGAATGCTAGCGCTTTGCTTATATGATGATGATGATTGAGCCATGCATAGCCGATTTATATATCCTGATTCCTTGTTATATATATGAATGCTATGCTGCTGCTTGCATGTGTATGGGATATTGTGGAATAGGATTCTTGGCGTGAGTGGGGATAAAACCGGCAGGAGAAGGTGTTTTTGGGAAACTTGGCGGGGGTGAGCATATTTTAACAACTCGGTCTTTGACCGAGGTGCCGGGAGGCCCCTGCTCTCGAGGGGGTCCCACACCGTACTTGTGGCGGGTACATGGATGGATAGGAGCATAGGAGTTGGCGGTGGTACCTATGATGGGTACTGCGACTTGCGTTCTTCTTCGGAGGATACGCCTTTGGGACGATGACGCTCACCCCGGTCTGAAACCGAGTGGGGTAACTTTATTTGGGCCCCACGTACTTACCGCTTACCCAAATGAACGGGTTCCAGCCTTCCTATCTAGCGCGATGCCTGCACTGCGAGAAGATCAGGTGGATGGTGTACGGGAACGGGAGAGACCGTTTCCCCGAAGGACTATGGCCCCGTCTGGCCCTACGTGGGAGAGTTCGACACAGCTTCCGAAGCATTGGATTGCGAGCCGATGGATCGAGACAGGAAGGGCAGGCGGGCATCGTTGCGGTTAGGGTCTGTGCTGTGGGTTGTGTCTCAAGGCGGTTGATCACCGTCTGCAGCCCGAGTGGGTCCAGTTGTACAAGCTCTGCAGAGTCTAGAATCTATACGTATAGCCGCGTCCTCGGTATGGACATTGCCCATTTTCCCTGTTACCTCTCATATTTGGGATCTTCTACCTCCCCCTGATTTTAGCCAGTGACAGAGTGATTAAGGTTCGCAGCTACGGACGGGGAGAAGGAGAGTCTGCTCCCTCTTCTTTCAGGATCCGGTCGTAGTTGGTGAGGTGCGAGGGGAGGGAGCTCTCGCATCGACTTAGACGAGTGTGAAGAAGGTGATGTGATGTGAGGTGGGATTTGGGAATGGTTTGTGGAGATGATACCTTGATTATTATTGCTGCTATTGCATAGGAAACCCCAGCCTTTCCTTGAATTACTTTTATACCTTTAGATGTTAGACCACTTAAAGCTTGCATGCAAATGGTGACGTGAACCTATCCCATTCCTTGGGGATAGTTTGTGAGCATGCAGGTTTGGACGCGTGGAAACAGGGTTGTGTGCTTCGCTCGAGTTGCCTGTGGTGTTGATCGAAGAAGAAGACTTGAAGCCTAACTACCGCTACGCATGATTTCCGCTTGTCGCTTGGCCTGACGGGCTTTTACTTTATTCGTATTTCCATAATGGTATGGATGTAAATCTCTTCTATGTAATCTAAATTCGTTGTATGGATATGATATTATGCTGAGATGAGTTCTGTACGTGATAGCTACTGATCCAGGGACTATCACAAGGGTGCAGAGATTCGGATTTTCGATTTTGAAAATCCGGGTCGTCACAAGATTTTTCCTGCATGAGATAGCAACCTGGAGAGCACCAAACAATAGTCGTCTAAGATGGAAAAACAGGAATGGTTTCCCCACAGAAGGTACGCAGTTCAGGAGTGTCTTACCATGCAGTTTAACTGAGCCTTCTTTTGTGGTGTTGTTTGCTCATTGACTCATCGTTGCTGCGGTTATGCTGTGCGGGCATCAATGCTGCATCACTATGCTTGGCAGAACCTGGAGAAGGACCTACGCATTTTAGAATGTAAGATTGGCAGATTCATTTATTTGCCTGCAATGTTTATAGGTAAGTCAAGAAGTAGTTCCATAGCTTGCAGAATGATGCCTTTGCAATGCTTACCAGTTTACATCTGAAGGATGCAATTTAGTAGATATGAAAAAGCGAGCTCCACAATTCTTTGTGTAAGATTAAATACCATTATATATAACTGCTTCCATTCGACAAATGGGCTGATCTTGAAAATATCAATGGCTAGGCATGTCCAGTCAAAATTGCATGCCAAGTAAGGATGTAGAGCTAATTTCAATGTAAGCTAAATGGCTTCATGAAAAAAATGGATGCACTAATGAACAAATAGGTTTGATTCATATATTTGATCTGTCATTGATCTTTATGAGTTTTCATTAACCAATTCTCAGAACCTGTTATTTAACTTGCTGCTCACACTTCGAATTGAGATGTTTGCTTTAACCATCACGTGAGTACACTACAGCTATTCATTAGGAGAGAGTTGACACTTGACAGCTCGAGTCACCTATGTTTTCCAGCCGTGTTTCAGACCTAACAAATGGAAAAAAATTTAGACCTAACAAAATTTTAATAGAAAGGAATCATATTAAAATTTCAGACCTAACAAATGGAAAAAAATAATGCACAATTATTATTTTAGTAAATAATTTTATTATCTTTTGAGGAATTTTCACACATAATTTGATATAATTCCCCATGCAAAAGCAGTTATTTTACCTAACATATCTGCTTACTGGTTTGATCACCAGCTGAAGTGTGGTCGTGATTCAATGCATGTTGTCCATAACAAATTCAAGACTGAAATTTTACAATGCCATACAACTCATTAAAACATACATAAAAAATCATCTGAAACATGTATATTGGAATCTGATGACATACTTATTTAATATATGTTAGGTAATTTGATATTGGGACCGAGGGAGATCATGCAAGGAGGTGGGCAGCAACAATTTGTACAGGGCACTAAGATATATAAGGAACCAAGATGTGAATGGATCAAATGGGGAAAACAACAGTGAAAGTCGCAAAACCAGAATAGACTCACCAAAGAGCTCCTAACCCAAATCCGTGGCATTGTACAAAGGGGGTTCAAGAAGAATCTTCACTGCTAATGGAAAAGGGACAGAGCAAACTAATCTGAGATCTACGTGTACATTGTACCTCGCACATTTCTGCAGGTGATGCTCACACATTTCTGTAGGTGATGCAAAGAGGCCTAAGATGAAATTGGCACAAATAACATATTTTGTTGATTATGAAATGTAAAAAAGATACATATTTTCAACACAGCTAAATTGTTCTCTTTCTACTTTTATTTAGCAGTCACACCACATCACATACCCAAAATCAAAACAACTCAACCCATGGTTCATAAATAAGATAACCCAGACACTTTAGAAGATCATATATACATTGATTATGCATACTTGGTGGCAAATGTTCAATTAGTGTACAACTTTATAAGCACACACAAACTATATATAAGTAAAAGCAGGATCAACACATTAATATAAATGGAGATATTGGCAACAGACACCTTCAGGAAGGCTACAAATTTCCCAGTAACATACACACATAGGTGATATGATCTTTTGGTAAATAAATCTCAGATAACCCAACTCTTTAAGAGAGGTGACCACATCATGCATATATATACACACCAAGAATATAGCCAAATGGATATGCCAACATGAAAGAACTAAACGTGATTAGCAGGCAAAATGAACTAAGAAACAACATATATGAAGCAAGCAAATATACTCTATTCCTGTTGGACACAAACATACGATGTCCGATAAATGAGAACTGTGCTAAGCTACACAGAAGCACAAAAGTCAGCATTAGCCAATGCATAAGAACAACCCATAAATAGATCATGCATTAGGTAAGTAATTTCACCTCATCACAAACAGGGAGACAGTACTTTACATTGCACATTTTCGGTGCTCCTTTTTATTGTCACCCTAGGGGAAAATGCAATGAATAAGAAGTCAGCAGAGAGAGAGAGAGAGAAACTGAACGACAGTGACAGAAGCACTTATCAATCCATCATGCCTGGCAAGCGGAGGTCGAGCTAGACCATGCGAAGTAGTTTCCATCAAATTTGGTGCTTAGGCTGGCCTCAGGCGCAACCAGGCATGCGAGGAACCTGCAGCTAAGATGTTGGTGGCAGTAAGGGGGTCGTCTGCATCTATCCACGACCCCATCCACGCCTGCAGCCAACACGGAACCAAATCAAACCACAGTTCCAAAGGAGATAACAGATTTCTTTTCCTCAGGAAGCTCATCCCATCAGAACATGGCATGGCAACACTTCATGGTTGCTGCAGATATCTAAACAGCTGTCCTTGTTAAAGTTCTATAAGCCAGCATCATATAGTAATTGTAGTAAACAACATCGAAACTATAGATGCTCTGGAGAAAAACAACTACCTGAAGTGACGCATACTCAAGGTCTGGTAAACATCCAGAGGCAGGGCAGTCCAAAAATATTCTAATGACACTGCTAGTATCCCTAATTTTGCTGAGTATCCCTACATAGACACAACCGTTCTCAATTATTTCCGTCAGACAATGCACACAAACATAATCAACTCGGTGGCAAATAGCACACAACATATAGTACTAAGATCCATACACAGCGAACATCCTATGATCAGGTTCCAAAAAAAAAAACTAAAAAGCAAGGAACGAAAGAAAAAACGAATCAGGAGCTGCCTCATGGATCATTCCATAGCACAGAAGGAAATGGAAATCAAACCTGATGCCATAGTGGTAGGGAGCTCTAAAAATGAACAGAACAATGAATCCCCGAACTTGGAGAGCCTAACAGCAATGAATCACAGAGAATCAAACCAAGAAGCCTACTTTCCATTTGTGCAGACCTGCAAATCGACAGACCAGGTAGCCCGATCCAAGATCCATTGAAACCTGCATGTAGAATATTGGATGAGAGGAAAGTTCAAACTAAAACATTGGATGTAAAAGAAGGGAAGAGGAAGGTCTGCACTCGAGAGGAAGGTACGGGATGGGGAGAGAGTCGCCGAACAGCACACGCCACCAAATCGGGAAACCAGGAGCAGCTATATGCAATCTATTGTCACCTGCAAGGCTGCAACCAAAACAGGATCAGATCAGACTATATTTCCAAATGTCGCACCCAGAAGCAGAAAGAATAAAGAGGCGCACGTGAGCTAGACCAGCAACACAGCTCCAGATCGAATCGAATGGAAAGGGAAAAGGAGAGGAAGAACGGGGCCGAAGGAGGCCGCACCGGAGAGAGAGGGAAGATAGCGCAGCCGGGTTGGATCGAAGAGGGAAAAAACAGCGGCACCTCAACGCGGCGGACCGAGGCGAAGGGAGCACCGACGCGATCTAAAGCCACCCGCCCATGCCGCGGGATAGGCAGCACGGTGAAGGACTGTCACGTCGCTCGACTGCTCGGGTACGGCGGGAGGGAGAGGCAGGCGTCGAGGGGAAGCGAGGGGAGCGAGCGAGGCAAGGCGGACCGGGGGAGGGCGCATCCGCGGCGCGCGCATCACGGACGACCGCACACGCAGCGGCTCCTGCGATCGGACGGCGCGCGAGCGCGGGACGTCCTCCGATAGCCTCAGAGGCCGCGGCTCCGCTCCACCCTTAGAGGGTTGTAATGCATGATTTTAACACATCTCTAGAAATAAAGATATTCCTATCACAACATTTTTATGGTATCCTCTTACCGGTGGCTCTGAGGGAGAGGAAGGGGCGGCCCTAGAGGATGCTAGCCCTTCTTCATATCTCGTGCCACCGCAAATAACAAAGCTCAACACATGAAAAATCACTTTCTTGTGGTAATATCTTCATGCCCTAGACCTTGTTTCGATACGGATATAATATGGATTAAAGTTGAATAGGAGGGATTGAATAGGAAATTGATTTATTTTAGACTGAACCCCCTCATTTCTCTCCAATTCTCTTTTATCCAAACAAACCCTTGAGGGTGGAAAAAACCTAGGGGAGAGAGAGGTGCATGTCAAAACGACCTACACACATATGAGGATGATGCCCTCCGTACTCGCGATACCTAGCTACGGGAGGGGGAAGAGGGGGCAAAACTATCATTGCTCCTAACAGCTAAAAAACCCATCCTAAGTCACCCCCAATGTTTTCTAAAGAGGAGCATCCGTAGACATCCCATAGGGCTCTTTGCACTCCAGACCCTAGTCGGCCGAACTTCCCTAGGTGCCCTAGCGACATCCAAGCTAGCCGAGCTTCCGTACCACAACAACGAACTCGCTTATGATATTGTTCGCAACAGCTCAGGGACGAAGGCAATGGCGGAGCCAGGATTAAAATCTACCTATGGCGAACATACTAATTCTCAATTGCATAAAAAATATAGGAGCTATTGCATTTTTGGTCCAGTTTCAAACCCCAATTGTAAGACATATAGATCTAGCATTTTTATTCAATACAAATCTATCTAATAGAGCCAACAAAACTGGTTTTACATTTTTATCATTTTTCTACATTTAGATATGCATTTTACAATGTTTAAACAACTTGTGTCTAAGTCTCTGGAAATAAAACTTCTATTCCGAGCAGATCCTTTATTAACAAACAAGCCCTTGCATCTTGCACGAAACCTCCTATAATAATCCCACCTCTCACACAAAACACCAGTAGTTTTATCGATACCCCCTTGAACTTCTATTTCTTCTCACCAAAAGACCCTTTCTTCAACCTCTCAACACGAGACGAACAGACCAAGTTCCATGGCACAGGAAAAAGGGAACTGCCGCCGGGTAAGAGTGTTTCATCGACCCGCGGGTATGGCAGCCGCCATGGCTCGCCATACTGGTGGCTCCGCCACTAGACGAAGGCATGCATAGGGATGCTTGACCGGTGCTATTTTGGAGGCCGGGTTGGGTGCTTCTTGCAATTGGGCAAAGGGCTCTCAGTCATGATGGAGCAGGAAGGATTCCGATAGTGTTCCATAGATAGTCGGCGTGCTCACTAGCAGAGGGAAGAAACCGAAGGGATGCGATTTGAGAGGGCACTTGTGCACAACAGTGTTCAGTGGAGGACTAAATTGTAAGCATCTAAGGAATCCAGTGTCCCCAAAACTCCCGCCCTTCCACATTGGCAGCACTATGTAGGCGAAGAATGTATTGAGTAAATTTTATGGACCTCTACGCTGATTCTTTAATAGATCTATAATCTAGATGATTATTTCGAAAGTTTAAGGACAGAAACATGAGAACCCGAGAACATCTCACGGACGCAGAGTTAAAATTTAGTCACTAATGTAGAGGTGTATGAGAAAGAATTGGGTAGGAAGGATGACGCTAGATGTTGATACTTGGGTTCCTCTAGAACATATCTTGCATTGAATGGTATGTGGAGTGCGCGCAATAATGATGTTGAAAGGACGAGTTAGCAAAATGATGTGAGTGGGTGCCAAAATAGGTCGAATGAGGTTTGGACCTCGAAGAACCAAATTTATGGATATCAAAATACAATAGTAGTATTTTTATTAGGATCTAATTGACACTATTATACCGGAATGGACAGTAGTAACAGAAGAAATCATTGTTCCCAATTAAGCATGTAATTTCATTTACTAAACCGAAGGTTTATTTTTGCGAGGAACAAAAGTTATTTGAACTCTATTATATATATATATATCGAGAAAAGTTAAGTAACCAAACGCTTCACCAGCTTATCACATCAGATTAAAATGTCATACACACACGGGTTTCTTCCTTGGCGCTGCTCTTATCTTCTCGCCGTATACTCCGGTCCCGGTGAAAACCAACTACTTTGCACATGAGCGAAAAACTCAGAGTTGTGTTTATCTTATAGTATACCCGAAGGCACTCTGCCGGCAACCAGGCCAAGCATCTCCGCCTTGAGAGGCCTAAAGACGCGCGGCTCGTCGGCCTCCAGCGCCGCCGCTAGCTGTGGCCACACGAAAGCACTAACGATCCAGGACCCCTCGCCGCCTGGCCTCTCGAGGATCTGCACGAACCCCGAGCACAGCCTCGCCGTCCTCGCGGTCGTCGGCATCGCCATCACGGCGTGGCCGAAGCCAAAGTCCGTGTCGAACCGGAACGAGGTGAACGCCGTGACGATTAACGTTGGGCTTCCCAGCCCGATGGACGCCGACAGAACGTGCCGTTGCGTCTTGTGCTCCTCCACCCAGTCCACGAGCTCCTGGAAGTGCTCGTCGTACGCCGGCGCCGCCACCGCCTCCCGCACCATGGCCGCCACCTCCGGCAGCGGCATCCGCATGACCTCCTCCACGTTGGCCGCCGCGTCGGTGAAGGTGATGACGTTGCCGAAGTAGTTGCGCATCGCCGCCCGGAGTTCCAGTGAGGTGAAGCGCCGACGCCCGTCCACCCACCATCCCATGCGGCAGGACGATTCGCCGGCGGCGGCCACGACGCCGGCCAGGGTCTTCCAGAGGTAAGCCGAGACCGCCTCGACACGCGTCGCGCGATCGCCGGCGCCGACGCCACGGCTCGCCGCTTCGCGCAGCCGCGCGACGTCGGGAGCGTCGATGTGGTAGAAGCGGAGGACGGAACTCTGGTCGGCGGTGAGGGCGTTCACCTGGCGCCGGGCGTCCAGCGGCGTGAACGCCTCGTCGAGGGAGGCGCCGTAGGACGGCGGCGTGCGGGGGCGGAAGACGGCGGAGCGGTCGTGGTTCGGCCGGAGCTCCGCCGGGAGTGTCCTCGTTGCCGAGCGCGTGAGCTCGGACCAGGCGTTGACTAGGAAGCTCAGCGCGCACCCGTCGGCGATGACGTGGTTGGTGCGCCACGCCACGGTGAAGCCGCCGCAGGCGAACGAGACCACCTGCACCGACAGCGCCATGTCCTCGCCGTACGGCAGCTGGATCCTCTGCAGCGGCGCACCCATGGAGGCGTAGTCGAGGCTTGCAAGCGCGACGCCGGCGGCCTCGCCGACGACGAGCTCGGCGCCCTGGTTGCTGCAGTGGAGCTCCGGGGCACCGGTGCTCGTGTTTGCCGTCACGATGCGGCCGGCGAGCGGGAAGAAATGGTTGAGGAAGGAAGGCAGGCCGGCCTCGAAGGCGGCGACGACAGCGTCGAAGTCGCCGGCCAGCGGCTTGGCGTAGACGCAGAACATGGAGGTCTGGATGGTCCGCGCGATGCGGTCGAGGTTGGACACGGTGACGACATGAGGCTTGATGGAGGCGTCGGAGGCCTTCACCAGGCGCCGGCTCACCACCTGGACATGCCATTCGTCGTGGCAAGCGTTGGCGTTCGCCATTCTCCTTAGCTGCTTCCTACAGGTTCGCACCGCGTCGTTGTGTATGCGTGTCTATAGTAACTAGTAAGTGCCTAGTTGCACAGGTTGCTCTCCTACATATGTAACGCTACTTGCGCCAATAAAGTGTGCACAACGCAAACCCTATTAAAAAAGTTAGTTAGCTTTCTTCTTATGAAACTTGTTACTTTTTTCGTGGTACGCAATCCATAAAAAAATAGACGCATGTGGTCACTTTATTAATCTGAAGATATATCAATTAATTTAGAGGGTTAATTGAGAGAGCTACATGCAAAGGAGATGAGTCGCTGTGTGTGGATACAATACAATTACTGTGTTTTGAAGAAAAAAAAATAGTATGATAGTATTTGCTTCCAGCCGCCGCCGCTGCTCTTGTACTACCTGCCGTAGTAGCTCAGCAGGCTCGCCGCCGCCACCTGCCCAGCCGCCGTGATGCCTCCGGCGGCGCTCTCCCGCCTATTACCAAGCTTCGATGCTGTGTAGTCTCCCAAAGCCGGCGGCCGCAACATGGGAAGAAGGCAAAAGAACAGAAGGAACCCGTTGCATAGTGGTCAGGGCGTGCCAGCCAAGCATAGCATCCCTGCTCTGAGCCGAGTTACGCGTACTTAACGGATGAACAAGACGTGCCATTCTACCCGCCAGGCCCTTACGGGTACTTCCCTCCGCCACATCAACCACCTCCTGCAAATCAATTCAACCAATTTGGCAATCAGCAGTACCCAGGCAACAGGCTGAGGGGTCAATTCCAGGGTGGTAGAGGCAGATTCCAACAGAACCAGGGATCTGTGCAGAGACAGAACCAACCTCAAGATCCAGGGATGGGAAGAGATGGTGGTAACAGTTCCAGCAGGAAGATGGAGGTGGATCAACCTAACAGTGCAGATAAAGTGGAAAGCTCCAATGAAGACAAGTTTCCACAAGTAGTGTGCTTCAACTGTGGTGAAGCTGGTCACTATAGTACAGGATGTACCAAGGCAAAGGTGTGCTTCATCTGCTATAGGAAAGACCATGTTGCAGAAAGATGCCCTGAATGGAAAAAATCACACATAGCTGCACAATACCATGGTAGTGCTGCTGCTGGCCTGGGTTTCTATCACATTGATGTGGAACCCAGGGAGGGGAGATTCAAGCATTGGACAGGTTTTGACAATTATGGGGTATTCACTGTGGAAGAAGGGGAGATTACTGAAGAGGAAATCCTAAGAGTAATGAGAGAAAGGTGTGACAAAGACTGGAATTGAAAGCTTATGAAGATGGAGGAATACAGATATCTGATCAAATTTCCTCCATACAAGAGAGTGGAGAGCATATGCTTTGGGAAATCAACCTTCTTCTACCTGAAAAAGGACACAATGATGGCATCATTGAAGATATGTGTGACAACCTAGGTGTTTAATTAAGCTGATTGTCTGTTAATCTTCTTGTCTTAGCTTAATTAGGCTTAGGCTAACCCCACCAAGGTTTTCACTTAAGAGTTCATGCAAGAAATCACAAAGTTCTTCGGTGAACTTTTGACCTTTCTCGGTTGGCATGGTTCGAATTCGAAATTTCACTTAAGAACTTGAAAATCGGCCAATACAAAAGTTGTTCAGTTTTTCATGGGACACATTTTTGTCAATTGGCTCATGGCAAGATTTTGAGTGGAAGGCACCTTAAATCTCGGTCAAAGCCAGGCAGACACAGAAGTTCACCGCCGGCCGACACCGAAGTTCACCGGTTTTCCTCCTCAGTTTTCCTTCGAATCCATCCACTTTTCATAGGTCAACCTTTGTGAAAGTTGTAGAGGGTACTCAGGAACACAAGTTTTCTTTTGGAGATTTTGAAGTTTAGTTCAAATTTTTGGAGAAAATTGTGTTGGAACAGGCGCTCGGTAGGTGCTCGATGAAATGCCGTTCGCGCGCCGGCACTCGCGTTCCAGCCGACCGCGCCTGCCACCGCGCGGCGCGACCTGTCGGGCAGGGATGTCGAGGCTGCAGGCCTTCAATGCGAAGGAGGAGCGTCATGCCGACCGGCCGCACCCACCCCCTCGCCTGCGCACGGCCTGCCATGGCCGCCGCCGCCTGTCAGCGCCTCCCTCCTGCCTGCCAGCGCCCCCTCTCGCCTGCGCGCTAGCTCCCGCCCTGACAAGGCCCCCAGTCGGCCCCGCGCTGCTTGCCACCCCACCCACAAGGCCGCCCGACCGGCCGCGGACAGCGCCGCCTGCGCACGCTGCGCCGCGACCGGCTCCCGACCGACACCGCCGCAGCCGCAGGGCACGCCTAGCCGCCGCGCCGTCCGAGCCTCCGCGTGGAGCTTCAACCCTCCCAACCCGCTGCCCAAGCTCCCCCTCGGCCAACTATAAAGGGCGCCGCACCCCTCCTCTCGCGCGCGCGCCCACCGACCTCCGCCGGCGCCATTGTTGCCGCCGCCGTCGAGCTCGACCTTCCCGGCCTCCCTGTCCGCTTCTTCCTCCGCCAGAGCACGCCACCACCCCCGCTCGACCTCCCCAGCAACACAGCTCAGCCCCTCCGCCACCCAGCTCGCCGGAGCTCGAGCAGAGGCACTCAGCGATCTGCTCCGCCGCGGCGTGCTCTCCTCCGACCATCTCCGGACCCAAGTTAAGCATCAAATCGGTCGCAGGTGATCCCCTGACCCTCCCCGTGCCCTTCCCCGGCCAAGTCCGGCCCTCACCTCGCCGGAATCGACGCCGGAGCACTGCCGGCGCACCCAGGGACCACATTGCAATCGTGGTTTTCTTTTTAGGGTTGTGTCTGCAAAGTTCGAGGACCTGTTTGTAACTCTTGAATAGCTCCAAATCAGTGATCTTGTAAAATCGATTAAAAATCACAGAAAAATCAGAAAAATGCAAACCCAATTTTGTTGTGCTCCTGGTGTTGTGCTCTACCTTTTCTAGAAAGCATGTATAGGTGTTTTCTGTGTAGTTTTCAAATTAGATTCAAATCTGTTCAAACTTATGTTTGTGCATAGTTTGAAATATACTGCCTTGTTTGTGCTAATTTTTGGATATGTTGTAGCTGGTGAAATGCTTAGTCTTCTGTAAAAAGTTGGCACAAAGTTACACAATATATTATGAGTTATTAATTGTTTAGTAATACTGTGCATGTTTAGTTCAACAATTTTAATAATTAATCTGTGCAACTTCTGGGCCGCATCTTTTTGCAGTAGCTCTAATACAACTTCATCCATGTCTGATAAATAGTAGAGCTTAGTTTGACCTTGATAACATGCTGTTTTATATTTAATATCATGCTTGGCCGAAATTGATAACTGTTTATAAAACTAATTTTCGAAGAAGATCCTTTGATCTTTTTAAGCTAATGTTTGGCATGGTAGCTTGTATTAGCTAGGTGTAGCTCTGGTAATTTTTCTAGGATTAATTTCTGTTAGTGTGATTTTCTAAGGTTTAATCTTGATTTTAGTATGTTAAATTGTATGATTTATCATAGTTGATGTGCTTATCCTTTTGAGTTGGTTTTTGGTCAGTAAATCAAATAACCCACCAAGAACATACTGTAATTTCTCACATTTAATTGAAGTTCCAAACTACCAGAATAATTTATGGAAGTTTCATTGCTTAAAAAGGGTGAAATAAGAATAAGTCACTTCTTTACATTATTAAATAAACTAAACACATCACACACACACCCTTGCTGTTTTGTGGTGAAATCAAAGTTAAATAATAATAGATGTGTGCACAATCACCCTAAACACACCCAAGTACTTTAATGAGTAATTGCAAACTAAATTAAAGAAAGGGAAGGTCAGACAAAATTTGTCCAGGTGAATGTGCCAATCAATACACCTCGGGTTTATCGTGTGAAACGCGATGCTCGATATAACATCATTCTCTTATGCATTGCATCTCGTATAGGAACGATTGTCGCCGACGGGAAGCTACAAGCCGATCCCGATGCAAGAAGAAGGACGACATGAGGAGAAGCCGAACGTCGTCGCAAGCAAGTCAAGACCCGAACCAAGTTCGGAAGAGTCAATACTAACCTAGCTCAGGATTAAGGCAAGCCCCGGAGCATATCCCATGTTTCGAATCTTGCAACTATGTTTTGTACTCTATGTTTGTGCATTTACGTTCAGGAGTTGAATTGAAACCTTAGTTGCATGATCCTAGGTACCTATGCTTTGCAATACTAGTATGATAGGTCGATAGTCGCCTCGCTTTAAGGACACGGTAAAAGTCGAGTGATTTCCTGTCACTCGCGAGATATAGGAATCAAATGCTTTACTTATGTTGGAATCATAAGGATGACGGACGGGGATTTTTGTCATGTTGATGCCCCGTTCGTATATGCTAAAATTGGTTAAGGCCGAATGGTGCGGTACCGACGGTTAAGTGTTTGAAAGCACTAAGCACTTGTTTGGGCATGGGACCGGTAAGTTTAGTACCTGTTCGGAAGAGGGCGTGGCCTTGTCCTGCTTTTCCTGGGATTTATCCCCCTGTCGCTGACACGTGGCTCAAGACCGAGGCCGGCCGGCTACGGCCGCGAAGTATGACCGGCTAAGGCTTGTGTCCAAGGGGAGTGGGCTCGGATCAACAAACTCGGAAGACATGGGAACGGCCTGGTTTGCGTTGACCCTCGGGGTTGATGCTTTTCCGTGTGTTTAGTATCCACCTTGCAAGGTTAAAATCGGTTCGAACTGTCTGTTTCTCGCAGCTAATGAGACTACTTAACCCCGCTGCTGCATTGAGTAAGAAGTGAAACATGACGATGGAAAGTAACTTGATGCTTGCTTAGTTGCTTGCTCCACTTGCTTGGTTAGTACAGGTTGCTTACCTAGAATGGTTAACTCTAACTAGAACCTGAGGCTAAAATGTTGAAAGTAAGGATCCACTCTTAGATTGCTTTTTGGCAAAACAAACCCACCAACCAAAAGCCTTGCATGTCTAGAAGTTGGTGATGTAGATGTCACCCGACGGGTAAGTCTTGCTGAGTATTAGTATACTCAGCCTTGCTTTGTTGACTGTTTTCAGGTAGTACTCTTGAGGAGATGGTTGCCGGTCTTACCTGGCCGACCACCCTTCCTCCGGGTTGGACCGTTGTTTGGGACGAGGATGCTTCTGAGTGATGTCACGACGGCTTCACGTGATGTCACTACCTTTCCGAATAATAGCTCTTTCCGCTGCTTTTAAAAACTCTGAATTATCTTTACTTTATGCATGAACTGAATTTGTAATAAAGTACCGAAGTGGGACCTGTTTAAATTATCTGTGGATGGTTGTAATCTCTGGTACTCTCCTTCGAGGGAGTAAATGCACTACTCGTTTCGATCTCGGTAACCGTGCGTGGTTGCATCGGGCTTGACCCGACAGACTGTCACTTTAGTTCGGCTAAGTGGCTAATCGCGTCTAATGCGATGTTTAGCACGCTAAGCCGGATTAATCTGAGCGGTTCTGCCACAGCTGGTATCAGAGCGAAAAGTCGTGCACCAGAGGTTCGCACGGTCCCAACACATTTGTTTTAAAATAAAACTTGACCAACTAGTATTTTGTGAAAACTCGTTGGATCGCTAAGGATTAACTAGACCGTGAAGCCCTAGAGGGAATTTCGGGTTGTTTCAGGTGGCTTGCTAATTAAGGTGTATTTGACTAACTTGCCCAGCACACCCTTGCCCACGTGTTTTATACGTGCGCTGGTTTCCGTGCCTCGCGTGCACGAAGGGTGATAGGATTTCCATTCCAAGGAACCTATCATTACGGTTGTGTATGAGTCGCCACATGTTTTATATGTGAACAAGGTCTTGATGGTATGGTTCTAATTCAAACGAGCCTATCATCCTGGTTGTTCGCCATGTTCGAGACATGTGCATGATGCCGCATCACGAGTTATGCGAAGGGTTGTGTGCTCTATTCGAAAGGAGCGTACGGCCTAGACTAGATGCACTGTCCATGCAGTGTTGAACGCATGGATACCGTTTTTATAAATGAACGGTAATGAATGGGGACGCTTCCGTGGCGTGCTGGCACGGAAGGTTCATGGTTTTCTTGCAGGTACACTGACTCCGTTCGTTTAAGGTTACGATGGTTTGAGTGACGACTACCTATTATAGGGAGAGACGTATATTGTGCCTCGCCACCGGCAACTAACTACGTACACCAAGGCTTCTTGGTACTTGTGAGGACGATTTTGAGTTCTTTTTGCATCATGTTAACCACCTTAAAAAAAAATTCTTAAGGCAACTTGAGGCAAAAAGGAAGTAAAAATCGTAAATCTCACAAACTCCTGAAAATCTGTCAAAAACTATGTTTCTTGCTGGTCCGAATTTTTTTCGGGTCATAAAAATATCTCAGATGGCTGGACACCTTAAATAAAAGTTGTTCATAATTTTGTAACCAAGCTGCTGTAAAAATTTCAAGGGTTTTGGTTAAGTAAAACTTGAGTTGTGTTTAAAACAAGTGTTGGCTGTTTGCTGAAAAATCTGGGTTGATAGCAGGGTAGTGCTTGAGCTTTTCAACCACCTTAGAGCCAAAACCAGCTCAACCTTTGACTACCAAAGTTGTGAGTAATTTCACCAGGAAGCTACTCACAAAATTTTAGCTCCATTGAGCTAGTAAGTCACGTGCTACGGAGATTTTTGGCGATCCTCGTCAATTCTGAAATCAGCAAAAGCAGAGAGGCAAACATTGAATGGTTTCACCTAGTCGAAGTTTGAATATGGTCCCGAGCTGGATACCAAATTTGTAAGGAATTTCATAATGGTGGCGCTCACAAAATTTCAGCACCATTGGTTGAGAATTAAGGAAGTTATGCATGTTTTAGTGAGCCTCGGCCGTTTTGAAAACAGCAGGGACAGAGAGACAAACTTTGAATTTTTTTTTTTGCCCTAGCTAGAGTTTGAATCTGACCTGGAGCTATAAACGAAAGTTGTAGCTCGAGAAATTTTCTAGCTGCTGGCAAAAATTCGTAAAGTTTGGACATGTCACCCAGGAGTTACGAATTTTCTTTCGTAACAACCTTGCTATTTAGAAAACTTCATACGATTGATTCTTATTGCCTTCACGCATGAATCCCTTGTTTACCTTATAAACGAGTTTAAGAATCATGCGGCAATTAAGTGAATTATATTGCGAAGGATGGGAGCAACACGCCAATTCTAATGTTGGTTCTGAGCAACGACCATGAGAAGAAGTTGGGTTTCGAAGGCCCTATTGTTGGATTGAGTTGGAATTGCTACGATAAGGAATATCTCACCTGATCAAGTGCATCTGGCAAGATTTGAGTTCTTTTGGATATTAACTTAAGGGTTATGAAACGTGAAATACTGCCCAAAGCTTTTGGAATGGTTGACCATAGATGTTTGTGTGCCGTAGCCCCTCTAGTTAACTAGATGTCCGTTACCATCCCTTTCACGAGTTTCTACTCATCGGATGGCTCCTTACTCAACCTCCTTAAGCGACAAAAGTAAGTTCTCGTCGTGTACCTCAAGTACATCTACACTCTTCGATCAGCTAGATGTACTCACTCCTTTTTGCAATGGCTAGTGGATTCTTCCTTGCCATTACACCCCTTTCCGTTCGATTCATAACCGATCCAACCGTGCCTTGATAAATCTTGGTTTTACCTCCAATGTGACATCTTTCCCACATTGATAGATCCCTGGATTTCAACTTATAAACCTTGTCTCACCCCTGTTGTCCAACAAGCATCGGTTAGTCATACATGAGCATTGTTGCAACATTCATCACCTGCACCCCATGGTTCAGTATGCCCGAACATCTCATTGCATTGTGTAACTGCACCTCCTGTTCCGTTGCATGCTGACATTGCGCGTAACCTGACTTGTCGCTGACTTCTGTCACCCCCCCCCCCCCATCTCTTTTGGTATTCGGGTTGTTGTCCCTACTTTTCTCTCGTAAAGAGGTATTCCCTAACCTATGGTGCCGTGACGGAACCTAAGGTTTTGTGTGTGCGACGGCCACATAAATTCCTACTAGGAGCGCACTGGTATCTCGGTAAATGAATGCAACTTCACTAGAATCTCTATGCTACAACCCGAATATGTGCCCTTGTCCTGGTAATCTCTCCTAACTAATAACGCGTTTAGTGGGTAACGTAAGGCAAGCTAACGTGCATCCAAGCATGTGCATGTGCACCATCTCTTCATAAGCATATGCACCGTCCGCTCATATGCATGTGCATCATGCTACACGCACCTCATCATGGGCATAAATCATATGCACCATTGGCTATGCATCATGTCTTGTACATCTTCAACTGGCATCATTAATAAAGTAAACCCTGAGCAAGGATGTTCTGAAGAATTCCACTCAGACCTATCTTTTCGTACGACCATCACTTGTTATCCATGAGTTTACCTTAAAATGTTTTCTCATCTACATGGTCTCCTCTGTCCATAGTATTCCCATGTCTCCTCGTTTTCCTCATCACCGCAGTGAAGTCGCGAGGACCCGTTTGACCTCCTCCGTATCCGTGCGCCACCTGCCTTGTGCCGTTCCATCACCCTGCCACCTTTCTTCCACCGCTGCTGATCGCCGCCCACGCACACGCCACTGCAGCCGCCATCACATCGCTAGAGCATCTCGATGCCGGCCACTATCACGCGCGTAGCCACCGCGTCACCGCCCCGCCGGCCCCTACCAGCGTGTGCAAGCTATCGTGCACGCCACCGACAGCCGCACCGCTTCCGACGATCGATAAAAGCACCTCCACCCGACTCTTTTCATCCAAGCCGGCCTCCGCTCGAGCTGCACAACTCGCCATACATGCTCCCTCTTGCTGCCACTCTAGCGCGCAAGCCGTCCATCCCCGCCGCTTGCTCCACCCCTCGCCCAAACTCCTCCTTCACCTCCCTTAGGTGCCGCAAGAAAGAGCCGCGCTCTTCGACCACTTGAAGCTCATTCACCTGACTCTCCGACCGCAGCAGAAGTCCAAGCAGAAGCCTACAAGAGAAGTCCACAAGATTGAAGATTGGCAAGCTAAGAAGGATTCGTTTCCTTGCTGCCAACCATGGCTCGTTCTCAGGGGATGTGTGATTTAGATTGCTGGACTCTGGTAGCGTTGTATGTCTGTTTTGCGCTCCAGATGTTGATGCTCTTAGCTTTCCATGTTTATATTCATCGTCCACTCCCTCATGAGCGACGTTGATGTTGTATGAGAAGGCCATTGTACCGGTTATCTTTATGGGCTTTGAATCTTGAAGAACCCTAGCGTGTTCTCTTTGGTTTCGGTGTGTAGCCTCGGTCTCCCTTCACTGCAAATCTAACTTTAATCACCCGAATCTCGGGGCGAGATTTTGTTTAAGGGGGGTAGGCTGTGACAACCTAGGTGTTTAATTAAGCTGATTGTCTGTTAATCTTCTTGTCTTAGCTTAATTAGGCTTAGGCTAACCCCACCAAGGTTTTCACTTAAGAGTTCATGCAAGAAATCACAAAGTTCTTCGGTGAACTTTTGACCTTTCTCGGTTGGCATGGTTCGAATTCGAAATTTCACTTAAGAACTTGAAAATCGGCCAATACAAAAGTTGTTCAGTTTTTCATGGGACACATTTTTGTCAATTGGCTCATGGCAAGATTTTGAGTGGAAGGCACCTTAAATCTCGGTCAAAGCCAGGCAGACACAGAAGTTCACCGCCGGCCGACACCGAAGTTCACCGGTTTTCCTCCTCAGTTTTCCCTCGAATCCATCCACTTTTTCATAGGTCAACCTTTGTGAAAGTTGTAGAGGGTACTCAGGAACACAAGTTTGCTTTTTGGAGATTTTGAAGTTTAGTTCAAATTTTTGGAGAAAATTGTGTTGGAACAGGCGCTCGGTAGGTGCTCGATGAAATGCCGTTCGCGCGCCGGCACTCGCGTTCCAGCCGACCGCGCCTGCCACCGCGCGGCGCGACCTGTCGGGCAGGGATGTCGAGGCTGCAGGCCTTCAATGCGAAGGAGGAGCGTCATGTCGACCGGCCGCACCCACCCCCTCGCCTGCGCACGGCCTGCCATGGCCGCCGCCGCCTGTCAGCGCCTCCCTCCTGCCTGCCAGCGCCCCCTCTCGCCTGCGCGCTAGCTCCCGCCCTGACAAGGCCCCCAGTCGGCCCCGCGCTGCTTGCCACCCCACCCACAAGGCCGCCCGACCGGCCGCGGACAGCGCCGCCTGCGCACGCTGCGCCGCGACCGGCTCCCGACCGACACCGCCGCAGCCGCAGGGCACGCCTAGCCGCCGCGCCGTCCGAGCCTCCGCGTGGAGCTTCAACCCTCCCAACCCGCTGCCCAAGCTCCCCCTCGGCCAACTATAAAGGGCGCCGCACCCCTCCTCTCGCGCGCGCGCCCACCGACCTCCGCCGGCGCCATTGTTGCCGCCGCCGTCGAGCTCGACCTTCCCGGCCTCCCTGTCCGCTTCTTCCTCCGCCAGAGCACGCCACCACCCCCGCTCGACCTCCCCAGCAACACAGCTCAGCCCCTCCGCCACCCAGCTCGCCGGAGCTCGAGCAGAGGCACTCAGCGATCTGCTCCGCCGCGGCGTGCTCTCCTCCGACCATCTCCGGACCCAAGTTAAGCATCAAATCGGTCGCAGGTGATCCCCTGACCCTCCCCGTGCCCTTCCCCGGCCAAGTCCGGCCCTCACCTCGCCGGAATCGACGCCGGAGCACTGCCGGCGCACCCAGGGACCACATTGCAATCGTGGTTTTCTTTTTAGGGTTGTGTCTGCAAAGTTCGAGGACCTGTTTGTAACTCTTGAATAGCTCCAAATCAGTGATCTTGTAAAATCGATTAAAAATCACAGAAAAATGCAAACCCAATTTTGTTGTGCTCCTGGTGTTGTGCTCTACCTTTTCTAGAAAGCATGTATAGGTGTTTTCTGTGTAGTTTTCAAATTAGATTCAAATCTGTTCAAACTTATGTTTGTGCATAGTTTGAAATATACTGCCTTGTTTGTGCTAATTTTTGGATATGTTGTAGCTGGTGAAATGCTTAGTCTTCTGTAAAAAGTTGGCACAAAGTTACACAATATATTATGAGTTATTAATTGTTTAGTAATACTGTGCATGTTTAGTTCAACAATTTTAATAATTAATCTGTGCAACTTCTGGGCCGCATCTTTTTGCAGTAGCTCTAATACAACTTCATCCATGTCTGATAAATAGTAGAGCTTAGTTTGACCTTGATAACATGCTGTTTTATATTTAATATCATGCTTGGCCGAAATTGATAACTGTTTATAAAACTAATTTTCGAAGAAGATCCTTTGATCTTTTTAAGCTAATGTTTGGCATGGTAGCTTGTATTAGCTAGGTGTAGCTCTGGTAATTTTGCTAGGATTAATTTCTGTTAGTGTGATTTTCTAAGGTTAATCTTGATTTTAGTATGTTAAATTGTATGATTTATCATAGTTGATGTGCTTATCCTTTTGAGTTGGTTTTTGGTCAGTAAATCAAATAACCCACCAAGAACATACTGTAATTTCTCACATTTAATTGAAGTTCCAAACTACCAGAATAATTTATGGAAGTTTCATTGCTTAAAAAGGGTGAAATAAGAATAAGTCACTTCTTTACATTATTAAATAAACTAAACACATCACACACACACCCTTGCTGTTTTGTGGTGAAATCAAAGTTAAATAATAATAGATGTGTGCACAATCACCCTAAACACACCCAAGTACTTTAATGAGTAATTGCAAACTAAATTAAAGAAAGGGAAGGTCAGACAAAATTTGTCCAGGTGAATGTGCCAATCAATACACCTCGGGTTTATCGTGTGAAACGCGATGCTCGATATAACATCATTCTCTTATGCATTGCATCTCGTATAGGAACGATTGTCGCCGACGGGAAGCTACAAGCCGATCCCGATGCAAGAAGAAGGACGACATGAGGAGAAGCCGAACGTCGTCGCAAGCAAGTCAAGACCCGAACCAAGTTCGGAAGAGTCAATACTAACCTAGCTCAGGATTAAGGCAAGCCCCGGAGCATATCCCATGTTTCGAATCTTGCAACTATGTTTTGTACTCTATGTTTGTGCATTTACGTTCAGGAGTTGAATTGAAACCTTAGTTGCATGATCCTAGGTACCTATGCTTTGCAATACTAGTATGATAGGTCGATAGTCGCCTCGCTTTAAGGACACGGTAAAAGTCGAGTGATTTCCTGTCACTCGCGAGATATAGGAATCAAATGCTTTACTTATGTTGGAATCATAAGGATGACGGACGGGGATTTTTGTCATGTTGATGCCCCGTTCGTATATGCTAAAATTGGTTAAGGCCGAATGGTGCGGTACCGACGGTTAAGTGTTTGAAAGCACTAAGCACTTGTTTGGGCATGGGACCGGTAAGTTTAGTACCTGTTCGGAAGAGGGCGTGGCCTTGTCCTGCTTTTCCTGGGATTTATCCCCCTGTCGCTGACACGTGGCTCAAGACCGAGGCCGGCCGGCTACGGCCGCGAAGTATGACCGGCTAAGGCTTGTGTCCAAGGGGAGTGGGCTCGGATCAACAAACTCGGAAGACATGGGAACGGCCTGGTTTGCGTTGACCCTCGGGGTTGATGCTTTTCCGTGTGTTTAGTATCCACCTTGCAAGGTTAAAATCGGTTCGAACTGTCTGTTTCTCGCAGCTAATGAGACTACTTAACCCCGCTGCTGCATTGAGTAAGAAGTGAAACATGACGATGGAAAGTAACTTGATGCTTGCTTAGTTGCTTGCTCCACTTGCTTGGTTAGTACAGGTTGCTTACCTAGAATGGTTAACTCTAACTAGAACCTGAGGCTAAAATGTTGAAAGTAAGGATCCACTCTTAGATTGCTTTTTGGCAAAACAAACCCACCAACCAAAAGCCTTGCATGTCTAGAAGTTGGTGATGTAGATGTCACCCGACGGGTAAGTCTTGCTGAGTATTAGTATACTCAGCCTTGCTTTGTTGACTGTTTTCAGGTAGTACTCTTGAGGAGATGGTTGCCGGTCTTACCTGGCCGACCACCCTTCCTCCGGGTTGGACCGTTGTTTGGGACGAGGATGCTTCTGAGTGATGTCACGACGGCTTCACGTGATGTCACTACCTTTCCGAATAATAGCTCTTTCCGCTGCTTTTAAAAACTCTGAATTATCTTTACTTTATGCATGAACTGAATTTGTAATAAAGTACCGAAGTGGGACCTGTTTAAATTATCTGTGGATGGTTGTAATCTCTGGTACTCTCCTTCGAGGGAGTAAATGCACTACTCGTTTCGATCTCGGTAACCGTGCGTGGTTGCATCGGGCTTGACCCGACAGACTGTCACTTTAGTTCGGCTAAGTGGCTAATCGCGTCTAATGCGATGTTTAGCACGCTAAGCCGGATTAATCTGAGCGGTTCTGCCACAATATGGGATGGGGATATTGAACCAGTTGGTCAGCTGATGGAGACTTGGGTTCAAATCAGGGGAGTCCCTCCCAAGTGGAGTGACTGGTCAACCATAATGATGATAGCATCAAGCTTAGGGAATCTGATAGAAGTGGATTGACAGACCTTCTTCTCTAGCTTCTTTAGCTTGATCAGAGTGAAGTTAAACTGTAAAGAGCCAAGTAAGATCCCTGAGAAGAGAGTTATGGAGCTAGATAATCAATTATACCTAATCAACTTCAAAGTGAAAGGAGTAGAGCAAAGCAAGGATAACCAGGATGATGATGGGGGAGATGGAGATGATGGGCTTGATGAAGATGACCTGCTAGGAGATGAACTAAATGGTGATAAGGGTCAGCCTAGTGAAAAAGAAGATAAATCAAGGGATAAGGCAAGTAAAGGAGGGGGGGATCAGGATCAGGACATTCTGAGGGGACAAAGCAAACACAACAACATAAGAATGTAGAGAGAGTAGCACACCCTTTTGAGATAGGTGGTGATGATGTGTTACTGGTGAGGTATGTGGAATTCCAGATTGCATCAACATGTTAAAGGCAATGGAAATGGAAGATTCAGAGGGAGAATCTGAGTCCAAAGCAGCAGAAGAGGAGGAAATGCTAAATCTACCTGATGAATGGTCTTACCAACTCCAAGACACAAGACAGTTGATACAGTCGCAATCCACACAGGCAGAGCAAGTTAAAGAGAAGGAGGAAGCCAATGAAAAGAAAACCACTAAGAAGGGGAAGACAAAGGCAGCTACTAAGTGGGGCCCTATCAAAGCTAAGAAAAAAGAGTAGAAGAAACTTGGGTGACACAAGAACCATGCTGGAAAAGGCTCAAAGCATCAGGCAAAAGGCAGATGACAAGTTGAAAGGTAACTCCCATAAACCTATTGCTATTTCAAGTGCTGATTTAAATTTTGTTGCTAATCTTGTTGGTATAGTTAGTAAGGATGGAAATCCTGTCCCTGATAGTTTAGTAGAGAAAATAGCTTCAGCAGATAGAGTTAATTCTGACAAAGCGAAGTGTGTTTTTTGATAGTTGTGGTAAAAAGGAGGATAGACTTGATAGGAGGTTGGATAACCAGGAAAGTAGTAAGGCACAGTCTGATAGCTTGAGATATGGTGTTGGTAGTAGCACTCAGGAGGAGCAGGTTGGCAAACTGGCTCAGCCTATGATATTTAGCCATGGAGATGGTATCTGCATGGAGGGGGATAGTAGCATAGATAGTACAAGTAACAATAGGAATAAGAACAGGGGGACAGGATGGTAATCCTTCTTAACCTGAGGATAGTGATCAAGTAGATAATATTATTTCTAGGGAAGAAATAGATAAAGCAGGGATAGTAGGTAGAAGAAAATATAGAAAACATGGTTTAAAATGAAAGGTCTCTTCTGGAATATTAGGGGTTTAGGGAAAACTGGTAGAGTTCCAGCTCTGGTGAGTAGGATTAAGGATAATCAAGTTGACTTTGTAGGTATAGGAGAGACCAAGAAAAGGGAGTTTACTCCTGGGTTTCTGAGATCTTTAGCTAGTAACAAAACCTTCTCTTGGTTCGCTAACCCAGCCAAGGGAACTGCAGGAGGCATTTTAGTAGGGGTTAATGCAGACTTGTTCATTTTATCCACTACTGAAGGTTTAGAGTATTCAGCCAGTGTGATGTTAACTGATAGGAAAACAGGTTTTTGTTGGAGATTGGTAGTGGTGTATGGCTCACCTTATGAAGAGAAAAAACAGGACTTCCTAGATGAACTTAATTTAGTCATGTCTAAATGGGATGGCCCCACAGTTATAGGAGGAGATTTCAATTTAGTCAGATTTGCTAGAGATAAGAGTAATGGGGTGATAAATTCCAGATAAGCTGATTCCTTTAATGAATGGATCAGTAACTGGAGTTTGATTGAGATAAACCCAGGGAATAAAAGATTCACCTGGACAAATAACCAAGATAATCTAATCATGGCTAGGATAGACAGAGTGTTCATTACCACTGACTGGGAGAGGTCCTTTCCTCTGGCTAGAGTCAAAGCTTTAGACAGACTCCCAAGTGACCACAATCCTCTCTTAGTAGATACTGGAGAAAATATGAATTTTGGGAAGAAACACTTTAGATTTGAAAAGTGGTGGTTAGAAAAGGATTCATTTAAAAGTATGGTAGAAAAAGCTTGGGCAGAGCCTTGTAGAGAGAACAAAAATATTTATGTCTGGCAGTTTAGAGTTAGAACTTTTAGGAGAATGGTTAGAGGGTGGGCAGAAAATGAGGTAGCAACTCTTAACAAAAGGAAGAAGGAATTAGCAGATGAGTATAATAGATTAGATGCTGAAGCTGAACAGCAGGGGCTGCCAGCACAAGGTCCGAGTAGAATGAAGGAAGTAGCAGATGAGTTAAGTAAAATTTGGACTCTGGAAGAGATCAAAGCCAGACAGAGATCCAGAGATAGAAATATTTTAGAGGGGGTACAGAAACACAGCTTACTTTCAAGCCATTGCTAATCACCAAAGTAGGAAGAAGAAAGTAGAATGCCTAGAGGGTCCTAATGGTCTAGTTGATGATCAGAAGGGGATGATGAAAATAGCAGTAGACTTTTATAAATCCTTATTTGCTGCTGAACAACGAGAAGAGGTGACATTAGGTCCTGATTTCTGGGACACTTCGAGTTTAGTTACGCAGGAGGAAAATGAGATGCTAGAAGCGCCTTTCACAGAAAGTGAAATTAGAGAAGCTATTTTTAGCAGCTATGCAGAAGGATCACCAGGGCCTGATGGCCTACCTTTCCTCTTCTATCAAATTTTTGGGACATAGTCAAAAAAGATCTGGTAGGTCTTTTTCGGGATTTTCATGAAGGGGAGCTAGATCTCCATAGGTTAAATTTTGCTATGTTAACTTTAATTCCAAAAGTAGAAGATGCAAAGAATATGAAAAATTTTAGACCAATTAGTCTTTTAAACTGTAGTTTTAAAATTTTTTCTAAAGTTATGCCTATTAGATTAGGTAAGATAATAGGAAGACTTGTGGCTGCAAGTCAAAGTGCGTTTATTAAGGGTAGATATATCTTGGAAAGTGTTGTAGTGGCGCATGAGTTGGTTCACAGTGTCAACTCCTCGGGGGAAAAGGGAATAATTCTGAAACTAGATTATGAAAAGGCCTACGATAGGGTAAATTGGGATTTTTTGTTTGAAATATTAGAATCCAGAGGCTTTGGTGCTCAGGTGGAGAGAATGGATTTCTAAAATAGTTAAGGGTGGCTCCATAGGTGTTAATTTGAATGGAGAAGAGAGTAGTTTTTTCAAGACTGGAAAAGGCTTGAGACAGGGTGACCCCCTCTCACCGTTATTATTTAACTTAGTAGGAGATGTGTTTACTAGAATATTAGAGAAGGCAGCTAAAGCTGATTTGATTAAAGGTTTGATACCTGATTTCCAGGAGGGGGGGTGTTATTTCGTTACAATATGCGGACGATACCATTCTATTTTCAGATATAAATGAGCAGTTTATTAAGAATCTGAAATGCTGTCTGCTTTGGTTTGAAAAGTTATCTGGGATGAGGATTAACTTTCACAAAAGTGAAATTATACCTGTTAACTTAGAAGAGGGAGAAGTTCACAGGGTGATGCATATTTTTGGTTGCCCAGTGGGGTCCTTCCCCATTAAGTACCTAGGGATCCCACTTCACTATGATAGGTTAAAAAGGGAGGACATTCAACCTTTAGTAGATAAGATCCTAAGGAAGATTGCTAGTTGGAAAGGTAAATTGCTGTCTTATGCAGCAAGAATAGTGCTTATTAAGACATGCTTATCTAGTATTCCTGTCTACTTATTGTCGTTTATTAAATTTCCAAAATGGGCAATCAAAATGCTGAACACCCACCTAGCTAACTGCTTATGGAATGATAGTGATGGCAATCACAAATATCATCTGGTAAATTGGGAGAGTGTGAGCATGTGTAAGAAGTTTGGGGGTTTAGGAATTCCAAATATTAGAGATCTTAACCTATGTCTTCTAGGTTCCTGGATAAAAAGATATAACCTGGATAAAGGGAAATTGTGGAGAAAGCTAATTGACTACAAGTATGATACTGAGAGCCCCAATCTGCTATATGCTAGAGATACTGGAGCTTCTCAGTTTTTTAAAGGTTTGGTTTGGGCCATAAAGGCAGCTAAATTTGGGTACAGGTGGAAGATAGGTGATGGGAAAAAGGTTAGATTTTGGGAGGATAATTGGTTGGGATCAACCAGCCTAGCTATACAATACTGGGATTTGTATGTCATTGTGAATGAAAAAACCAAATCTGTAGCAGAGCTTTGGGATGGTGAGAACCTCAAATGTACCTTTAGGAGAACAGTGGATGATAGATTAGAGAGTCTTTGGTTTGAAATAGTCCAGCTGGCCTCGACTATTACCTTTAGTGATGAAGAGGACGCCATGATCTGGCAATTCAATTCAAATGGCGTCTACTCTTCACAGTCCCTTTATAAGATTATAAATTTTAGAGGGGTGACCCCTGTATATGTTCCAAATGTGTGGGATCTGAAAATTCCACCGAGAGTGCAAGTTTTCCTCTGGTTACTCTCCAAGAATAAACTCCTGACAAGGGATAACCTGGAGAAGAGAAGAAAAGTAGAGAATAAATCCTGTGTTTTTTGTTCTGAGCATGAGACAGTTAACCATCTATCTTTTGAATGTATTGTAGCCACACACATCTGGGAAGTTATCTCTGAATTAGTAGGTAGGAAAATAGGAGATTGTTTTGAGTCTATTGGTGCTTGCTGGTTAAGTAATAGAAAGTTTGCAGTAGTTAGTTCTATTTGTGCTGCTGCCATGTGGGCAATCTGGAAACTAAGAAATGAAATTTGTTTTCAGAACACTACCTAGAAAAGTGT